>CM029393.1:6013137-6613137 GCA_017165825.1 Hepsetus odoe | reverse complement strand
CGTAGCTTTCTTTAAGGTTATAGTTTACTAGGCAGATAAGATTAGTAGGGATGGAAGTAATGAAGACTTCAAAAAATTACCATTACTTACCATTTCTGAATGGAGGGCTATCTGTTTCGCCAACCCCACGCTATCACAGATCTAAAAGTGCAAAAACAGGCATAAATTACTTTACAAAAGATTATCAAAATGAGTATTCTGAGGATTAACTGTAATCTGGAACAAATACAGAGCTATCAGTGATTCAAAAAATGTTTAAAAACCCTGAAACCTGAATGCTTTATAAAGGAAACGGTAGTGTGAACATTATCAGGGGAATACTTGTGTGCAAAACTATTAGCGCAGAATTATGATGTAACTAAATGAAAATCTTCCCATCTCACTAGTTTGTTTTCATGTGTTAAAGTGGGAATAATAAACAAACAACTCAAAATGTACAAATAAACGTAAAAAAAAAAAAATAAAGCAGTGACCAATATAGCCATCCTTTTTGTGGAAGATCAGCTTTTTGTGCAGCAGCATCCACAGCCTCCCAGACACTGTTCAGAGGGATGGACTGGTTTACCCCCATAAATCTCCCATTTAAGAAGGTCCACAAGTTCTCAATAGGGTTTATGTCAGGTGAGGAAGGGGGCCATGTCATAAAGATATATAGAATAAAGAATAAAGACGAGCAGTGCCCTGCATAAAATCACGGTCTTCTTGGAAGATGCAGACTTTTCCTGAACCACTGCTTGAAGAAAGTGTCTTCTAAAACTGGCATTAGGTTTGTCCATCTTCAACCTGAAAAGGTCCAACTGGCTCATCTTTAATAATATCAGCCCAATCAGTACCCAACCTCCACCTTGGATCTGATCTGCTGATCTGCTTAAATTCAATAAGTATTCAAGCTTACACAGCTTTGAGTTGGAATATATGCATGAAAATGATATGGTCAAAATACTCACTTGCCTATATTTGTACACACAGTGTTTTGCGGACCTCAAACATTTAATGGGTAATGTATTTGAATGAACTTTTTTGATAATAAACATAGATTGAAATTCCTCCCAAAAGCAATTGTGTTCACACTAGTGGTTAAGACTAGGTATGCAACTTTGCATTTTTCCAAAGGAATAATATAAGGTTAGTGGCAGAACTGGAAATAAAATTTTCAGTTCACGTGTTCATACAACACATACGGTGTGAGTGTTGTTTAAAAAAAATGGCTAATATAAATTTGGGCATTGGTCAATTGTTATTTGTGCACCCCTTCTTAAACCCATTAAATGTTTTAACTGCTGAGTTATATGTTAATTGATCAACTCTGCTTGATCCAGCACACCTGGTGATAATATTCACATGCTAATGAAAGTCTTTGGGACTGCTAGATCAGGGTTTAACTCTTAGCTCTGTAAAGTACAATATAACCAGTAGAGGGAGTGAAGAGTCTAGAAACACTTAAAAGGAAAAAAACAAAAAAAAAACACTAATCAAAATCTGTTTCTGGATTAATAAGATCATGAAGGATCTATCCAAGATGATGCTTCATTCAATGACATGGCAACTTAGTACAGAATCATAAAAACAGATCAGTCTTCTTGAACTGTACCTTCTCGCCATCATTATTAGATTCAAAGATATAGCAGTTGGTGACTGGACGCCCGTCTACTCGACCTCCAGCCGTCTGTAGCACAAAGCCAAACAGCCGCTTGTTTTCCTGATGAGATGCACACAGTACCACACTGGAGAGGGGAAACTGCAGACAATGGAGCAGGACTGGTGAGTGATTAAGTTGTGGGTCACATTCAGTTTAGAATTCTAATCTAGGTTTGTAAATAATGGAAAAATAGTTACATCAACAAAGATAAGTTTGGCATTATTTATATGAGCCTAGAGTAATACTTTCTCTTTTTTTTTTAGAAATCGTTTTTTGTTTACATCAAATTCACAGTTGTCCAAATAGCCATAGTTCAACTGTTTGATTATAGTGATGCAATTTACTGATAAGCTTGTATTCTCTAAAAGCTAGAAAATACGTCATTCTGCTATTTGCTAAATATTCTGCTAAATGCCGTAAATGTAAATTTGCTCTGCTACAAACACCCCACTCAGTACAAAAAGCTGCCATCTATATTCTCTGTTTAAATGGCTTTGGCATTCACACTCACTTTAACATCCACTGTTTTGAATTTAACGTAATATGAATATCCCAGCATAGTTTATCAATATTATGTGATTTTTGTACATTTGCAATCATTTTAGACCTGTTTTGATTGATATTTTCCATTCTTTTATATCTGTTTTAATTAATAGTTATTTTTTTTAATTAAGAGCTATCTTAGTTTATTATGATCTTTATTTTCTCCTCTTTTTCCTTCCCTTCAAGTGTTTGTGTGACATACACCTGGCATGTATATAATACATTTTTCTCAAATAAAATAAAGATTAAATAAAAATGAATAACTATTAATGCTCTTATGAAGGACACTCATAAGGACAGCTGAAGGATTACTGAACAAATATATGTTTAAATTTCATTCTTAACAACCTGACTCACCCTCAATCTTGTGACTTGCGTTTGAGGGTCAATGAGCCTAGAAACAATCAAGGGACTTGTTAAGCAACATAATCATAAAAATTAAATCAACATAACACAAGCAACACAAGAGTTTATGTCATGCTTCATTACACTTTGAATTTGAGGTTTGCTTCTTACTTGAGGCATTCACAGGTGACAAGAAGGTGAGACTCTGTCATTCTGAAGATGTTGTGGATGGCTCGAGCAGCCAGGATCTGTCTCATTGTCTCATAGATAACATCTGCATTTTCCATGGCCTTCACTTCCATAGAGCCAAGGAAGCGCACAATAAAGAGCTGATGCAAGATGGAGTCTGGAAAGGCATCAAATTATGTACTGCGCTCAGCAATTTGGGCCCATGATAAGCAGAGAATAAATACAACCATTAAACTATTTTCTTTGAGAGGAGTTTTTATGAAATTATTCTTTAGAAAAAAAATACCTTCCCCTTCTCCAGACTGTGACTCTCCAGACTCTCCAAATGGGTTGGTCCTTCTTTCAACAAAGAAACAATGCCATTATTTCAAGAAGTGAAAGTGAAATAGTTAAACTGAGCTCTGTGGAGGCAAGACAGGTGTGAAGACAAAGATTTGTCATGTTTAGAGAACTGATGTTACTATGGTGGTCTTGTGGGGTTATATGAATAACAATAAATTACGCAATTAATTAAATTTTCACTCACTTCTCTACTTCTTTAATTGAGCAACTATGGAGAAATACGAGCAAAAATAACAAACTTTTGGTATCAGCAGCAAAAACTCTGCCATGTAAGGGTTTAAACTTACAAGACTTGACATTTAAAAGGTACTGACCTGCCCTGGCTGGCACCCTTGGCCTGAGTTGTGTACTCCTCACTGACTGGAGAGATTATATCAAACTGGATGGGGGTGTCTGGAGCCACCAGAGAGTCCAGAGAGAGTGATGAGAGAGCTGGAGACTCTGAGCCTGCTGAGCTCTGGCTGCTGGTCCGGCCAGGTCTGGGTCGCCCTTGCCTAGAACCAACAGTATCAAATCCTTCATTAAAGCCTATCATTGTCCAAACTGTGATCAAAGCCATGTGGGTATAATAAATGGTGAAGCAGTGTAGATACTGACATGCTTGGTCTAAAACTCTCATGCCGTTGCTGGAATGAAGGGGAAGGTGTCACAGCCTCCAAAGCAGATTGGTTGGCTCTGGCAGCAGTTTCCTATGAATACAGAGGAAGGGTGTCAATACACAGGAATCCAAGGAAAGCAGAGTAACTGGCCAGTTTATATCCCATTCTTACCTCAGGGTTCTCACTAAGATATATCCTCTTTGAAACATTGTTTATCGTTGCAATCCACTAAAAGAAAAGAGTAATTGTGCGTTTTCTTGAGGAAATATTAGATCACATATTATTGATGAAAAAAAAAATTAAATCATAGTTTCACTACCTCTTCATAATCCTTCCTGCTTTCTGCTTGCAAAATAGCAACCCTGTATTGAAGACAAGAATTACAGAACAAAGCGTATTTAGTGAGCTTTTAGCCTTTTTTTAGCCTAAGCTCTGAAAGGATGCACGCTGTTGAACACAAATGTTCATCCAGTTTGTAAGTCATTGCTAAATATAACCTTCAGGAACACTTCAGGTTGAGGGACAACAAATGTAATTATGTAATATGTTCCTACATAAATCTTTTACTCAAGACAACTTGAAGCCTCCCAGAAGCTGGAAATCTAACTAACTACGCTAGCTAAGAGCTAATGTAAACAAACATACTTTTTGCCATCAAAGGAAGAGATCTGGAAGCAGTAGCGCCTGTCCTCGCAGTCTACTGCCATGACAGAACAGTTGTCTATGTCCATGACCAGCCCTCCAGCAACATCACCTCGAGACTGGCTCATGAGGTTCCCTCCCTGGGTGAAGAAATACTGTCGTTCCCAGGTGGACGACACCAGCCCTGTTTTACTAAACAGAAATAAGAAATTATGACTTTGACAAAAAATAATGTTTGAGCAGAAAAAAAAAAAAGAAGAAAAAAAAAAACAGTTCATAAGGCATCATATTCTGGCTGGGATTTTCTTACATTGCCTATCCTACTGACACTAATAACACAAAACTTCAATATCTGGCAAATTTCTCACAGAAGCAATTTGTTAATTCATATGAATACAAATATATTATGTTCTTCATAACATTACACCCTGAAAATATTCTGCAGCTTTTGTGAATCAACATCATAGTACTCATACTTGCGAGTATTGAGGTAGCCGGCCTTGCGGGTCAAATTGCGGTTGATGGGGATCTTGTTGGGGTCAGGGTCTGGCACATACAGTAGATCACTGGCTTGCTCTAGATCCTGTATAGTCTGCTGCATTACGTCCACCTCACTGTCCATTTCCCTGCGAACACTAAAAATACATTTGCACCAACATTCATAACCACTCTTGATACTCATACAGCTCATTGTGCTTCTTTTTGCATTAGGGGCAACACTGAATCAGCACTTAAATGTGCACAGGCTTTCTAAGGCTTGTACACTTACTTATCACCACTGCCTGTGACTCTGGTTAAATATTAAAAGCAATAAATGTTAATGACCTCATGCGACCCAGCGTTAAAGTCAACATCCAAAAGAAAGGGGTGTGTATTTCAAATAATCTGATAGTTATATTAACTTGAATAAATAAACTTTGCCTGGTTTCCCTAATCCAAGTGACCTTCTAAACTTTGTATTTGCTGCAGCAGGTAAACAGCATATGTGCACTTAAAGAATATAGATTAAAAATATAACCCCAACGATAAAAGCACACCAGAACTGTTACATGCATCTTTACATAATCAAAAACCTACTTTTGTACACTGGTCCCAATGTTTGTGAGAAACTCTTCCCATTGTTGTGTAAGGTTCTCCGATCCAAGCTTGAAGAAACTGATCTGATAAAATTGAAGAAAGACTAAATAAGTTACAACAATCGAATACAACTGTATGCCGACAGCATGCCTTTGTCTGCCTCTAAACAACCGCAAGTTCAAACTCATAAGAATGTTTATGGAACCTAAACAGACAAAGAACCCAGAAATGAAAGAAAGGGGGAGGCCGTGTCCTGACCTGTGCCTGCATGTAACCCAGTAGTGGTTCTAACAGAGCAATCTTCTTCTTGTACTGTAGTGTGTTAAGTGCTGAGAAATAGTGCATCATGGTCTGATGCTGCTTTTTCCTGGAAGTGTACACATCCTCCATCACCTCACTTTTTACCTGTTGTACAGGACAGAATTACAGCAGTTTTTCATCATATAACTCAGAAATACTTAAGGAATAGTATTCCATGGCATTGTATTAAAAAAAAATCTGAAATAACAGCACAGCAGCAGCATTGACATCATCATTTAACATCAAAACACAAGCTAAACAACTTGTCTTTTTTTTATTATTCAGTTGCTGCAAACTGGCATTTTAGGAATTTACATTAGTGGACACATTAAAGTAAAAACAAAAAAAATAAATATTAAACCAAATTTAATAAACAAAGTCACATATGGTGCTTAAAGTTTGCTTCTTTAGTTTTTTTTTTTTAGTTTACGGATTATCCATACAAAATGGAAACCACATTGTTGTAGTAAGCAAACTGAATTCTCTACATTTGTGTATATAACAGTATGCCACAATGCCATAAGTGAATCCATTATATTACTTTACAACCTGACTATGTTTAAGGAGGGAAGATTTTGGCATGAAGTTTGCAAAATGCTAATGAGCTTTTATTACAGTATTACTCTCATTGATCCAGTGTAAAACTAAAGATATAACTTTCATCCATTATCTTGACTGCTTGTCTTAATAATGGTCGCATGGTGAAAGGTATACAAACAACCTGGATAGTTCAACCAGTCCTTCAAACGGCAGACTCATATACTAGACATGCTCAATTGCCCCAGACGTTAAAGTGAGTCTCTCTATCTCACATGCATTTCTTTGGACTGTTGGAGGAAACTGGAGCAAGAAGAAACATTTCTACATCAAATATGTATTTGCTGCTAGACTAAATTTGGGATAAAGGTTGTGTAAATTGTGTACATTTGTTTTCTTGTCAAACTATCTATTTCTTCAGTCCCTGTTTGTTCTTCATAAATTCAGGTCTGGACTAATTTCCTGTCTCACACTAGGTGACATGACTGAAGCCAAGTTATTCCATGTAACATATGCTCCCCCAGCACTGGCCAAGCCAAGAATCAGTATGTGCTTCATTTAATGAAGACAATTGCTGAGGTGTATGATTGAGCACATTAGGGGACCACCAAAATCAGCTCCAACAGAATGTCCATAAGAATATATTGGATATTTAATTGGATTAGAAGGCAAATATCTCCATTATATAATTCAAACTTCCTCACCTTCTCATTTTCTTTCTTTTTAGACAGACGCCCATACCTGTTGATTGCCATGTCATGATCTGCGACAGTTAAAAGAAAAAACCCATACAAAAACAAGTGAGTGCTACCATTTGAATCCTGCCTGAAGAAGGACTACCACTGTTCATCAAATGTAATTCCATGTGAATCAAAATAATTTCTTACCATCACTAGATATCTGAAATACCTCTTTCAAAGTGAGGATTTCTATAGAAAGGAATTTAGAAACAAAATTAAGGTAAATAGGAAAAAGAGCATTATTTCATAAAAATGTGTTAATGCAATATCTTGTATGACAGTCTCTGTACTTTCACCAAATGGCCATTTTAATGAGTTCCACTTACTACTACGTCAGTCATGCAGGTGTACAATTACAGAGGGTAGCCCATCTGTGCAGCATAACTCATCAACCTTCCTCTACCCCATTCATCATTGCTAATTAGCCAGAAACAATCCACTGATGCATAGCTAATAAAAATTACTTATTTACCAAACCCCAGAAAGACCTCCCAGGTACAAGTTTGGATTCCTAATGAGTGTGTGGTCACATTCTATAACAGGGACACTAACACGAGTTAGACCTGGCTCCCTCACCTTTCAAGTCCCTCTCTTTGAACTGAGTGATGGGGAACATCATGGCATCTGCTAGCTGAGTGGACAGAACTGCATGACAGGAGCTGAGCTGTGGTGGAAAAAAGAGAGAGAGGGATAATAAACATGTCAACAAAAAATCAAATCACATTTTAAAAGGAAGAGCTAGAGCTGTTCTCACCTCATCGATGACTTTGGCAAACTGCTGCAAAGTTGAGCTCATGACTTCATCATCGCCTCCCAAGGGGAAACGCTGAACAACCAAGGATAGCAGTGTTAAAGCCAGTGTTGCTTGTACTACAACGATTATACTGCCTTGCTGACATTAGGCTGCAGCAAACTCACAGCACTCACAAAAGTAAAATAAACAACAATATGAACACAGAGAGTAAAGAGAAGTTACCTGTTTCTCATATTCCTTCAGTAACTTGGAAGTTAAATGTGTGGCAGCACTCAACTCATTCTGTAAAACAAACAAGGTGCAATTTAAGGTAAAGACCTTTCTCAGTTTTTTTCTAATCAGTGGTGTAGAGAGCTGCTGCTTTACTTATGCTTGGCTATACTTTACCTGTGCATCATATATTCTCTGCATGGCCTGGAAGAGTTGATGGTAGTAGCTAGATATCGTAGCAGTGTCCTCTTCAAACACACTAAGCAATGAGCGTGTCTAGGGAGAAATAAGTGAAAGAGAATATGAAAGCAATGTCATTCCAGGGATGGAAGCTTCAACAACAAAAAAACAAATAAACAAATAAATGAACTGCACCACGGAATACCTCCTCTGCTACAGCAAAATAGTGCATACTATCAGAGTATGAGAGCCTATAGGACTGACAGTAGTGTGAAAGTACAGCTGGTAAAGAGGCTTTGACTTAAGGTTTTTTTATTCCAAGCTGCAGGACGTGTCTTACTAAACAATATGTTAGACGTTTATCTTCGGCACCATTTGGGCAAGATATCCCAAACAAAACAAGTCCAAATTGAACCTAAATGACAGACCGACTCTTTGTTTTCGGCTGAACTAGTGCTTGGTGATCTTGGTGAAGATCTCACAGAAGGTACCTCACAGAAGGTAATCTTGGAAACCAGATTGACAGCACTTGATCTGCACCCAGGCATCAGTTATAACTAAAAAGGGACTGCTATTATTCAACGTAACTAATGCAATATTAGATAGCAGGGTTTAAGAACATTTTTCTCAGGGATCACAGTGGTTTTTGAGTAACAATAACAAATGACCATGATGATAATGATAAACCAAGGCACAAAAGGAAAGGGCCAGAAATGGAGCACAGTACAAAGATTTTGCAAAACCTAACAAAAATATGAGCTTATTGCAGATGTCTGGCTGCATGTTGTACCAATGAAAGGGGTATTAAGTAAATCCAAGGTTGGGTAGCTTTTGTCAGAGACAAAAACAAACATACTAACAGATTTTTTTTTTTTTTCCTCACAGAATCTCTTGTTTGCCTGGCCCATCAGGATATGCAGCGTTTTGACAGCACTGGTGACCTGAGACACAGTAAAGGCGTCAGCCTGCTAAACAAGTCACTGCATGTAAACACTGGGGGTGTGCAGAAATTACAAGCCCTACATTTAAATAGATTCAATGCCCCATATTTAGACCGACTTTTCCAAATGACAGTTATGACTGTGGACATTTCGGAAAGGCAGGAAAGCTGTCACATTGAAACAGAGAAGCGCTTTTATTCGCAGAGGCGGACAGCTAGCTTTTAGCCACAAAGCGAGCTAAGCTAACGTGTTTACCTGAGGACTGTCCTCCAGGGTCTCCTCTATCGGCAATTTTTCAATTCCCGGCATGACTGGGAGTGAAACGTCAACGCAAAGGCGTGAATTTTGCGTTAGTAAAGGTCTGCTAAAATAACCTCAGTGTTTTTGTTCCCAAAAAAAGCGACACCCCAACTAACCCGCCCACTTACACGGATATCCCGCCTCTTCCTGAGCGGCCACTGGGGGAGCGTATTACAAAATAAAAGTCCTTATAAATAAAACTCTGGGAATTAAAAAAAATAATAATATATCAAAAAAGCTCACCTAGAAACTACGAATAATCTTCATATAAGAGTATTACTTCTATAACACTAAGAATAATGAGTTTGAATGACAGGGAGGACAGCAGAATTGTTAGAATCCAGGGAGAAGAGGTGGCGAAGGGGCTGATGTATTTGTGGTGACATGGGGTGGCATCCTTAAATAAATACTTACCACCCTATTTTTGTGAAAATATTGACCCTTACAAAATGATATGATAGGATATGATATGATATGATGTGCAAACTACTGTGCAAAAATTTTCTTATTTCATTCTGTAATAATTCTACAAAATTCTCCAGATTTTCTGGTTTAAAAATTTTAGAACCTTCAGGTGATGTAACTTGAAGGAGGAACATTTAAAGTATCCAAGTTGGATACTTGATGGTGAGCTGTTCATTTTTCCTGCTAGATGGCAGATGCAGAAGGAAGGCATCTAGATAATGTTACTCCAAAATGAAAATCGTATTTATTAACTCCTGTATCATTGGCGAAACAAAATGATATAATTACTATATCTCAGAGGTGAGAGAGTTCCAATAATTCTGAGCCATATTTGCCTAATGCATGCTAGGTAAAACAAATTCAAAATTGACCAATGAGGCTTACACATCCAGGGTGTTGCTCTGCATATCATGAAAAAAAAAAACAACTAATTGTGTTTTAGGCTAGAAGAGCACTTTAAAGTAACCAGACAGTGACACAAATGAAAATATATGTTTTATTAATTTGCCAAACCTTCAAAAGGAACTAGACTATGTTACACAAAACAAGCTCGGCTTATTATAAAACACACATACATAGAATTGTCTCAATAATTCAAGCTGTTAAACAATTTGCAACCAAATTCCTGATTTAATAGAAAGTGCATGTCTACGATGTATAAGTTCACACTTCACTGAGACATACTGATTAATTGCAATACTTAGGCTAAATCGATCACTCAGCCAAACCAATCACACAGTTATTTGTAAAAACAAAGAAGAGTTCATTCCAGCCTGACACTGCAGTCATTTGTGTAGCCATGTCACTTCAACTGACCTTGGCACTGCTGACCATACAGGTCATACTCTTTGTACAAGACATATTCCTTCAGGCGGTTTGGTAAAGGAAGGAAGCTCATGAAGACCGGGGCTCTAAGTCGCAAACGGCCCAAACACTGTCTGATCTTCAGCCGACAGAGGTGCTGTAAGCAACGTGCATTCTCTAAAGGAAGATATGCATTCATAAGAACAACTATGCGACTCAAATGACTGAAATGATCTGTTTCCATAACCACTAGGTCACAATTGCCCTTATTGATTGATTAATTGATTGATTGATTGATTGATTGATTGAAGTAAACTAAAGAAGCAAATTGACCCCAAACATGCCTTATCTGGTCATTTACCTAGGTTAAGGAGGAAATCCTGAATTTTGCCTTAATTTCATAAGCTTTTTAAAAAATTTTAAACAGTCTGAGCATCTTAGGAGAACATTGGTACTTGGCTTTTTTACAAATAACTTTATAAAGGCTTAAAACCTTTTACCTACATTACCTACACTAAAATATGTTATAATACTTTAACACACAGGTTGAATGAAAAAAAATGGAAATGGCCATAAAATAAATGTGTTCCACTACTCACCTTGAATTTTACATATTTCTAGCCACTGTTTCTGCTCCATCAGGGTTGCCTTCATTTTGGAGCAAAATTTGACATGGTCGACATAATCTAGCATTATGTGCACCAGATTTCCAGCAAGATGCTTCAGCCAGTAGACAGATATCACTTCACAGAACTGCAGGGTGAAAATGAAAGAAGAAAGCAACAGTTTCAAGGTGTAAGAGTCAAGAGTCTAATTATAGTTTTAAGATGTTAAATGTTTTGACGCTGGACCTGCAGTTGGTAATATTTTTATATAAAATCAGTGTGTGATATGTGAAAAAGGTAATAACATGACATACAAGAAATGTCTTCTAATTGCTTGAGCTGCTTGAGGCATAGCAGCTAAAGAGTAAGGTTTCTTAGAATTTTGCACAAAAATATACCTGTTGGTAATTTTTTTGTTCAGTTGGTGTATTCACTACTAAATAGTACAAAAGTATTTTTTTTAAATCATTTATTTGATATATTTTCTAACTCTATGGGTGTTAAGTCACATTGCATACAACAAATTTTGTTCCCACCGTGGTGTCCTTGATGACTGATTGGGTCCAACCTTCATAATCATCAGGAATGTGAGATTTGTCACCGTATGGACAGTCGAAGCAGCGCTGCATGTCGTAGCCGTAGTTAAAGAGCATCCTCAGAATAATCTCATCCTTCAGAGCATACTGCAGAGCAGAGGGGAAGTGTGTGGTGTTCACTCTGCAGTAGTAGTTAACATTGGCACCGTATCTCAGCAGGGTGTCTATCAACTCATAGTTTCCCAGGCGAAGGGCCACCTGCAGGCACTTGACAGGGTCCTGGTTGGGCATGGCTCCAGCCTCCAGCAGTAACCTGGTGGAACGAAGGTCCTCATTGCAGACAGCGAAGTACAGGGCCGACTTGCGTTGGTCATCATAATTGCGACGGACCCATGGGTAAAGCATAAAGTTGGGGTCATAGCCAGCATTCAGCAGCATTTCCAGACACTCAGCATGTCCACCCGCAGCAGCAGAGTGAAGAGGGCTCATGCCACTGTCATCCACTGCATCCCAGGTAGTCACAGGGATCAGTAAAGCCAAAGCTCTAGTAAAAGAAAAGTCGCCTTTTTTTACACCTATTGAAGAACCTATTGAAGAACCTATTGAACTTTTTACAATGCTCTTTAATTAAACCATTAAAAAACTCTTAAATTCCTGTTTATTTGTAGCTCATTGAAACAATCAGAGAATTTATGGTGATTATAAAGTCTTCTCCAGTCTTATCCAAGTTTACCAATGTCTAAAAATACCAGGTAGGCATGGTAGCACCATAGTGCCTCAAAGCAAGAAGGTTCTGGGTTTCATTCCCTGCCTAGGAGACCTGAATCCTTTTCTGTGTGGAGTTCGTATGTTCTCCTGTTTCTCTTTGGGTTTCCCCTGGAAGCTCTTGTTTCTCCCACAGTCCGAAGACATACAGATCAGGTGGCTTGGAGATGCTAAATTGCCCTTGGGTGCGACTGGGCTTTGCATGTCTGCCCTGTGATGGACAAGCAACCTGTCCAGGGTGTTTCTCCATCTTTTCCACTATGAGCACAAAGATAATGGATGAATAAATGTTTAATGATTAATATTTTATCACTGAATTTACTCTCACTCACTCACTCATTTTCTGAGCCGCAAGTTCTAATTAGGGTTGCTGGGGGTCCTGGAGCTTATGCCAGCTCTCACAGGGCGAAAAGCAGGGAAACACCCTGTACAGGTCGCCAGTCTATCACAGGGCAGACAAAAAGCCAACACACTCACACCTATGGGCAATTAAGCATCTTCAATCCACCTGAACTGCACTGACCATTTTATCAAATGATCAGAGAATTTCATTCAGGCTAGGTGAGCACAATTGGCCCACTGTGTAGATATAATGAGTGAGACTAGAAGACGTGATCAACTTTTGTTGATGTATCCGAATTGCAAGTTAATACTCTCCTTCAAGCATGCTGACCCGTCCAGTGACTTAAAAAAAAGATGTGGCTGTGCTTCAAAAGATTTGCTAGCCCTTGACCTCCCTGCTTGATAGGGAACCTTGCCAAAAGGTATGAATCAGCCACAAAAAAAAAAAAAGCTAAAATATAGTTGAGTAGTTGCAATGGAATATGTAATGCAACATTCTTTGCTGAAGTAATACAGTCAACAGATTACATATGTTGACATGTTGTCATGTCAACATGTCAACAAACATGTTGTTCAGAAATGTCTCACTTCACATGTCCTCGGTGGGCCACTCTGTGAATGGGCAGATGGCCTGTGTGTTTGGGCATATTAGCATCAGCGCCATACTCCAGCAGTAAAGAAATGACATCAGGGTTTCCGGATGCAGAGGCCTCAAAAAGGATAGTAGCACTGTCTTGAGCCTGAGACATCACATCAGCCCCTGCAGGACAAATGCAACTACTTTACATCTAGTTTTATGAACATCAGAGGTAATGACGGTATCAAAAAACAAAATAAGCTGAAATGTATTTAAATGCTTGGTTAACGTGTCCTTTTAAAAACTCAGTTTTCTTTTAAGGGCTCCAGCAATGGGGTAAGCTGAGCCTTTAGGATGTGTTTCAATACTCTATTTTTTTTTTTTTTTTGCTTTGTAAAAACTAGACAGGAAGGCAAATTTCAGTCCCAGCTTCTCTGAGCCGCAGAGGTTCCTTGGCTATCCTACACTCACTGATGCTCTAGTTGTCTCTTTTACAATGCTGAGTCTGCTAGTTCCTGACCTTTTTTAAGAAGGTCCTGCACAATTTCCAAGTGTCCAGCTTGGGCACCTAGGGCCAGTGGAGTAAGGCCATAAGCACTTCTGGGGTCAGAATTAGCTCCTGACTTTAACAGCAATTTCACAATGTCAGTCAGGCCTAGACGGGCAGCTTCATGGAGTGCTGTTCTGCAGTTGGCTCCCTCTTGGTTCAAACGGACATTGTAGAAAAGAAGAAGCTTCACCATGTCATAGTGGTTGTTTCTTATAGCTGTGGAAACAAATGGTTATGTTGAACAAAATGTCAGAGATTGTGGATTATTTTGAGCCTCAGTCAAGATTTCTACCCATTTTACCACTGACCCATTACTAATGCAGTACTGGAGGCTTATATTCAATAAATTAACAAACGACATGCATAATACCATAAACATGTGCTTAAAGCATAAATGACACACTTTTTATTGAATTTGTATCACTTGTGTGATGCTAATTAGTGTTAAATGAACTAACCAATGACAAGTGGGGTGTCCTCTTCCCCATCCAGGCAATCTGGGCTGCTCCCATTCTCCAAAAGATATCCGGCATTGTCCAGAAGACCCTTTTCTACAGCCAAGAAAAGGGCAGTTTTACCCCGATGAGTTTTTCTGTATTTAGCGTTTGTTGGAGATGCTGTAGAACAGCAAAGAGAAAAAGCATCATTGCAGGAGTTAGAGCTTCACAGAAACTGTTAAATAAAACCTGTTTAACAGATAAAGTACCATTACTACTAGTTTTATTTAAATAAATTTTTAAAATATGTAATGGTGTACACTATATTTCTATTTTTTACACTAAGCTACCAACCCCCGAAGGATAAACACTTGAAGGCAATAGTCAAATGAAGCAACACTGCATCTTCACATAACTTTATTGGGCAGCTCCACAATTGTAGAAGAACACTAACAGCCATTTCCGGGACATTAAATAACAGACGTCTGCACTGGTGGTTAGCATACTGCTGATTTCTAATGATGCTCTCTGGGTGTCCTGGCCATGAATGGGTGAGGCCAAATTTGTAATGATGAAGTTAAAGCTTAAACAGAAGCTCAGGTTTTAACCATAATTCAAATACGTGGCATTCTGATAACATTTTATGGTTAATTCCTATTTTTAAGGGGAAGTATTAAATGTATTAATTATAATGGCTGTCTACACACTTTTGGAAACAGTGTATTAAATGACTTCCTTTCATGGTTGCATCATTGGATATGTTCACTTTTTTCAGCCAAACTGCCATATTGAAGGTAAAAAGAGATAATTGAAAGAACAGATGATGTCATTCCAGACCTTTGAAAGTGATCTCAAGGATGAACTGGTTGTTCTGCACGGCGGCCTCATGTAAGGGAATATGGCCTGTATTATCCTCCTCAGAGAAAGCTTCCTGGTGAACTGTGAGCTTTTGGAGTGCAGCCTCATCACCTGACATTCAATGAGCAAAACAAAAAAATCACTCAATAGAATATGTAACATGAGAAATTACTGAAGCAAGACACGTTCTCCAAAAGTTCTTACCTTGACTGATGGCACTGGATATTTTGTCCCGTTCTGGACTAGTTTGTAATATCCTACAGACAATCATGTAGCTTTTTTTAATGCAAATAAAACATTCGATTCTAATGCCAAATAAACAGTTCCTCTTAAAAAAAAAAAAAACATCACAAACAAAGTCTACCTGCAATTATCTCCAGAAACGATGTCCTTAAACTCAACCTGTTTAGTGTTTGGCAGAATGCTCTGCTCTATCATGTACTGGGTTGCCACATCCTCATCAAAAATCTCTTCTGGTGTCTCAAAATCCATAATGGCACCTTTCAGCCACGAGTGATCAATCAGGCCTCTGCAGTCTTAACAACCACCTTCCTCACTGTCAACAAAATCATGTGACAAGATGACATACATAGCATCCAAGTTACAGTCATGGCATTTAGCAGACACTTTTATTCATAGCTATTTTAATTTCCTAATTACAGGGACAGTCTCGCTGGAGAAACTTAGGATTAAGGGTCTTGCTCAGGAATGGAATGGTTGCAGTGCTGGAGATGAGATTTGAACCTGTAATTTCTTGGCACACAGGTGAATATCCTACCTGTAGATCACCACCACCACTGCAACATCAAGCCATATGAGGTTCCTTACCTGCAAACTAAGTTAAATTTAAGTAAGCAGGTTGGAAAATTAGTTGCACTCGACTTTCAATGGTATGTGCGAAGCTTTGGACAAGTAATGAAATATGCAACTGTACTGATGTGTAGATTCTAAAATTAACATATTCTCATTATATGTTATCTGTAATAGCCGATACTATATAACGTGAACTGGCTAGATCCAACAGCGAGCAAGAGTTCTCCATAGAGTTGCTCAGCTCCACAAAGTAAACAAGCATACAAGAAAGATGGCTTCAGCTTAATGCACTGCATTACCAAAGGTTGTTTGCTGTCTAATTAAACTGCTACTCACCCGCTTCATACAACTGTCAACAATGTTGATCCCCGATGACGAATGTTGATGTTACAGTTTAAAAAAGCTCTGCTGCTGTCATGACCCACAACATGGTTTAGGGGTTGACTCCTGGGCTGTATGCTGGGTTATTTATGTCATGGCCCTGCTATAAATATCTGATCATGAGACAGACCAAGGCTGCTTGCATGGCCCTGGCCAAGTGATCTCTTTTCATAGAATGTATCCTCAGAATGGGCTCTTGAGTCCAAGTGGAATGATTAAGTTACACTGCAAAAGTGCAAATGCGCAACCATTTACTCCACACCATGCTGCTATGTAAACGGGTTCCATTGGCATTTCATCAATAGTTTCTAACCTCTTAAAAATACTGGTGCCAGAAGGGTTCCTTGTACCCCTCACACAGCACAATTTATGGCTCCCTGAAGAATCTTTCATGAGATATAAATAAGGTGGCTGGGTAGGAAGAACCTTTGAAAGCTGAAAGAACGTTCACATAATATAGATCTAACCTAATTCATGGTTTTCATTTCACCAACAAGGGGCAGCGGTGGCCTAGTGGTAAGGGTGTTGGCTGCATGATTGGAGGATCGGAGGTTCAAACCCCTTCCCAATAGGTTGCCCTGAGGTACCCTTGAGCAAGGTGCTGTCCCTGTCACGCTCCTCCCTGCAATGGGCTGGTGATCTGTCCAGGGTGTGTCCCCCATCCTTTGCCCTGTGTGAGCTGGGTTGGACTCCAGCACTCCCCTGTGACCCTGCTTGGCATGACATTTCAACAACAATGCAACCAAGCCCAGAACCATTTAGGAACCTTAATTACAAAATGTTTAGGTTGAATCTTAGAAGTTCTCAAAGTAAAAGCAGGTCATTTGCTTTATGGTAGTTTATGAAACTGGCAATGAAACTGGAATCATTATATGTGGGTTTCAAAATGCATTAAAAAGATTCTGATACATTTTCCTTTCCCAGTGAAAAAAGCTGATGGGAAATGAGATTTATAAACATAATAAAGTTGCTTCTTTGTAGGACCTTTCACAATCACACAGTCACTTTGCAAATTGACAAAATGTTTATAGAACAAATCATTTTTTCATTCAGATTTTAAATAAGGTCACAGCAAATATTGATTTGATTTCGATTTCTCTTTTGTTCATTCACTGCATTTGGTGATTGATGATAAGAAATGATGAACACTTCCATTTTTGAAAGCATTCTTTGTTTACAGCATTTTTTCCACACCTGCTGAAAATTTTTGCACAGTGCTGTATGTGTTTTATAGACATATATATTGATTGATATGCAGATTAAAACCAAGTGATTAAATAGAATAGAATATCCAAGCTTTCTAACAACAGGAGCAGGCCTAACTATCACACCACAGACCAAAAATTGCATGACCAAAGCAAGGATTTGAAGACAACAATTCAAACTCAATACAAAACAAAAGAAGTTTCAATGATAATTAAAAACCCTATTATGCTATTATTAGGGGAAGAAAATGGTTTTTATTGTATGAAAATGGGTATTCATTATGTATAATGCATTTTAATTGAAACTCTTCAAACCTTTTAAAGAAGTGGTTACTAAGCGGAAGCAAGGTGGTCGTTTTTACGTGACTAGTTAGTAACAGAGGTTTGGTCATGAAGACCAAGCATCTGGGACAAGGTCACCAAAAGTGGGTGGAATAATATATGGTGTGGGTTGATAAAGCTGCTGGAGGTTGTCCTCAGGCTGTCAACGTGCTCTCAGCCCATCCTTGGCCATCTCAGGGGAAAAGAAGCAGGAGATAGACCAGTCATCAAAATGGCCTTTACAACAATGAAAAGCCATAAGCTCAGTATCTTCTGACCACTAGATGGCAATGTCAAATGTATTGAAAAGTAGACATTTGGTGCCTGAATGATGGAATATTCTTGCCAATATGCCAATATGACGTGAAAAAATACTCCACATGTGTAAGGAAACAGAGAAGGTTTAAGATTTATATCTAAAGCCATGTTAGATGGGTTTGTAATGTCTGAGGGAGCAAGAGCACAATCTCATTGTGTGAAGTAGGTTAATACCATGTGTCTATTACTCCAGGCGTAGGGAGAAAAAGACATAAATATGCAATCCAGCTGTTAGGAGGTGATTGAATTATAGCTCAGGTCAAACTAGGCCATCGCTAGCCTTCAACCAGCTCATGCAACATTTCTCATTTATTTTATTTTTACCTCCCATGTTTCTGCTCTAATCTGCTGTGAATCCTCTTACACTCCACCATTTCATTTGTCTTTTTAGACAATCCTGCACCTCTGTGTACGTTTGTTTACCAGTCTCTGCTAGATCTTCCATCCTGAAACAAGAGGATGCACTGTATGCAGGCCATTATAACATATAGGGTGTTTTGTGAATGAAAATAGAGATGACAATTAAAACTCCAGAAAATGATACATTAGTAAATATGATGGTTTAAACACTTATGCTTGGTCTCTTTTTTCCATGCCACGTTACGTTCTTTCTCCCAAATTAGTCAAGACATTGATTAGCCAAGATTAAATTAAATTAAGAATGAAACAGTAACCCAGAGCGGATTTAAGTAAAATGCCCAGAGAAACTTTCTGACACAGAATTATTCATGATGGTTTTGAAAGGTACCAGACAATTGAAGACTTGAATGCCTCTAAAAGCTCCCTTACAGAAGTTCTTACATGAAATTGTGATGAATACATTAGCAGATGTATTTTTTATGACAGTTCTGAGAAAGTTTTCGGCCCAAAAACATATTTTAAAAATGTCTAAAAAATGGAGGGATACATGCATTATGTAGGACCAGAAAAACTGCTTTCCTTTTATTTTAGGATCTCAGCATTACACAATAAAATTCAAACTTGAGCAGGTTCAATGGTGGGTCAAGATTAGGTTAAAAAGACAAGGTTAAAAAAAATGGATATAGTTGTATTGTCAACATTACGATCTCTGGTTCCATTCAACATAACAATGTAGAGAACTTTACCACAAGAATTCATCCTGGTTACATCCAGGATAACACATTTTGCAGAAATTTTGAAAAAACTGGTGAAATGTTTTGAGGCAATTGTGTGATTTGTGCATAGTAAGCATAATGCTCATTGTGCAAATCCAGCTTCTATATCAACTAAGTCTAATTTGCATGCAAAATTAAAGAAAATACGTCAAATATTAAACCTGCATTGATTAAATGCTTGTAAATTGGATTTAATTTTTTGCAACATTGCTCATAAAACGTAATATAATACAATATAATATAAACGTAATGTACATTAAAATAAAAAAAACTTCCCTCTTGTTTAAACATAGGATGTGTTTCTCTTTTACCAGGTACAGCACTGTGCAAATGTTTTAGGCAGGTATGGAAAAAATGCTGTAAACAAATAATGCTTTCAAAAATGGAAGTGTTAATCATTTATTTTCATCAATCAACAAAATGCAGTGAATGAACAAAAGAGAAATCTAAATCAAATCAATATTGACAAATGACAATGTCAAATGACATTGATCATCAGCACCTGTTTGGTAAAGTTGGTTGATCATACACCGACTATAATCCTACAAAAATCCCTGACTTTGTGCAAGTGTACCTAGAAGAACTGATGCTGGTTTGAAGGCAAAAGGTAGTAACACCAAATATTGATTTGATTTAGATTTTTCTTTTGTTCGCTCACTTTGCATTTTGTAAATTTATAAAAATAAACAATCATTATTTATATTTCTGAAAGTTTTCTTTGTTTACAGCATATTTTCACACCTGCCTGAAACATTTGCACAGTACTGTATGTTAGAATCAGGTAAAACACAAGGTTGACATAAAGATGGAGTGTAGTGTTTGTGATCACTTCGGCCTTACTGCTGTGAGAGGCTCAGAAAACAGCTCGATGACCTGCTGAGTGTGATATTGAACAAGGCAGCATTGGTGCAGAGGGACCACAGTCTAGTCATTGCTCTGGACTGGTTAAGTTTAGGTCTGAACAGCAAATTCAGTTCAAAGGTACATTATAACTGAGCGTTTGGAATTTTAGGGTGAACAAGTGGGCAGCTGTTGATCAAAGAACAGTAAAACATCTCTGTACCGTGCATAATTACATTTATTCATGATCCGCTGGCAATTTTCAACCATGGCTTTGATGTCTGGTGGCCTGTATTTTGTGACATGGAGGAAACATTGGCAAGCAGTTGGAAAATCATGGCGAGTACTAGATGCACAGTGCAGATGAAGGCAATCAAGCAGACGACTGCCTTTTCACACCCATGTGCACTTGATGGGTAATGTTCCAGAAACAACAGCATCTGCCTGTGAAACAGTAATACCCCAAAAAGCTGAACAAATGCCAAATGAACAAGGTCTGGTAATGCAATGTCCTGTTTACAGAGGAGGCTGATGGGGATGACACAGTATGGGAAAAATACAATATCACTTATGTGACACTAACCTAAACATTATTAGTTTTTTTAAGTAGATTTTTGACATTTCTATAAGTGAATGTTCCAAAACAATTCATTTTAACCTACATTACAAATGTTCTTCAAACTTATTTTAAGACTGATATAGAACGTATTATAAATTCATATTGGCCTGTTTTGAGTCCCAGGACGTCCCTTCTTATATTTACCTTGCCCATTCTGTTGGTTAAGAAGGAGGGTTTTAGACTACAACAGCAAAATTCACATTTATTTTTAGGCATGTGTGCTTGTTTTGTGTAGAAACGGTACCATCATTAAAATTACTTCTTTTACTATTGAATGAAACGAGGCTCTGCTGCAGAACCAGAGACAAGCTCTAGTTTTTATGGTCAAATTTAATCATAAGTGCTTCTTGGTAAGGCTGCAGACCTCCACAAACATAATTTTCCAAACTGAGGGAAGTCAGTGGGCAGAAGACTAGACAAACTGACAAATTTTGTCCTGTAAACTCTTCTGATGCCCCAAATGTGTCCTAAATCCCACACGGTCGCTTTCGATTATTAAACCGGCTCTGTTCTGGCTCTGCATTTAAAGCCAACACAGCCCCGTCTGGACTCTATAATGAAGCACAGCAGGGGCGATTGCGGTCAGTTGGCTTCACACAGACAGCAAGGGAGGCCAGCCAACTTACTACATTCACACGACTGCTGCCACTGAAAATGCTGTGCATCGTTTCAATGGTTGAATACTATCATTTTCTGGATCACTAGTGGACAGATTGAGAATTTAACAGCTTCACACACATTCACCAATCGACCCAAAATCAGGTTTAAGTCTTGTTTGGGTCTTGTCTTCTTAAACAAATAAATACACACTGTATTCCCACCTAGGCTCACCATACCAAAAGCCCAGGTGTTGTTTAAAGGGGTCAAAGCCCCCCAGCACTGGGTTACAGAGCAACGGAAATGTGCTACTACCAGTATGAGCTGGAATGATGTTTGCAATTCAGAACTAACCTTACAAGATCAATATCTGATCTCACTAATATCCTTACGATTGAATGCAGTCAAACACCACAGCAATGTTCTATCATTTAAAGCAGGGGTGTCAAACTCCAGTCCTGGAGGGACAGAGACCAGCAGTTTGGGGAGTTCTCTCCTTAAGTACATCTGGTTCACACTTAGTGGCAGGTGTAGTGAGTGTGTTTGCAGGAAACTACCCAACTGTGATGAACGACAGCCCTCCAGGACTGGAGTATGACACCCCTGATCTAGAGCCAAGAGGAGCAAAAGCTGTTACAGCAGCAAAGAGTGAGTGAATTTATGCTGCACAATGTAGGCCATGTACCCCACCCCAAAACGATTTAGGAATCAACCACACTCCATGAAATAAGTCAAGCAATGAAAATGCAGTACTTAGGCTTTACGCTGGTCTGGGAAAGTGGTCCAGTGCTTTTTAAAATTTCTCAGCACATGAACAAGAAGTGTTTTATTTTTGTAATTAAACTGTATTCCACATCTACAAAGACTCAACAAAAATTTCTGGTCAGGTGTTTTGCTCTTTACAGCTGTTGGCTTTGGTTTAAGTGTCCCAGACATTAGTTTCATGAACATTTGTTGAAAGCTTTGCCCACTGCTCAAATGTCTAACTTTATTTTAGACTCAGAACACTTGACTGTGCAGTGCACTTATCCCCTCAGGTATATGTACCGAGACAACTGAAGAAAGCTTACATGGGAAAAAAATAAATAAGACGAGACAACTTTAACCTGTAGAAGTGATGTACATTGGTTGGCCTGTTCCAAGTCGTCTAAGTAATGTCTTTTGCCCATCAGCAAATTTTAGTGAAGTTTAATGTGTAAACACCAGGTGTGAGCGAGCAGTGGTATCAAATTGAGTTACACCAAGGAATTACAAGACCCAGAATAGTGTCCTATAGATCAGTTTCCAGCACTGAGCATTTTGCCATTCCCTGCTCCCAATACACCTAATCTAAGTTACCAGCTCATTAATAAGCCTTCCTTTGGTTAAATTGGGCATCAGAACATATCACCGTGTGGACTCCAGAACCATGGAAGGAAATCGAATTTGAAAACATTATTCTACATCAAAAGTAAAAATCTAACCCACATGAGGGGGAGGGAGGGAAAAAGACAGAACAGTTTATGTATTTGAAAAATTTCCATTTATTGTGTAACGGGCATGTATTTACGACCTAGGTCTCTCCTTCTTGCCTTTGTAGAGGGCCAGCAGGGAAACATTGGCCACCTTCACCACCTTGAAACGTACTCCAGGGATATCACCGACGGCATGTCCCTTACGACCAAATCCTGCCACCAAAACTTCATCGTTTTCCTGCGAAGTTAAATGTACAACATAGTCAGGAGCAAAAAACCATCATTTAGTTTGTTACAATGAAGAGCACAAATTTATCAACACATTATGCAAAAATCTGTCGTCTACCTCAATGAAATTCAGGCAACCGTCATTAGGTACAAAAGCAGTGATCTTTTTGCCGTTCTTGATCAGCTGGACCCTGACGCACTTCCTAATAGCAGAGTTAGGCTGCTTGGCTTCAACACCTCTGTTGAAATGACAAAATAAGTGATGAACATGGAAATGGGAAGAATAACTCATCAGTATCAACATATAACTTACACTTTCTCAAGGACAATTCCTTTGGCGTGTGAAGCTCCTCCGAAGGGGTTAGCCTTGAGGGCTGTCCCCAAATTGGCCTTCTTGTACTGCTTGTCATGCCATTTCTGCTCACGGCGGTGGTCCCGCAGCTTCCTGGCAGTACGAAGTCCACGACACTTGCCTGCAAAAAAACAAAAGGCATGAGCTTCTGGCAAATTGCACCAAGGTATTTGAGCTTGCATGGGAAAAACTGCATCCAGCACTATTTTGTAATGTCTTTACTTGGACAATCAAACGGTCAAACATTTAATGTAAACTCCGAGAGGAAATATCACCTAAATGCTGTTTATCAATTCTTCAGGACCAACACTTTCAGATTTTGCAGTCTACCAACCCAAATGTGAGGTTTGTTTTGACATGTCTCCAGCTTCGATCTCTTCTCTAAAACAATGTCTCTACATTAGAGCACTTGTCCTCTTAACCACTGTGCCATCAAGCATTTCCTTTGACTGGAGGACAAATACATCAAACTTCTATTCCAGAGACAGACAAGGACACAGCCTTCACTTACACAAAGCTGAATGATGGATCCTCCATTCCTACATGAAGCTTTTCAAGTTCAAGGGAACTGCTTTAATATACTGTGCACAATTTAAAATTATATCCCAACCTGGCAGTTGTAGAACATTTACTATTTAGCCAGATTACCTTGAAATGTGTTTTATTTTTTAAAGTGTGCTCTTCAACATTGAAACTTAAATTCACTCATTTACAATGAAAACAGAAGAGGATTGCTGCAAAAACAATCATGTTAGGCTGGGACATTTTCTAGACATCAACACCTGTATCAGCCTAAATCTTTCTGTCTGCACTTTAACCTCATTCTTGGGGAGACAATTATTAAAAGCAATTACAGCCCAAATTATTTACAGGCCTCGGTTATGCTAAGTTTTGATGAAACGACTAAAACGAATTTGGGCCCATTAAACTGAGACTCGGAGAAAGCAAAGCGAGCCAGCAATACTGTTTAGCTTCAGCTAAAAGAAGAGCATTGTCTCTAAACAAGACGTTAAAGAAAGTGAATGGCATTAACACAACGATAACGATAAAATTTCGTCCAATTAATGTAACTTTCTGCCTGAAAAATCGCCACCCCCATCTCCGTTTTCTCCTGTTAAACATCGCCGCTGCCTCCAACATGGCGCTCGGGCTCTCCACGTTGTCGTAAAGCGAGAACTAGTAAAATAACCAAAAACTCGCCTCTAACACAGCATTTATCGACACATCCACGCGTACAAGACCCTTAACTTTATAAATCTGAGGCTGTGTACATAAATGAGCGCACATAAGAGGCCATTTTTAGCGTTTCATGCGCCGCTAAGGCTCATACCCATGCTGGAGGATCGGAGTCCGGGAAGGAAAGACTGAGACCAGCATGCCCCGCGGTAATGGCTTCATCAAAGACCCCATAGGTGACTGCCAGAATGCCCGCTCAAATTTCCTCCAAACTGACACTCTGTTTAGAAACTGGTACTTATTATATAACCCATAAAACAATATATACATTTACCAACGATCTTCAATTTGCTTGTGCACTGTCACAGAACGTTTGTAGGCAATGAACAAATAATATCGATCTTTCTGTCATATGGATAGAAAAAAGAAAGAGTCAATGGATTGTAAATCGGATAATCGGATCTCTTGTAAGCGCAAGTACAAAAGTAAAAAAAACCCTGAAGGAATAGTGAGGAAAACTTTATTATTAGCAGTAGTAGTATTAAGAAAATCTTAAATCTTAAAGTTGGACAGTGTTTGAAGCAGTTCAGGGACACATTTCACTGCACGTCATACTGCTGAATAACTGACTAACAAACTGCTTATTAAACCGAATCGAACTTTGATGTTCGATTTTTTAAAACGGACATCAAAACGAGTCGATTTCGGGAAAAAAAAGTAATTATCGATTGCAGATTCTTTAAAACAAGACGATATCGATAAAAACGTCATGATCGATGGTCATTTCTTTTAAACGATTTCGTTAAAAACGTCATAGTCGATGATCGATTCTTTAAAACGAGACGATTTCGAAAAAAACGTAGTTATCGATGATCGATTGTGTTTGACAAGTTAAGTCGAGTAGGTTTTACTGTCATTTCAGCCACATTTACACACTGAAACTAAACAACTTTCCTCCAGGACCCTGGTGTTACACAGAAGACATCAGACAGGACACGTGCAGACAAGACAACCAGCAGTGCATAAAAACAATTACAAAACAGAGAACATCCATCCGACATGAAACAGAGGCAGTATGAAGCTGAAAGTAGGAGAAGAGCAGCAGTATCAACCAGTACTGGTATATATTTACATTGTATAAAAGATTACTCTAAAAGATTACTCTACTGTGACTAACAAACGAACTGCTCGAATCTCATGAAACCGAACTTCCCAATCATTATCGATGGTCGATTCTTTCAAACGGACATTACAAACGAGTCGACTCTGAACGCTTCGAAATTCCCATCTATCGAAGCTCGATTCTTCAAAACAACAAATTCGAATCGACACCCCGAATCGAACGTGCATCACTAAAACGACGTTCGGTTCATTGAAATTGACGGCTCGAAAGAATCGGTTCAATAAACTGAATATTGTGTGCACACGGTATTCAAATCCGGAGAGCTATTTATAGTTAATAATCGTTATTGTTATAAATGAGCAAGTAATAATAATAACAACAATATTATTATAATAATAATTACTATAAGTAGTAATAGTATTAAGAAAAAGAATAAGAGAATTTATTTACCATTATTTAAAAAAGCTTAATTTTAGGTTTAAGGGGGCAGGGGTGGCATAGTGGTTAGGGTGTTGGCCACATGATCGGCGGATCGGGGGTTCGAACCCCTTCCCAATGGGTTGCCCTGAGGTGCCCTTGAGCAAGGTGCCCGCTCCTCCCTGCGATGGGCTGGCGACCTGTCCAGGGTGCGTCCCCCGTCCTCGCCCTGTGTGCACTGGGTTGGACACCAGCACGCCCCCGCGACCCCGTTTGGGACAAGCGGCAGATAATGGATGGATGGATAATTTTAGGTTTATCTGGCTCTGGAAGTCTCCAGGCTGCTCTCTAAGCAGCCTTAGGCTAGTCAAAAATACTGGACTTCAGTTACAAACTTTACTCCTTCTTAAATTCTCTTTCCTAGACATACATAAAAATAATCTGTGATCATATCAGGCCTTCCCTCTAATCCCCTCAGATGCAGGATGTTTCCCCTGGAGAGATGGCATACTAATTAACCCCAGCTACTGGGAGGGAGTGCAGGCAATGACCCAGATTTGCACATGCTGAACAGCAGGTGAGTCTAAAAATAGGTTATGAACTTTCTCACAAAAGCCTTTAAGGGGTTATGGTTCATTAACACATTTATTTTGTCAATTCTATTTATTAATAGGCGATGAGGAGGAGTGGAGGTTCTGTTTATGGATTACTGCTTCTGTGTTCATAGTCATGCCCAATTTAACTAGCCTGAACTTTTTGGTGGCCTTTATGCAAAGTTACCTTCCATAAAGCTAAAACAATAAGCGTTTGTAGTTTGACCGGACCCACTCCCAACATAGAATATAACAACGCAGTATGATAACAGCAGTTTTAGGGGATTAAGGATAAAAAGAAAACATATGGGGGAAACTGTAAGTGCTCACTAAGCCACCACTGCCCCACCAATGCATTATTATAAGTAATGCATCTAATACAGTCTGTGGAATTGGCCTTCGAACAACACTCCCAGCTTGACATATGTCACCCAAGGGCCACCTTTGACCTGGGACACAAGCAATTATGGATCTGTGTTTCCTAATTCTGCAACCCTCTGCCTTTTACAACCTGCGTCAACAAGCTGCCCCACAGAAGCAGGCCTTGATAATTAGCTGAGTTTTCGGACGCAGGGAAAACCGTCCCAGGAACATTGTTGCTCTTCTCTTTTGTATATATGTACATCCCAAACCTGCGTTTTTAGGAAGACTCATATTCTCTTACACATTAAAGGCAAGTGATTAAATAAGGACCTTGTCTTTCCATGAACCATAGCTTCTGGATAGCCTTTATTTTGTTTGAATGTCTGAATGCTATTTACACACCAGTACGGCGCCAAAATGCCAGTTTACATATTTTATATATTTCATGTTTTCTCTATTTATGACCAACTGCTAAATATGCCGTTTTACAAATCTTCTGTAGTCACTTGTTTCTGCGGTTTTCTGCATGTCCAGCATTTACATATACTACTTATATGTAAATTATATATATATGTATGTATAAAATTATTATTATTATGTTTAATAATATATATATGCAATTATATTTAATAACATTTTGTTTTTGTTTGTTTTGTTAATGGTATTTATCTATCAAATATATTTTTTATACACATACGCACACAAACACATATATATATATATATTTTTTTTTCTCTTTGAAAATTTGCACTTTTAGTATTTGACCAGTAGGATCTGAGTATTCTAAGATCTCACATGGGGCAACAGTTAGGGACTAGGCCCCAGGATCGGAAGGTTGTGGGTTTGAATCCCAGATCAGAAGGTTGCATTGTGGTACCCTTGAGCAAGGTACTGTCCCCGTCACTGCTCCCCGGGCGCTTTCATTAGCCCCCTGCCACACGTGTGTGGGTGAAAAGCAGAGAGTGACTTTCATTGTGTTTCACTGTGTGCTTTGCTGTGTTTCACAATCACAGCCACTTTCATTTATATTCCCTTAAACTTCAGAGATACATTTCAGTACTGCTGCTGACTCACAGACTGCTTGAATCCAATTAAACCGAATCGAACGTCTCAACATTAAACGGACATTTCAAACGAATCGATTCCGAAAAAAAAACAACTCGAAATTCACATCATTATCGAAGATGGATTCTTTGAAATTGACAATTCAAACGAATCGATTCCGACACCTCGAAACGAATGCGCCATCCCCCAAAACGACGTTCGGTTCATTGAAACTGACGGCTCGTGAGTCGTATTTTTCGTGTCTACACGTTCCTCGAGCAGGGTGGGCGCGGCCGCGCGCATATCCAAACGTTCATTGGCTAACGCCACGTCAATCTACAGGGGGTGTGACTTCCAACGGCCGTTGCTGGAGTGAGAACGGTCAGTCGGCGTCTGGGGCGAGCGCGCGCGGACGTACACATGGCAACGCGGGGGCGCGCGATGGCTCTGGCTTTGTTTTCATTCATTTTCCTGCAGGTTTTTCCTTCGTCTTTCCAACGAACTCCTGTCTTTGTTGGCAAGAGGTGAGGTTCTTCATCATTCATAGAGGTCAATCAATGGAAAAGAGCCCGTTTAAACGATGCTCCGGCTGCAGTAGTACCTTAAAGCTGGGGAAAATATAGAACTAGTCTGTGTGTCACTTTGGGTTGGCTTTTTATTCAGTGGGGTGTGTTCAGCTGGGGTGCTGGGCTGAAGTAGCTGCTGCTTTGCCTGCCTTTGTGTGTTGGACAGTATGCTGGATCTGCAGTGAAACTGAATGAGCCTCTGTTAGTGAATCCCAGGAGAAAAATCCATCTCTGGCTGCTGGGAAGGCATTGGTTTACAGGGCCAATCTATAGCTGCCTATATAAAATTAGCTTTCTGTGGCAGGATGGAGCCATTCTAATATATAGTGTACATGTAATCCCGTGTGTGTGTGTGTGTGTGTGTGTGTGTGTGTGTGTGTGTGTGTCTGCTGGGGGCACAGAAGACAATAGACTGGTGGAGGGATTGAAGGTAGGAAACATGCCTTTAGTGCAGAGCTGCTTCTGGACATCATCTAAGACAGGTTTTCTTATTTCTGGTCTTTTCTTAAGACCACTCTGGTTTCTTGAGCTGCTCACACACCATCTGTATGATGGAGCATCCAGCTGATGTAGGCCTGAACAGCTTAGTGACTTAATTTGAATCTGAAATATAGTGAAAACCATGCTTTCTTCCAAACTGCAGTATACTGCCAACCTCCAAGTAACTAGGCTGAACTGATTAATGGACGATGAATACCAAGCTGTTTACCTGTGGAGACATATGGATGACGACAAGCCGGGTTCAACTTCTGGTGGAAAATTAATCCATATGGTGATCAGTTGAGATCTTTTAGCAAGATGGCAGAATGTTGTTTTTCCTCTGTATCCAGATGGTGTCTGAAGGGGCATTTCGTGTAAATAATTTTGTTTCAGTTCAAGTTGAATGACTGCTGCAGAGTTATTTAAATCTGGTCATACCAGTATTTGTGGAACAATTTGTAAATTATGGGGATCAGTTTGTAGGTATTTGATATGAAGTTCAGAAATGACTAGACTTTGTACAATAATGTGAAATAATGTACAAAAAAATGGACTTAAAAGCACCAGAAAATGTTCTTATAAGTATTCTCCATGCCTTTAAGCCTGTATCCAAGTAAAAAAGTACAGCTATTTGCCATTCGAGCATTAAAATGGACATTGCAAGTGGCTTCTTCGGTTACAAAGTCACTTAAGTAGAGAGGGTTGCAGCTGAATTTTAGTTGCTTATCAGTAGTTTGCTGATACTTTTTTAGGTTCATCTTTAAGGCATATTAAGAAATCTATTAAATATATAAGTGGCCACACATTGAAGTCGTCAGGCTCTTTCAGCTGAAGCATCCAGAGCCATGGAGGTTTACAACATGTAGGCCATGGCAGGCTTTAATGCTGCATTAAGAGATTTTATTTGGTGAAGAGCCGAGGTGCTGGCGCAACTTTAAAGATATGCGTGCTAATCTCCTTCCATAGACGCGCACCCTCCACTCACAGTGAGGTGAATAAAGCAGGGCTGGCCAGCGGATTCCATCGATTATATAATTGCGCCGTCGCCAACTGGCCCACATGTTCAGGTGCTGTGACGCAGGCAGATCCCTTAAGCCTTCGTTGGAGCAGAGCGAAGGAGAGATTTGGGCCCCCCCATTCCCTACTTTTATCAACATCCTTATCTTTTTTAAGTGTTTGAAAAGCATAGTTCGCCTGGGGTTGGTTTTTGGGGTTGCTTACGTTGCCAAGTTTGGGTTGCGTGGGGCTCCAATAAATGATTACTCACTGTTAGGCTAAATATAGTTGTGTAACAGCAGCATACACACGCAACAATAACACAGAAGCCCCATCGCTCCTCTGTCTGCAGCTGAGATGTAACAGCCTTACGTAGACAAGTCACAAATGCCATTCATCCTTAAATCACAGTTGAATACTCAAGTGGTACGATGTTTCATTCATAATTCCAACCAAACTGAATTACCATTTATGGGTATAAAAAATCATGTTATTTGTTAATAAATGGCTTATAGGTCTTTCTTCATGTAGTTAATATCTGCTCCCAAGGACAAAAGGATTGCAATAGCTCAGGCCATTATAGGACTTCACTCTGACATACTGACCCTCAGATACTTAATGCTCCCTCTGGGCTCTGATTAGTTGAAACAGGGATATTTGAGACCTAACGCATAAATGTGCAAACAGTTTGGGTTTGTCTCTGCCTTTGATCGATTTATAAGATGTTGAATTCTGGCAAAAAAAAGGGAAGAGTAGCAGGACTGACTCCCATAAAAAGAAAGGTGCCAAAAAGGTTATTCTAAGCAAGAATATAAAAGAATTACAGTCGGTCCCCCAGACATGGTTCTTTCAATAAATTGATCTTCAAGAAACATTCCTGTCAGCTTGGAAGTGTTAATAGGAGTGATTTTCCATGTAAAGATTCCTTAGCAATTAAATTTTGTCCCTACGATCCTATACACAGTGAGGATCATCATGTTCTTGATCATGGTGCTATACTGGAAAAAGGTGGTTTGCCCCCTCCAAGTTGGAATGAATTACTTCCTCATGTGATTCAAGTATCTTGGGGTTTTGTTATTTTCCAGTGAAGGTAAAATAGAGCGGGAGATGAACGGACAGATTGGGGCAGCAGTCATGAGGTCACTGTAAAGGACTGTTGTGGTGAAGAGGGAGCTGAGCCGGAAAGCAAAACTGTCTATTTACAAGTGGGTGCCATCCTCAGGCAGCTACTACCACGACCCGATCCGGGATGAGTGGAGGAAAATTGATGAATGAAAAGGATGATGAAAATACCCAAGCCAAGGAAGCATTTCTTTTTCAGGGTTTGTATAAACCTGTCTAAAATGTATGTTTACTTTCCCATTTAAACTGGGAAAGTAAAGATCCCGCAATTGGGTATTTTTTCCCATTTTTCCCATGTCTTTCAGGTCTACGTGGAATGTACTTGTAGCAATGTAACAAGATTTGAGTATTTTTCAGCTTTTCCATCTTTTTTGGTCAATCCATCATGACATGTTTGTCAGGACAGCTGCAATTCATGAGTTTTTGAAATGACAGGAATTATGATGTGAAAAAGGAAGTAGGCAGATTTTTAATCTGCAGAAATTTAGAAATTCTGCAGAAACTTTTGAATTCCTTATCAGATTTTTCAAATATACAGGGCAACACTTTATGTCCTTTGTGAAAAACTCACTACCAAATACTGTGAATGTGAATCATGGCTCATCCCAGAAATTACTGATTATAATTACATTTACATTTATGGCATTTAGCAGACGCTCTTATCCAGAGCGACTTCCATGTCCTAATTACAGGGACAGTCCCCCTGGAGCAACTCAGCATTAAGGGTCTTGCTCAGGGACCCAGTGGTGGTAGTGCTAGAGGTGGGATTGAACCGGGGACCTCTTGATCCAGAGGTCCGTAGGCAAGTACCCTACCACTAGATCACCGCCACCCTGGTTATAATAGGGTGGCGCCACCCCGCTTATAACAAGTAAATTTTGGATAGTTTCTCTTGGTAATGTTGTTATTAAGTGTTCACAAAATGTTGATGACCACAGGCATTTTCAAAAAAAAAATCTCCTTTATTATGAGTTTTGATATGACCATGATAATTTAAAAAAACAACTCATTATTGTGATGTGTGACGGATGCAAAGAACTGGTCGGTGTGATCAGCTTACCTATTGCTCTGATTCTCACAAGCTGGTCCACTGACACAGCATGGCTGTTTTTATATCCTCCAAAGACAGGTGGTCAAGTCTTAACCCGTGCCCTCCTCAGACCTCGCTTTCCAGAGCTGGGCTTTCCTGCTTGATCCTGCTGACCCTTAATCACGTCTTAGAAGATCTCTCAGCTAAACTCGCTTTATCTGGCTTTATGGTGATGATTAGGATATTTCAACAGTTCGTCTTGGGATAATCCCAGACGCTGTTGTGAAAAACAGAGCAGCAAAGTGGAAAAATGTCCCGAATGTGCTGTTTATTTCCTCTGAATGGGATGATATTTTCAGCACCTTTTCATATTATCAAAGATAAACTCTTTCAGGCACTGTGTTCCCTAGAATTGAGCTAATGCATAAATCCCATCTGCTTCAGCAATCCTTGAAGACCGGATCAAAGCGGATGAAATGGATTTAGTCAAATGTGCCGTCTACAGGCATTATTATATTCAAGTGTCATTAATCCTTGAGGAAATGGTTAAAGAACCTCAAACTAAGCATTTTGTAACCATGTATTTTTTCACATTTTCATTATACAGTTCAGATGACCCACCATCCCAAGGCAGCAGAGTAAGAGAAAGTGAGTCATTTTGAAACACACTAGCCATTCAAAATCAGTTTTTGTTCAATTACTGTTATTCTATCATGTTTATTGGTGTTATTTTGTACAATTAATGTAATATGGACAAAAGTTACTGTGTACCCAAAGTAGTAACAAGGCATTTATAACAACTGTTTTCTAACTTTTTTATTCATTAACCCTTAATTAACTAGGCAGCTTTTGTTACTGTGCTTTTCAGACCGATACATAAAAAATTCTCTTCTGATTGGCTGACACTTTCACAAGAACAAACAATTCAGAGCAAAAGGTTCAGATAACAAATAAAAACCTGGATCCTGGAAGGCCGCAAAAACATTTCCCACAACCTAAATAAAGCGCTAAATGTAAACACGTTTGTGATTGGGACATCACAACCATGGTGAATTAGAAATGCTGAAATGCTCTATACTTGGACAGCATCCAATTACAAGTGATTTAACTTTGTTAAAACTTCATCAAACAGCATTTATTTAATGATATAGGCTCTTTACGTTATGTGACGAAGACAAACTCTAGTCAACAACCTAATTTACTGGAGCTATGCCATTAGCTTATATGAGGCCACCAAAAATGCCTCCTATTTCTCTTTAAATCCACAGATGGAGTGGCTGGCGAGAGCCAGAGTGGCTCATATGAGGACGTCTCATTGTTCACGGCGGAGAAGCTGCTCAGGCAGGCTCTGCAGGTGAGGTGTGGTTTGTTTTGCCAGCGCATCAATGTGACCTTGGACTGCCGCTGGAGTGCAGCTTTTTCTCCAGACCAGATGAATCTAATCCCACACAGACACCAGTGTGTCTGTGGAAGATAGATTAGAGGAATCTAGACATTTTTAATCAGCGATTCCCTGTTCTGGGCTTTTGTCTGATGCACATGGAAATACTGCTCCTTTTAAGAGGCATTATGCTGGCAAAGAAGCTGCTGCATTAATTGATTAAAATGGCCCAGTGTTCTCACTCTGAACTACTTTAGAGTGAGAACACTGATCTTAGATCAGTTTACATCAGTTGAATATTCAATATTAAAGGCAGAAACTGACCCCAGTTCAGCATTATGAGAGGCTTGAAAAAATCAGACTATGTATGTATTCTGAATGCTAGAATGTTATACTGCCCTGCTGTGTAAATAGTAGATGCTGCATGTGATAGGTGATCAAATTTGAGATCAGGCTGTCTTGAAAGAAATTAAAGAGTTTCCTAAAGAATGATTTGAAACTGAATTGAACCCACATGTGTTCAGAGACTTTTACCCCGATGCACATATTTTTTTATTGTTATCTCTTTTAGCCTCATGACTGGCGGCCACAGTCTCTTTCTCGGAGCCGGCGAAAGTTGCTGCAGTCAGCAGGAATTATGCCCTATTCTCCTCTGAATGTAGCTTACAATGGCAAAACCTGTATCCTCTTTAGGGCCAGGAAGCTGGCCATCAGGTACAGAAACCACACTTTAGTGGACCTGACAGAGAGGGCTTTTGGCCCTGATGCACTGGTGGACACTAAAGGCTCCTTCTGCAGCAAAGATAAGGCAACGTAAGTGAAGTTATTTACTATTATCATTATGAAATAAAGTATTTTTCCAGGGAAATTTGAGCTTCACCTGACTGGCTCACATTTGTTTAAATGTGTCATAGACCTCTGGATTAAAACTTGCATTAAGGAACGTCATTGGGTCCATTAGGTAGTGGACATAACAATGGACATTATGAAGGCTTAGTTGATTTCACATAGATTCACACTTCAGTCGTACTGATTTTGAGAACAAAACTTCAAAAATTGATGCAATTAACAAATTAATAATTCAATTGTTTGTGAAAATGTCAATAAACGTCACCATTCATTTTAGAGGTTGGTTCTTTTATAGATGTTTTAATTAGTTTCTCACTGGAATGCCAAGATGCAACTAATGAATTATTTTTCCAATGTTTTATGGATTCAAACTTTATAGGCCTATATATTAATCAGGATATTGTCGTTGATGTTGCACTTTTAAAATGCTAAAATTATAATAAAATGTACTTTTAAGATAATACTATTGCATAAATAATTTTACATTTACAAAACAAATTCAATTGAAACCTGTACAACCTGAGCAACCTGAGCAACAACAGAGCATCTACAGTGTATCTGTGAAGTAAAGTATACATTGTAAGTTTAGATTTGTGTTCCTCTAGGCTCAATCTACGTTTTGGAGATGTGGAGGACCTCAGAGGGCTTTCCATCAGGTTAGTACATTTCTTTGATGCTACATTCAAATTTAGAATAATGCCTTTACAGAAATAAATAAAATGTTATTTTTTATTGCAATAAAATGCTCCACGCAATAGAAAGACCATTGTCACTTTGTGTTCCGCCAGACTGCAGATGTCTAGCACTTTCTACGAGTCAGCAGGACAGAACTGGTTCACTCTGGACAGCGTTCACATCCACTACAACTGGACTCACGAAGCCTCATTCAATGCGACTGACATTTACGCACCGTCCACCAACTCCTACCACTGCCAACACGTCAGCAGTCTCCAGAAATACGACACACTGCTGGTGCCCAGCTCCAACACTGACAACTCTGCAAACTGGCATATAACTTTCACAGACTTCCAGGTAGGCATGCAAAAGTGTTCATAAATATGAATTGACTCTGCGCCTTCATTAATATGAAATTTCTCAGTATGTGCTGTTAGATTAATATTGTAGTGGTTGGAATCCTGTGATTTTAAAGAGGATACCCTCTCACAGCATCCAGGATTCATGATGTAACACAAAATGCTTATATCTGGGCCGCCCCACTAGGGAATACTGTTAGCAGGGAAATCTGCAAAGCATTACTTACATTGGATATGAGATTTGAATTGAGCTTTGGAGCTTTTCAGCTATGAGCTGACATTTTTCCGGGAACATCTGAACAGTTTTTTTTTTTGGGTATTACAGCGTACATGATTTGGTCATTGGTCACAATGGGCGCAAATATGTTTTTGTTTAGTTAATTATGTTGAGCTTGGCCAGTTATTGCTAAAATGTCAGATTCAGTATAATGAATTATAGAGCACAAACAAAAGTTCATTTGAGCTGCTAATTTCAAATCATACTTTTAGGATCAGATCAGTAGTTTTGTTTGTATAATGAAGGTTTTTGGGCGTAAAAGTCTAATTGATAGGCCACTGTTCTTCTTGAGGCAACATTTCGTTGTGTTGTTTTTGGTAAAATGATGGAAAATCCCATGCAGTAATTTTGGCTAGACCTTAGTGGTTGGCAGGGTGGATTAGTTCATTGTCTTACCTAGCAAACACCAACATCATCACCACCTCTACCACTGATTAACCTTCTGGAAGATGTATCCCTGAAAAACTTAATTATATGATAAATATCTTTACATTGTGACTTTCCACATGCATTAAATAAATTGTATTTTATGTTAAAAAAATTTCTTCAGTACTTGCCGTGTCATTAATACCCTTTGCTAGTAGCTTTGAAACGGATTCCGTGCGGATTCATCCTGAGGCTTATTATTCTGTTACTATATATAAACTGAACTTATTCCTGTATAGTGAGTTTTTTGTGTCTTAATAAACTGGGGCAAATGCAGATGATTCAGATTTGGTTTGTTGTGACAAACGTCCAATATTTGCTATCGTGATTAACTTTGAATCATCCTTGCACTAGATATAAAGAATTTGTGGACAGAGCATGGATATTGAATTCATTTAATTCACTTTATACCAAGCACTTTATACCGCTTTGTCTCACCAGATTCAAGCGTTCAACGTCCAGTCCAGCAAGTTTGCCTCAGCCAGCGACTGCGCCACTTTTTTCACCCCGGCCATCCTCATGGGCCTCATAACATCCCTGATCTTGCTGCTCGTGCTGGCCTACGCCCTGCACATGGTGGTGCACCTTAAGCACATCGACCGTTATGAAGAGCACAAGACCACCGTGTATTTCCCACGCAATACGGAAGTTGAATGCACAGACAAGAACAACCTGTAGACCTCCAGAATTCCCCAAGGACCTCCAAGCAGAGATACAGACAGTTAGGCTCTGAAGCCCGATCAGAGAATGCCAAAGGCAGGCTGGAAGCACTTCCTTCAGAGCTTTTCGGCTCTGACTGCACTACTACACTCACTGGACTGTGGTAGGACAGTGAGAGTCTAAAGCAGATTCCCGTGGGATTTTACAAGCTCTGCTGCATTACAGTGGATTCAGAAACACCGACATACATATCTGCCCGTATGTAAAAAGATGTTTGATGGGAAATCCTGTGAGTGGCATTTCACACAAGAAGTGTCTGAGGGATGAACTGCAATTTTTTAAAATTTATTTATTCCAATTAGCACAATATTCAATGTACATTCAATTTGCATTGTCTGTTCTAGCATATAAGTTTCTGGTGAGGACCAGGTTAATTTAGACATGGGCGCTTTATTACGCTTACAAACTGTGTATAAACCATTATGACCTAAAAGACTAATTAAGTTTTAAATAATAAAAGCCTTCATGTGTTAGACACTGAAAATATGGGAATACAATGCCTAAATCTTAAACCTTTCCAGTGATCAAATGTTTTTTTTTCATTGGAAGAGAAATAATATCTGTGAATACACTGACATACCCACACTGTGATGTTTAAAACTTTGTAAACCCTATTTTCTATATATCTGCAGTAGAAGAGAACAAAATTAACCATTGAGCCAAACCCTTTCTCATTTAGTCGTAGAGGAAAACGATCCAGTATTACAGATCTGTGAGTGGTAAGAGTATGTAAATCTTTGCTTTCAGTATTTGGTGTGACCTACTAAATGTTTGTGGTAACTGTTAATGTGTCCTGCACTTTAGCCTGAAGGAATATTAGCCCATTCCTCCGTACAGAACAGCTTCAACTCTGGGCTGTTGGTGGGTTTCCTCACATGAACTGCTCGCTTCAGGTCATTCCATAACCTTTCTACTGAGCGAAGGTCAGGAATTTGTCTCGTATACATCAGAATGATTAAAAACAGAGAGGCCTTTTGTTTATGAGCTGTAAATTATGTTTGTCGGGCAGCCTGGGTCGGGAGGATTGGTCTTGAATGCCCAAACTCTTTAGAGATGATTTAATCATGTTTTCATAGACTGATGAGCATCAACATCTCTTTCTGAGCTCCACCAGAAAGCTCTCATGTTCACACCATAATACATTTCCAACAATGTGTTGTGAAGACCAGACTTTGATAGATCTCTGTTCTTTAAATAAAACCGTCCCATTAACTGAAGACACCTCCCTCTCGCCTTCAAATTAACGGCTTATCTTCTGGGTTAACTCGCTCACTGATATGTAATATTGGATCATTTTCCTCAATAAAAAAAAATATGTTTAAAATCTATAATCTAACACAGTTGTTTAATCTGTCATGTTTGTTTGAATTTTCTTTTTCTACTTTTTCGGACACAATCTGATTATTTCTTTTTGAGAATTCTAAAGGGTTGACAAACTTTCAAGCACCACTGTGTGCAAGTGTATAAAGTAATGGTTTCTATGCAGTATGTAGCAGAACCCTAAGTGTCACCAAATATGAAATCTTCCCCTCAAGGATTTGCAGAGGATGAAGTAGGCTTTACTGAGTGAAGTGTTTTTAAATAGTTGTGTTATTGCATTTTGTGTAAATTGTATGTTTACTCTGGTTTTGTAATTTCTTATTTTTTTATACTTTGTATGTGTATGCTTTTAAGCTGAGCCTTCAACAGTGAGGTGGATATCAACCTCTTATTAACCAGTTGGATTTTATCTACAACCATTGAAGCACAACAGAAGCAACATCAAGTTGTAACATACAGCATGCCAGTGGCTACAACCATTTCAGTACCACAGTCTGGTGGTCGCCATTGTATTATGTATATTTATGATAATCATTATATTCTAAAAAAAGGGAAAAAACTATACTGTTTTCATTTACACGTGTATGAAATGGGCGATGGTGTGTTGATGTTGAATTATTGTCCCCTCTGTTTCTGTTGAGTTCAATAAAACCAGCAGCACATTCAGGAGAGCTGTCCGTCCTGCTTGAGTTTTATTAAAATTCTTGCTGTGTTCGGGTACTAAATGTTCGGTGTGGGCAAACGGAGTGATAACTTGAGGAAACAGATGAAACTGAATCAAGATCATCTAAATATAAATATATGATTCCTTTCTCACCTTTGGGGACAGGTCATTAAAAATGAAGGCCAGCAATATCAGTATTTATACTTTTAAAATATGGCCACTATTATCATTGAGCTTGCCTGGTGTGGAGCCCTGATTTATCAACAGTTCTGCGCGGGAGCAGCGGTGGCCTCGTGGTTAGTGACTAGGCCCCAGGATCAGAAGGTCATGGGTTCGAATCCCAGACCAGTAGGTTGCCCTGAGGTACCCTTAGGCAAGTTACCGTCCCCATCACTGCTCCCCGGGTGCTTTAAATAGCTGCCTCCTGCTGCAGCTCCTGTGTGTGAGTATATGGGTTAAATGCAGAGGTAATTTCGTGTGGTTTTTCACAATGACAAGAATAGTCACTTTCACTTATTTCAGACAAAGTTAGAGAAGCAAGGTTGCGTTGGTGTGGACATGTCCAGAGAAGAGATGAGGATTATATTGGGAGGAGGATGTTGAGGACGGAGCTGCCAGGAAAGAGAAGAGGAAGACCAAAGAGGTTTATGGACGTGGTGAGAGAGGACATACAGGTGGTCAGTTTAAAGGAGGAAGACGCAAAGGACAGGAAGAAATGGAAACGGATGATCCACTGCGGTGACCCCTAAACAGGAGCAGCCGAAAGAAAGCTACATCGACATTTTCAGCTTCACTTAAGTATTAATGATTATAATCATATAATCATAGCTCTGTATGATTCTTTTAGAGCTATTAAAATCTTAGGCTCTCTGGTATTCTATCACCACTGCACCATGATTCTCCACTCAGTCCACTCAGAAAAACATTGCATTTTATTACTGTGGGAATGTGCAAAAATGGGGATTCCCTTTTAATGCAACTGGGTAAAAAATCCTGCTCGTGACTAAAACAATCAAGTGGATTATTTCAGGTGTCAACCCAAGGTGTAAATATACAGGTTCAGTGGCTTTCATCTCACTGAGTTCACTGGGGCGGCAGTGTACCAGTGTTTAGGGACTCGGGCCCCAGAATAGATTGTGAGTTTGAGTCCCAGACAAGTATGTTACTCTGAAGTACCCTTGAACAAAGTACTGTCCCTAACACTGCTCCCCGGGTGCTGGATGTCTGACTACCCTCTGTTGCACTGCACTGTGATGGATTCAATCCAGAGGAAGCATTTCATTGTGGTTCACTGTGTGCTGTGACCTCGCAATGACAAATAGTCACTTTCACGTTTATTCAAGGGCTCACCATAACACTGCCATCTGGCGGCGATGTTGTGTATGTGCAACTGCAGAATATTAAAGTGGCCTTTTTGGGCAAAAATACTCCCGTGTGCCACCATATTATTATTATTATTATTCTATTAATGAGTATATTAAAGAGTTAAAAACATAGCAATATAAAAACATTTATTTAATAGAAATAATCCACACATTTAAAAGCTGCAACAGTATTATTTTAATAGCTAAACATATCGTGCAAAACTGTTTATTTTTGCTCATCCACACAGTGCAATAATAATTATGTTTAAAAAATGTATATACTTCTCCTTTAAACTAATTTTGATATATTTTTGTGCAGATTTATCTATGCATCTCTATATTCTATATTTCCTGGTAATGTATTTATATATTTTGTTTTTATTGTAGTGGCATACAGCCTATATTTTTGCCAACTAATATTTTTTGTGCATATATTTTTATAGTAGCTGTATAAGTACTTTATGTTTTGAGAACTTATTTACTATCTAATTTTGCCTTTTTTATGTTATAGTCCACTTTTCCTCTGGGCTGCAGTAACACTTAGATTGAATCATTTTTCTATTTCATTCTATTATTTAATAAAGTGTGTAATATATTCTATTCTTTAATAAAGTTTCTAAACTATTCTACGGGTACAATTTATTATTTAACAGACGCTTTTATTCAAAGCGACTGACAAACATTCAGGTTTTCATCCTATCCCGCGTACCGAATGGAAGTGTAGTGGCCTGTGTCGGGCGCTAGGGGGCGGCAGGCTGACTGAGACACAGCAGCGCGAGCCGGAGGCCTGCTCTCTCTCTCGGGTCCTCATGTTGAGGCGCGCGCTGCGGGCTGCCCGTGTTTCTGCCCGTGTTTCTGCCCGTGTTTCTGCCCGCTGCGTGTGTCTCGGGGCGGAAGGTCGCGGCGCTGGGCGCTTCTGTGAGCGGATGGAGCGCGCGGTGGTGCGATGTGCGCCCTCGGAGTCCAAGCTGACCATTTCCTTCACGCTGCTCGGCAGCCACAAGCACATGCTGAGGGAGCAGAGCGAAGAACTGGGCAGGGTCCTGGCGCGGATTTCGAGCAGCGCTGTGAAGGCTAGCGGCGGGGGGAAGAGGGGGAGGGCGCGCGGAGGCGAGGAGGAGGCCGCCGCTGGGCCGGAGGTGCGCCTTTACTTTAATGGTGACCTCGTGGCTGAAGACTGCGTGAACCGTGACGCCTGGCAGGACGGGGCGGAGTTACACGTGGGAGACAGCAAGTACAGGGTCGAGCGAAACCCGCCCACTTTCACCGCGTCTCAGCTCCCCGCGTCTCTGCTGGCAGGGTTTCCCGTCTGCCCCAAACTCGAGATCGAGTTCGGCCACCTGAAGGACTCGGTGTTCAGGTGGTACAAAGAGAGCGCCCCCAATGCGCATGCGCACGGAGGACATGACTGCTGGGTTCACGCAGGTGATGAGCGAGTGTTCACCCCCTCCAACCTGGACATCGGCCTGAGGCTCAAGCTGGAGTGCACTCCCGGAAGTGAGTCCAGATACGGCCAGGCCAAAGAGTTGATCACTTCCAGGGCTGTTGAGGCCGGTCCAGGGCTCTGCACATTTGACGGCAGGCATTTGTACACCAGGAAGTCTGCTGATGTCTCCGCAGTCAGGGTGGTGTCCTACAACATCCTGGCGGACATCTATGCTCAGACCGAGCTCTCCAAGACGGTCTTGTACCCGTACTGTCCTCCGTATGCCCTGGAGCTGGACTATCGCCAGAGCCTGATCAAGAAGGAGCTTTCTGGATACAATGCCGACATCATCTGCCTTCAGGAGGTGGACAAGGGTGCCTTCGGAGACAGCTTGTCACCAGCACTTGATGCTTTCGGCATGGACGGGGTCTTCAGGGTGAAGGAGAAGCAGCACGAGGGACTGGCGACCTTTTACAGGAGATCTAAGTTCAGGCTTGTAGGCCAGTATGATATAATGCTGAGCGAGGCCCTAATGACGGACATCGTTCATCGTGAGCTGCTGGACAAAATTTCCACCAACCCTGCACTGAAAGAGAAGGTGGTGCAGAGGTCGACAACTCTGCAGGTATCCTGATGTCCAGGCATCCAAAGGATGCTCCTGTTCCTCACATTTGTTCTTAGAGGGTCATGATGCACAGATAAAAGGAGTAGTTGGACAAAGAATCAAACTGACACAGTTCCCTCCTTGAGAGTTTTAAAGAAAGTGACTGCTTGCAATTTTAAACACACCACAAAATTCAACAGTCATATATTGAGTGCCCGGGGATCAGTGTTGTGGACTGTACCTTGCTACCCAAAGACTGAGGTTCCTGACACTGGACGACTCACCGTCGTCTATAAAAATGGTTAAAATGTGCAAGCCAGGCTTGTCAAAGACTGCCATGACCGCTTCTTTCTAAGAAATGACCATTTCTTTTAGTCAGGTCATGAAATTTAGCTAAAATGCAATAGTTAATATTTTAAAATATGAAAACTTATAATGTGAAAATTAAAATAATTAACAAATATGACTCAGGTGAAGGCAAGTGACATTAATCAAGTTTTTAGATAATGTAAAAACACAACTGAAGTGTGAATGATGCTAATTGGTAAGCTTGCATCACTTTTAACTACCTTTAGCCTTGTAAATCCGGTTCCAATCTACAGAATGGACATTAGAAACCAGACTCATTAATTACAGCTGGGAAATATGAACCCTTAACCAAACTATTCCTTTGAAAGGTCATGGTCATCTAACCCCTAATGAAGTTTATGGTAAATGAGCCAAATGTGTCCAATCAGGATCATTCAGCCATAACATTGTCTAGGCTGTGTTGCCCAGGTCTTTAGGGAATAGGCATCATGATCAGAAGGTTATGGGTTTGAGTCTTGGACCCATAAGTTGCCCTGAGGTACCCTTGAGCATTGTACCGTCCCGATTACTGCTCCCTGGGTGCTGAACCCGTGGCTGCCCCGTTACATGATGTGTAATGGGTTAAATGCAGAGGAAGCATTTCACTGTGGTTTACCGTGTGCTGTGACAAATAGTTCTTAGTCTAGTACTTTCATTTTTCAGTTTTAATATTGAGTAGCTTCTCCTTAGGCAACAAAATAGTTCAGATCCATTGAGGCATGAACGCCACAAGAATGTCGTCAGTTGTATCTGCATCAAAAATTGATGCAGTAGATCCTTAAAGTTAGTAAAATGTTGGCCGGGTCCTCAGTGGATCATACTATTTTTTTCCAGCATATCTCACAGACTGATCCGATTTAGATCTTGGGAATTTAGAGACCAAGTCAACACTCTTTGCCATGTTCATTACACCGTTCAGTTCTTAAAGTTGGGTGTATTTTCCTGCTGAGTGAGGCCACTGCCATTAAGGTGAACTGCTGCTATGAAGGAATGTGAAAAGTGAAGGTGACAACCCTTGTCATTGCGAGGTCACAGCACAGCACACAGTGAACCACAACGAAATTGGACCTCTGCATTTAATCCATGCACACAAACACCGTGCAGCAGTGGGCAGCTATTGAAAGCGCCCGGGGAGCAGTAATGGGGACGGTACCTTGCTCAAGGGTACCTCAGGGCAACCTACTGGTAAGGGGAATTAAACCCACAATCTTCCGCTGCAGGGGCAACTCCCTCACCACTAGGCCACCACTGCCCAATGTATTTGGGCTGAAACGATGTTTACATTCAAATGAAAGCCCCAGCAGAACATTGCTCAGAGCATCACACTGCCTCTGCTGGCTTGGCTTCCTCACACTTGCATTTTGGTGCCATTTCTTCCAGGTAAGAACTCTTGTGGCCATTCACATGATGTAGAAGACAATGTGATTCATCAGACCCTTATTTGGATTATGCGAGCCCTCCATCTTCTTCCATTGCTTGTTTTGGTTGTGGCCATGTTTTGCATGTTCAGCTATTTGCACTTCAGTTGCTCTTCTGTGATCATCACAGACCGGCTCCCCTTTGCTCCCACACACATCACTGAGCCCTGGGCTTGCGTGACTCACCTTCTTTGGACCACCCTTGGTCTGACCACTGCAAACTGGGAACATCCCCAAAAACCTGCTGTTTTAGAGATGCTCTGACCCAGTCTAATGCATCACAATCTGGCTCATGACGGGATTGTTCCGATCTTTATCCCTTCCTATTTTCCAGCTTCCAACACATGAGCTTCAAGAACTAACATCACCTGCAGCCTAATGTTGTATTCCACGGCTGGACAGGTTAGACAGTTATGAGACAGTAGTTACTCATTTCATCTGTCTGTGGTTTTAAGGTTGCAGCTGATCAGTATATCTAACCTCAGTCATTACCCTTCCTCCCACAATATTCTGATACTCTTGTAGGATTTTAAGCTACAATGTTGAATGCTAGCTGTTGCAGTTTGTAGATCCATAAATACTTTTTTTTTCTCTTCTTCTTTTGCAAGGTTGTTGTGCTTCAGTCTGTAACTGATCCATCAAAGACAGTGTGTATTGGGAACACGCATCTCTACTGGCACCCCAAAGGTAATAAGCTTTAAATGTCATTATTTATTACATTAATCAAATAATTTATCAGTAAAACTTTGCTCATTCAAAACTTTGAATGATCTTGATCAATGCATGGAGGGGTATTTTAACTTTTTGATACTACAGCATTACATGTATTAAGGATGAACTTCTCTCTTTTGCATTTTAAGGAGGAAATGTCAGATTAATACAAATGGCTGTGGCACTTAAGCACCTGAAGGAAGTCACAGAACAACATCCAGGGACACTGATATTCTGCGGTGACTTTAATAGCACGCCCTCCTCGGGTCTTTTCCAGTTGCTCAGCCAGGGTTCTTTAACAGAGAGTCACAGTGACTGGGCATCTAATGGGCCAGAAGAACTTGTCCAAATGGAGCTTCATAACCCTTTCCAGTTCACTAGCGCCTGTGGAGAACCAGCCTACACAAACTACGTTGGAGGTTTCCATGGCTGCCTAGATTACATTTTCATTGAGCCTCAGGCTTTGGAGTTGGAGCAGGTTATTCCCCTGCCCAGCCATGAGGAGGTCACCACCTACCAAGCTCTACCAAGTGTCTCTCACCCATCTGACCACATAGCTTTGGTTTGTGACCTCAAATGGAAATGAGTGTATCTGACTTAGGTTGGGTTTATCTGATTAAGTTTATCTAGGTCAGGCTTTGATGTGGAATTTACATTTTCTGCATTTGTCTGCTATTTTCAAATAAAAGTTGCTTCAGTTAAATAATTTATATCCAGAGTGCAAGAAAATCTTTATAGTTTGTATAATAAAAATCCTCTGGCAATGCAAATGTAAAGGCAAAGCAGGCTGAAAGCGTGGATAATTTTCTAAAAGATTATTTAAAGGCCCAGTTTTACATTCCTCTTGTTTGCACTACGGCGGGGATGTCCAAAGGTCGGCACGACTGATGTTTTCAACAAAGCAGAAGATCAAGATCAGCTCTTTGAAAACAAATTAAATGAGCGGATTTCGGTTTACTCCTGTTTGACTGAAATAAAAACAACCACAATGGATGAGTCTGGAAAACCCTTGCAGTCAGCCTCGAGTCAGAAATCTTGATTAAAGTAAAAGCACCATTCAGTATAGACCTTGTGTGTTATAGACTGAAATAATTTACCACTTTTGTGTCAATCAAAAATCTTCAGAAGATGCACAAAAAAGTACTACCATTACACCATCTCTCAAGTCAGAATAATAAAAAAATTATTTACTTCAGTTTATTCTTTATTTAAATTTTCCTTATTAAGAAGAATATGTGAGTTAATGAAAAGAAGTTGGACTGAAAATGCCCAAACCGACAACTGGAGTATCAGTAATTTTATATATATATATATATATATGAAATGGGCTGAGCTAAATCTTATAGGGCGCCCATTGCTGGCATACATTCACAAAGCAAGAAAATGCATATTTTTTTAAGGCAGTTTATATACAGATAAAGGCTGATCATTTACAAGAAAGAGCATACTCAGGCAAGAGAAAGGATTCATTCACCAATTAAATCAAAAAACTGCCTTTAATCCACATAGCAGAGGCACGTTGGGGAAATTTGCTTCTGTAGTTTTGTAGTAAAAATAGGCAATTTCAGCTCCAGTAGCTCCAAAACTAAAGAAGCAAACTTCAGACATCTTATGCCTGGCAAGGAGGAAACAATATTTTTTGCAAACGATTCCTTTAACAAAATGCAGAACTATTCAAGTTAGCTGTATTAAGGCTCAATTAAAGGCTCCATTAAGCTGTCAAACCTTATATTTTGTACAAAAACAACAAAAAAGCCTTTCAAACTGGTGTAAGATGCCAAAGAATATTGTAAAGAACGTATATCATGCTGTGATGATCATTAATCTACAGTGGTTTTACAGAACACACCCAGTGTGGTGAAAGCCACAACTTCTCATCTTAAAAAAAAAACAAAAAGAAAAAAGAAAGAAAATCAACTGATCTTAGCAATACTGATGTTTGTCTAGGTGGAGCCAAAAGATGTTCCCAAAACATTACTTGATTTTTTCTTTTTGGTTATGAGATATTTTCTAAAATACTAACGGAAACTGTCTGCAGAGATAACTGCAGAGGGACTGTATGCAGAGATAAAAAACAATGCAGCAATGTCAGACCAGAAGTAATTGTTTGTATAAATATAAATATGATTTCATTTAAGCTAAATGTAAGAGATGATAAAGCCAAACAAAATCACAACCCAACATTTTGTGTGTACCGCTACACTTCAACTATGACGTCTAATATTGAGAAAACTAAACAAGTGTTGGAATCTTTGTTCAGATAAAAGTATGAAGAGATTGTTTTCAAGAATTTCAAGTCAGTAAACCCAATGCAGAAAATAGCACTGTAACCACCAACTCAAGTATATGCCAATATGTCCCATATGCCCGTCATGTCTGCTGATCATGTCCTGTGTTAAAACATGCCTCTGGGTCATTCAAACATTGCAGTTTAACGTTTGGAAAGTTGTTCAGAAAGCCAGTCCAGTCCTTCATACAAACCTGTTCCCTGAGTGGCGCAGGTTGCCTGAACATACCACTGTTGGAACAAAAAAGAGATATTCATTAATGAAATATTTTAAACATTAATTCATACAGTGCAAAGGCTACTTTTAATTAGAGTCTCAGATGCATTATTTAAATAAAGTCTCTGTGAATCCATTCTTATTGGTCTGTTTGTTGGTAATAAAAAAAAAATTGGTTTCAAGCCAACTAAAGCATAATTAAAAGCATATTACTGAATATGATTGAAACTGAGCACAGGGATTTAACCAATAAATCAAATTACAAAATTAAAAACTGAAGACAAGATTTTCTCGCCATACTTACAGTTCTGCTCCTAAGTGCCTGTAGGCCAAGTTTGTCTGTCATCTCACTGATAGGCATGGCATTGGGTAAGTCTTGTTTGTTAGCAAACACGAGTAGAACTGCATCTCGAAGTTCATCCTCTTGAAGCTGTGGAAAACATAAAAATTAAATGAAGACATTGTTTAGCAGCTTACTTGTTGTTTCTACGTAATAAGGCCAGTGAGCTCTCTAAATGCCAAAGTAAAAATTTTGTGCATAGTGGATCGTTCCATCTTTGGAGAATAAATATATGTTGGGTGTTTTTCAACAAGGTCTTGTGTGGGCGCCTCTCACCATCTTCTGCAGTTCCTCAGCAGCTTCCTGTGCACGCTCGCGATCATTGCTGTCTACAACAAAGATGAGCCCCTGCAACAGTCACCAAGGCAAAGATGAGAACCAAACCACAAACAAGACAAAGCGCTACCTTTATTCAGCAAAATGAAACATTCACTTTTAGACAGGAAATTTGTATGTGAGTTTGAGGTGCTCTTTAATAGCCCATATATATTTTTACAAAATAAGAATACTTTTGATCTTATTTTATTAAAGCATCACAACAAACTAAGACAAGTCTTTTAAACTTGAAAACAGACTGTTGGGTCCCTTTAAAAATCCCCAAAGTGTTGTTCCACCAGTTCCACCAAGTGTTGTTCTTCTAGAGTACCGTCTTATAAATTCAGTGCAGGCAGAAAAATGTCAAAACTTTTCATTTTTCATAATTGTATGTTTCAGACTCATCTTAAAACTGATTTAGCGCAACTTTCTCATCAGTCTGCACACTTTAACACAAATGAAGTGTTTTTTTAATTTATTAAAAATAAAAGAAGGTTAAGTGTGGGGGCACCACTGGGAACTAAAATCATTGCACAAAGAATAAGAAAATTATCAATGAACAGAAAACGTGTGATGATAATATGTTTCAAATCTGTCCCAGACTACAGAACATTTTGAATGGTCATTCTCTATCAAAAGGAGGATATAAACCTTTACGCCTTGGCTTTATTACTGCCTGTGAAAAAGACCATATATGTTTTGTACTTTCTTTTAACTTCCAGCTCCAAACATCCACATCTCCACTGCAGTAAGATAGCTCCCAAGGCTCTCACTCACTCTCAGACTATTAATTTAATCATAAACATAAACATTTCAACCCACGTCAGTTCTTTCTTCTGAGTGCAATTTTCTATTTCAGTCTCAGTCTCTTTCACCCTGAACCAAAAACCCACATCATGATCTATGATAAGAGTCAGACAGTGCTGAACTCAGATACTATCCTTAAAGCTTTGTCTGTATTCCACCATAACACATTTTCTGGTTGTGCAGCTGGAGCAGAATGAACCTGTTAAGGAGTTTGCAGTGTCATTTCTCAACATTTTCAAACAAAACACAAAGGATCCAAGATAAGAATCGTCCAGAATATTACCTCTAATCACAATTATGAAGCACAAGCTATGTGGGCATCTGGCCAAAATACAGTTGTTTTTTCAGCATGTTAGTAAAGGCTCAATGACTAAACTCAATCAGACATGGACGGATAGCTAGATACTAGGATAGTAGAGGCAGACAGAGACGCCTTCATTGTTAGAATGTAAAAGACCCAGTCTACCGTATTGGTTGTGCTTTTATACACAGAAAAGCACTATAGTGATACTTCACTGTCGTGCTGGCTTTTACTAATACAATATAACAATGTTTCCTAAATACATCATTATAAATTCAGTGGCTTTCAAACCTTTTAGGAAAGAGAGCCTCCAGCATCCATGCAACTCTGGTTGAATGGATGGATGGAATTGTTTTTCATAAAAAACTGTTATTTTACAACAGTCTGGGACACCCAGGTGTAATTTATAAACAACTCTCAAGTTGCAAAAACATTATTAAATTCCACTAAACAGAATTTTTTAAATTATAAATAACTTCTTAGGAGCAGATACCTGCTTTTTTATGTACATTAAGTCATGAAAAATACTTAACAGGTACATTTTTTAAAATAAAACTAAAAAGGAACACAAGAACACTATAGCTTACTAGTTACCTGTGTGTTCTGGAAGTAGTGCCTCCAAAGAGGTCTGATCTTATCCTGACCACCCACATCCCAGACAGTGAAACAAATGTTCTTGTACTCGACAGTTTCAACGTTGAAGCCTACAGAAGTTACATAAACGCATGATTATATTTTAAAATGACAATAATGTATGTTATGGTTTACCCTGTGATTTTTAATCTTAGAAGGTATAAAAGCACTATTTATGGTGTGCAATGTTGAAACTGTGCCACAGTGATCCCAGAACAATCTCTGTGATTACATGGTAAACATATGTAGGCATTGTATGTTTTAGCAGGGTAGGTTCACCGTAGATGTGGCAGTACTACAAACCAGCCAATGTGCCTCATTTATTCCTGAGCCTCTAAAGGCTAGTCTTGTCCTACACATTAAACAGTGTATGAGAATGTAAAAAGAGGTTAACTGCCAGTTCTTTGGCTGGAAATTCCTTCAAGTTAACCCAGATGCCTACATTGCAAAAAATATAACTGCAAATGAAACTGATTACACCCTTTACAAACCGATTGTTGGAATTGTTGTAACTATTTCTCCCAGTTTTAGTTTGTACAGGATTGTAGTTTTCCCAGCAGCATCAAGACCAACTGCAAAGAAGATACAGAAAAAATAAATATGTTATAGACAACAAGGGCCAGCAAACAGCAAACAGCAGGGAAGCATGTGACAAACTGGACACCTGTCTTGGTTTTCCCAGAGTGTCTGTCTTTTTAATAGTAAGAACAAGATTTTTTCTTTCTCTCGCAGTTCACTCAATGTTCTGGTTTTCCATAGCTCAGATCTATTTTTTTAATTTCTGTCTGATTCACTATTTAAATTTTTGTTTGTCCATTCATGCATCCTTTTTCCCCACTGTTGTCTAGTATCATCAGCTCATGGGATCATAACTAGACTTCATGGCTACTACCAGCACTAGATAGGCAGTGAACGTCTAACTGGGCTGAATATACTACAGCCTTTAATTTAGAGGAAATATACCAGTGAGACCTCTGAGGTTCAGTTTTTTTTAGGTTTTCATGGACTGGGTCCAAGTCATTCATTAAAGAACAGAGACAGATGCAGCAAAGGGAAACACCAAATTAAAAAATGAAAAATTAGGTAAGATAAGGGCTATAATAGGTATATCGTTCTTTAACCTAATGATAATTTCAGGTTAATTTTAGTCTCGGATTGAGGCATACTCAGTATAAAAAGTATTGTTGTTTATGGCAGATGTAGATGGTAAATACATCCCCTAGTTATTTGTTTAAATGGGCCTAAAGCATGCACAGACTCCAGTATATAAGCAGTCAGGAAAGCAGCTGTTGTCTTAAAGATACCAAAGACCTTTATTTAAAATATACAGGGCTACTTTACTTCACCCAGCACTGTAGCTCTATGACACGTTTTTGTTTGTTTGTGTCCAGGTTTCCTGTAGGGTGGCAACCCTGGCTGTCCAGTAGGGCTGCACAGTATGGACAAAATATTTGTATTAGATGCATTCAAATATAATTATGTATAAAATATAATTTAGCATAATGTTTCTAGAACAAAATGGCTTTGCCAATGTCAGTATTGTAAGTTGTAAATTATACATTTATTTCATCTATCCATACAGTGCAAATATTGAAATTAAACTGCAAGAAAGGTCTACTGTCAGAGGTTTTCATGTCTTTTAGTCCACAGCAGCTTAGCCTGTCTGTTTACATTGAAACAGTGAAGAATGTTTCAGCATTACACTGCCTTTCAAATGAGACAGGGTCGACAGATCACTGACATATTTTGGGGGGGAGTGAAAGTGAAAGTGACAACCCTTGTCATTGCGAGGTCAAAGCACAGCAGACAATGAACCACAACGAAATTGGACCTCTGCATTTAACCCATGCACACTCAAACACCGTGCAGCAGTGGGCAGCTATTGAAAGCGCCCGGGGAGCAGTGACGGGGACGGCACCTTGCTCAAGGGTACCTCAGGGCAACCTACTGGGAAGGGGTTCGAACCCCCGATCCTCCGATCATGCGGCTAACGCCCTAACCACTAGGCATTTTGGTAACAAAATAAGAATAAATTATGAAAATGTATATTTTTGATACACACAACCATCATGGAAGTAATAAAACAGGAGGAAATGCACCCTTAAAAAACTCAGTGTCTTTAAAAGTTAATAGTCTTAAATATTAATCCTAATTTGACTTTTGTTGGATGACAAGAATATTATAAAAAAAACAACCTACGTAAACGTGTGGGTGTGTATTACAGTATTAAGAGATCAATATTGTAATAACAGTTTACACACTTTAACAATACATTTTATTTCTAAAGCAATTTTCATTCATTCAGCTGCAGCTTAAAGTGCTTTTCATTTTTGCAACAATTATTAAACTGTTAATGAATGTTTGTTAATTGCTGTAAACAAAACTCAATAAGAAAATGAAAACGTTTGAGAATCTATACACGAAATTATATAAAACAGTTATAATGCTATAAAGACTGTGTTATACTGTGAAAAACTGACAGTATTAACAGAAAGCTCTACTAAATTAAAGTGCTTTGAGCTGTTTTTAACCACTTTAAGTTTGATCCAAGTTTAAATGTTCTCTAGTTTCATAGTTTTGACTGATAAAAACTAAAAAACTCTTCATTCTGAGGATCCTTCAGTAAACCAGTCTTTGTTGATCTTAAGGCTCGATAGTGGAGGCTATCAGGCATCCATTGATGCAGGTGCTGATCCAGAAAGAGCTTAAAAAACTAGTAAAAATATTTTAAAACCAGTTTTAAATGAGACACAATAATGAACCTAAACCATGTGCTATTCTCTCTTTTCTTCTTACGTGGAAAAACTCTGGCTACTGCCTTCTAAACAAACATGTTAGACGATATATTGATTTATTGGACAGTTTTGGGCTTTAAATAGTTTCAGACTGCATAAAAGTGTTGGGAAAATGTCGAGAAATGTGAGACTGCGCACCGTGTTTATAACTGTCAGTGAATTTAGACGCTAAGATCCCCCAGACCTTATTAAGGACTCATTACAGATGTGCTGTTAGCCTGCTAGCCGGCTAGCTGCTCCCGGGAAACTTGTGGAGCTCAGTTTCCAACTCACCCATCAGAATTCTCATCTGTTTCTTCCCGAAAAGACGTGAGAAGACGCTCGAAATGGTCAGCCCCATGGTGTCTCTCGGTTGAGGAGGCGAAAGGCTGAAAGGACCGGGTTTGTTTTTTTTATTTCTTCGCTGTAATTTCTGAGGAGAGAGTCGCGGCTAACAGGCTAGCGGAGCGCAGAGACTCTTCAGCCCCGACAGGACAGCAGGACCGCCGAGTGATTCGCGACTTTCCAGAGGAACTGATCCTTCCCCTCTGTCCCCGAGAGGTCCGTTAGAGAAGCAGTGTCTGTGTCCCTGTCTCTACTCCACGTCACACACCACTGAGCGGCCGTCGTGACGTCACGGGTGCCACATCACAAGAAAGCAGCGCGCGAGCTGTGTTTGGGTGGGCGGTGTTTGTGGGGTGCTAAGTTTGTTTTTTTTTCGAGGGGTGGGGGCTTGTTTGGGGGATACCAAGTTTGTTTTTTTAGAGGGGAGTTGTTTTTTCCTAAAAGGGGGCAAAACGAGCAATACTAGGAATACACTGATATACTTCATGAGCACCTAAAAAATGAAAATTCATGTGAAGATTATATTAAGGCTCAGCATAAATATAGATATGCTATAAATAAACTCAGCATTTCTATTGATAAGTTCAGCAATGGTACTAATGAGACCCAGTATTAAGAAACCCAACACTGGTATTAATAAGCTCAGCAATATTATTAATGACGGATTGTAGCTTGATTTTACTTACTTACTTATTTTATATATACGCATATATTCTCTATTTTTCTCTGTTCTCTTCTGAGTAACACTTTCTTTGCACGTTAAAAACACCCAAACAAGGTCACAGTCTTAGATTAGGTGTCTCCACCAGAGCCCTTGGAGCTCCCGGGGACAGATGAAAAGGCACACTCTGAACTGTGCAAGTTAGAGAGAGAAAGGATTCAACATGGAGAGGAACACTGACCAGTCTTTTGACATCTTGCAAGAACTCTGTTACTCTTCTGTTAATAAACTTGGATATAGCTTAAAACCTCTTCGCCTCATCACTGACTCCTTGAACCTCGGTTCTCAATCGGAGAATCCAACAGTTGGCGTCACGAACAGGATTGACTTGAGGAACGGACGGGAAAAAAGCAACACGGTTGACCAAGAGTCAGGAACAGAAGTGCTGACACTTTGACAGAGGTAAGGCCTCCTACTGTCTTAATCTGCTGCTGAGTTGAGGATAACTGCTGTGTGTAAAAAGCATACTCCCTCCTCTGCAAGCTCAATCTAGAAAGGAGTCTGTGGTGAAGATTCGAAGATTCAAACAATTTTGTAATAAGTAACGTAAAATTTGTGAATCTGTCATAATGTGGGGAAAGAAAAAATCAACAAATACTGATGTGGCGGTGCCGGACGTTGATGAGGATCACATGATCAGTAATCTCAATGTGTATATAAAAGACTCATTGAACCTGAAAGAGATTGAACAGAAAATTGTGGAAAAGTATGCGGTTAATGCTGATGTCAGAGGTATCTGGTCTTTGGATGTGATTCGTAAGGCTTGGGGTAAAACTCAGCTTATGAAGAGAGTGAGAAGAAGTTGAAATGGGCACTTGTTGTGCTGGGTCAGCTCAGACGCAGGAGTGAGATGATGCGAAAAACTGAAGCTGATAGAGAGTCAAAGGCCATTCAGTCCAGATTGACTGGTTTGGTTGAAGAAATACGGAGAAAGAACACTGAGGTTCTGAGAAAGGATGCTGAGGTCCAACTAAAGGACGCTGAGGTTCTGAAAAAAGATGCAGAGATAAACAGATTAGTGGGGAAGTTGGAAAGAGTAGAAGCAGAAAGAGATGCGTTGCTATCGGGTGCAAACAGAGCAAATGCCGAGCAGCCTGGTGTGCAGGAATGACCCCAGGGGGGCGGAGCATCTTTCTTCCCGCCTCTCAATGATGGTTGTGCCCCGAAGCTCGGGTGCCCTCCTTTAATGCCTGTGATGCCCGCTCACCCTCCCCCCGTCCCTCAGCCTCTATCAGCAAACAAACTGTATCCTGATCTCAAAGCATTGGAGAGGGAACAGCGGGGTTTGTTGGAGGAAGAGAAAGTTACAGGGAGAGATGAGAGTGAGAAACAGGGCTCATCAACCAGTGCATCATCCAACAACACGCCAGTGAAACACACTTCATGTGGAAAACCTTCTGCAAAGAAAAAACGTGGAAAAAATCGCAGAGCGAATAAAAGCAAGAGTGAAAGCAAAAGTGACACTGATCATGTCCCTGCCTGCCTTGCTCCCATTAGGGAAAGAAGAGGTAAGGTTAAGGAAGAGGATGGTGATATAACCTACAAAACTTTGGTGTCCCATGTTCCAGCAGAACCTGAAAAAATTGACAAATGGTCTAAAGAAACTCCCCATCCCAAGGATGGATCAAGAAAGACCTGAAGAGAATTGTGCCGTCTGAGAGATATTTATCGGCTTCATCCAGAAGATGCACTTCAGATCCTATCTGCAATGGTTTCTCGCTCACGGGTGGAGAAACTGACAGAAAGACTCCACCTGGCTTTGGGTGATGATAAACAAAATCTGAAAGAGGGATGGGAGGCCATAAAAGAATGGCTTGATGAGTTAAATCCAGAACGAACAAATTGGTCTCAGATTACTGCTTGCCAACAGAAGCCAAAAGAAAGCGTTTACGAATATGCTGAATGTTTCAAACAAGCTTGGCTTGATTATTCTGGGTTTCCTAACATCACAGAAGACAATTATGACCAGGCAAAAAGCACCCCGTTAAAGACAACCTTTGTTGATGGACTAAACGTAGAATTGTCCAGGCTCTTGAAAGTCACATACCCGGGTTGTGAGAAGGATGCAGGAAGAAGTATCTCACAAATTGTTGAGACAGCTGGAAGCATGGAAGCCGAACTCGCAGCGAAAGTGCGAATGGCTCAATTGGCCAGAAAATCCAACAAAGTTCATAAGAAGACAACACCCTGCTTCATATGTGGAAAGAATGGGCATTGGGCAAAACAGTGTTGGTTTCGGAAGGATCCGAATCAAGCGAATGACAAACCACAAGGTGATCATGGCAATGACAACGCATCAAAAAGCAATGATGACACCGGAGAGGGTAACCTATTTGATCAAATTGAGAGATTCTGCAAACTGACCCCGAGTCAGCGATGGCAGCTCCTAATATCAGCAGGAACTCCAGTGAAAAATGGAGAACTTGTGGAAGAACTGTTACACGCGGTTCAACTCCCAAAAGAAGTGTCAATCATGAAGTGCAAAGCACACACCAAAACCGACGCAATGGAAAATAGAGGAAATGCTCTTTCTGATGAGGCTGCAAAAATCGCTGCAGAGAAAGGTGAATCCAGCGTAAAGGCCGAAGCAAGTGTCAGAGCACTCCACAAACACATGGAAGACATCAAAGACATGCAACACAACAGCCCAGCTGAAGAACGATGGACTTGGATGGAAAAGGGTGCGAAACTTCATCAAGACGATGTTTGGAGATTTGGAGATTCACAGAGAACAGTGGCTCCAGCATCACTAGTTCCATATCTCACACAGCAAATCCATTCTGTTGGACACATTGGTCTTGAAACAATGATTCATCAGTTCAACCAACACTGGTGGAGTCCTCAGTTTTGTGCTCAGGCACAACAAGTTGTTGGTCGATGCATGACCTGTCAGAAAAACACAGGAGCCAGAACTCCAATCCCAACGTTGACGGTTCCTGCACCGCCAGGACCCTTTCTGCATCTGCAAGTTGTTTACATCACCTTACCAATAAGTCATGGATATTCAGACGGGTTGGTCATTGTGGACAAGTTTTCAAGATGGGTGGAAGCATCACCATGCCGAAAAGCAACGGCTGCCCACACAGCCAAAACCTTGGTGAAGGATTTCATACCAAGATGGGGCCTGCCCTGCCGCATTGACTCAGATCAAAGGACACATTTCACAGGTGCAGTTTGCCAAGAAATTTGTCGAATGATGGGCATCGGATATGCCATTGCCCTCATCATCCTCCTGAAGACTTTGTTCCTGATATAGAGGAATGCTCTAAGGTGAAGTGCTAGTAACCTCTCCCTTAGTAGCCTCCGCTGCTGGGCAACGAAGTGGATAAAACTTCAACCAGCCAGAAGACAAAAAAAAAATAAATAGAGAAAAACACATAAATACACAGCTCTGTATGTGTATGAAGAAAACCATGATGTTTAACCTTCTCTTGTGTTTGTGCTTACAGGTTGCCCTCGTGGTTGGTCACGATGACGGTTTAAGGGGAAACACCTTTATAGCCGCAGCACATGGTTCTGCAAAAGTGTTTAACAAGTCAGATTGTTGGATCTGTGGCCTAATTCCACATGGTGCGGAAATATTCCCACAAATTGCAGTTCCCCTCGTCATCACTGATCACGACTGCACCTGCCTTTTCTGAAACGTGAGGATTTGGGTAATGAGACAGTCATAACTGCTAATCACCACGTAAGACTATAACTACCCAAGGGGAATCTATGTTGGAGTAATAATGGTTCTGGGCCTTATTTAGGTTCTAGTGTATGTCATTTGGCCATCACACCTGATGTACCGTCTGTCATAGTACGACTGAATCATCATTCTGTACAATTTATTTTGATTTTCAAAACTGCATATTTTTCAGATGACGCTCCCACTGTGAACGGGACCGTGTACGTTTGTGGTAACACAGCTTACAGTTATCTGCTTGAACGATGGTCAGGTACATGTTATGCAGCTTACATCATACCAGCTTTTAGACTTAATCATTTACAAAAACGGGATTTATTTCATTCTCATGAACTTGAAGCACAACCTGCTAAAAGATTCTTTTAAGCTTTTTCCTAATCATGGAATGACAGTAGCTTTAGATGAAATTAGAGAAGTAGTGAGAGTAATGGAAGATGTTAATAATTATACAACGCGTGTTTTAGATCAAAATTATTTATGAACTAATTGACATGAGACACAAGACTCCACAGAACAGGTTGGCTCTTGACCTCTTGCTGCTGAAAAAGGTGGAACTTGTGCTGTTATTGGGGATGAGTGTTGCTCATTCATTTCAGATGTATAAAGTTATGCACACCACCTCTACATCTTCAGCGGACCTCTTCGGATGGTTCACCAGCATGTTTGGGGTTCTGGCCACTCATATTCTTCAAGGTTTGGTTGTACTCATGTGTTCGATTACTCTGATTCTCCTGATAATCAAGATTGTTTTATGTTTTGTTTCCAGGACGTGTAAGACTGTACATGTCAATGTAGTCTCTCTGTCTCCAGATGTAGAAACAATTAATCATTACTTTTAGTGATACATGATGATGATGGTATGATTATGATTCAATCATTAATCACAGTTTGATTTTGAATATTTAGCATGATGATCAGGGTCTTTGTTTAATTCAATTCAATTAATGTTCATTCGATTTAATGTTGATTTAATGTTGATTCAATGGGTTTACATAGAATCACAGGGGGGAGTGACGGATTGTAGCTTGATTTTACAATCTTGAAAATTTCTTGATTTTCTCTGTTCTCTTCTGAGTAACACTTTCTTTGCACGTTAAAAACACCCAAACAAGGTCACAGTCTTAGATTAGGTGTCTCCACCGGAGGCCTTGGAGCTCCCAGAGACAGATAAAAAGGCACACTCTGAACTGTGCAAGTTAGAGAGAGAAAGGATTCAACATAGAGAGGAACACTGACCAGTCTTTTGACATCTTGCAAGAACTCTGTTACTCTTCTGTTAATAAACTTGGATATAGCTTAAAACCTCTTTGCCTCATCACTGACTCTTCGAACCTCGGTTCTCAATCGGAGAATCCAACTCAGCCTTAGTATTAATAATTTCAGCACTAGTATTAATAAACTCAGCCTTGGTATTGTAATTTCAGCATTAGTATTAATAAGCTCAGCCTTGGTATTAATAAGCTCAGCACTTGTACAAGTATGCTCAGCTCAGGTATTAATGAGCTCTGCCTTAATATTAATAAGCTCAGCCCTAGTATTAACAAGTTCAATACTAGCAGTACTAGGTCTACTGGTGGTTTTGAATAGTAAATAAATAACTGTATTTGAGGTCACAAACCCTGGTTCAGTTCACTAGTTAAGATGAAAGTGAAAGTGACAACCCTTGTCACTGTGAAACAAAGCACAGCACAACACAACGAAATTCAACCTCTGCATTTCACCAATACACACACATCCAGCAGTGGGCAGCTAAAGGGTACCTCAGGGCAACTTACTGGTGAGGAGGTCGAACGCACAATCTTCCGATCCGCGGCCAACTCCCAAACCACTAGGCCACTGCTACTCACTTGTTTTGTTACTGCTTGTCCTGAGTGGGGTCATGGTCAGTGCTGAAGCCAATCCAAGCTCTCCCGGAGCGAAAGGACACTCTGGACAGGGCGCCAGTCCATCGCAAGACTGACATGCTCATGCACAAACTCACACCTAGGGGGCGGTCTAGCAGCTCCAATCCACCTGACAATTATATCTTTAGACTGGGGGTGGGGGGACACTGGAGCACCAGGAGGAAACCCATACAGACACAGGGAGAACATGCAGACTCCACATAAAAAAGGAAAATGCCCACTCACTTGGTAATCACACCCAGGACTTAGTTGCTGTGAGGTGACAGTGACACTGTGCCACCGTAACACCCCACAGTAAGACAGGTGGTCCTAAAGTGAAGTTAAAGTGACTATTTTGTAATTGTGAAACCACAACAAAACAACAAAATCTCTGCTTTTCATCCAGGCACACCATGCACCATGGAACAACTATCTAACACACCCAGGGAGCTGTGATGGGGATGGTACCTTGCTCAAGGGTACGTCAGGGCAACCTACTGGTCTGGAACTCAAACCCACAACCTTCCGATTCTGGGGCCTAGTCCCAAACCACTAAGCCACCACTGCCCCTGCTAAACACCCCTGATAAATACTCAGGCCTCCGTGATGTTTGAAAAAAATTCTTTATTCAAGGATAGACAACAGTGCAAAAATAGACATGATATTTACAAGTATAGCATCGTTGACAAAAATAACAGAGCAGCATACCCAGAAACTTCGATTATATACAGTGAAAACTTAAAATTCTCCTTAGAAGATGAAAACATGTGTTATTGTTTGGAGAGCTGATCAGACAGCCAGTCCAATCCTTCAAATAAACCTCCTCCACTTATCGCACAGGTGGACTGAATGTACCACTGAAGAGGGAAGAAGAGACAAACAAGCGGTCATATTCTGTAGCTGAATATTAGTGAAGTGTTGGTATAGAGAGTTTTTAATAAACCTTTATTTCTGTCATTCAGTTTGTTAAATCTGTAATGCTGCGATGCTACTCACAGTTCTTTCAGTCAGCGAATGTAACCCCAGCCTCTCGGTCAGCTCTTGGACAGGCATGGCTTTGGGTAAATCCTGTTTGTTAGCAAGAACCAGCAGGACAGCGTCTCTCAGCTCCTCTTCCTGGAGCTTAAGATAAAGAAAAAGTGCATGATGTACTTGTACTTTAGTGACAAACCTGAAAACATCCAAACAGTATTCATGCAGTCATATGCAAGAGCTTGGGTACTCCTGTTTTTTAAAGTTAAATAGAGCATTTATTAATATATTATTATTATTATTATCATTATTATTATTATTATTTATTGCCTTCTTTTCCAATCAACAAATTATGTTATTTGACTGGTGGGTGTTCAAGGTTTTGTATGCAACTGCATTATGGGTACATGACATTTATTCATTCGTTTTATTCATTCATGCAATTTATTCATTCGGGGTCTCGGAGGGTGCTAGAATCTATCCCAGTGCTCATGGGCAAAAAGCTGAGAAACAACCTGGACAGGTCATCATGCCATTACAGGGCAGACACACAGTCTCTCTCTCTCACACTCTCAAAAGCAAACACAGACAAGGCAATTTATCAGTCCAATCAACCTGCATGTCCTGGGACTGGGAGGAAACCGAAACTCAAAAAAGACTCCAATACAATAACTATGAGTGGGGTGTTCTAGAGGTAGGATACTTACCTAAGTAGCAATAGGTCACAGGTTCAAATCCCACCTCTAGCACCACCACTTGAAAAAAACCCTTAACCCCAAGTTGCTCCAGTGGGACTGTCTCTGTAATCGGTAGTTGGAAGTCACTCTGGATAAGGGAGTCTACTAAATATTGTAAATAAACATGTAAATAAGTTTGATCTAAGCCAGGTATTGCAGTTTGTTTTTTAAGGAAATTGTCTATTTTGCATGAATATAGACATGTAATAGAGTCATAAAGCTTTATGTAAGGAAGCTTTTAGGTGATAAGAAGCTGTAGATATCTGGTTCCTGTCACTATCACTGTGAACAATTCAGACTTGTTTCTTTAGAAAGGAGCATTCCCCATTAAACTAGGCTAAATCATGTTATTTACATCTTAACTGTTTAATGATACAGAAAATTTGCCTAAAATGTGGTTCATGAGTTATAATATGATACCTACTAATGTCTGCAGCTCCAAAGAGGCCTCATCCATTCGCTCATGATCACTGCTGTCCACCACAAAAATGAGGCCCTGTGGAAACCCAGCGTTTCAGTTTGAGTCCAAATTTACAATCCAACAAAGACCTTTTAGGGTTTATCTTAATTTATGGGTAAATACCACCTTAGTATTCTGATAGTAGTGCTTCCAGAGTCTTCTGATCACACCCTGTCCACCTACGTCCCAGACGGTGAAAGAGATGTTGTTGTACTCAACTGTCTCAACGTTAAAGCCTGTTGATGACAAATAATTTTTGAAGACCAGTCCTGGTAATGTACACATTAAGGAAAGCAGTGTTAGTTCTGGTCCAGATTGAGAGCTAGGATAGTGAACTTGGATACTGACTGGTACTCAGGGCAGGTGAGGGTGTAGGAACTGGTAAGAGATTGAGAGTAGTTTATAATCTATTACTCAGTTGTTAACAAGGTAGTATTATGAGTAAGGGATAATGGAGAGAGAGAGAGAGAGAGAGAGAGAGAGAGAAAAAATCTTACCAAGAGTTGGAATTGTTGTGACAACTTCCCCCAGTTTTAATTTGTAGAGGATGGTGGTCTTCCCTGCTGCATCCAAACCAACTGCGAGAGGAGGATAAGATTTCAGATAAAACACAAAATAATTTCAGATTTGCTAAGATTCCCTACTATTACTAATCTTTATACTATGGCACAATCCTATGCAAAGGTTTGGGCACCCTTTACTTTAATTAATTAAGTCACATCCATTACAGGAACATTTCTGCACATTTGAATGCACTTTTATTGCTAGTTTACTGAATTAACACAGAAAAGCATAAACTGTGCAAAAATTGTAACACTTTTTAGGTCTTCTGGTTTGTCCACGTTCAACACAAAGTTTTGGGGCACATATGGGGCAAATCCTCTGTAGAGGATTTTAATTTCATTTGCTTAGAAATTCATCAAAACGTTATTTAATGGATAAATCGTAAATATACCTTCAAAAGTAAGGAATCATTTGCAATAACAACTGTTATTCAATGAAAACTTACAAAAAGGAGATTGAAATGAGACTGCAGAGCATGAAACACGGTTTGTTCAAAATGTAAAGGATTCTGGGGAACATCTGGGGACTTTTTGTTAAATTGATAATAGGAATGGATAATTCATGAGTTAACCACTGCTATTTGAAAAGTGAGCATCCTGTATTTATGTTGTGGTTATGTTATATAACTTCATTATATTAAGGTTTGCACAGGGTGTGACGAAAATGAACAGGATTAGAAATTAGTATATTAGAGGCTCAGGTTGGACGTTTTGGAGACAAAGGCAAGGTCGCGTTGGTTTGGACATGTCCAGAGGAGAGATGAGGATTATATTTGGAGGATGTTGGAGATGGAGCTGCCGGGAAAGAGGAGAAGAGGAAGACCAAAGAGGAGGTTTATAAAGGTGGTGAGAGAGGACATGCAGGTGGTCGGTTTGAAGATGCAGAGGACAGGAAGAAAATGAAAATGTTATAACTCTTCTTGAACATACTGTAGGTTATCAGATCTGCAGACAGGAGCCAGTTCCAGGTTCAGCAAATCCAGCTTCATGTTATTCAGGCTGTTTACTCACCAATTAGAAGCCTCGTTTGTTTTTTCATGGAGAGACGAGAGAAGATGTCGGAGATGATCAAGCCCATGTTAAGCAGCGGTTCGGGACTTCAGTGCGAGCTAAGGGCTCTCAGGTCTGCAGGAGTCGCTCAGTTTCCTCCTTAATAGCGCTCTGCGCTGTGACGTCACCCCCGCTCCTCCGGGACGCGCTGGAACGGCCAGCGCGCGCGAGATGACGCGCAGTTCATGATGTTAACTTTACATACATATATATACAATATATAATTTTGTGTTGTAATTTCTTTGTTATAGTAAATAGAAATAGTAGTTGCGGAGGTAGAAGAATACATATTTTTGCATTTTGTAACTTTATTGTTAATATTATTGGTAACACTATACGCAGATATATGTCCTATATATTTGATCACAAAATATATAAAATATTTTTTGGTTTGTTGTTTTGTTAACTTTATTTATACATTTGTCGCCTTGTTAACTTGTTAAAGTTAACTTTCGAATTCGGAGCCACGTCATCTGCCGCCCGCTGGAAACGCGAGCGCGTGCACCTGCGCGGTGGAGGCGACGTCACAGGCACCTCAGCCCACAGACTTCTGATCATGGGTCCAGCTGTAGATATCCACTGAACACCAGTGCATCGCTGTCCCTTTCTTCATCATCATCATCATCATCATCACCAAGACATTATAACACAGTGGAGAAATCCCTCAGCTCATCTCTCCTTCCCTCACTTTCTGATTCTCTAATCCATCTGAAGTTTCATTAAACCATTCTATTTGCTTTTTTTTTGGCCCTGCAAAGAACAATAATAATAAACAACATCGAAAATAATAACAGCCTAATAATCACAATACTGCTGATTTGTGTTTTTGTTGTTTTCATCAATTATTATTTTCATCATCATCATCATGCAGCTGTAATTATAATTATTGATGCTATTATTAGTAACACTCAAAGTTGAATGTATATGTGAATAATATATAATTTTGTATAATACTAACTTTATTATTAAGAATAGAAGTAGCTGAAGTAGAAGTAGTATAAGAATATATATTTTCTGCATTTTTTCCAGCACTTTTCCTTGGGAGCAGTATGAGCAGTACTGATTTGTTCTGATAATAAAGTTTGTATTGACTTCATTTTGGTTGTTGTTCTCTTTCGTTGTTCATAAAACATATTTTAAAGTGTAAAAACACGTTTTGTTTTCTTTCGTTTTGTTTGACTTAAAACATTCGGGCCACGTCATCCGGCGCGCGCTGGAAACGCGAGCGACACTTCCTCCAACAGAGCAGCGCCCGCGTGCACAGTGGCGGTGACGTCATAATCGCTGCTTCAATAAAAAGGAGGCTCGGCCGAAGAGCGTCCAGTTCAAGTGTGTCTCTCTCTCGCGCTCTGCGTGTGTTTGTCTTTGACAGCATGGGGAACATATTCTCCTACATCTTCTCTCGGCTCACAGAGAAGAAACACATGAGGTTACTGATGGGTGAGCTCGGATATCTTCTCATGATCTTGCGTTAATGCTCCTCAACCTGAAACCAGCATATTATTCTTTCCAGCCTGATCAGTTTTCTGCTGTGTTTATAATGTCGAGTTCAATTCATTTAGAATTTTGTGGCAGGGTTGAATTATTATTATGATTATTATATTATTATTATTTTTTTACTTAGTAAATGGTACTTTCTTAAGAGTTGCTATAAAGAGATAAAAATAAAGGATACTTGAGAAGAAAAAAATTTCTATTTATAGCAATATGATCCTCTGGCATAACAAACATGCCTGAGGGTCATATTGTGTAGCTGTGGAAACTTACCTAATGCTTTATAACAGTTCTACCTAAAAGCAGCATTTTCAGGAAGAACAGGAGGGGACCCTTCACAGAACCTTGTGGTACACCATAATGAACAGCATGTATTTTTATTTTTTATTACATGGTCCCTTCAGCAAATAAAATATTCTCTTCCATTTAAACGTTGTGCAAGCCAGTCGAATACAAATCCAGATAAATTATTCTGGGTTTGATTTGAACAAGCATACTGAGATCAACTGTATCAAATTTAGCACTTAAATCTAGCGCTACGAGAAACAACATCAGTTGAGAGTCTAAGATCATTCATCATTTTCACTAATGCTGTAAAACCACTTTTTCTATAACTTGCTCATGAAAGGCAAATTGGAATTAGGTCTAAACTTGAATTTTTTTAATTTGTGGTTTAACAACTGCTGTTTGAAGTGCTTTTTTGGAACATAAATAGTAATAAAGATTAAACTGTCAATTACTTTTTTAAAGAATAGTGTGGGAATGGAATAAAGAGCAATTTATTACAAAGGATATTTTACATTAGATTAGATGGAGTTTATTTTACAAATCTGTTTATCGCACTGGAAACCTACCATTAAAAGGAAAAATGTACCTTCCTTTCATGTGCAGTGAATAAGATGAGTGATTGGAATATTGTCTAAAATTAAACATTTCTCCACCCAGTTGGTCTGGATGCAGCAGGAAAGACCACCATCCTCTACAAACTTAAACTTGGGGAAGTCGTCACAACAATTCCAACTCTTGGTAAGGATATTGTGTCAGGCCTCATAAAAGACCTTTAGTGCTTTCTGTTGCCCAGTAACACTTCTCACTAATCAACCAGCACGTCTTTTACTTACTCAGGCTTTAATGTTGAGACGGTGGAGTACAAGAACATCTCTTTCACTGTGTGGGACGTGGGCGGACAGGATCTGATCAGGCGGCTCTGGAGGCACTACTTTCAGAACACCAGTGTAAGTGGAAAACCCAGGAGGACATTCATCATCCATATCCATCCACATATGAGTTAGTGAATCATTATCGCACCATTATCGTAATATGCAAATGACCCACTATCCTAACCAGGCATTTTTTTTGTTGCGGTTTGTTTAAGGATTATTATAATATCTCTTTTGTGATTGGCTGTTGTATTTAGCTGTTTAAAACCAGAGGGCTGAAACCTTTCTTTGAACTTGAGTGTGAATGGGCGGGGCTAAAGCATCCTACGCTAACAAAAGGAGGATTTGTGTGTTAAGTGGCATCACTATGGCTGTAAAAGAGCTTAATCTCAATATACAGACTATATTGATGGAGGAGTGAAACAAATTATATTTACGTAGTCTTTTTTTTTTTTTTTTTAAGAGTTGAGGATATGTCCAAGATTTTTTTTTTATAACGGATATGGGCCTTTTAATTAAAAAGCAATATTCAGCAATCTTTCAGCTCTACATAAAAAGGCACTGCCAATGGAATAGGTTGCTAATCATAGTCCACATTTAAAAAAGATGGCACTGAGGGTTTTTAGAGTGAAGAGGAGTCTTTCTGCTTCCCTATATAATTAAGTTAAAATAATGTAATACATAAGTTATTTGCCAGTTTAATAGTTCTTTATAGAACCTTTATCTTATGAACATTACCTTACAATGAACTTTATCTAATATTTTTGATATATTTCCATACAAATTAGCTTTATGAAATGCAAATTAAAGGAATCTTTTCTGGGCTACTGCAGGGACTCATCTTTGTGGTGGACAGCAACGATCCTGAACGAATAGAAGATGCCTCAGCTGAGCTGCAGACAATGGTAGATATAAGTCCTGTTGGTTTTAGAAGTTTTTGTGAAGCTTTATCCAGGAGCATCACCTTTTTTCCATCCTCTTTAGTTTCAGGAAGACGAGCTGAGAGACACCGTTTTGCTGGTTCTTGCTAACAAACAGGATTTACCCAAAGCCATGCCAGTCCAAGAGATAACCGAAAGACTGGGTCTGCACACAATGAGGGGAAGAAATGTGAGTAACTCAGAACAGTCTTTATAAGGATGAGGTTAAATGTAACATAGTTCCTTTAGGAAAGGGGGCAGCTTACTGGACATGGGTCTAACGCTTAACAGCCAAAGGTCTTCCCTTATTAAAAATAACTTTTTTTAATAAAGGACTGGAGAAATTGCCTTTAGTGTCATCTTCAAGTAGACCTACAACAGCATCTGACAATATTCTCTTTCTCTCTATAGTGGTACGTCCAGCCGACCTGCGCAATAAACGGAACAGGTCTATGTGAAGGACTAGACTGGCTGTCTAATCAACTCTCCAAGAAGTGAAACATACAAGAACACCACTTGGCTTTAATGGGCACTTTAAATATTAGACAAATGAAAATATGTATATATTGTATATTTAAACGTTTACATGATCACATATTTTGTGATGTTTCTCTAAAAAGCCATTTGAAGAAAGATTATCTACAAAATTGCTGCCTTATCTACCTGTTCTTGCTTTGTTTTTTTAATCATGTATTCTCATTTCTAACATTCCTTGTAAAATAGTTTGAAAATGTGTGTAGCTGGAAATACATTTTTTCTTAAAAAGTTTTGTAACTGTGGTCCTTTATTTCTACACAGTTCAAAATGCACCAATGATACATAAATATCTGACGATTGAGAAGAACAAATGTTAAACACATCCCAATGGTTGGGAAGTGCAAATATGAATGTAGAAAGAACGGAAATAAATAAATAAATAAAAATTACAAAAGAGCTCTATTCTGAATATTTATTGAACCTTCGTGAGAAATGTAATGTGTGAGACACTACAGCACAAATGAAAACATCAGAAAAAGATCATTAGTGGTTATGGCTTTGATAAAAAAAATATATTAATGCCAAAATATACGACTTGGCGCAATATGCATTACATCTGTGCTTCTTTACACGTACTTTGCAGAATATTATTTGCCCTTTAATTACATTATAGTTACACAGGAACAGACTGTACATGAACTTCCTATAGAAATGGTCAGCATCAAAAATACAGGTGTTATAAAATACTGATCAGTGGCCACTCTGGTTACGCACAACAGTAAGCAGTTCTTTGAGTAGTGGAATAACAGAATATACCTTTTTATAAAATTCAAGCATGTTAAAATAAGTTCCTCTTTAAGTAGAAAACGAGTGGTTGCCCAACAACCAGTTATTACAGGTTTGCACCGACTGCTAGTAATTGGCTCAGTTTTACGTCCTCAGTTAGTGTGTTGGACTAAAAGTCATGCATGATATAATCTTCCGGGCTCAGCCTCAGGCCTAGACCACATCCACTAAACCACTGACACTGACTGAATTCACTTGTTTTCTCTCAGACAAGATGAACTTATCAACAGAAGTTTCAGGTGTCAGTCAAGGATTCTGTCGTTTAACTTAAATACATATTTAAAAAAGTAAAAAACACAGACTCTGATGGTGTCCAGCATCTTTGGTTGTTTCCTAGTTTTGCTCCGTACTGCAAGGCACACGACAGAAGAAAACTTAAGTATCGCTCAATAAATTTCATCTCACTATACTTCTAATCATGTACTTCAGCAAAATAGTTTTTTTCCAACATTGTGTCATATCGTGTTACAAATATGCATTACAAGTAGAACACACTGGGTCGTCCTTTAAAGGGAATTCCAGCAAAAATGTTCTTCACAACGCCATCACTTCAAATTAGTTTCTTCAGGCAGTGAATTCACGTGTTCTAAAGCAATCCGAGGGCCCTTTTACAGCTTTTCCCCCATTCACCACCACGTTGAACAATTCTGTTTCACTTGAACAAAGGATTTCAGATCAAGACTCTCTGAATGACAATTTACATCTATCCTAGCCAGAGTCTGGGGTACTGGAGCCTATGATAGCTTTCAATGGGCAAAAGGCAGAGAAACACCCTGGACACATCACAAGGGCGACTGTGAAGAAATAAAAAAAAAATTAGTAGAATCCCCACTAAACTGAACACGCATACTAAAACACAAGCTGGATTTAAAACATCCATTTCTGAATGTAGCTATTCATAAGCAAACAAAACAAAAATCTGCTCATCATCCCTGTACAAAACATACTTCAAACTTAGCAAAATGTTAAAAAGTACAATGGAAATAAAAAAATAAGGGTTTTGTTGTCATGTTCATTAAACTGCAGCTGTCATGAGCACGGTTACTGCACAATAACACAGAAGCACGTTTGGTCATAAAAGAGGCGTAAAAATCGGCAAGATCTCAGGAAAGAAAAAAAAAAAAAAAGCAACTTCTACTTGCCTATTAGATGGAAGGCACAATGCAAGAGCAAGAATCCTAGAAAAACTCAAAAGCACAAAGGTTATTAGGAAAACATGTGGTCAAGACTGAGGTAAAGGTCAGTTGATCTAAAATGTCAGTAAAGATGCCGATTTGGATTATTAAAATGACTGTCAAGCTGAATTAACAGGGTGATGCCAAGGCAGTTTAATCATTATAACAAAATAAAACTCTAGGGGGCGTCTACACAGACTCCATTTAAGCCTATTGCATTTCAACCTAAGGCCAGGTTTTATTTTGTTGTAGGAAATCACTGAGGAATAGTTGAAAATTTTGCTCTTTGTTTCTGGATAAGTCCCAGTTTTAAAAGCATATGTTCTCCTATCTGTAAAAGAAATCTAAGAAAAAACAACCTTGCGAGCTGTTTCAAAAAAGGCAATAATATTTTCCTTTTCAACATTTTCTGTGTAGGAAGTCTGTTCCACAGTCTCCAACCCTTTTGAAAAAATGATGAAATACATGTTGACCATCCTGTTTGATGTCATGACAAATCTTCTGCAGGTTTATCCGCTCTTCAGAAAATGACCTTCACATTAGTCGTCCTTCATTAACACAGTTTAAGTTTGCTTTCTGCGGTCTTAGTGTTGTTTGGGTGTAAAAGATTTTGTGCATTACAATAATGGTCAGCCCCATCAACCTGCTGTACCAGTGCAATGTCTCTCTACTGCCTACCCATTACTGGGTACCTAACCAGGATGGTTTTTTTGGATGTATACAAAAACTAATCTTTAAAAAAAATAAAAAATAAAAAAGTATAGGATGTATCCAGTGGATGTATCCAACACAACCAGTCATACCGCTTCACCAGAAGCCTATATCCACCAATTCTGAAAATAGCAAGCTTCAACATTCACCACTTTCTCCTTTAAAATTTCACTTAAACATTTTCCTTGGTTTTCACCCGAGCCATATGCAACTGTGTTTTCTCTTCGCTGGCAGCAATGTCTTTGCATTCAAAAACATCAGTCTCACACAGTGAGAGACAAAGAGTAAGAATTTAACAAGAACGTGCATTACCTTCCAAATAAACTCTCTCATGTACAGTGTGGCAAGTTTCAGTGGACAAGTGTTTTCGCCTTTACTGGGCTCCGGCAATGCCAGCATTGCCCCTCCAGGAAAGATGACTGTATAGGAAACAATTGCACTTGAAAGAAGAGCCGGTTAAAATCCACAAAGGAGGTTCTCCCTCTCCCTGCGCCGCTAAAACTAAGCCATCGGTTCCATCACAGCCACCCTTGTGATGACTAGGCAGTATATCTTGGTCAAGGGCTGGCAGGCTTGTGTAAGATGCCCTGCAGGTCCTCTGGAAGGGAGAGGATTATGGACTGGATGTGGGTCTGAAGTTTGGCCAATGTCCCTGCTCTCACCGGCAGCTGCTCTCTCTCTGCTTGTGTCTGGAACAGAGCAGACAAAATATTCCATCATTAAGGAAGTTTGGCTACAAAGTTTAATTCACACAAATGTAGCCAATCAACTTTGACATGTTTATGTCTAAGGTTTGCTTGTTTAGTTCTGGAACTTCAAAGCAATTGCAAATGTCCTGCAGATATCTATAAATAATCAAGAGTATGTTGCACAATAAAAGCAAGTATTTTGTACTGTGTACAAGTAACTAAGTGTGTGATAACTTAGATACACAACATTCATTTGTGAACAAAAACAGAAAAATAAAGAAGAAAACCATGCCACTATATGGGAAGAAAAGTCCAACCCCCTCCAGGGGAAAACATCATACCACACTGAAAACAAAGTAAAGCCTGAAAATCTATGAATTAAACAGTACACTAAAAAAATACCATCAGTACACGAAAAATACCAACCAATTTATCCTTCAACTTGAGAACAAGGTCCACGGTCTCCACCTCGGTGTGTTTCTGAATTCGTAATTGGAGATCCTATCCAACAAAAAGTTCACAACATCAGTAATTCTTCTCTACTCTGATTCTGCAAAGCATCTGTACTGCATCAGAATGATTCCAACCTCATCACAGAGTGCCTCAAGGTGCAAGGCCTCTAATTTCTGAGTCATTTCTTTCCTGCGGTTCCTAAACCAGCCATCAAAGTTGGGTGACTTGAGAAACTGTCTGTAAGAGAGATCATGTTGAGAATTTATTAAGGACTAATTTAAGAACAAAAAGCAAATGTTTGCAATGCTTCCCATCAGTCTTTCCAAAGGGCTTATTGTTTTTTTTTTCCTAAGGTTCAGGCTTTAAGTTGCATGCGTACACTTGTATATCAAAAACATGACCTGGTTAAAAGCATGTGTGATGATTTATGCCTTCAATTTAGAAAGTAGAGAGCTTATGTGAGATACATATTTTGATGAACTCTCTGAAAATGTAGCTTATGCAAACAAAGGAGAAAAAAAAAATGTTACCACATTAACGTGTCCATTTAGACTTTATATCAAGGTGAAATATTTAAAACACAAGAAATGTGGAGTTGATCTGTCTGAACAATTTAGGTTGGGTTCTTAAAGATAAAGAACAAGAAATAAAACCTGTGCTTCATAATGTGCATCAAAATAAAAAAAAATAAAAAACAAGCTAAAGTGAAAGCTACAAGCCAGTGCATAGGTTTGATGGGTGTCTTTACCACACCCCTACATGACACTCCTCGCACCTGTTTATTGGCTTGTGGATTGTGAGTAATGTTAATAAATTAATATTTCTATTTCCACTTAAATAAAGGATTGAAGATTTTTAGAAAGTTTAAGAGCCAGAGGCCATGGCTGCTTCACTTTACCTGTAGAGGCCAATCCAGTCTCCTTTGAGGCGTGAGGTTAGCTGAGGTCCAGCCTTTTCCAAAGTCTTCATAAACTCTTCCTGAACAAAAGGCTTCAGCTGAGGAGGACTCTGAGTGGTGAAAGCAGATCATTAGAGAAGGACAGAGCATGAGAAAGACTGAAATGAATGTTAAGGCCCAAGGTTAACTCAAGACCAATAAGGGAGCTCTTACTTTCCAAGGAGAAATGCTCTTCAGTAAAGGCATCAAGCTGGCAACATAGCGCTCCTGGAAATCAATGACAACAGATTCTGAATTCTCAACTTCCCTCCCCTCTCCGTTTATATTGGAATAATCTCAATTTAAAATGTAAAATGATATTGCCTATCTTACTTCATTGCCATGGTTAACTTTTAACCACCAATAGGCAACACGTTTTTTGCTGGACCAATATTTCGGCTGCTGTTCGTTATATGCAGTTTCTAGGCTTTTAGGGGTTTCCTCGTCAGCACATCACAAATAGAGCTGTTTAAGCAGCTAAATATTTTTGATTCAATTTTACAATCTCAATAAATCAGAGTCTACAGAGTTGACTTTAACTCATAACTTTGTCATGCTTGTTTGTAATGGAATCATGTAGATTCAATGCATATGGACGGATTCAAGCTATGAAGCTGTTTTAGTACTAATATTAGAACAGAAGGCCCTTCTGCAGACTCTGACCATATGTGATGCATGTGTTTCAAACATAAAACTGACACTGAAGGAGTAACTTAGTTTCTGAGCAACTTCTGAGCCTCTCTGAAGGATTAGTTTCTGTATTGCATCATTACACTGCCATTTCCTTTCATTCTCTACTTTTTCACTGCTGAGTGATAACGTTGCGATTCATCACAATCCTTTCACTATGATGAGTGGTAATAAAGAAACCTTTTTTACCAAAGGAATGATGAAACTCTGTGTCAGCTCCAAGAAATATCTCCGCAGAATGGCATTTTGGGCTGCAGAGGGTCGTTTCTGTTGAACTCCCTGAAGAAGAAGAAAAGAAATAGACATTAAGCATCAGATGTAATAATGAAAGCTATAAATGACAAAGAGGTTTGGGAGAAAACATACTGACCTTCTGTAGCTGCTTGATTATTTCTTCATCTTTGTTCAAGAATGGCTTATATGCAGTATAAACACCTGGTAAGGCAGCATATAAAAAGCAGTGCATACCACTTTTTACTAACCTCTGATTATTTCTTAAACAGATGTATTTTGTCACAGTGTCTTTAAGACTGAAATATGTTATCAAGGTTTAGCTGCCCTTAATAGGTAAGAAAATGCAGTTGCTCAGTTGGGTCTATATCTTACCTGGTTTGGAATCCAGAGTCTTTAAATTCTTTAATTTCTTCACTTTCATCTGTTTGGCCATTTCTCCTGGAAAAATAGAAAACACCTCTAAATTTGATGACAACTAGCAAATTGTTAAAGAAAAAAAAAAGGTTATATATAATATATAGAATATAGTTCACAGGAATATGTAAGTTTGTCAAAAATACTTTTGCTAACAATGAATGAAAAGGGATGACATGGGTGTTACAAAAACATCTAAAATTTCAGTAATGCCACAACACCATTAGGTGTCAGTAGCAAGTAACATTTATTTATTTGACTGAGACGGTCAAGAGCTTTTTAAATTTTTTTATTGCTAGAGAATGATTCAATTACTCACATTCTATTCACTTTACATTCTTTTTAACCTTCAAATCACTCAGTTGCTTAATACTAAACTACAGAATATTTTTGACAGCAAATGTCCCCGTGAATCTAAAATTTTAAGAAGTTACCTGTTTGTTTCATGTCACCTATGCGGATAATGTGAGGCCAGTGCTGGAGAGTTTTGGCAAAGAAAGGATTCGTTACGCCCAAAATGACAGAAGGTCTGCAAACATTACAAGGAGACACAACAATTACAAATAATGCTGCTCTAGTATTTACAGCAAGTATAATTGTGTACAGTGCAAAATTATGGGTTTCTACAGTGAAGCTAGAGGAAGAGGGATAATGGTCTGGGGCCATCTTTCAGGGTCTAGGCTAGTCCTCTTTTTTTCAGCGGAGGGTTATGTAATGTAATGGTAATGTAACAGCATACAAAGACATTTTTGGGTTTACAGCAGCAGTCTGAGTAAGGCCTGTTCTAGCATCACCATAGTATGTGGGGTAGGGGGGAACCCAGATCCATAGAAATGGTACTCACGGAGCTTGTGTTCGGGTGGTGTACTCCTTGAATTCACTGTCATGAATGGTGAAGTAGGGCCTGAAGTCGCTGCAGTAACGTAATGGGGCTATGCAGCTAATAACACAAAATAGTGAAATGTTGTAAACATTTGTTCTAAATCAAAAATCATTTAAAATATATACCAGTATCTCTTTTAGTTTAATTCATTTTGAGGAGCTATAAAAATGGTAGTACCTGCTCTCAGATTAGCGTCTTATTGTTGTTGTATTACCCTGAAAATGCATTCTATCGCTGTGGGATCACAACATACTGAATCCTATTCATCTGGCTGCCCTGTCCAAGTGAACCCTAGTGTGTGACTGAGTCTTGGCTGGTAGCATTTCTGCACTACCCTTGTTTATGTCTCTTGTTTGGAGCATTGCAATTTTTTCCCTGAGAGTTTGGATAAGCAAATATAACATGAAACAGCAAAAAAAAAAAAAAAAAAAAAGTTCAGTAAAGTATCAATAGTGTAGCTGAACATCTGAAGCCAAAATGACTTCTTACTTCTGATACCCTGAGACCCTACTGTCACATGGACAAGTGAGCACCTTCGGATACCTCTTTCCGTGTTCAAAATTCATATTGGATAATGTTCAAAATTCTAATGGGTTCAACACTACACTGAAATAGCCATGCCTTTATTTCTAACATTAAATAATGCATTTAATGGGAAATCAAAGACAAGTCTGGACTGAAATTACTTAACCTTTTTGTGATGAAAACTGCTAGTAATCTGCACATTGCTCACTGATGGGATAGACATTTTGAATGCTTGCTAGCTTTTTTGGTGCTGTAGGGCCAGGAGAAAGTACAGCAGTGAAATTTTTAATGAAAACTATAGCTTTCTTTCAAAACGTTGTTTGTTCTGAAAAGCTGTATTAATCATGTGAGACTTACCTGACTAATGCCAGCACAGTGTCTGAAGACTCTGCTGGTGAGGGTGCCATGACAACCAACGCTTCTCCCAGCAATACAAGCTCCCACAACATCTGAATGTGAAAGAATACTGGGTAGAAACACCTACAGCACAGGAAACAACATCGAAGATTATTCTGACGTCCTTAAGTGTTCTCTTTCAAAAGATAATTCAACCCTTATGCTTCGGAACACCTCTATATCAGCCCCAAGATTTGCAGAGTGTCTGGGGTTCAGTGAACATTAGGCCTGTAGCTTCATGTGGAGAATACTGATGATGCTGTGGTTACTGATGACTCCCATTAAATGTCTGTTTCTTCAGCTGGACTTGAGGCAGCAGGGAAACAAAACAGATGGTGGAGGGAAATAAGTGAAGAGATATCACCCTGTAGTGTCCTTCTTCTCAGCGGAATGCCTCTTCCACCGTCATCTCAGTGATTCCACGAATATGGAAATATGCACATATAGGTCAAGTATATGGTCAATGATGTATTTCTAGGTACTATTTGCTAGTTATTATTGATAAAATTAATCATAAAGAGCTCTAGTTATAGGTTACAGTAAATGGCAACAGCCCTTTGAAAAAGCTAAAAGAGATCAGAGGCCCTAGATTGTAGAAGTGGCTTCACATAAAACTGTTATTTCAGTGAGTGAAAGGTGTGTATACACGAGTCCCAATCCCTTTTATTAAATCTTTAAGATTTAGATAAATATCTCTGATAAATCAACAAGAGACTCTCTATTTACCATGTGTTTCTTGACTGATCTGATATTTTTCACAGCTTAACCTTTATTACATTTTAATTATCCTAGAAATTAGCCAATCATAGGACAGTGATGATATCCCACTCAAGAAGTGTTCTTGTTAAACACTGCTCACTCTGGAGCCACAGCAACCAACTACAAGCACTTTGTAAATACCAGTCATGGAAAGAGGAAAATGGCAGCCTTCCAGTAAAGGATAAATTGCACATTCCTACATCAACCAGCAGGGGGCATTAAAAGCTATTTTTTATATTATTTGTGAAAATGGAGAAAAGTCAGTAAAATAACTGCTCTAGTGAATATGAAGGGAAAATCTGTTCTACCTGAAAAGGTCCACTTCATGGATTGTAGGGAGTACAATGGATACAAGACTGTCACTCTGCAATAAAAACAGCAAATGGTTAGAGGTACAAAACTGAACTTGAGCTAAACACCCTATAGGTTTGGCAGTGCTTAAGGTATTCTTACCGGTGTGGACTGCACAAGCTGGGAGGTTCCTGGCTTGTCAGAACACGAAGGAATTCGCAGCTGAGAAAAAGAGATGGTATGATTAATGAATTGATGTGTACCGGCAAGGGACTAGCAATTAAAAAAGAACTCTGAAGAACTATGAGAAATCAGAAGAGCTGAATGACCTCCAGTACTTTTGAATTTCCCCTTCTTTTGCTTAGATTGTTGGTTGGTTGCTTGTTTGTTCCCTTTTTTGTTTTGCTTTTTGTTGATGTGGGAAAATAGAAATCTTTGATTTGACCTATTAAAAATAACAATGATAAAAAAAAAAATATGAAACTGTTACCTTCATGACTACACCCATGATTGGGAGTGTTAATATTTTCCCTGGAGATGGTGTTGGCCATCGATCTATATCATTGCAAGCTGTTCCCACAAAGAAAACAAACAAAAAAAATCAGCCAAAATGAAGCAACACATCCATCTACTCAACCCTGCATTTCTACCAGTAGATTCTCGTTGAGCAGCAATTGTCTCAGAAACTGCAGAAGGCAATAAGGGTGTAAGGGAGAGTTACTGGAAGTGTAGATGTTTTACTCATTCTTTCAGCATTCTCTCAAACTGATTTTACTCACCAGCTTCTAAGCATGGCTCCTGTTTCTCAAAATATTCCGGGGCAATCAACTTCAAAAGTGAGTGAAAGAAGGTGACATAAGGTAGTTTGCTGATGAGAACCAGAGACTGTAACCAAAATACATAAAAGAACAAAGTCAGACTAATACATGGTCAAAATATATTTCCTGACCCAATGTAGTAAATAAAAAGTACCTAATCTATATATTAGAATTTAAAAATATTGTAAAGCTGTGCATGCTGGTGTCACCTGAGCAACTTTTCATTTCTTAAATTTTTACATTTTTATTTCTAACCAGCCCCCCCCACCGATTTTAATTCTTGATTTCATCATTTTTAATGCCACCACATACTACCGTATTAGTTTATAAATGATTCATTTAATTGTTCATCTCCATTTTAGCTTGGTAATTTTACTAGTTTACTTATTTCTTCAATGCTCTTCAATAACTTGTTTTTAAGCTTAGCTAAATTGTAAATGACGGTTACTCTCAATGCATTCAGACAGAAGCCAATCTGACTGATAAACAGACCTTGTGCAAGGTGTAGAAAATCAGGTATTACTTATGTCAATGGGTGTGGCAGACCAATAGGAAATTATATGGAGGAATGTCTTCTGCTTAATTTAATGTTTGAAAAGCAGCTGTAGAAGAGTATTTGCTCATGTTAAGCCTTGCCATGTTCCAGTTAGCATGTGAATTCCAATGCTTGTGGTTCATCCTAATCTGAACCACTGATCTCAGCCCAGAGGTTACATAACAACCACTTCCACTATTGCAGAAACCCCATAATAGGAAAACTAATTATTATTGTATCATATGGGTGACTCACATGACAGAAATCATCCAGGGGAAATAAAATATAAACTCTTCAAGAACCCCTGTGCATCATCTGTCTTCAGCGTTTCTATTTTCAGGGTGTGAACAACCTTTACTAGTGATGGGCTAGAATCTTGCTCCTACTCCAGGTCATCTTAATATGTAGAGAGTTGACACTGATGAAAAGCAGCAACGTGGCATTTCTTTGCACTGTTGAGACTTGCTCTGCACTGCACTTCAGCTACAGACCTTAGCTTCTGGCAGATGGGTTTCTCAAGGCTATGAACTGCAAAACTGTCAGGGAACTGAACGTGTCAAGTCAAGACTGACACAGAAGGATGGATGGCCCTTTTACAGCAGTTTAAATACAGCCTGACCTTAAGTTTCCTGTTAAGAATTACTAGACTGGTGTTTCACACAAATATGTAGATTCTGTGATAGATTTATCAAAGAAGCAAGGATGTGGCAAAAAGTACTCACCTTCTGAAAGTAGCCCCTCTTCAGAGATTTATCTCTAACTTGTCTGAAGTAAACATAGCCATAGAAATGTCCCTGGTCTTTCTAAAAGCCAAAGCAAAGAGAAATATTTTTAAGATCAAGTATAGGAAGGGGTTTTAAGAAATTAGATTTTTCTTCAAATTACTCCTAGTATTTATACTGTATACTTGGTATATAAGTTCCTGGATGGCCATTGGCTAGCACTATGTATTTAATTCTCCTGAATAAAATGCTGATAAAAAAAAAACAAAAACCCTGTTAATCTCCAGATGTGGTGGTTGTATTCAGTAGGGGTCTTATAAATTGCTTGTACTTGCAGAAATTCTTCATTTAATCATGAGCTCGCTGACCTTGAGGCAGACCGGCGCATCTCTGTCAAAGTGGTCCAGAAAACATCCGAGCGACAGCTTCCTGCCCGCCGCTTGCCGGAAACGGAAGCAGAACTGTGTGTCCCCCAGGCAGCCTGGAGGCAGGAAGGGGAAACAGAAACACATGGAGTCATCGGTCACAAACCTTTGTGGAATGCCGCAAGCATAGTTGAAGAGTCCCCCTCCCCTTTTTAACATGCGAGTACATGACGCGGCATGGCGGGAAATAAGCAGTTATTGGAGGAAGCAACAAAGTTTATCTTGTATTGCACATACTATTTAAAACAAAGAAAAGATTGATAAAACATGATACTTCTAAACTGGCTTGAGCTCAAAATGAGATATTAGGGTTGTTTGACTGGAGGGTAATAAACAGAGAGTGAAATTGAACATCTTTAGTGAAGAACCATGATATTTAATATGTTCAAATAAACAAACTGCAGCTGGAATACCAGCCTTCCATAAAATTTAAAAAGCTGGTTTAAAAACCTCCCACACCTCAGTTGAACTGCCCAAACATTTCAGGTCACATGTTGACTGATAACTGATCAGCCATCTTAAAGAAAAAACCTTGCAACAGCAGGGATAGGGCTAACAATAAAATATATTTTAACATCAAACTGTATCACTGGATCAGCGCTAGCGTGCCAGCTGTAGGCTAAAGTATTGAGTTCTGGCTAGTTTAGTCTCAGAGAGATTTTCCTGACCAAAACATTACATATTTCTGCACTACTGAAGAGGGGAATGTTTAGATGAGACAAGGGTGATAAAAATGTACAGCTACAAGCTAAAATCCATTCACTTTACTGCATTCTGCACTGACATGGGATTAGTTTGCTGATCCAGATATGTATATCCCAGACCAGTAGGCTGCCCTGAGGTACCCTTGAGCAAGTTCCCCAGGCACTTTAAATAGCTGCCCCCTGCTGCACATGTGTGTGTGGTTGAAAAGCAGAGGTTGGTGCAAGCATTGGTGGTTTAGGGGTAGAGTTCTCGCCCGCCACGTGGGCGACCTGGGTCTGATTCCCGGCCAATGCAGTGATCAAGGCATTTGGGGCAGCAGTGGCCTAGTGGTTAGGGAGTTGGCCCCAGGATCAGAAGGTCACAGGTTTGATATCAAAGACCAGTAGGTTGCCCTGAGGTACCCTTGAGCAAGGTATCATCACCATCATTGCTCCCTGGGCACATTCAATAGCTGCCCCTTGCTTAACAATGTTTATGGGATAAATGATGAGGCTGTATTTCGTTGGGGTTCACTGTGTGTTGTGCTGTGTTTCACAATGACAAGTTGTCACTTTCACTATATATTGTTATACATTTCTGCCAATACCGATATAAAAATTCTAAAGATTTTTTTTTTTTTAAATGCATAAATCTAAACTGTGCCTGCTTGGATTACAAAAATCCAACATGCAAATAAGCAATAAGCTTACACTGCGATAAACTGATAAAAATAAGAGCATTTAGCCCAGCACAATATAAACATTATGCTTTTCCACAGTGCAATAAATACATTCCTATTCATCAGTTTGAAATATCAGTCAAAAAAATCTGACTGTTTATGCATCAACATCAGCAAACAGAAGATAAGCAATTACTCTGCAAAGCAAGTAGAATGAGAAAAAAAAAAAAAAAAAACACGAACAGGAATGTGTTCTCATGTCAGTCTTCAGGATTCAGGGAGCTTCTATGAACGTCAGTGTGGGTGATGGAGAGGTCAGAAAGAGGCTCTTGCACCAGGTACATGTCTTTAACTGCCTTGATTGTCAGCTCTGGGTTGATGTACTCTGGCAGTAAGTTTTCTGTTTTCAGACACACAGAACTGATGTGAATGCAAACAGTAGGGTTAGGTTGTGTATGCATGTGTGTGGAGAGATTACTGGATCATTCTTCAGGGCGTGACGGATGGATTACCTTATCCTGCAGGTTAACTCTTTCCACAACACTCAGGGGGTCTATAAAAAGCAGCATTTACACAACACTCACAGTTTAATCTTATTGGACACAGCTGAGAAAGGGAGAGCAGCTTCCTACACAAAGCCCATCTACAGTAAAGTCTCATCACAAGTGATCTATAAACAACCACACACTGTAAAGGCTGCTCTGGGGAGGCCCAAGATGGTTCTTTCTTAAAAAGTAAACCAAGCACCAAAAACAACAAAGGAGAAATGCTGAGTCCTCCAAATGGAATGACAAAAATGAAGAGTAACTTCAGGAGGTAAAAATACAAAAAGAAATGAAGGCCCAATCTGTTTTACTTATACCCTTTTTTTTTTTTTTCAACTGTCTCCATGCTCCTTGGAACTACATTGGAGTTACATTGGTTATAAAGTCCACAATGAAATGGGATGACCCTTCAAGAACCTGGTACATCAAGAGCATCTTTAACTTTATCATTCAGTCCTTCAATTTTTCAAACATTTTTGACACTCATGTCTGTTAAATAGGCTGTTTATTACTATGCCTTAATGACCTATGTAAATGACCTCTGCTCTATATTGTGCTTCGTTCAAAAAGCAGTCCAAGCTGAAAAACCTCTAGTAATTGCAGTTTGTATGGGCAGGGCTAACCTGTTAGGCTGAAATGACAATGTGCGTCTCAATTCAGGGGCTGCATCCTGCAGGGGCTGCAAGGAAGAAGTAGCTGTTCCCTTCATAGCCATGAAGGACAGACTGGGCCACATATCAAGCATTAAATGACACCATCTAGTCTTCGCACGAAGCACTGCTTAGGACACTTAATCTTAATCCTTAATCACATCCAATTACACATGACATCTAAAGTTTGTCATTAGCCTGGACAAATAAAAAAAAAAATAATGTACATATGCTGTGTAGATCTTTAAGACTTAATCTGAAACTAAAAGAATTTGGTACAAAATATTATAGTTAAAGCAAGGATTCATACAGGGAATACGTAAGGCAGTATTTTCAGTTGTGTATTCAGATGCATATTTTTGTTGCTTTTTTTTTCAATCATGGGATTATAAATTCTCACGCAGTCTCTGCAAATTTTGCTTTTTTTTTTTTTTTTTTTTTTTAAAAAGGAAAGAAAAACACAACATGAACCGAGCCCTGACTCAGACTTATTACACATCTTGAACCTATAAGAGAGACCAGCTTGCTTCTGGCTGCCCTCTCTGCTCAGCTTGGCCTCTGCATTTATGCGAGAAGTGAACGGAGGGTAATGTGTCACAGCAGCAGAGAGGCGCACTCCTTCAGACCCGTTGGTGGCAAGAACCCAGTTGCCATGGTGACCTGCATGCCTTTCCATCGACATAAGCGCGCTGCCTCACCCACGGCATGCTAGCAGCAGAGCTAACGTACACTAGTGTTTTCATATGTCCTTCCAGGATCACAAAGGCCGATCTCGCCCACTGGATGCTCAACCAAGAGCATGTCAGTTAAGAAGAAAAGCACTTGACAGAAAGAGACAAAGCCTTAAAATATGCAAAGGAACACTACACTAATTGGGTGAAAGCAGATGAGGCTAATATGATGAGATCAAAATGTTAAGAAAGAATTTCTCAGGGACATTAAAAAATAAACTTTAGACGTGTGTGGATTCTTTGGCAGCCTAAAAAGAACATTTGCCTTTTTTTAGGGAATAAGATATTTAATTATTATCTTCCAGACTGACCTCTGTTTCAGATTGTCTGCAGTAACTTTGCCTCACTTCAAACTGAGTGGGTGGTCATATGTAAACAGTGACATTGCAAAATGACAGTGGTGGCCAAGTGGTTAAAGACTGGGTCCCAAACCAGTGGGTTACCCTGAGGAGCCCTGAGCCCGGGCCCTGGATGTATGGCTGCCCGAGAAGCCATATTAATAATCCTTTGCATCAGAATAAGCTCTAAGTATGGTGCATAGAATAAGCTTATAAAGACATTCAGTTCAGACAAGCATGTTTAAGCCAGAAATCAATTTAACTTGATTTCATCTCTTGCGTCAGAAGTCAGGCCAAAAAGAAACTAACCTGACAAATTTTGCTTTCTAAAAAGTTTGTTTTTGTCCTGGCTTCTCCTTTTATTAAGTCCTGAATGCGTAGTATAAAACCAAGAAGCGTTCAGCAGGAACTCTCCCTTATCGTATTACAGTAAGACGAGAGAAGGGTCAATAACAGAGGAGGCTGAGGAGCACCAGTGATGCATTACGATGCATCGTATACGGTTTCATACAAAGCGTCATTTACATTTACGGCATTTAGCAGACGCTCTTATCCAGAGCAACTTCCATATCCTAATTACAGTCCCCCTGGAGACACGCAGGGTTAAGGGTCTTGCTCAGGGACCCAGTGGTGGTAGTGCTTGAGGTGGGATTTGAACCTGGGACCTCTTGAGCCATTGGTCCATAAGCAAGTACCCACCACTTTACTACCACCACCATGACATCTTTTCATTAATAAGGCTAGGCTCCATGTTACACTCCTAACTATACAAACACACCACTTATGACACAGGCAGCATGTATATTTACTCATTTAATAAGAGCTCATTATCCGAAACTGGAACTCCTACTGCTTAAACATTAACGTCCAAGAGCTGGAGAACACAGAATAGAAATGGACGTAAATATCCCTGCACTGCAGAAAGATTTTGGTCCCCCACAGTCAAATGTAGCTGGGAGAACATGAGAGCTTTCTACAGTGATGATTAGAGTTATCGTCTAAGTGTGCTGACCAATGAGGTTAGCATCTGTTTGAAAAGATGCAGTTTTGCTTCAGACAGCTCGAGGGAAACACATGCTAACCTGTTCAGTGCTGGAGCTATTGTGTGAATAAGAGAACTGAACATGATTAAAATCTATAGTGAGTCAAATTAAACTAAAAAATTAAAAAATTAAAAAACCCTTGAGCATTCCTTGAGCCTGTCATGCTTTTGTGTTGCTGTAGTAAAAACTACTAACATTTAAGCAAAGTAAATGTCAAGTTCATGTTCTTTTTTTATTTAAACGCATTACATAAATTCATTTCACACCACTATTTAAAGGGCAGGAGGTGTTTTCAAATTCAAAAAGGAAGCAAATGCTTTTAATATGACTATGAAATATTAAATTTACGGCATTTAGCAGACGCTCTTATCCAGAGCGACTTACAGGACCTAATTACAGGGACAGTCCCCCTGGAGCAACTCAGGGTTAAGGGTCTTGCTCAGGGATTCAAACCTGGGACCTCTTTAGCCATAGGTCTGTAGGCAAGCACCCTACCACTAGACCACCACCACCACCCCAAATTTATCCAACATCTTAAATCTCCAGAAATTACTTATTTTAAATTAAGTTTCTCTCATTCATGTGGCCAATCAATGCACGTTTACACATGTCCTCTAACTTTCCAATGTCCAATAAATGGCATGGGTATTTACCAAATGACAAAAAAATAAATAAATTGTCGTCACTAGTTAGTCCTAATCTTTAGTTGCACATATGTAATATGTCAAACATAAGACCCAAATGACTCCTACATCACAGCTTTCACAAAACTAGGTTCTCTATAGTCTCTCTAAGTCTGAGTCATTACTCTGATTAGGACACTGATTAAAAACACCCAGACAGTTGTCAAGTTTGATAAGCATATTTTAGTTATGTTTCTGGCTGGATTGTTTCTTTTCAAATCTTGCATTACTTGTTTAATGCTAAATTATTTTTACATTCTGATACCAGGGGCCTTATAATAACTGTGAGAAGACCCAGCCAGATACTGAACATTTATATCCCCATTTATCCAACACAGTCGATGGTACAATGTGTACGTGAGATGTCTTCAGTTAATAATAGCAGCGAATTAATTATGAAGCAGTTGCCCCTTCACCACAACCATTATTCATTATGAATAATACATTTGGGACAATTAAGCAATACCCAGATTGCATCCCATGTCAGCTTTACAACGTTTGTGATTTTCACTAAGTACATTAATATGAAGCTGAAAAAAAATGCCATTTGAAAGGCAGTTCTATACATAAAGCCATAGACTGCCATGCCTGGTATCTAAACATGATCTTGCAAGTACTGGCCTCTGGGCTTTGACACTATTACATCAAGGTTTAAAGATCAGTTTTTAAATGAATCCTGCTGTTACTTATCCATTGTACTATTCCCTGCATCATTGATAAATAAGCAGAGGCAGTTGGTATACATTAGGTAGTAAGGTTAGGTCTAATTATCAATAAAAGAAGAAACCCTAAAGTAAGATTACTTCTTGCTATCAACAGCATTTTAATTGCTGATACCAAATAACTAGCTCAGGTTTCAAATTCATACAGTCTGTCTGTTGTTCTGCCTTGCTGTGGTACATTGTTTGTTGTATATTGCCTGTACATTCGCTCTCCATGTGGGCTGATTGTTTTAGCCCATGATTTCCACCTCTGTTTTCATGCATTATACAGTCAGTGAGTTGTAAGATCCTATTTACATCATTAAAAAAATACTGTAAATACAAACAATTCAAATCTTTTCCAGATTTTGGTTAAAAAGTGCCATGTGAACATGAGAGTATGAAAGGTTTTAATCCAGAAATGGAAAAAAAAAGCGATTTCCTCAGTTGCAATTAAGGTAATGTCAGTTAGCACCTCTGCAATTTGCAGCAGCAGTTAGCATAATTAAAGTATATAAAATGTATTTGCTGACTGTAGCTATAAAGTAACGGTACAAATCAACATTTACACATTGAAATGTGACCAGTGGTCCATTCATTTCATCCTGATATTAGGAAACCTTTCTTAAAGATAATGTTACAGTGAGTGATCTTGATGTATTTTGTTTTTAAACCATCCCATTCAATTTTATCACAAGCTGTCACTGAACCCAACAATAGATACCAGTATTTATTTGAAAAATGACCTGCCAGCGACATGATGCTTTTAATCACATTTCCCATTTGTCCATTTCCTAAGTAGTTATCTTCTAGCACCCTGTCATTCCAGTGTACCCAAATTGCTGAGTTATCAACTGACTGACTGATATCCTTAAATCCACTCAATCATCAGGGATTATAAAACTGGTCCTGCAAAGGTATTACATTATCAACCTGAATGTATTAAACAACAATGTAATTTAACATCTATAAGTAAATGAGTATTTGATTGACCGTGACACAGAATAGTGCTGAAATCTAGCAAAAGGGGGCATTTTTTCAGCCCAGAAATGTCTAAATAAACACTGCTATTACTTCCTGACTGATCTGCTCCTGTAAATAGCAATCACTTAAGATGGCTCCACGAAAAAGTGCTTGAAGGACACGTTTGGTGTTATAAGTCAAAACAATATTAAAATAAAGTAGCCTCATCACAAATAAGTCAATATCTATTGATTACTAACTGCACCACAAAGCTGTGAATAATTATCTAAAAAATCTTCATTAGACTCAACAAATGAGTCATTTTTTAAGGAACTGCTCTTAGAAAGTAACTCCTTTTATCCCTTTTAATCAAAGGAAATGATTCTATTTCCCACAGTAATCACACAATAGCATGAGAGTCAAGGCCTTTTCATGAGCATCCGTTTCAGATGCTAACAGAGCGATAAAGGCGGGATTTTTGACATTGCTGTAGTGTATAAACGGTCCTTAGTCATTCTGGAGTCAGCAGTGTCAGGCTTACAACAAGACAAAGACAAGTTTGTTGTGCAGAAACATTTAGCTTACCTGAATTGGAGTCTGGAAATGACAAGTAACAGATGCTTGTTTTCTGAAATGTGAGATGAATTGGGAAACTTAGCAAATGTCTCTCTCAAGCAAAGCGAACAATTACATTTTCAGCTGACAGGATTTTGAGGTTGAGTGAAGGTATATTGTTCTACAGTTCTGGTCTTGAAATCCTTAAAAGAAAGCACCAAAATCTATCTTCCTACCTCTTTCTCTGTGAGCTTTGAATGATGAGGGTATATCACCTAAAAAAAAAAAGATCAAAATCAAGATGTGATTTCATAGCGTCAATTGCGATGATTATGAGAAAAATATATCTTGATAACTCACTTAAACAACGCATCATTACCTTGGTTTCAGAACATCTGATACATTTTAAATAAAAAACGAACAACCAGTGGGACCAATACACTTAAAAATATATATGTCTTTTTCTTTTTTATCAACATCATACACACTTAGTCCTGATCAATATAAAGAAATAACTGCACTCTTTGCAAGCAGCTGGTCAATGTTGTTTACTGATGATCACGATATGCTCAGAAAAGAATAGTGTGACAAAATGTATCACAATAATAAGCAACAATGTCAAATTTCCAAGCTATAGCTAAAAGCCAGCTTATGTGCCAGCTTCTTAAAAATCACCAGACTGTCAGACTGGACATCAAGTAAGGCTTTTATCCACAATAGAGAACAGAAAATGCCCCATTTATACATCAGCCATCAGTTCTGTTGGAGTCCAGTCTTTTTCTGGGAGATACTTCAAACCACTTTCTACTTAAAATGAATTTAAACCATTACAGCAAACCTGTTTGTCTCTGTAGGAACAAATGACTGAAGCTTTTGTTGAGACACCTGGCTGCCCAGAAGGATTACTTTTTTTAGCTTGATTTAGGGAAAAAAAAATCTAATGCATATCTAAATTCTGATATGCATTTTATGGGTGGATAGAACAGCATTTAGTTACACTTATACACACTGAAATGAAAACACTTGTTGAATTTAAGGGTTGGGTATAACAGCATTTAACTGCAGAAATCTACATAGTGACGAAAATTTCCCACAACAACATCAAAACAGGCTTCCGTCTGAGACATGACGAGGAGCAGTGTCTGCTTGAGTTCCTCACACAATTAGATTTTTTAATAACAGTCTTTCTGTTCGTTAGCATGCTAGCTTTAGCCACCGCCTGAGCAGTTCTGTGTTGTTTATGTTTGTTTAGCCGGCTAGCCGGCTAACCGGCTAACTAGCTAACAGACCGTTACAGCCGCAGCCTTCTTCATGCTGTCCGATAAAAGGAATGAAATTACGGACTAAAATTGGATACCTCCACTGCCTGACCGAGCTCCAGGTCGAAGCCGACCACACATATGCAGTGCAGCCAAGCGGAAAAGCGGTCCCACGGCAGCAGAAGCGGCTCGGGATCCTCTTCTCCGGGCCCATCGGCGGGCATCTCCTCAGCCGGAGAAACTCTCAACTCCTGCTCCTCTGGCTGCTCGGCTTCCTCCATTTGCTCCTCCACCTCCACCGACCCTCGCAAGGCCATAACCGGAGCCCAAAACACTGCTTCTTGCGCTTCAACACAGAAGGCTAAACAAACTTAGCCGATAACGTAGCGAGCCGTATGCTGGATGACGGCTACGCAACGTCCGTAACAAAGCAACGTAGCGAGCCGTATGCTGGATGACGGCTACGCAACGTCCGTAACGAAGCAACGTAGCTTTTACGTCGACCTGCGCAGAATCTGATCTTTAAACAGTGCGGCCCGTAGTAAGGACATGAAAATGACGTGTAGATCACTTGTTTCCTCAAACAGCTTTATTGGACACAGTTCTAAAACACACCATTGACTTCAGTGCATCAGTAGAGAAGTATTCATTGTTGCGTAAAATTCAGATAATAAGCAAACTTATGCTGTGTGTGTACGTGTATGGGGGTAGCCTATCATGAACTTGAAAAAGGTTAAATAAATGGAAATGCAAAGTAGAACAGGAGATAACAGAGAACAGATCATCATCACCATCATCTTAAAATGCAGTACAATCATTTTCCTTTCAGCTCTGTTCACGTCACGGCAAAAAAAAAGTTAGACACAAGCACTTGCATTAATGTTTCTGTTTAATGGTTTGAAATGTAACACATGATATATTTGTAGGTTAAATATAAGAACTATATTCTGTATGTTTCTTCACTAAAGCTGATGCACATCTCAGACCTTTTGGACCAATAGATGATACAAACAGAACAGTGCATTGTGGAACCAAATGCCGATGCAAACTTATGACCAAATCTTTCATGTGCTGTTAGTCTATAATGCATGTTAACTCCAAATTCATGTAGCTGTATCAGCTGTGGAACTGCATTGTCCTGAATATCACAGCTGAACCATCTTATAAACCGTTTAAGATCTTCCAAACAAATAGGATTAGCCTGTCTAATGTATTAAGTGCCCTGTATGCTCTGCTGGGTGTGACAGATGTTCTGTGTAACCCGCAACCCCCTCAGTGAACTGAGTGCTGAGATTCAGGGAAATATTTTCCTAAAATGAATGGAAAACACTTGAGTGGTTAAACCTTAAATCAATGCTAGTATTCTTTTTTTTTGGAGGATTTGTGCTTTGCTTAAGTGTTATTGAAGTTTGCTTGTCCTTGTCATTAATAACTAACAATACATTCCATCATCAGGGATTATAAAAATAGTCCCGCAAAGGTATTACATTATCACATCAATGAATTAGACAACAATGTAATTTAAGATTCATGAGTAAATGAGTATTTTATTGACCATGACACAGAATAGTGCTGAAATCTAGAAAAGGGGCCATTTTTAGAGCTCCGTTGCTGAATCGGCCCAGAAATGTCTAATAAACACTGCTATTACTTCCTGACTGATCTGCTCCTGTAAATAGCAATCACTTAAGATTGCTCCACGAAAAAGAGCTTGAGGGACACGTTTGGTGTTATAAGCCAAAACAATATTAAAATAAGTAGCCTCATCACAAACAAGTCAAGATCTATTGATTACTAACTGCACCGCAAAGCTGTGTTTAGATCCTGTGTGTTCATACAGGGACAGGGAACACAGAGTTAACACGTCTACACATTGGGAATCTAATTATCTGACAAATCATCATTAGACCAAAAAGTACTAACTCTAAATCTCAAAGCCCCTCACGGACCTGACTCACTCACTCACTCACTCATAATCATAATTTCATATTAAGATGTCCCTGCCAACATCCAAACGATCTCATCTTTGTGAAGGTAGTGGTACCTCCCATTACGTGTTGTGACACTTGCCTTGAGTAAAATGTGGAGCAGGAGCGCAGTGTGTTTCTCTGAGATAAAAACTAGGGGAGTAATGGTGTGATGATCATGACAATATCACACTCTGTATGCATGTATGGTTTATGCTTATAATTTGAATAATCTGCATTTAAAGGGAAATCCCTAATATTTTTCTTAAATATGCCTCAATCAACTGCTGAGATGCAAAGAAACCTTTGTTGGGACCGCTTTAAAGTTTTTAAAAAAGGCGTTTCCTCTTACCAGCACTATGAATGATACTGTAACAGCAAATTTCTCTAGAATGGTGCACTTTACACCAGAATCTGTTCTTATATTCTAATGATAAGTAGTAATTTGGCATATATAAAAAAAAAAGGGTAGAATTCCATTTTGAAACTTTGTGGAAAATGGTTAACCCAAGCCAGACATGCAAGTCATGCAAGTCCCAGGTTCGAATCCTACCACTAGCACTACCACCACTGGGTCCCTGAGCAAGACCCTTAACCCTGAGTTGCTTCAGGGGGGACTGTCCCTGTAATTAGGACATGGAAGTCGCTCCGGATAAGAGTGTCTGCTAAAGGTGTAAATGTAAATGTAAGTCATGGTCGCAAGGAAGGTGATCAGCTCATGTGGAGAATTAACATGATTTTAACATGAACAAAAACGTCCCAACACATAATTTTATTACTTTCTCTCAAGAATGTTTAAATGTATATGCGTCTACAATTAAGCATTTTGATGTTTACCCAAACTTACAGTTCTAATTAAGATTTTGACACCGAATTCATGTTTTTTCACACTTACTTCCTACATCTAGCATATTTTTCTAATCATGAAAAATTCTACTGAATGTAAACTGACAGCAATTTGCCGATTTGATGAGTTTGTGTGTGTATGTGTGTGTACAGCCATGTGCGTGCTGTGTGATGATGCATGCAATATGTGCTTGGTTTGTATTCTAGACACAGCATATTTTACTGCCTACAGCTCGTCTGGCATCTCACAGAGTGATGCAAACAAAACAGGACAAATATCAATAGAGTTCTCTCAAATTGTTATAAGATCATATATAACATTTTTCTTATTTTGGCTTAGCTTAACAAAATTCACAAATAATAAGCAGTAAGACACACAATAAAAGAAGAAAGAGTGGGCTTCCTTTCAAACCCCAGGCATCATAGTGCAAATTCCAAAATAAAAAATAAACCAAAGATTTAATTTTAATGAATAAATAAATAAACTAAATATTTTTAGGAAATCACTAATGTAGAAAAAATGAAAACTTTGATCAGAGATCATGAGATATGAGAGAGAGAGAGAGAGGTGGCCAAATGTTTGTAGACAGCAATACTGCCAATACTAATAATTATTTATTTGTTTACCATCAGTGCACTAATCTGTGTTTGAATAATTATCTATGCTCTGTAAAAATTCTTGTTAGTCTAAGACTGAAATTCACTGGCAATGCACCTTACCCCAACATCCTGTGAATCTTTGGAATTGTATAAAAGTAATTATTGTTTCAAGGTGTACTTTTACTCTTACACATCTTTAGATATTTCTAGGAATTTTTAAAATGTATGTCTATCTTTTATCTAAAGGTTTGCTCCAACCAATGATGGCCTAGTGTTTAGGGACTAGGCCCCAGGATCAGAAGGTTGTGGGTCTGAATCTCAGAACAATAGGCTGCCCTGACACCCTTAAGCAAAGTATCATCCCCATCACTGCTCCCCAGGCACTGCATATGACTGCAACATATGACTGTTTGATGGTTTAAATATAGAAAAGTATTTTGTTCTGGATTACTGAGTGCTGTGCTGAGTGCTGTGCTGACACTTTCACATTAAACATATCATTGTATTTGCACAGTGACAAAGTGAAGGTGACAATTTGTGACAACACAAAGTGAAACACAACCCGTACACACACGTGCAGCAGGGGGCAGCTATTTTAAGGATTGGGATTCAAACCCACAACCTTATGGTTATGGGGTCTATTCCCTAAACAATGGTGAAAAGTGAAGTGAAAGTGACTATTCTTGTCATTGTGAGAACACAGCACAGCACACAGTGAACCACAACCTCTGCATTTAACCCATACACACAAACACACACTGTGCAAAAGTGGGAAGCTATGAACGCACCTGGGGAGCAACAACGGGCACAGTACCTTGCTCAAGAGTACCTCAGGGAAACCTACTGATAAGGGGTTTGAACCCACAATCTTCCAACTCTGCGGCCAACTCCCTAACCGCACAGTAAGACTGTGAGGATTTGATTGCGCTCAGCCAGGATGTCAGATGATGACAAAGCGCTGTTTGGTGAGTGGATGCCATTCAAAGGGCCTCGTTTACTGTTCGAAATCAAACGCACGCCATTGGCTCTAATTCGCATGCCGATCTGTTCGCCGATTGGATGTTGGGTGGCGTCATCTCAAATGCCCCGCCCCCACTCGCACTCGTCTTCGCGAGCCCCGCCGGTTGGTGTGTTCGCTCCAGTATGGCGGCGGCGAGCTGCGGAGGAGGGCGGCTTAGCCCAAGTTGTCGCTGTTAGAAACCGCTACGCCTGTCCCTCTCAGTCTCTCCGGGACGCGGAGAGGTCGGCAAAACGCTGGAAGTCGTCAGAAGCGGGTATTCAGCGTCTTTTCACATCGTATTTTGGGCTAGGCTATGCTAAGCTAGGCTAGCTATTGCGGCTAAGCTAACGGACTGAAGGGGATTAAAGTTTAAACGCTGGAGCAGAGCGCGCGACGGCTGGGGTTATTATTTCTATTTTAAAAAATAAAAGAAGATTTAAGCGAACCGAATGAGCCTCTTCCCTTGCGATTCACTCGGCTCGTTAGCAGACCCAAGTTTGGACGAGTTAAGGCTAGCGGGCTGCTAACATGGAGACCCAAACACTTCATTCCGGTGGATTCGGATCTGGCAGTCCCGTCAACTGTGTTTGGTTGAAGTCTTAAAAGGGCGAACGTCGTGACTGCACGTGGCTATCCACCTAGTGCTCCAAAACTCGAATGGACTGGTCTGTTTCCCACCCAAAACGTGCTTGTTAGCCTACGATTCTCAAAAAGCTTTCTAGCCCAAGTAAAGGAAGAGCAAAGTAAGTGTCTGGTCAATACTCTGCTTTTGGGGCACATTTCGGTCTTTTAAGTGTTGGAAACCCTGAAGGGAGGATTGCACAAGCTCGAGGCGATGTGTTTGGACGTCAGTGAGGAGGTGCAGTCCTTCAGCGCCTGTTGACATCATGGTGCATTTGCCAGACTGGGCGAAAAAGGGGGTCTTATAGCGTGTAGTCTGGGTATTTTTTGGGACATTATGTAGCCCGTTTGGAAATGTGTGTATGCTTTTGCTTTCCACGACTGTCTTCTTAGAAGATAGGGGGGTAAAAGGAGAAGGTTTTCCACTCTGGATCAAGAAGCCCTGCCTTTCGTGTCTGGTTGGAGTAGCACTCCCAAGCCGCCGTCGTCCTCCATGCCTTCAGCGCTGGCCGTGTTTACCTGCCGCCCGAACTCGCACCCGTTTCAGGAGCGCCATGTCTACCTGGACGAGCCCGTCAAGATCGGGCGGTCGGTGGCCCGATGTCGCCCGGCCCAGAACAACGCCACCTTCGACTGCAAGGTGTTATCCCGGAACCACGCTCTCGTCTGGTTCGACCACAAGACGGGCAAGGTGAGTCATGTGGATGCGTGTGTGTGTGTGTGTGTGCCTGCAGAAACAGGTCCAACGGGCTTGTGTGTCAAAGCTGTTACCAACTCAGAGGCATGCCGGTACATTTCGGTTGATTTAAAGCACCTGTTGTGGGAGTAAGACCTGTCCCTGTTTCTCCACTACTGGTTTGATTTGGACCTAGGAAAATCTTCAGATCTTCACTGTCATTGTGAAACATGGCACAGCACACAGTGAACCACCATGAAATGCAACCTCTGCCTTTCACCCATACACACATGCAGCAGGGGACAGTGATGGGGAGCAGTAACTTGTTCAGAGGGTCCCTCTGGGCAACCTACTAATCTGAGATTCGAACCCATGAACCATTGATTCTGGGGGGCCTAGTCCCTAAACATTAGGCCACCGCTGCCTCGCAGCTTAGATATTCATGCTTGCTGGGGCTGGGCAGTATGAGGATATTTATCATGATAAATTGCTATCAGTATATTCCTTCTGGGTCTGTTGTGGCATCATCAGTGATGGGGAAAACCAACTTCATGTTTCTTTGTGAAGATTTATCATCATCACACACCATATACATTCAACAGACACTCTATATTGCTGAATAGGAAATACAGGTATGCAAACTATGCTAAATACAATATGTTGTACAATGTTTACACTACAAGATAAAAATCATAGATCAGTTTGTTCCTGCTTCATTTACTTTTGACATCAGTAAAAATGAAACATCATAACATTGTGAACATTTTTTGTCTTGAGGTTTTAATTTGTGCTTTATCACCCAGCCCTAAAGCTTATGTTTTCAAGATCAAATTCTCAGGAGAAATGAACACTATAAACCCAAAGTTTGGGTGATCTGCACTGCAGTGTAACTTCAGACAACCTTATTACCCTAATCATTTCTATAGAATACTTAGTCTGGTAGATTTAGGGATCTGGCCCTTCCAATGTGTAGCTGTGTTAACTCTGTTTCACTGTCCCTGTTGAACACACAGGATCTAAACACACGTCCTCAGTCAAAGTACACCACGAGTTCTCTCTGATGTGGTCAAGAGTGTTGGTTTCTGGCAAACTGATTGTTCATTTTTTAAATTTAACACATTCAGTATTTAAAAAATTTTTTTAAACATAATTTGCATATGTCTTCCTATTAAGCATCTTGCTGAGCATAAAGTGTTTTTATATCCCATTGTGTTATGGTATTAGTACTTGTCTTATAAACTATTTAGTGGTGAACAAAAGGTATGTCATGGAACATTTAAAAAAAAAAAAAAGTTTTAAAGTATTGTCCAATAGGGATATAGCTCAACTTTCTTTCTGTAGAACAAACCTAACTTCTGGCTTCCAAAATCCTGCTTTGGAAATTACTGATCAGTCAAAAATTGCTCTATTTTTGTTTAACCAACAATTAGCTAGCAAAGTAATGCTAATGTAATAATGCATGCCTCTTATCCCTCCATAGATTACATGGTCAAATCTTTTAATCCGTCTCTTTCAGGTTTGGGGGTTGCAACAGTATTAGCCCTTTAAAATGGTTACCCATTGGGCAGTTGGGTTTGTTTGTGTTATTTAACAAGTTATTGAAGGCTCAAAGAAGAGCACTGTTTTTACCTAGTTAAACAGTTAATTGTAATTTTTCCCTATTCAGTTTCTGTGTGTCACTGGTACCAAACCGGGCTTCTGGATTCTTTATTTACTTTAACGAATCTCTAAGCTTCAGTTGCCAATCAGGGGTTCAGTTTAATTATCTATAAAAAGAAGAGATCGCTCATTTTTGGTAGGGGTACTTCACTCCAATCCTCCAGACTGGCCTGTACATTTTCCAGCTAAATATAAAACTCTTTATAAATGGGTTCAGGTGTGATGGAACAGGAAAGTTTAGGTTTTGTGCCAGTCTAGTGGATCTGTAGGACAGGGTTTGTGAAGCTTTGCTTTGTGCTACCTGTTGAGCTGTCAGACACACTACAGTGTTAGACTCAGTAGTTAGTAATCACACTGGTTTAAAGTGATCTATAGAGAGTTGTTCATTTGCCTCAGGGGTGTGCAAAGTAGTTAAAAGCAGTTCGAAGTCTGTATTAGGTTGATAGTCATTGGAATACTCTGTCTTTTTTCAGTACTGTCTGATGCATAATTTGCATATGGTTGGCAACAACAGATCATTTCACTGCAGAACAGAAAAGAAAACCATAGCAGTCCACACCTGCCCATTTAACCTCTGTTCTGAAATGAAGTGTTTCTTTAAAAGGATCTGCTCGACTTTCACTTTCTGCACTTCTGGCACTGCACTGAAATTATTTGTAGGTTACTTTGTGTTGGAAAATCAAACTAAAGTACACCCTCTCTGTCGTTCCTTGCTTGGTCAACAAGGATACGTTTCAATTGCAATTAGTACTGTCAAAGTTAAGTGCTTTGTGGATTTGTAGGTGCAAAAGTATCGAAAGGTTAACAATAAAATGCCATACATTTTACTGCACTTGGTAACTTGTAACAATGTTACGAACATTTTTTATTGAATTGTGATGGACCACCACAAATGTGAATAAATCTAGAGGAATTTCAAAAGTGTTAAAAGTAATTAATGCAGTTAAGATGTGGTTTTGAAATTAAATGAACATATCCTTTCAGGAAGAACTGGGTGAGGCTGTTTAACCTGTCAAAAGAGCTTAGGCTTACTTATTGCTTTTGTGTGTAACATACTGAAGCAGAAAAAGGAGGCTTTTTCAACCGAGTAGGTATCCTAACAGTATTTATAAAGGGGTTTGCTTTACTTGTCTTCAGGTTGAGGGTTTATCATTGTTGAATATAAAGAGGTATAAGAATTTAAAAAGGATGGTAAAGCTATAAGTAGAAACCACAGTATAGTTTCCTGTATGTTACAATATAAGACTTGTTTTCTGGTCTCTAATAGATTAGGTTAATTTATTGGTGCTTTCCTGTGGATTATCAATGTTAGTGTTTTAAATCAGAAAAAAAAAATACCTGCAAAGTATTTTTAAAAGGATTTTACTCAGAGCTGTGCATCTTTGCTCTCTGGCAATACAAACAGTTGCCTGTGTTTATGGATTTATGTATCTTGGGCCATTTTGAGCAAGTAGAGTTAATGCTTCACTTTGATTACAGCAGTTCTAAATAAATAAATAGCTTTTAACTGAAATCTGTCAGATGTATCTTAATGCTTACATTTGATGAATTTGGACAAATTATGATGTTCATATGTTATGCTTATGTTAAAAAAAACTTTGCAGGCTTTTCATTCACAGGACCCCACTCACTGCAAAGGTTATAGGGTTGTCTCATTGCATTTGTTACAGAAGAACCTCTACTGTGATCTTTTAGAATAAAGCCTACATGTCTGAGTTTGAAGGAGGAAACAGAGATTACAAGGCTTAATCAAATTCTTTGCATTTTATGGACATTTTAAGGAGTTGGGTCATGATACTAACAGTAAATAAATGCAAACAACCACAGTTCATGTTAATTGGTTATGATGTAAGTGGGATTTTCTGAAATCAGCTATGGAACTGATGATGCTTACATTTTGGGTACATTATGTTCCTTTTGTGCAACGCTATTTTCTTGACTAGTTTAACTTCTGAAAGCACCTCAGTGGCACATGCTTTCTGTTACCCAATTTCCAGCAAAGTTTAACGTCTGATGTCAATACTGAAAATAGTAGAATGGAATTTGTACCCCCTCTCTGTATCTGTTATTATCAGCAGCTCAGAGAAGGGACAACTGCTTAGCAGCTGACTTCAGCCACCAGGCCTCACTACCCCAGTTCCCCACGGGGGACCTCCACCCTCTGCACAGTATGAGAAGCAGCTGCACAGGACACAGACTTGCATCAGCACCTTTCAAACTAAAAAGAGCCTACTGCCAGCCACATGTCTGGAAAAACTGACACACAAGATTTATGTCTAAGGGAAAAAAAAATGTTCACTATTCAGACTCTGTGACAACAGGGTAATTTAAATAAGTGCATTTAGGATGTGGTATTAAAATCCTCTTTCTGGTGCCCCGATTTGTCTGCTGCTCCACTTCTGTAGGGCAGCCTGATGATTTAGACTCATCAGGTGACGCGAGTGTTTAGGTTTTAGGTCAGCGACATTATTAACTGCATTCATAAAAGTACTGTACAGTACTTTGTCTTCTCAGATCTTTTGCAGTGCATTTGAGTAGTGGTGTGTAACTGCATTCTGCATTAACTGCATTCATAAAAGTACTGTAGGATTTAACTAGTAGCTTGTGCATGCAGTCTTCATATTAGTAGCCTGCTTTATTCCAGTCTAAAAGAGGTGGTAAGTTCCTCAATTGATCTTGCATGATCTTTCAAAAATCTAGAGAGATTGAATCAAAAATGTACTAAATTGCAGAAATGCTTCTTATTAGAAGCATAGAAATGCCACTTATTTTTTCTCTACTAGGTTCCTTGGGTGTTAATGGAAAGGTATGTTGTATTATGGCAATATTAAAAGTTTTGATTCTTGGTGATGGCTAATGCCAACATGCATGGTGATGCAGCCTGAAAATCATTCCATATGCCTTTAGTGTTTCAACTGGGTAGTTACCGCTTGTCTATGCTTTGAATTGTGGATCAGCCTTTTGGGAATCACAAGGTGGTCTTTTTTGCAGGCATGCATGTCAGTCCTTTGTTCAAGATGGTGTTCCTTTCCATTTGTAGGCTTTAGATTTGCTTTATTAAGTTCCTGTTTGTGCTTTACAGAGCTGTTGCTAGGGATGGCTTAATTACTTTCCTCAGGTTCCCTTTTTGGTTTCTAAGCTACTGTAAACACTCAAGTGCTTTTTCTTGGCCTTAAACTCAGGACTCCTCTCCAGTTCATATTGTTTATAGTTGATGCATCTGGAAAACTCAAAATTTGCAAATAAACATTTCTGACATTTCAAAAAATAAAGCGGCTACCAATAAGGTCACCCTTCTTTTCAAGAATGGTCATACGCTTTTCATTCAGAGTCTGTCTTTTTTTTTTTTTTTTTTTTTCTCTCAACTTCTTGTGCAGCAGCAACCACAGCCTCCCAGACACTGCTCTGAGGGGTGGACTGTTTTCCTTCACCGTAAATCTCCTGCTTAAGAAGGTCCACAATTTCTCAATAGGGTATAGGTCGGGTGAGGAAGGGGGCCGTGTCATTATTCTTCCATCTTTAAGGCCTTTATTGGCGAGTTGCGCAGTGAAGAACTTCCATGGATGTGAAGGTGCATCGTCCTGCAGAAAAATCATGGTCATCTTGAAAGATGCAGGCTTTCTCCTGAACCACTGCTTGTAGAAATTGCCTTAAAAAAAAAAATTAGTGGTAGATTGAGTCCAACCCAAAAAGGTCCAACTAGCACATCTTTAATAATATAACAGTACCCCACCTCCACCTTGCTGGCGTCTGAGTCAAAGTGGAACTCTGTCACTGATCAGCCAGGGGTCCATCCATCTGATTCTTCTGGAGTTATGCTCATCTCATTAGTGCATAAAACCTTTGAAAAATCTTTCTTGGCCCAGTCTTGGTGGTAGGGTTTTCAGCCTTCCTTACATTGGCTATGCCTTGGTCATGAGCACTGGACACTCCAGGTAGGTTCAGTTCTAGAATATGACTGCACTGCAGGATAATCGGTTTCTGGTAGCTTCATGTTTGATTCTTCTCAAATCTTTTGCAGTGCATTTGAGTTGTGGTGTGTGGGGTTTTTTTTTTTTTTTTTTTTTTGGTCCTCTCCCCTTTTCTTTCAACACATTTCTTGCGAGCCTGTAGACTAGTTCCAACAAACTGTTTGGCGGTTTCTTTAATTTAATGGGTGCTGCCTCCCTCTGAAAGATTTTTGGATTTTCAGAGTCTGTTATCTTTTTAAATATATAATTATGCACACCTTGATATAGGAATATGGATAAGCTTAGGCCACACCCTCCCACATTACACACTCACATATATATGAATATATGCATTAAAATGACTATGTTAAAAATACTCACTTAACTAATAATTTTGCACACAGTGTACTACCCGTGACTGCCCGTTCACTTGCGGTGTGATTTGCCTTTGAGTAGGTGTGGCACAGAACTTGGTAATCCCTTTAATTAATTACATGAGTGGTGACACAAATATTATATTTGGGCCAAATCAATTTGCCATTTTACAAACTATTCCAAACTCTTCTATCAGTAAATGAAAAATTAGTTTTGTGTTTGAGAGTGTGCAAAGTGGAAATAACTGGTAGGCTTTATAGTGCTTTTCTACCTCTATTCAAATGTAAAAATAGCTCTCTTTCTTCCCATAGTTTCTTCTCATTTAATTATCACCCTGAAGTGACAACAGCACATGTTGGCTTGGACTTGCCATTGGGGCTAGTGTTGCCACTTTTAGCAGTATTTGTTCTTATGTAGCCTGCTTTAAAAGTAGATGTGGCTATGTTGCTTCTTTCAGTGATGTCAGTATTATGTTGATGCCAAATAGACTGTGGTGTTTTCTTTACCAGCTCTGTTTTTGGCCTTGTGGCGCACTATCCCACTTGATGACAAAAAAAAAAAACCATTTCTTTCTATTCACACGTTTCACTGGGTCTCAGATACCCTGAGATTTCTCCGTTAATTGTTGACGTAGCCTGGAATGGTTTTCTGTGCTGTCAGTTATTCCATCTTTTTATAAACTGAAAAAAGGTTGGTGACTCTTTTGGAATGGTAATGTAGTCTTAAGGGACAGGATGTGGGGGCGAATCCTTGAAAGAAAAGACTTGTCTTTTTTTTTTTTTTTCCCTTTTTAGATGAGCGAGAAAACTCACATGATGTGACTGAGCTTGCAGGTGCTCTGCTTGTGATAGTGACAGGGCATATCTAATGAATGTGCAGGGCAGCGATAAACTCGAGGGCCAATGGATCGTTGACCTTTCTAACCTGCATCTACTCACCATCACATCTTAACATATGTGTAATTACTTGCACTCAGTGTATTTCTCGCTTACACAGTAAACTAACTGCAGGATACAGTGTCATTACTAGTGGTGGGAATTGTCACAGAGCTCACTATGAATCCATCCCTGATACATATATTTCTTCAGCTTGGAAACCAATGGTTTGTCAATTCCAGGAGTCTCTGACTTTGAGTGTTTGTGATGAATCAAGACAATCGAGGCCTTGGGCCATCTTGTGGACCTCAGAAGCAATGTTATCTGAGTAGACGTATGTACAAAAATATAAAATTAATTAAATTGAAGTTTAGCCACAAAAATACTTAATCAAATTGTCTTAAAGAGGCAAAATATTTTGTCTCTTTATGTCTCTACGTTGACGATGAGTATAATGGTAATTTTGGTGGAAAATTTCAGTTTTTTGATGGCAGTTATTGGCTCTAATCTTTTCTTTCCTTAACCAGTTAGTTTGTGATTTATCTAAGCTCCCCTACTGAAGGTAAATTCTAAGATTAAAAATGTAACAGTTGAAGTTTTTGCTGTGTGCCCAAGCTTTAGCCATAAAATCCAATTTTGTTTCACTGTTTCCTCTCCTGTGATCTCAGAAGGGAGGTTTGGATTTACAGATGCTGAATGATCCACATCCCCTACGGTACCATAGAGTGGTTGTCATTCAGTATGACTTGATGGTGGAAAGAAATTGTATCAACCCTTTTAGACAGAACAATTACTGTTACTGAAACATTACATTACTGTCATTGATCACTCTTTCTAAATGGGATGTAATCATGGTTTGTGACTCTTCTGATTAAATCATGTTGTGGAAGTAGCCAGTTGGTGACGAAGGCCGATTAAACATTTAGGCCGGGCTGTTCTCTCAAGCTCAGTAATTTAGCTAAAAGGGCATAATCTCTTTCTTAAAACAAGGATGTACCGATTATGGAAATTCACATAGATTGTTTTTTTGCTGATAATGTGATTATCAGTTTATTGTTTCAGCTTTACAGAAAATTAAATGTGTTTCAGTGGACTTTGGTTACGTCAGTGTAGATTACACTGTTTGTTGGTATAAAGGCTGGTGGGAATGAGTAATTAAAGTATTGCAATCCCAATAGGTTGCCCTGAAGTACCCTTGAGCAAGGTGCCATCCCCTTCACTGCTCCCCTGTGCTTTAAGTAGCTGCCCCCTACTACACGTGTGTATGGGAGAAAAGCAGAGACTGCGTTTTGTCTCACTGTGTGCTATGCTGTGCTGTGTTTCACAATGACAGTCACTTTCACTTCTTGTTCATTTCATAATTATTTGTCTAGTTGTTTCTATAAAGAGGTCAATTGATGCTCCTGTTTGATTACAGTTAAAATCTTTCTTAGCCCCGCAACAACAATATCTGTTAAATAGCCAGTGTCCGAAAATGAAGGCAATACAGGGAATGTTTTAATGCTTTTACTCAATGGTTGAATTTTCATAATTGCATATGCATACTTTCTCTGCCTCATAGATCTATTTTTGATGTGTGTATGCAAAAGGCTGGTTATGTTCTGTTTTTCAAGTGACAGCAGGTATTGATTAAATGCCACTTCTCTTGATTGTCTTGGATCTACTGTAGTCTCCTGGCTTTATTCTTATTTACCTCACTTGGCGTTAACCACTAATGCTGTATCTTGGCTCTGGCTTTTTGCTGGTTTTGTTCACTTCTGTGGATGAAATGTTTGTACCAGTTAATCTTTGCCCTCAAAAGGCACTTAACAGGTTTGTTTGGAGAGGTTTTTAACAATAAATCAAGCTTTAAAAAAAAAACAATAGAAACAACTTCATTTTATAGCCTTGAGCAGTATAATAGAGGTGAGGTTGTTGTCACTATCATTTTTGCTGTGTCTTGTAGCTTAAAAGTAAAGATGGTAAACACAATTTTCACACCCAGCGACAGTGATGAGTCTATATGTGCCACCGAGTACCACCCTGAGTCCTTGCAGATGCTGTCACAGGCTTGGAGTTTGCTCTGTAACCATGGGGACGGAGAGGAAAAAGAATCTGCTTCACACCAGATGCATGAGCTGGTGGTATTGATGGCGCTGTTTATTTGAATCAGAGCTGTGTTATTTGATTCTGCTTGCATGTTGGAATGGGCGTATGAAAATTGATCGATTGTAATTCTGGATGATGGGCTGCTGTCGCACAGAGGTTGAGTGTGTTTTTGAAGGGCAATACGTTATGGTACCTATGGACAACATTTTCTGATTCCTTTTGAGATCCTGCTGTTGTAAGGTTCCAGTCTTTCTGTAAAGGAAAAAATGTTAATTGCCCTCATGTTGGAAATATGATAATTTGTTTAAATGACCTACAGATTTCCTGTTCATAATTCAACTAAGTAAATATTAAACCAATTCATTGGGAATGTGTTTTTCAATCAATTACATTTTAAAATCAAGTTATTAATTATAATAAAGACGTGGGTCTACCTCAGAAATGGTCCACTTTGCAGATGAACGTTGCTGTGGAATATTCTGCTGGTATTTTATATATAATCTGTTCACAGCATGCGTTAAGTTGACCTAATGTATCATTTTTGAAAAAGGACGTACCATTACATATTTGATTACATCTTGATTATTACTTAAAATTGAGCAAAACCAGAAAGCATCCTCCCATACAATCACAGTCTGTAACCACAGATTTTAAAACATCACACATTTTAAGTAAAAGTTAAATTTAAATAAATAATTTCCCTCCATCCTTTGTTGTCAAGGACATTGTGTTTCATATGGAGTTGCAGGCATGCTCCAATAATTTTATAAGGACCATGAGCCTCTGGCTTGAATGTTTTATGGCTGGGATGTAGATGTAGCCAGTGAACTTTTCTTGTTTGTGTGATTTGTCATTTCTAACCTTTTTTTTTCTTCCTTTTGTAGTTTTATCTCCAAGACACCAAGAGCAGCAATGGCACCTTTATTAACAGCCAGCGTTTGAGCCGAGGGTCAGAGGAAAGTCCCCCATGTGAAGTGCTCTCTGGTGACATCATCCAGTTTGGAGTGGATGTGACCGAAAACACCCGCAAAGGTAAGCATGGTTTTTAGCATCTTTTCATTCAAATGATCTTAATCAATTTTAATATTTAAGAAAAATAGTAATATGCATCTTGCTGAAAATAAGTTAAAGGCAGTTTTTTTTTTTTTTTTTTATACTATAAGGTCAAATATAGTAAAAGTAAAAATAAGCGTCAACTATTTACTGTACAAATTGACACCTCTAGACACAGGGTGACTGTAACTATGGTCTGTTTACTTATATAATAATTGTTTTATTTAATAATATTTGTAAAGTTATTCCTGTCTAAAAATATGAGTGCTGGATTTTTACATTTATTTTTTATTAATTTTTTTTATACACCACCTGAGGTTTGAAACATACTATTAGTGTTGGCCAGTACTATCACAAGCACACATTTAATTTGTACAGAAATGTTTTGTGTAATGAAAGATAATCCATATTCATTTTGGGAGTTTTTTTTTTTTTTTTTACCATTTTGTAGTTAAAAATGACAATTTGCTCTGCTGTAAAGGTGTTGAAATGCTTCGAATGGCTTTCTGGCTGCATCAGATAGCCATGATGTAAGGCTACTGGCAGAACAGGGGTTTTGAAACCCAAGAGCAGTTTACGATTGCTGCCCTGAAGGTGTTGTAATGACAGCAGATGAAGTGGAATCTTTCACAATCAGATATGAATGCAAAGCAACTTGCCCTTTTAGAGCATGTGCAGAGAAATACTTCGCTAGAGCAGAATGAGATCGCAGCGAGCACACCGAGAGAGAAAAACCTTAAGAAGATTAATTTCATGTTATAGGGTAGTAAGAATGCCTAAGGTATTTAAACAATGCTGATTCTTTTTGTCTTGGGTTTTACTTGTTTTTACTTCAATGGTTGTTTTAGACTTAGTTGCTAAAACTGGAAAGTTACTGATCGTTTTAGTTTGTTTTAATAAAGCTGTGTTTAGTGTAGGTGTGTTTTGAACCAGAGGAGCTCACCAGCTTGTAAAGCTGTTAGACTGGAGGGTGAGTCAGCTGCTCAAACTTGGGCGGCTTATACAAGGGAGTGCCTTAGATCAATCAGATCTGTACTTGCTTGAGTTAGTGTGTACATCATTTATTTCTGTGAGATTAACTATTACCCTGTCATTTTTTGACAACTTTTGTCTTTCTTTTCTCTGCAGTCACTCATGGGTGCATAGTTTCAACAGTCAAGCTCTTCCTACCAGATGGCATGGAAGCTCGGCGACGATCAGAGTAAGACATGTTTTGCGATAATCAAGAAATGCACATTACACAATAACCTAGACTGCAGACTGCCATTACTCAAATGTTCAGTTGGCTTTTACCTAGCTTAAGCCTACTGTATTTATTTTATTATTTATTTATTTATTTTTGCACTTGAGACTGTTTTTGCAGTCTTGTGGATGCAATTTTTATGATTGAGGTTAAAGCGTCACAAAATGGTCTTAATTAAATGGCTTGGTAAATGTTAAGTTTTTAGTATGGTGTTTAGCAATTCCTTTGTTTATTCCACCCATTATATAATAACTTGGATCCAGTAATTCTCTATGCGTAAAACTTATATTTTTTCCTATCCTTTTCTACCCTTTCAAAATGTCCCTTGCTTATTTTCTTTTGACTGGTTTCTTTTTGTGAAGCTTCTCTCATGGCTCATCACCAAAAATTAGCACAAGTGGCACTCGCTTGAGCCGGTGGTACTGGCTATGCCTCTAAAATTACAGACAGCATTCGCTCACCAAACACAGAATGATTATTTACAATTACCTTTATGTTTAGTGTCCTCAATATTGTGGTCATGTTTAATTGGGTCACTATCTCCTGGTTTTCTGTTTTTTGTGGCATGTTAAGGTATGCTGATGTTGACCACATCATGTGTCTGTTTGTCTGAGTTTGTATTACTGGGCTTTAGGAACCATGCCAGTGAAAGCTTCCCTAAGACAGGCTGTTCGCTCGCATTGTGCATCCACTGGTGTTCATCTTTGGCAAGGCATGTGGAAATGCACTGTGCACTGTATGCTGGAATCTGTGCTAATTGTGGCATGTCTGCCATTTTTAGATGTGCTCCTTGTTTAGCATATGTGGAAGAAAACTCTAAATAACTTGTAATCTTAGCATGTGTCAGTTACAGGAAATCTAAATTCAAGCCCGTGAAGGTGAAACTTCCACTTAATAAATGATTTGGAATCCCAAGTTGCTATTTGAAGGGTAAAACTCGGTCACCCCGTTTGCCTGACTTTGCTAAGAAAAAGATTTGCATACACAGCAGTTGATGCATTCACGGTCTTAAATCGTCAAATTTTGATATGCCATGAGTATATCCTGGCAGTAAATCACCACATGTTGGATTATCAACACTCTTCAGTGGTTGTCGCTGCAAAAAAATTTAGGAATTGTCTTTTGTGGTGTTCTCAAGAAATGTTGCATGTTACCTCGTCTGTTTGAGGAACATTTGACAGTGAATGTAGATTTAATTGCAGCTTCAAGCAGCTCTTGGATGGTGTGATTGTGCTTGAGTACCTCCCTTTTGCCTTGTTTCGCTTTCCCCACTTCCTCTGGGTCAGCACTGGGGTTTAAAGAACCGGATGATAAATTGCGTCCCATGACTTCTGCGTAGCTTCTAGGATGAGCTCTCAGTTCAGTGACATGTTCACGCTCAGCTCCTGGACCAAGGCTCTGTTAACAGCGGTATTTATAGAAGCCACATGCTGCTTGTTGTTGAGCTCTATCCTCTGGAGCTCAGCCAGGCTAAACCGAGATGCAAGTTACACACAAGGAGGTGTACACTAAAAAGAAAGGATGTGTTCCATCAAGCTTTTGAGCAGATGTATGAATCTTTAAAAAAAAAAAAAAAAAAAAAAGTTTTTTTTTATTCTTTTGCAGGAAGCATCAAGAGGAGCCTGAGAGTTTTTTCTTTGTAAGGGTGGCCTTGCACTAGTCTGCTGAAATTCTTTCCAGCAAGTCGACTAAAGACATCTGCTAAAGATATTTCTCCTCTTTTTAGAAAGGTTCTCATCTAAGAAAAGGCAGACGCCGCAGGGTTGTATATTGCTTTCGCATTTCTTCGATAGTCGCAGGCCAGGAGGACCTGGGTGTTTCCTCTGGGCATGTGCCTGTCTGTTGCATCATGTTTGGCCATCATGGCAGTTAGATGTAATGGAGGACAGATTTTAGAAAGGGTGGGGCAAAACATTTGATATATATATTTTGAGTTTGTTCTACACACAGGCCTTTTTTTAATATATTAAGGTGACGGACTTCAATGGGTTCTGTTCATGTATGTTCATGATGGATCTGTTTTTGATTAATTAAAAAACAAAATTAGTTTCTAACAATCATTAATAAAATGATCCAGGGACCCAAAAATATCCACACCTAATGAGAAGGGACATTTTAGTGTACTGCATTACATGTTTTTGCACCGTAGACACTAAATGACACTGACACTATAATCTGCAACAGCTGTTAAAACACAATTTGCTCTTTTCTCTCTGTTTGGTAAAAGCTCAAACCAGGTGATCCATTTAAGCCTGAAAGAACTTCTCTACACATTTTCTGCTATAATTAACATCTCTGTTCATTGTCACCATGGTAAAGGTGTGCTTTTAAAAGACTGAATAGCACAAGCAGCAACTGCAATAGGATTGGCTGGCAATTTGTTTTGAATAGAAATTGAGGTTTTCATTTTTGTGTAGTTGCTATACAAAAAAAGTACATCTTGTGTGAGCCACAGCCTTTGACAGAACTTTATTTAAAGGTTATGGGTAATGGTGTCTCAGTAAATTACTTGTATTGCAGAATAATCAAAGACCCTCTTGCTAAGCATACTTGGTATAATTGATCACCCTATATCTATCTCACAAATATTTTTGTACTGTGTGCATCTACCATGTATAACTCCAGATGAGATTTTTATTTTTTTTCCCTGTTTCGTGATTACACTTGTTTTACCAGATGGTTTTTAAAAAGCTGATTTGTTAGATGAGCTGAGTTTCTGCTTGGCTGGAATGAAAACCTGTAACCACACTGACCCTTTGTGGTAAGATGGGTGACCTTTTAGATTGAAAGAATTTATAATTATGTGGTATGTAATGAACAGTAACATACCTAAGCAATGTTATCATGAGGCTGTTCATTTGTCTGTATCGTGTAGGTCATCCTTGTAATAGTACCTTTTTGGAAAACACTGATAATTGTTTTAATGGGACCAGGAAGATCAACCAACATAAGACTTCACTGGAAGAGTCCATAAGAGTCCATAATTCTCCTGTTGGTGGCAGGGTGGCATTTTAAAATGTCCATGGCACACAATGGTGGAGCGTGTGTCTTGCTTTAGACTTGGCACAGGAACACAGCTGTGACTCATCGGCAGCTTACGTAAACCTGAACCGACACACACACAAACACAGCAGACAGTGTGCCTGGGGCTCCACACTGCTCTGATTTTGGGTTAAAATGACTAGAGCCAGGTGGGAGAGCTAGCAAGCTGTATCCTCCAAAAGATCGTCCTTTTTGGTCTGGGGAAGATGCGAGCAGTTCCCTGAAGTTTACTTACTCCTTTTACATCTTTTCATACTGGAATGCACACCAACCTGTTATCTTTGTTTCTTCGTTTTGTTGTAAAAAGCAAGGACCATGGGGGTGCAAGGGGATCAGGTTCTACAACATTCAGTCCATCATACTGTCCTGCCCAGGTTTATCTTGTGTAGTCGAAAAAGACAGAACGATCGCCTTCTTCATTTTAGCTGCATGAAGCTTGGGAAAAATTTTGTTGGATGAGCAAGAAGTTGGAAACCACACAGCTGATCTTTGACCCTTAGCTTAGGGAGTGCCTCGCATGCTTTTAGCTAGTGAAGAGAGGATGGGCCAGCTTTGTTTTGAAGCTGCAGAAGTGAACATGATCCACCTTCCTTTAGTCGTTGAAGAGAGCAAAATTTTCTTTTGCTAGTCTCCTCAAAGTGTTTTCAACGGAGGTGAAACTGAGGTGTTGGAAGAATACTTGTGTACCTGCTTTGTTTAAGGACTACTACTACTTACTAAAACCACTATGCCTTAACTGGAATGCTACAGCAGTTTCTACCGAAGGTAAGCAGAAGTGGAAGGAAGTGTCTTCTCCAGACCCTGGGGGGAGCTCAAGAGGCTGCATGTGTGGTTACTAAAAAGAAACCGCAGTCTGCAGAAATACCTGACTTGTCTAAGTTTTCTAGAGACTCTAATTTAGCAAATGTTGTCTGTGTAAGGTTCTGTACTTGTCTTGTCAAGTTAACTGACAATAGCTGTTAGAACTTGTCAAGTGTGACGATATCACAATACAGCTAGCCGTACAGATCAGTGAAAGTGGCTTAATTTGGCTGAGTGACCTGCATGGCAGAGCAGAAATGATTGAGGATAACATGCAAATGAGCTAAATTGTAAAAGGTTTAACTGTTTCTGAAAAAAAACTAGTGGACATCTGTGTTTGCTCTTTCCATGTCTCTTCTCTTGCTGTTGCTAACAAAACCTTGTCTTTTTTTAAAAGCATTTTTTAATTCTTGAAGGAAATGGTTTACGGTGCTATTCAATATTTACCTGAAAACAGTGTGTTGCTTGTCAAAGTGCCACTTAGTTTGTTGCACTGAGATGACGGAGTTTAGCTGCAGGTGAACTGGATACTGAGCCTTCTGTTTGCAAACGATAACCATCATGGAAGCATATTAAAGTCGTGTTCTTGTTTTGGGTGCAAAATATGGACAAATGTTGGTAGACACATGTTTGTACAGTCTACAGTTAATAGACTGCGGGGTCGCGAGGGGGTGCTGGAGTCCATCCCAACTCACAGGGCGAAGGAGGGGGGGGGGGCACCCTGGACAGGTCGCCAGCCCATCACAGGGAGGAGCGTGATGGGGATGGCACCTTGCTCAAGGGTACCTCAGGGCAACCTATTGGGAAGGGGTTCCCACCTCCGATCATGTGGCCAATGCCCTAACCACTAGGCCACCGCTGCCCCTTGTACAGTCTACAGTTACACTGTTATCACACTGCCCTGATAAAGAGATTATATTTAGCCTGCCAGCCTTTCTGGGGTTCAAAGTCCAGTTTACACATTTGCATGTGCTGTTGTCACTTACACGAACAAAAGCTCCACCCACCCAAACAGAACTCCAACTATTAGCTAATTGAGCTTCCAATTATAGTAACTCTTTTATAGTAACCCATACTTTACTGTAACTCTTGGCCAAGTCTGTTGACGTATTAAAAGCACTTTCTCTTTTTCTTTCTTTATTATCCGGTGTCGACCAGAGGAGGATGGATTCCTCTTTTTGAGTCTTGGTTCCTCCCAGTGTGTGTTCCTCCTGTTTTGGGAGCTCTACCTCTGTCGCGCTCGGCTTACTCACTTTTCTTCAGTTTAATATTCACGTAATCCCTGCTTCAGGCCGTGAGCGTAATAAAGTTAATGTTTGGCTAGTAATGATCTTTGTCCTTGCAACACGCTTGCGTGCTCCAGTTGTTTGGAGTGTGTAGTGGTTTGTTTAATTATTTTTGTCTCAGAAATTGTGAGCAGTCTAAGAAGTATGCACTGTTTTAAGGTAACTTTAAAATACTGGAAAGATGAGGGAGTATAAATACAGTGCCGCTCTGCATCTCAGCAGAATCTCCACTTCTCTGGGGGCTGAGCTTCAGCTCCATGGTTACTCAGCTGCCATTCAACTGCATTTATAAGCAGCTGCGTCACTGTTAAACATTAACGCAGAGCAAAGTTGATCCCTTTTTGCTCAGACTTGGCTGACATGCATATGAACTCTAATGGATGAGGCCTTTGAACAGGCTAGGGGGGATAGGCCTTTATCGTTATATTCTAGTCCTTTTAATAATCTTCTCATCTTTTTCAGTGTTATTCAAGCACCACTACCACTGCCTGTTGAAAAGGTAAGTTCTGAAATGTCTTTTCCTTTTTCTAGCACTCTTAGCTCAAACCCCCCACAAAGCATTTGTGAAATGTGTAAATGCTAAAACTTAGATCCAGTGCTAAATTGTGCTTGCTTATCAAGGCAGCTGTATTCTCTCAGCGTACAGCATGTGGGACGCTTCCTTTCCGTCTAATGTTTACAGCGTTTGTATGACATCACCTGCGCTTCACTCCGCTGAGTTCAGCCTACGCTGTAAGGGAACACTGCTTGCACTCAGGGCCAGCGTGCGTTAGCACTTTCGCTTTACAAGTTAGCTTCATTTTCATTTCATACAAGGATACGCTTCCATCACCAAGTTCCATCACCATTCCTTTATCTAATGTGAATCTAAGCCTTGATTAATTCATAGTCAAATGACCTTAACTAACTTGGCATCAAATCCCAGGTCTGGACTGTTTCCGCCCAAGTGTCTTCACTCAGTGGGTACTGTTTACAGCCCTTAGAACAGTAATCATAATACACTATGCTGTCTAAGGGTGGTCCAAACACAGATAAATAATGCAGTTATCTCCTCCTCTCATACCTTCCCCTGGATGGGATGTTTTTTCCTGGATGATGAGGAGTTCGCTTTTGAGGACAAAAAGCACTCTGAACAGAGGTATCTTTCTCTGAGGACTGGCAAGTGCTGGTTACTTGCTTAGAACACTTAATCTCATCAGTGACTAATCTAATTAAATCTTTTTTTTTTTTTTTTTCTTTTCTAGCCTTTCTAGACTTGGTTCATGTTTTATTCTTTGTGGTTGCAATGAGTGTTAAGTTAGTTTGTTACTCAGTCCAGTGCTAAGTAGTCACCAGCTTAAACCAAGAATAGATTTTATGATGCAAATATTTAGCCTCATGCATCTCATGTCTGTAATGGTGTTTTCCAAGCAGTTGCTGATTTTATTATTGAACACCTCTGTACACTTCCTTTTGTCTGGTTACTCCACTCATGTAGAGGGTACCCATTCACTTGGTTCACTGTCTGACCTCAGGAATGCAGGCTTATCTAATACATGCTCTTTTCAGACACTCGTAACCCTGCTTTAAGCACTTGACACTGGTTTAAAATAATCTGTTCTTCCTGTAGTCATGCACATTAGTTGAAGTCATTCAGTCATTCCACACTTGCACTTGAATGTTTTCAGAGTAATTCTGAAATGATGCTATCTTTGGGTGTGTTTATGCTTGGCATTAGATGTTTCCTTTATAATGGGTGTTGCCATTATATATTATCAGTATTTGCTTCTTCATTAGCTTTGCACTAATGTTGGCTGACCTTTTACTCACGTACAGCAATATTTTACATTTACTGAAGTGTCCTTGTAATGTTCTGAGGTATGGCTGTTTGGATCACAAAATGTACAAATTGCACACGGTAGTGAAATCTAACTAATATTTGGATGCATTTACACATTTGATAATTTGGGGGGGGGGCTGTTTGGGCCTAGTGGTTTTCATTGTGGTGCATTGTGCACGGTGACAGCCACTTTAACTCATGATTTGATTACTGTTTCATAGTGGTTAAGTGTAAACAGGAGCATAGTCTTGTCTATAAATTAAGCTCCCAACTAAGCGATTCATTTTGATAGCATCTTTAGTGTACACATTATAATTCATGGCTCTCGAGATTTATTGGAGTTTGTGGTCTTGAGTAACTTGTTTTGAAGTTGTGGAACACTTTGTTCTGGGGTTAATCTGGTTTACTGGTTTTCTCTTGTACCTTCCAGGTTGCAGCAAACACGCCCAGTATGTACTCTCAGGAACTGTTTCAGCTCTCCCAGTACCTGCAGGTATGATACAACACTGACCTCTACTGGCCATTTTGTGAAATCCCAGGTGTATATTGTGACAAAGTGACAAGAGTAGTGTTTTTTTATTTTAAAACAAAACCTGTGCTAAAAACAACAAACACGATTAAAATAGAAATCTTGCTTCATTTTTCGATTCTCTTTTTCCCCACCTTTAGGAGGCCTTACACAGGGAGCAGATGCTGGAACAGAAGTTGGCCACGTTGCAGAGGCTACTGGCCAGCACACAGGAGGCCTCAGAAAGCAGCTGGCAGGTATACTTCAGTCTTCTGATCTGTGCTTATGCACCACATAATCAGCATTGCTTTAAGACCGTTTTTCCCCAAATGTTGTCCTGGAGATTTCCTCTCTTTTGAGGGCTGTTTAGCAGGTTTTCCTCATTTTCTTCATGGTGTATTGGATATTACATGAAACCGAAATAAAACCCACTTGTGTGTGTTTTTATGGAACAGATTAAATTTTTTTTTAGGTCTATATGCTTTAAATAGTTGCCCAGTCAGTATTGAGAGTAATCATATTCAAGCTTTTAAAACCATCTAAATGATCTTTTGATGACTAATCCTGTGTAATATCTGTTTTATTATTATTTTTTTGTTGGTTTAGCACTGGTACGCTTTATTTATCATGCCATAATTTTCTGTTCGGTCAGGCTTTAATTGATGAAGACCGGTTACTCTCAAGGTTGGAAGTCATGGGGAACCAGCTCCAGGCCTATTCAAAAGTAAAGGCAATCCTTCCTTTTCAATATTTCAGTCAATATCACTTAACCAGTTTCAGTTGTGTTGGTTCTCAATTATTAATGCTTAATTCTTGCAGAACCAAACAGAAGATGGCATCCGAAAGGAGCTAGTAGCCTTAACTGAAGACAAACTCAATTATGAGACTACAGCCAAAGAGTCCCTGAGGCGGGTTCTTCAGGAGAAAATTGAGGTGGTCAGGAAGCTGTCGGAAGTGGAGGTACATTAGGCATGAAAGTGAAACCACTGATTAGTTTCCACATTGTGTTCAAGTGTTTTTTTTAAACAAACTGGTCAAGTACCACCATCTACACACTAAGTTCTACCCTTTACTGAACATCAGGAAATGTTGCATAATAAAATTCACTGCAGTTTCATAAACCAGGCTTTGATCAGATTAAAAAAAAAAAAAGATGCCTGATATAAAGTGTCTGTCATGTGATGGCTGATGCCAGTTTAATCAACATTTATTCCACCTTTTCTGTAGCACCCATTTCAAGTTTGTTTTAATTTATTTATATATATTTGTGACTAACCTTTGCTTCACCATGTTTTGCAGAGGAGTCTCAGTAACACAGAAGATGAGTGTACACACTTGAAGGAGATGAACGATCGTACTCAGGAGGAGCTGAGGGAGCTGGCCAACAAGTACAATGGAGCTGTGAATGAGATCAAGAATCTCACGGACAAGATAAAGGCAAGGGGTTTGCCAGCGTTACTCATGGTTTATAAAATAGATCAAATCAGTTGTTGATAAAAATTGTAATTTTAATAAAACCTTGTTAGTCGGTAGTTTGTAGGAGTATCTGCTCACCGGTCAGTAAGGGTTTTGTCGCAGTGAAACTAACACGGCGCAGTATTTCAGGTCTTGTTTTCCTTTTCTTGCTTTTAAAGTGTAGTCATTTATTGCTTTGCTTTTACCAGCTGGCGGAAGGTAGGCAGGAGGAACTCACTCAAAAAGGCCAGAATGAGAAAAAAGAACTGCAGCTCCGAATTGAAGAGATGGAAGAGAAAGAACAGGCACTTCAAGCCCGCATTGAGGCACTGCAGGCAGACAACGACTTCACCAATGAGAGACTTTCTGCCCTCCAAGGTATAACTCATACAGATGTTCTTACAAACTTTCAAACACCTGCTAGGATTTCCTATCTCCACACGTTTGTTCTTTGAGCAGTGAAAAGTGCACTAATTATTCTGCACTACAAAGGGATTTCAGTGAACGCTTGTTCCTTCCTGAGCATCCTTGAAACAGGAGCTCGAACCTCAAACTGCATGCCCATTCAGTTAAGAGCTATTTATTTATTTTTGGTCTTTCCACATCTTTTCATTGTCGTTTTTCAGTCCGGTTAGAGCAACTTCAAGAGAAAAGCATAAAGGAAAACAACAGTTTAGGTGAGTGTGGGTTGTTCATGGCGGTTAGTGTTGTCTGCTAACTTCGCATCATCTTTCCTACTAATTTGGCTTGAGAGCTTACCCTCTGTTGCCTGTTTTTCCTTTTCCTGTTTGTCTAACTTCAGTCTTTGCTTCTCCCCTGATCTGTTCTGTTCTGAAGATGGCCATGTGTTTTAACCAGGCATGTTGTCCACTTGCTTGCTAATGTCTGGAGTGTCTCATAGTCAGGAAGGCCACAAGGAAGTGTTTAGTGTAATGAGCACAGAAGGTTGTATAGTTAAATTGTTGCTACTTTATGCCTGAACCTTTGTGCGGTGAGGTTTTCCCCAAACAAAGAACGGGCAGTTTTTTAAATTACAAGTAACCATTACAAAGGAAAGGACTTGTGTTTTTGGAACTCCCACATCTGCCTGTGTTGTTTTATAGTAATGTCTACATATGCCAGCATGCGGTATGTGGTAAACCACAAACCATCAGTCAGATGGTACAAACGTCTAGTACATTTCCTTTAGTTTACAGTGAGTAGTGTAGTGCATGATGTTTAGAAAAGCGCATCTTTTACATAACCACTAAGGCATTCAGTTAGTGTATTTTCCACTTGACTTTCTACATGGAGGCAGAAAAGACTGGATAATGTGTTTGAATTGTGAGCAATCAGTCTGGTTAACTTGATTGGACTGGATATTAGTCTGTCCTTTATAGTATAGCATTGCTTTGATGTTTGCAGAAAAATCACAGAAGTTTAAAGTTAATGGCGCCCATCAGTTTGCCTTTTCATTGTCATTGGGTATTTTCCTGATTACAAATATTCAAGTGTATTGTTAGTCTTTCAAAAATATATTGTAGCGCAGCAATCACAATGGGATTTTGTTAGCTTTGCTTGACTACATCTGATTGTGTAATAGTAAATACTTGTTTGTTCTTGTGTAACAGTGCAGTACAGCATGATGTTTGCTATAGCATGAAAGATAATTAAGAATGACTGCCAGTATTAACATTTGGCTTGTAGTGTAATAGATTAATTAAATGAATTAAATAAATATAGGGTAATTGATCATAATTATTTAAGATGATAATCAGTTTTTCATCATCATGATTTGTGTAGCAGTTCATTCAGGCCCGCACACCAGATGACCCTGGGTGGAGCTATATACAGCGGGGAAAATAAGTATTGAACGCGTCAACTTTTTTTTCTCAGTAAATATATTTCCGGTGCTGCTATTGACATGAAATGTGCATGAAAATGTGCATGAAATTTATTGACATCAGCAATTTACAACCCACATAATCTACACATTCAGAAAAAGCAAAAAAAAAAAAAAAAAAAAGTCCATGAAGTGTAGTAAAGTGGAATGATACAGGGAGTAAGTATTGAACATGAGGAGAAAATGATCCCAAAGAAAACTAGAGTCCCCTGGAACCTTCCAGATCTGAAGATCTTGTGTGGAAGATTGGGCCAGAATCACACGAGCAATGCATGTAACTAGTTTTTTAAATATATAGGAGGCGTCTTGAAGCCGTTGTCACCAACAAAGGCTTTTCTGCTAAGTGTTAAATAAATTTCAGTAAGCGTGTTCAATACTTATTTCCTGTGTCATTCCAATTTTACTACACACAATTTATGGATTAAATAAACTATAGAGGGATCACACTTCTCAGCCTCCCTGGGAAAGACTATTCAGGGGTCCTGGAAAGGAGGGTCCGTCGGATAGTTGAACCTCGGATTCAGGAGGAGCAGTGTGTGTTCCGTCCAGGTCGCGGAACTGTGGACCAGCTCTACACCCTTAACAGGGCCTGGAGGGTGCATGGGAGTTTGCCCAACCCGTCTACATGTGCTTTTGTGGACTTGGAGAAGGTATTCGACCGTGTCCCTCGGGGAGTCCTGTGGGGAGTGCTCCGAGAGTATGGGGTCCCGGATTCCCTGTTAAGGGCTGTCCGGTCCCTGTACAACCAGTGTCGGAGCTTGGTCCGCATTGCCGGCAGTAAGTCGAACCTGTTTCCGGTGAGAGTTGGACTCCGCCAGGGCTGCCCTTTGTCACCGACCCTGTTCATAATTTTTATGGACAGGATTTCTTGGCGCAGCCAGGGTGTTGAGGGGGTCCGGTTTGGTGGGCTCAGGATTGGGTCACTGCTTTTTGCAGATGACGTTGTCCTGTTGGCCTCATCAGGCCGCGACCTTCAGCTCTCATTGGATCGGATCGCAGCCGAGTGTGAAGCCAGAGGAGCCAGATGAGGTGGCTCGGGCATCTAATCAGGCTTCTCCCTCGACGTCTCCCTGGTGAGGTGTTACGGGCACGCCCCACCGGAAAGAGACCCCGGGGAAGACCCAGGACACGCTGGAGAGACTATGTCTCTCGGCGGGCCTGGGAATGCCTTGGGATCCACCCGGAGGAGCTGGAAGAAGTGACTGGAGAGAGGGAAGTCTAGGCATCCCTGCAGAAGCTGCTGCCCCCCGCGACCCAACCTCTGATAAGCGGAGGAGAATGGATGGATGGATTTATTTGATTTGATGTCTTTTGTGTGTGGATTATTTGGGTTGTTACTGACATTTGGTGTAAATTTCATGTCAACAGCCCCTTCAGAAATACATTTACTGAGAACATTGATGTATTCAATAGTAATTTTCCTCATATAATTTTAATTCGTTATTTATTTATTTTTTTTTTTTTTGTGTAACTTTAGGTTGCAGAGGCTTGTGCACATTGAATGTAGGGTTCATTCTTGGACTTGTGATTTTTTAATCTTTTTTTTTTTTTTTTGCATCAGTTTTTAATAGTAAAAAAAGAGAGGATTTGGATGAACTAGATTAAGTAACCATACTTAATCTGATGTAAGACTGAGGTTGAACCAACCACACTTTGTACAGTTAATAGAAACAAGTTTTAAGTTTTTTGGAGTGCGTGTTCAGATGTAGCGCATGTAATGGCTTTGAGAAAGGAAGCCGTTATACTCAGTTGAGCCTGGGTGCTGGGGAGTTAGGGCCAGATGCATTTGTAGCTTCTTGTGTGTCTTTGTCCAGCCTTTTGCATCTTTGTCTGATTGCGTCTCATGTCATATCCTGTTTAAACTGGCTGTTTTATTTAAGCCACCACCTAATATCCCTTGAGTTCAAGTGGGGGAATTTTAAATTTTTTTTCCCTCTTTTTTTTCTTCTCTCCATTTAAAGCGAATGTTATTATTTAATGGCGGGTTTTTCTTTCTTTGTTAGACCACTTTCTTTTAAAGAGTGGAGGGGACTGCACTTTAATCCAACAGTTCATTGAGTGCCAGCGTGAGTACACAGCATTCTTCCACTGCCTTCTACAGCCGCATTAATGAGTCTTATTAATGGGTTACAGACACGCTAGGGAGCTGTTGTTCTTTCTAAAGAATGACGTTTATGATGTATATGGAAATCCGTGCCTTCTCCGATCTTTCGTCACCATCTCTTATAGGGTTGGGCCAATGACTTACTTGTGAAGTTATAGGTATACTGTTATGAGTGGTTTGGGAATGTAGCGACTTTGTCTTTGCAGTGCCAACTGACTTAAACTTGAATTGAAATGCTGAAATGAATCAGATGTTAATTTTTTGGGGGTAGAAACCAACTTTAGCAGTTATGTATGCACATTCGAATTGCAAGTTTATTTGCATTATCTGAACTTATGGTTGTATGTTTCTCATGATTAGTGTAGCCATCATGCTTCTGAAAAATGAACATGCCTGATTATTAAATCTGCAGTTTGTGTAGTTTGGAGTTGTAGTTGGTTTGGATTAAGAATGCTGTATGTGCCTTTATAAAATGCCATAGGAAGAAACATGCCTGTTTGTCCTTTCATGTCAGGCTTGTGAAATTTGATTTTTCTCTTGGTGGTGTTGAAAGTTGAGGACTTTTGAGCATTTTGTTGCATGAAGTCTGCAGAATCGGTATAAAATAGAAACTTCCATTCGTAACAGACATTACATTACTACATTTCACTCTTGTTAAAAATGATACGGCATGTTGTAAAATGTCATTTTAATTATCCACATAAAAAGGCCGGAAGTACCACATTTTCCAAACTTCTGAGTCCAATACATAAACGGTAGAGACTCTATTATATTGCAGTCCCTAAGCTTCTCATATTCCCTCAGCACTGTAATCCTTTGCTGTCATTTACCTGGAGAAGTCAATAACCTCACCTACACACAGTCTTGCATGCTATCTATTACCATCTCACTTCCCTCTGATTCTTTGGTTTCTTCCTTTGTGGGGTTTCTCCCCCTCACCTGCATGCCATCAAGGCGTATGAGCTTTTTACAAGCGTATTATATTTAATGCCTCATTTGCAATATTTTTGTTTGACAAGTGAATATTGCTCACTTATGTTTAGTTATGTTAATTTTTTCATAAAACTTTTAAAATCAGTTAATTTTTAAAAACATTTCTCAATTAAAAGTTCCTGAATGTATAACCAGGCAAATTCTGTAATTAAACACAGCCTCACAAACTCTTCTCTTCTCTGAATAGCTGTGAAGCAGCTGAAAGGGGCCATGGATTCTTCCATTCACAAACTGTCCAACTTTGATGGTAAACATTTCTTCCTTTTACAAATTGCTAGCTTATTGTTTAATAGAATATTTGGGCATCTTTGTTTAATTGCGGAGTCTAATTCTCTATAATGGGGGAAAAAATGGCCAGATGCCCTCTAGGGGATACTGAAGACCTCTACAGTGATCGAGTTTGCTCTTCTTGTTTCTTCAAACAGTCCTGTGTGACTTGGCTCACTTGAATTTTTGGTGTGCTTTGAGAAAATGTGATGTAAACAATGCAGTAAAAGAGTCGTGTGTGTGGTGTTTTTTTTTTTAAATTCCCCAGATGTCATAGACGCACATCTTCAGAACAACCAAACCACAGATAACAGCTTGACGAGTCCAGACAAACTACAAGGTATGTTTACCTGCATATGTATATGTTTACATGAATATGCATGTTTACACACATTTCACAAAGAGGTTTACTTGTGGAAGGGTATACTAGGCCTTCCCCTGTATGGTATAACGCGTACATTTGATCAATAAAGACAGTACACTGAGGGATGGTAGGAGAGGGAAGGCCATCTCCGTATGAACCCAGCATCTCCCAACGAGGCCCTCAAGCAGTATTTTCACTCTGTTGTTGAACATTTGTCCTTACCATAGATTTCTACTTTTCTGCGTTGAGAAATGAGTGTGATTGTCCACTGGTCTCACTGTTTTTTATCATTAGGCACTAAGAGTCTAGATTTTTCCAGACCAGTAATGCTAAATCACTATTCTGCAAATCAGAGCAATCCATGTTCATGGTGATTGTGGAATGTACTAGCCATGTTATTACGATATGTTATTAATCTAACAGGTGATTAAGTTTTGGAAACATATGGGGACACTTATTTGACTGCGTGTGTCTTTTTGGGTTTGGTCAGCTGCTAAGGAAAAAAATATTTCATGGTTATGGGCTTCTTGTGCAACATACAGTATAGCCGAAAGAAACTTCACACATGGCGCATGGCTAGAGTAGCTCAAAGGGAAATCTTTGCTGTTGGCTTTCCAGACCCCCTCTCTCATCATGCCCAGACGCACACGCCATTGTCCAGTTCACAAATGACCTGTTTTAAGTCTTGGCCGACAGGGGAACAGCACCAATCCCTGAACAAAAGCTCAAACTATTTTAGAATGCAACTGTATCCCCCCCCCCGAAAGCCTGGTTGGATATATGACCATGTGTGGTGAATAGCTGTCAGGAGTTAGAAGGGTCAGCCACTGGAGGTGTTTGTTCTAACTTTCAGATATTAGTCTAAATGCTTTCTGTGTTTTATTTTTAAGAAATAATAGTTGGGTGTGTGTTTTCTGCGTGTCTAAAATTAGGAGCAAAAATAATCAGAAGATCTTTCTGACGTTGTTGCCTTGAACTTTGATAACTTGTGAGCTTGTTTTCCCCTCCCCTCTTCAACCGAGTGGTATGTTCCAATCTCTCCACAGAAAATCAAATAGATGCTAAAGAGTCTGATATGTCAGATACGCTCAGCCCCAGCAAGGACAAGAGCAGTGACGACACTTCAGGTACTTTATTAGGATTTGTGTTGTCTTTATCCTGGTCTGAGCAATGTTTTATCTGAATGTTAGCTCTTTCTGCTTTAAATATAATGTCTTATTTATTTATTTATGTAATCATTTATTTATTTATTAAAAAGCTTTGGGGGGGCAGTCTTAATTTGCTTACATTTTTGTGTTCAACTGCTTTTCACGTACCTGCATTTTACAGAATCTATAATTCATTTTTTCAAAATCTGTTTTAGACGGACAAATGGATGAACAGGAGCTGAACGAACCCCAGAACAGGGTTACTCTGCTTAAAGGTACAATATCCTTTTTGTTCATTATGTAAGCTGTTGTAGAATCTCCTCTGAATTGCTGAGACCGTGACTGTGTTAATATGGTACTGAACCCTTCTTAGTAAATTAGTCATATTCTGTGCCCTTTTGTGGTAAATGGAGCAGCATGTCACACAACTGCCAGCTTACGCAGGGTGTGGCATTGCCTGAGTCTATTTAAGGTTTTGATAAGACTGTAGCAGTGGGACACACAGTGTCCCCTGTTGTAATTTAGCAGGTGTTAGCAGACTGTTCTCCAGTTTAGGCCGTCCCACTTTTCGCTCCGTTTGAACTCTGGGTGGGGGTGACACAGGAATGTAAACCAATTAGAGCATAATTGGGAAGGAAAGTTCCGGAGGGAGTGGACTGTCAGTGTGAAATGTCGTGTTGTATTAATCATTCGCATCAGCTAAAAACAGCATCCCTTGTAGATTTGTTTGTTTGTTTTGGTGATGTCATTATTAGCCTGTGATGTCTGCGCTGTACGAATGAATTGGGTTGTGTTAGCTCTACAGGCTGTGCATTTCCATTAAAGCTCTCCTTTCTTTTTTGCATGAATTATTTGTGACTAAAAATATAAATTAATTGAAGCATAAAGTTAGAAAGTTGTATTTCCTAGTTGTTTCGTGTTTTTAGAAAAGGGATAATAAGGGGAAAAAATCAAATAAAAGATTCAGAAATCTAATAATGAAATCAGAAAAACCACAAGTGCTGGCATGCAATCGTTTTTTTTTTTTTTTTTGGCGCTGTTGTAGGTTATACAGTTACTTCGCACAAGCTGTTTTTTTTTTTTTGTTTTTTTTTTGTCTTATGATATTTCTTGTAATGTAGTCTTTTAGTTTTCAAATAATGACATTTGGTATTTGGACATTTCACAACCAGGACATTCTGTGAAAGGCTAGTGGAAGGTAATTTTTCACTATAACGGTCATCGACCACCAACTAACGAATGTTTTTCTTTTGGGTACGTTTCAGCTTGGTGCTGTCGATAATTAAGAATAAGCTTGAAGCCTGTGACCGTGTAAACCATGCCATTTGTCAGATACTTTAATAAACCGGTGGCTATATTTTGCCTGCAAACTGTGAATACTGGAAATTATTCTGAGTGGGTGCTGATTATTTTGAACAGATGTGAACCTCTGGATAGTGGGGTTGAGGGCCTTTTTAGGTCATTACTACATTGTTCAGCAGCTGTCTTATCTGTCAGCTGCTCAGCAGGAGCAACCTTCTCCCACCTTAAAAAGCTTCCACTCGTTCTGTTGGATCGTTCCAGAATATTGTACAACTAGGCGGTGTCCCTACCATTTGATTGGAGGTAGGCCTGTGTGTTGAGTCTGGAATTTTGGATGACGAGGCTGCTTTTTAAAGACCACAGTTGTGCAGTTTTCCATTTTACATAAAAGGATGCCTCGTTCCTCTACTCCCTGTTTTAAAAATGAGGCCAATGTTTTAAATGCCATTTTCAAATCTTGTTTAGGTTGATTTTTTTTTTTTTTAAAGGAAGCTTAACTATATAAACTAATAATATAATTTGAACAATTATTCAATTTAAGGTTCTCTAAAGCAGTGTTTCAGACTGGTCCTCAGGGACCCCCCAGTGGTCCAAAATATTTTTCTCATTTGCGCAGACATTAACGTGTACTCTGTGGGTTAATCATGGAAAATCCATCTTTGTAAAATTCACTCTTCTAAAATACTCCTATGTACCACTAGAGGGAACTGTTGAACAACTATGGATCAATTGAACTTTTTCAAAAATGGCTCTTTAAAAATTAAGTCATTTCTTTAGGAGCTGATGTAATGGTATGACGTATGCCATTAAGATTTTAAAAGCATAATTGTTATAGTTTCACATGTGCTGAGAGTGTGTCCTTTCCTAAGAGATGTGTAAGTTTTTTCTATTGCCTTAAGACATCATAGTAGCTTCCTGCAAGTAATGAATCGTTATGGCTTAGCGTTCAGCTTCCTATGGGCTTTCCTTCGCAGTGTCCTACGTAATTAGAATAAGGCTAATGATTACTTATATAAGCTTATGTATCACATCTTACCTTCTCATTAAGTTCATGGCAGCACATCAGAGGCTTAAAGTGGACAAAAGAGTGTTTGTTACGTCATCTCTCAGCTTGAATACTCCACCAGTTTCAGTAAATACCTCATTTGGCAGCCATCTGATTCAAAGGCCAATCTCTTTAGCTAAAATTAACAGATGACCTCATCCCTAACATCTGTGGTAAGTTCAGACAAGTGATGTTCAGTGGTTTATGGATGGAGTCGAGATTTTCCCAAAGCCTGTAATTTCTAGACCACACGAGGGCCCACAGTGAAGGGCCTCTGTATGGAGGAAACGGAGGAAAATAGAAAGAAGGGGTTGGCACCTCAGTTGAATGACTTCCATTGAACTATCAGAAAGTGGCTTTGGCCTGCTACCAATGATCTCCATTAGATTAGTCACTGTTGAATTTGTTTTTGTGTTGTATTATTGTAAAATGTTTAGAGTTAAAGAAATTCAAGATTACATGCAAGATTTAGTGTTTGCAAACTGTTTACAATGTCTTCTCTATCTCACACTTAAAATTTTTTCTTTCTTTTTTATAAATAAAAATAAAATAGGTCTGACTTGTAAAATACTGAAGAATAACTTTACGAAGTGTCCTTATAGGATCTATAAACTAGGAGCACATTCGCTATTGGTTTCTACAGCTGTTAGAAATTCAATTAACCCTTTAAAGTCTGGCATATGGTAATGCTCAATCTCGCTGTAAATAGCTTAAAAAAACTCCGGTTAAGACCCAAATTCAAATTTCCCTGTGTTTTTAAGTTTGGGGGAGAGTGAGCTTCAAAATGATCTGGTAGCAAAACAGCTGCCCCCCCTTGTTACCGTAATGTTGTCTTTTTTTTCCCCCCTTCTCAAAAATGGAATTGGGGAACAAATTTAGGCTTTAAAGGGTTAAGGTTATTTCTCTAAAATAAAAATTTCAACTTCAGACCACTCAGAGTAAGTGAAATTATGTAGAGCTTGAGGGAAAAAAATCAGAGGAATATATATTTTCCTCCCCATGTGCTCTGATTGTGCCATCTGCTGTGATTGAATATGTTTAGATGAGCTGCAGAGGGCCAACCTGGAGCCTGGAGACACGGAGCAGGTCATTCATCACTTACACAGAGAGCTGCTGGAGGCCCAGGAACTCGCCAATACGGGCAAGCAGAAATGTCTTGAGCTACAAGGTGCAAAATTTTCTGACACTACAATTCTTACATTTTTTTACATTTATTTATTTTTTTTATATGAAGTGTTGTAGTTTTAAGTCTACTCTTAAATGTGCACACATTAACAGGAACCTTTTGCATGACATCAACTGTATACCTAAATCATACACTTGATTTTAACAAGCAATCTCAAAGATTTGCTTATGTGGTTTCTGACCATCATAAAGTAATATTAAAAACCTGAAATCAACTGAATCGGCAGTCTCAAAGCATTTAATTAGTTTGCACTTCATACCATTTTAATTTTATGTCAACTCTGTGAACTCTGGTATACAGAACTCTTGCCGTTTGAATAGCTTTTTTTACTGGGCAAAATGGTGTTTCTGTGGTTCTTTTTTGGTTTCATTACCATTTTTCTCTAAGAGTAATTACTGTTCTTACTGGCTAATTGAACCATGTGCAACCAGTCTTTTTTTTTTTTTTTTTTTTTTCTTTTTCTTTTTCTTTTTCTTTTTCTTTCTTGTGTTCTCAGCCTTACTTGAGGAGGAGAGGAGAACTAACAGGCAGCAGACAGAGGAATCAGCCAAACAGATCCAGTATCTGCAGAGTGAGTGACTCTCTCAGATATTGTTTGATTGGACCTGGTTAATAGTTGTTTGTCTATTTGTTTGTTTTCCCATAAGGCCTTATTTTAGGCTTCTAGTCCTTCTACATCTCTGAAGGCAAATTAAGAGAACATATCTTTTGTAGCAACTGCATATCTTTTGAGCAGATAGTCATCTTGACCATAATGTATTGTCCAGTGCTCAGATTTGCTCTGCAGTTTTGTTCTACACCATTCTCCATACTTATATCCTAGCATTATTAATTATTCCAATATATACATATGTGGTGGTGATACATTTTTGAATGCTACTGGACCCCACAAGCAGCAGTCACTTCAGGATAGTTTTCTCAAAATACTGCAAAATACTGTTTCACTAACCTCTGTTTATCCTTAATAGTGGCATAGACTTAAACTGTGTGGTTTTGTCAGTAGGGCTTCCTGTCCCCTTCCACCTTAGACACTACCATTAAGGAACTACTCTTGAGCAGCATATAAATACTTTTGGATATGGCCATATTCTTCCCCCACCAGGTCAACTCACTGCAGTCTAAAATGAAAGCAAAACATTCTTTTAGAATTTTTTAAAACTTTTTATTTCCATTTGTTTGATTTTCATTGTTTAAGGGGATACAATTCATCGATTAGCTTTTTAGATCTGTTTTTCTTGTTAGTTTCTGCTATTTAGATTGATACTCTCATCTAATCTAAATTAAAGGATCTTAGTTTTAATTAATTAATTTATTTTTATTAGACTTGCAGTGATAGTGGCTGACGTGCAGCGTGAGAACTCCTCTTGATTCTGTGTTATTCTGCAGGCCAGCTCGCCAAGCTGCAATCTGACATGGAGGCCCTGCGTGAGCAGAGGGAGAACACCATCTCTTGCACACGGGAGGAGCTCTACAGCGCCCAGGAGGAAGTGCTTGTCCTCCGCCATGCCATGGAGGCTGCCACCGCCGAAAGGGAACTTGAAATTTCTTCCCTGCAGGGAGATCTGAGCGTTGTCACAGCAGAACTGGACAAATGGAGAAAAGCAGCTGCTGACTACGAGTTGGAGATCAACACTCTGCAGGCCAGCTTTAAGCTGCAAAGCCAGCACCAGGAGCGAGCCATCCACTTACAAGGTCCTTTCCCTTTTTCTTCATTTATTCAGTTTTTTAGTTTCTTCTGTCATGATTGCGTATACTCTGACAAACGTCTAGTGTTCTCATGATTGAGAGTTGTGTTTAATGGTAGGGTATACATTACAGTTTTGTGTTCTCTGTGAAACCACAGAAACGTCAGGCTTCACTTAGCAATCAACTATTTACTATACCCTTTGATCTAGCATGTTTGGCATCTTGACATTTTAATGAATAAAATTCAAGTTCTGGATTCAGGTGTCATTTAGGGGGTAAATGGGCCCCCCCCCAAATTTATTCTTTTGTGCTTTACTTGGACGGGCTTTTGAATGATCTGGATCTTCCTTGAGTTCTGTCATTTCCTTATTGATTTTTCATTTAATATTTAATTTAATACCCCAATGAATTTCTAACGAGTGAAAGTGTGAAATTGTTCGTATTTGTTGTATGTAAACTACTGTGAAGGTATTTGAAAACAATTAGATTTTTTTTAATTAGTGATTTAGTCTCTTTGCAAAATTGCCTGCAGATTTGACACAGACAAAAATGCTAATTGCTGGTGATTTTTGTTTCTTTTAATGCTTTTAGTGTCTAAAAGTTGGACTGCACAAAACAGTGTCTTGCCTGTGTTGGCGCCTGCTTGATCTCTGTGCTACTAATGTAATGCCAGTAGTCAACAGGAAAACCACTATTATTTACACTCTGGGTCTAACAAAACACAGATCTGAGCTCAGGAGAGTAGTCTGGGTCAAACAAGAGGGCACAGTGAGGCATAAATTTGTATCACAGGCCTGGTATTAGGATTCTTTTCCCAAGACATTCATCTGGTTACACAACATGGGCTCGCAGTGCACTCACACCTGGTACCGATTTTGCTGCTCCATGGGGGTCTGCTTTTCATAGCTTGTTTTAATGTGTCCTCCTTCCTTCTGTGTCATGGAAAGTGCATGATTCCCTCTACTATCCATGTTAGTTTCTCTCTCTGTCGAGCCATCATTCTGTTTTTCAAATGCCAGGGCTGTAATTCTACTAAAGCAATGATCTATCATGGGATGGCTTGGGCATTTATTGAAGTAAATATCTGAGTAAAATACATCTAAAGAAAACCATGTATCAGCACAAATGTGGAACTGCAATAGTTTACTTCACCAAAATGTTTCATTATGCAGTTGTTTCTGAGATTTGTTATGATAACTACAGCGGTTTTAAAGTGATATTACTACAGAATTTCTAATGGCTCTTAGAATGATTCATATTTGGGTTCTCAAATTTCAAGATTTTATCGGTATAATGATGCTTTATTCTCAATACTAATTGCATGATATGTGATATTTCCAAAGCAGTTGTAGCAGAATTTTTAGTTGTCAATATTTTAATGAGACGGGTTGTCACTCCCCTGTTGAATAATGCTGGTTGTTTTAATGCTTTCAGACTCAAATTGAATGTGTGCTCTATGGAGCATATTTTTCCTTCATGATAAAATGTCCCGATACATTTTTACACTTCAATAGAAAATTATAATTAAAAAATAAGTTGTGTAGTGATGTTTGTGCTTGCATTTTGGCCAAAATTAAACTGTTTTTTAAATATAGAAATTCATAATCTTCAAATTTAAAGACTTAGTTTGCCTTTTTTTTTTTTTTGTCTTGCTGAAAAGTCTAATTGAATAATAGAAGAATTTACTGAAGGCACTCAATTTGGAGTATTCTACATGTATTGTTACTCTTCTACACAGGTGAGCTGGAGAAGCTGCAGGCTGAATGTTCAAACCTGCAAAAAGAGTGTCAATCTCTGCGCTCCGAGAAAGTTACCCTGCTGGAGAAACTGCAGAGGCTGGAGATGGAGTTGGACAGGTTAGTCTGCAAAACCAGTCATGCTGTCTAGCAGACCTACATGTGGTGATTTCCCAGTGCATTCTGTTTTATCTCTCACATTTGGAATTTAGAAAATATAGTTGGATATGTAGGCTAAAGTTAATGCGAGTGGGGGGAAAAATCCCACTTACCTACATATTTCTTACAACAAAATTCATGTTGTGCCCCTGATTACATTCAGAACGCTAACTCTCTTCTGTTGTGCTGACCATATGCATTCAGTATTGATGGCTCCAGCTGCTGCTACTGCAGGAACACTGCTGTTCCATAAATAGCTGATCGCTGTTCTTGAACATCAGGAACGTCTGAGAACATCAATTTGATCATTTACATGTAACACTAGTTGGATAGATTTTTCTGACAGCAAGTTGGCATATTAGTTATTAGGATTTCTTCAGAAGCTTAGTTACTTTGTATTTGCTTTTTAACATTTTTGTTTGATCAGTTATGCTCTTCAGTTCTCTGCAGTTTCTGATGTTCCATAACATCTAAAGTTTCATTGTCAGGATACTTTTAGTTCCTAAGCTGTACCAGCATTAGAATTTATCAAAGGTAAAGCAGTCTCAGTGTCATTCTGGCTTGCCCTGCCCTTTATACACACAAAGCACGACTGTCTCGCTCTGAGGATCCCTTGTTTGTCTGACCCAGTCCCACTACGGTTCCTACCCGAAGAGCCCTATTACACTGTAATGGATAGAGAGGTATTAACGTGTTTGGATGTATTATATTATAGAGTTTAAAACTGGAGTTTGGCCTTTCATGATAATCTTTGACTAGTTCTGGTAGTTAAAGTCTGCCTTAAATCAAACCCTGTCAGGCCTGTTGATTCCAGACAGCTGCTCAGCTAAGTTTTGTAGCATTGTAGAATACTAATTATAATTTGGGTAATTTTCTCATTAAACATTTTACAATTATTATTAGTGTTCCACCGGTGTGATATCAGTAAAATCCCCACATGCATGTACTTGCTGATCATTACCATATAGTGTTGTAGCTGGTTGTCATTGTATTCCAGCTCCAGGGAGCAGAGTGCTACGCTGAGCAGCAGCCTGAATGCTCTGGAGAAGTCACAGGGTGACCTGGAGAGCAAGCTGGGGTCCATGCAGGATCAGCACCAGCAGGACGCCAGCAAGCTGAAGGTGCAGCTGGCGCAGGCTGAGAACCGCACCAAGAACCTACAGAAGGAGGTGCTTTGTGTGCTGTAATCTCAATGTTTTCTTTTATTCTGTAATAACAGTGTTGAGAGAAGACTGAAATAGGAGTGGAATAAATTGTATTTGTCTCACCCTCCCTCTCCCTCTATTTAAACTCTCTCACACTTCCTTTACGCAGTATGAGGACACTCAGGTTCAGCTGTCAGATCTGAGGCAGAGGTATGAACAGACGGAGCAGGAGAAGCGCTCCATTAATGACGAGCTGGAGCAGTGCAAGGTCAACCTGAAGCTGCTGCAGGAGAAGGGCAAGAATGTGAGTGCAGCATCTTTTACTTTATGGGCCGAAAGGATGTTGGTGTTTGATAGAATACTTAAGTTAAATATATTTGATTTGTGATTTTTCAGGCACCACACCTACATAGTGTGGTGTTTTTGTTTGTTTGTTTTTTTTTTCCCTGAGTGATTTTTACAGGATGCAAGGCTTGTTTTTCTAAACTCAATTAATTAGCTGCTGACATTGGAGATTTTTTTTTTTTTTCTTCCTCTCCCACCACTACAGTCAGCCACCACTACAGTCAGCATGAAGTTTACATACTGTTGTGTATTTTGGTGTGTACAGGGAAATACAGTCCTTATAGACTTCAGGACACACATAGGAAACCTGCCTTGTGGGAAAAATCCTAAATATTTAATTAGGCATTATGAGACATGTGGGTCAAACCAAACATTTTAAGTGTCTTGACTTGCCAACCGAAGACCATTGGAACTTGTTTTCAGAATTCTTTTTGAGCTTTATTTATTTTTGTTTATTTTTTTGTTTGTTTTCAGAATTCATTTTTTGAGCTTTATTTATTTTAGTTTTTTGTGTACACTTTTTCCTCCATTAAGACAGGAGTATAGATATTGTTCCCCATCAAGGTTTTGCAAAGCCTAGTGATCAGTGCTGGTGATCTCACATCACTGTCCTTACACTTGACTGATCTCGCTTACTGCTAATTGATCATTGAGTCCCAAAACATCCTTCAGCTGGAATTTTAAAAAGCAGTCTACCACTTTTCAGCAGGTTTGCTTTTCTGCACCATGCTCATGTCATGTTTGTGATGCATAATTAATTTATATTTCAGCATGAGACAATAACAATATATGGGCATATGTATTATTGAATTAAAGTAATTAAACACAACAAAAAGATGTTCTAGCACATTACATTTTCAGAAGTTCAACCAAACAGTGAAAGTCTATCTGTTGATAGTGGTTTTCATGCTGAACCGGTCTGATTTGTTACAGTGGTAGATGCCAGTTTTTAAAACCAGTGACGGGCTGTTTTCTCTTACTAGACCAGAACATTTTATTTAACATAGTCTGTTAACTTCTTTTCACTGTCATTGTTCCTTATGTCCTGCTTGTAGATGTTGAGACGTATCTGTGGCTGTCAGGCGTTCAGTGATTTATTGTTTTTTGTTTCTATTAATTTACCGACGGCTCCTTTTTGTTTTTCCTGTTCCATTTGAGCCCTTTTTTATGTGTATGTATTTATTTATTTTTGTTAGCCCTTGAAGGTCGCCCTTCAGATCAAATTTTTGTTGATTAGTTTAAAGATTGATTATTGTAATATCCCTTCCCTCCTCTAGCCATCCATATTGCAGCCTGTCCAAGCCATTTTCATCGGCCTTATCCTGGCTTTGCTGTATTGGTGCTTCGGCCAGTTGTGGTAGAAAGGTACACGGCGCTTCTGTCGTCTGTTTGTGTGTCTTCTATTTTTTCCGCTCTGTACTGTTAACCATGTTTTATATCAAAAGTGCATGGCCAAAAAAAATAATTTCTGCTCAGGCTTTGCCCAAAATCCCTTTTTTGGTGCTTAGCAACACTTGGGGGAAACCTAACATTTTCCTTGTTCACACACGACCACCTACTAATCAGTCATTCATTACCTGTCTTGTCTTGCTTGGACCACTACTGTGTAAGTACGTTTCTGCAATAGGGATTTGGGATTTATTTATTTTTATTTTTTTCCTTCATCTATTTTCTTTTTATTTCCTTTTTGCTTATTGCCGTGTGTCTGCTTATGTTTATTCGTCTGTTATTAAAATTGAACACGGCTTTTCTTTCACTTGTTTTCATTTTTGCAGTTTTGTTTTTGTGTTGTTTTTTTTTTAAGAAAGAAAGCTGTGTTCGATTTTAATTCCCAAACTAAGGTAACTGGAACTTTGTTTTAGACACATGTTCTCTCTCGCTCTCAATGTTTCAGTCTGTCTGTCTTTTTTTTTTTTCCTCCCCCCCCTTACTTTAATTTATATATAATATTTATTTTTTTGTTCTATACTTTTTCACTCATCTAAAACATTTTTCTCTACCCTTTTTCTTTCTGCCTCTAGTCACAGCGACACTTCCAGTGCTATTGAGCTCCTCGCTCTGGTGCTGGTATTTAAAAGGTTTTTTGCTAACTCTACTGCTGTTTATCTGTGTACCTCCTCTTTTCAGAGTGGTTGGATGCCCTGGATGCCAGTAGTCACCGTGATGGTTGCCGTGACGGCAGTGGTGCTGTATCCCAGCTTAACCAAGAGCTCCTCCTGAGACAAATAACCAATCAACACCCCTTCCTACCACTGCAGCCTGTCTCCTGGACGACTGCACCGCTAGACACAGTGTCAGTTTTAATCCTGAGGTCAGGCCTACTTCGGACGCATTACCTCCACAAGAGCCCTGGGGTCTGCACCATGACTGTATAAATCGCTAATGTACATATTATAGAGAAAAAATGGGGTATAAAGGGTGTAACTTCTGTTATAGATGAGGAAAATATCTGCTTTTTTCAGTTAGATGGGAATTCTGATTATTAAAGTGGCCTAAACTAGGCTTTTTTTTTCCCTTTCAATTGAGCACCAAATGTTTTAATGGCAAGTTTAATTCATGTTTTCTGTGATTTGCCATGTTAGATGTTAATGTGGTATTCTGAATAGATGGACAGCCAAATTATAATCTTAAACAATAGGGCACACAAAAGGGGTAAAGTGCCTAATTTAACTACTACTAGATGTGTGTAAACACTCACAGACACGTTTTTTTGTCCTCCGTGAAGTGCCACTCATCTTCCACTAATGTGGCGTTTCATTCAATCGAAAGAAAGAAAATGTCTCTAAATCGTTCGGTCCTCTGTGCTGTAATTGTGCGTTACGACCATTTGTGTTTCAACCAACAATCGGCACAGTAATGTCATTGTTCGCTTTTGTCGTTTTTCTTTGCGTTGTGTAATTTAAAAACAAATGTCTGTCAAAGACACTACACTACTTAACATGGAAATGTAAATTCCTTGAGCTATAGGACTCTGAGATGGTATGAAGCTTTGACTTGGGTGTATTGTAGCTTTTATCAGCACACTGTCCTGCCATTTGGAATAAGGCCTAGTTAGGCACTTTTTGAATATTTAGGCTCAGCATTGAACAAATTCTCCTCCTACAGGGCTGCAGTAGCTTGGATTACTGTACACAGACTGCTTCTGCAGTACCTCCTGAACAAAGCTCTGGGGTTTTGCTGCCTTATCTGTACCATTTGAGAAAATGAACAGGATGTAAAAGCTTTGCAAAAAAAAAAAAACACAAATCTGCAAAATTGTGGGTTCTGCATTGTCAAAGGTTTACTTTAACTGAAGCACAGAACTGCTTGGTAAAAGACAAGAGGGACAAAGACTGGTTAAATGAGAAGTGAATTATTTAATGTTGCTTTAAGACTGGGTTGAGTGAAACGAGTTGAGCAGTGTATGAATTGGAGGATTAGCCTGTGATCCGTGTGACGTTGGTTCACATTTTGTCTGCTGCGCTGTAAATAAACTCTCGGTCATGGAGCAAACAGCTTAACCTTGTTCCACCTTGTCAATAAATTTCATTTTATTTTTTTACAGCCCTCACAAGAATAGAGAAAAATGCGAAGCATGGTGTAGCACAGGTTTACTCTCCAAGTTCCTTAAAGCGTCAGCACGTCCTTGAGCACGTTATTTTTTTTTTTCCAAGTTGAAGGACTTTTTTTGAGGACACTTGAGAATATTAACACCAATCTCTATTTCTTCAAACACATTGACTGCAATGCTAGAAAGCAAGCTAGGGAGAACCCACCTAGTGACTTTGTCTGTAAATATGTATGTACGAATATGTGTGTAAATATACATAATATTCACAAAATAAAGTTGAATATCAGTGACACTGGTCACATCTAATGTTTTGCTGCGGTCACTTGTCAAAGGATCAATATACCTTCAATCATTTGTTTGACAAAATCCAGGAACCGACACACAATTTAACACACACAAAAAAAATTCTTTCACCTCCATTGATCATTCAAAGAATTTATTTTGTCATTCGCACCCCGTGCATGTTTGTTAGCTGAAATGTTTGCTACAATATATTATTAATGCAAAGTAAAATACAATTGAATGGTCACATGTTGTAGTACACTAGCTGGATTTGCGAACAAGATGCTGTAGACTGTTAGAGAAGTAACTTACACCATTTTTGCAAGCTATTTTTTTAACACATTTTTATCGTTTTTGATTAATGCGGTGTTTGTAGCTTAATCCCAATTGTAGGACTGCACACATTAATAAATAACCAAACCGGCAATATTCTATTGATGATTAACCATTTCAGAGACAAACCTACCTATCGTCTAGACACGCCAGTGGTACACAGCTTTCTACCTGTAAATAATTTTGTTTGCAAAAATTGTTTCGAGAGGTAAGAGTCCAGAATGACCTTTTTCTTAATAGATAACTTCATAAATTCTATGTTGTAAAGAGTTGCGCTAGTTTCTGGAAAACAGATTTAAATATTTGCACTAACACATGTGATGTGCATGGTTTTAATAAAACAACTTTTACTCTCTTCCGCTCTCCTTTATTTTGATTCACTTGCTCCATGAATGCTTTGAGCAGATCCGTGGACATGATGAATAGGGTAGAGGAGGTTTTATGTCTTAAGCTCAACTTGAAAACATTTTTTTTCCACACCATTTTTCCACACCATGTTGATTTGTCATCATTAAGCATATGCATGCAAAATAAACAGCATTGTTTTCCATCAAAATGTGATGAATTCAGTTCATCTCTAAACATTGATCAGATGAGAGGTGACATTTCGCCTCTGCCTTTAGCACCAGTTCTACAGGGTTTTTGCGTTGTTTAAATGTTTTTCTTGTTCAAAAGGTACACGGTTCTAGATTCATAGTTTGATGTCGCTTGATCAGGTGGACTATGAAAAGATTAAGCTCCTTTTATGTGTTCTTCAAATGATTCCAACTGTAGCTGAAGCTACATAAACTGATGAAATCTGGTTATTGATCAATTCCGTAGCAATGTGCTGACCTTAGGAGTGTGTTGTTTTGAACCAGGGACACAAGATGGCAGTCATTTTTAACTATGGTTCTAGCTTTGGTTCTGAGAGTCTGCTGTCTGGCAAATCCCGATCCAACTGATCAGCTCGTTAAAAAAGCCCTTACTGAGTTGATAACAGACCTCCAGTACCAGGGTTGGGAAACATTGCAACTTCAAATTGCTTCTCTATGCTTTGGAAAGACTGTCTTCTAACTTGACGACTTATCTTTTACTGAAATATCTGAGCGGTAGTGTTTAAAGAGCGATACCCACCTGGAATTCTAACTGATAATATGGTTTGCTGGAATGCCTATGAATTTAGACCATGTCTGGAAAAGGGAAGTGATCGGCATCTTTTCCCAGGAAGGAAAAAAAAGATCTAAAGGTGGTGTCAACGTCTCTTCACTGAAATGTCTCTTTGTTGCACTTGGGATGTGATGGAATGTGATACTGGTGCTGAATCAGTAGAATCTCCCCGTTTGCTGACAGGAAGTTCCTCACCCCTCTGATGACCGAAGAGGCTTCTGGACACACCCTCTTGCTGAGGTTTCTATCATGTCTGCTTTGAAAGATCCTGTGTAAGCAGGACCATGTCAGGAGGTGACAGAATCAATACAAAAAAACTTATTCGGGATTTTTTTTTTTAAAGCTTGATTGAGAGCAATTTAGGCAGAAGGTGTGAGATTGTGCTGGCTGATTCATGATTCCTGTTGTACTGAAAGAGATTTAATCCTTGTCTTCACAGTTCCTGTTAGTCTGCTGTACATGGGCACCCAGTTCAATCTGTGTATTGAGACACTGATGGTTTGGATCCAAAATGAAATGATCACAAAGTTGAGATGCAGGATGTCAACTTTAATTCAAGGAACTTTCTGTCATAGGTTGGAATTAACATTGTCATGAACATCAGCATTCATTTTAAAGCACCTGGGGGAGCAGTGAAGGATACCCTCAGGTCAGCCTACTGGTCTGGGATTCGAACCGACTACCTTCCAATTCTAGGGCGAGTCCCTAAACGCTAAGCCACCGTTGCCCCAAAATACATAGAACTCATCAACGGTCCCCTCCACGGAAATCTTAAGTGAAAGATTTGTAAGTGACAGAAGAGAAACCCAAGCTTGTCAAAGGTATGATGCCTTCACAATATTTGATAGATATGAGGTATGCTTTCTTTCTGCACTTTTATGCAGTTTGATCATCCCGGGTTTTTTTCCATAACCTTTTGTCCAGATTTGTGTTAAAACAACAATAAATCTCCAAAAAGGTCACTTTTCAAGGCAGGAAATAAAAAAAACTAACATTTTAATGGAAATGAATGTAACAGGACTTTCTCCAAGTTTCCTGGGACGTTTCTTTGGCCCATTTATCATCCAAATATGTCAGCTTGGGCTTTCAACCTATGTGAAAATAGCAAACATAATAGACACAAAATTTTGTTCTGTGATGAGGCTTACAAGGTTTGCGTTTTGTAAATTCTCTGCAATCATGGAGTGTTGTTCTTCTGTCTGTGGTTCCTCTGTGTCGAAGTTCAAGTGTCGTTATGTTTTTTTTGGGGGGGGGGTCTTAATTAATGAATAATTCTTCAAGTATGTGCCAAGTTTTTCTATCACTAAGCTCCTCAGAGCGATCTTAATTCCCAGCACCGTGCAAAGCATGTTATTTGGACACCCGCTGGTTACGTCTATGATGGGTTTATTCACATCAGTCTCAAAATGAGCTGCTTTACTCACTGCTGTTGTAGACAGGCATCAACAAATTCCAGGTGCAAATGTCCTCCAGAATCAACTCCAGACATTCTGTAATTTCTGAACGAGAGCAAAGAATGTGATGACACACTGGTGGACAAAAACAACGGAGCAGATAGCTGTCTGATTATTTTGTCCTTCAAAACAGGAGTGTCATGTTTATAAGGGGCTGTAATTAACATAGTTCACCCACTGCACCAGCATGCAACCCTTGAATTAAAGTTATTGTTTCGGTTCGGGAGTACAAGACCATTAGACCTGTTAAAATATTAACTGAATGCAAATAATCCTGAATCCGTCTGCTGCCATTTTTTAAAAATTACTTTTTTAAATTATTTATACAAATATGGCAAAAGTCTAGGAATCAACAAACATCTGTTTAAGTTTTTTACCATTATTTTTTTCTAGCATTTTTTTTTTCAAAGGACCAATCAATTAGCTTAATTTTAAATATGAAGCAACCAAGAAGCCTTTAGTTATTTTTTTTTATCTCTAAAACACAAAACTGGCACAATTAGCTTCTTCTATGCGCCAGTAAAGAAGCTATTAATCACTAGAAATGCTGGTGTAATCTACGACAATGTCTACTAACTCTTTTCAGGGGGGATCGCCCATTAAAGATTTCTCAGTGGGCCTGCGCCAATACCTGCGCCATTGATGAGGACTTGATAAATGCTTGAATGTCTAAACGCTCTCTCAACATAAAAGAATGAAATCTAGTGGGGTTCCGAAGACTGCCGCTGTCTAAATACTTATGACTACACCACCATAAAATCAACAGGGGGAAGAATTCAGCAATAGTAGTAGTCTGGTTGTCTAGATGGCTTGTGGCAGGTGTGTTCCGGCCCTGGGGGAAGTTGGCGGAGCTCCTCTGATGAATAAGTGTACGATAAGTCCAGGCAGTCTGGGCAGGACCTGAGGGGGGGGCACTTAGTGAGCACCCTGGGAGATAATCTTTGGCTGAGACACACTGCTGATCTCAAAGAGGTGGGACGAGATGAGCAAAGCCTTCTGGCCCTGAGCCAATTTATGTGTCACCCATGCAGTGATGAAGGACAATGTTCCCAATTTCAAATGCTCTTCAGTAGATGGACCAGTTATAGACAAGAAGACGTGTAAGAATTCTAGAAAAACTGAAGTAAGCTAGGCTATTATAGCGATTAAAGCTTTGCACTCTGTTTATAGTTATTTTCTCAAGGTTTTGTTCTCAGAAAGCTGGGCCTTGTGTCAACCTGTTTCTTTTCAAACATGACAAAGCAAAGCAAACAGCTGTTGTCTCAGGGTGGGCGTGGTGTGCGCCTTTCCCCTTGTTTGCACTGGGGCAGTGATGCAATGCTGAGCCGCCCGAGTGACTAATGCTGATCATGTCCTAACTGAACGCTGCTGGAAGCGTCCAGAAAGAAATTCGTTAAAAAGATGGCTTATTATCCCCTTTCGGTATTAAGATTCTCGTTAACAGTAGCCAAGATTAACTGACGTGATCAGCCTGCCAACCATCAGCAAGCATGGACTGCTTTCGAGGAATATTCCTCCATACCTCCGTCGAAAATGGTTACTATAAGTCCAGGCAGGTGACCACCATTCAACTGCAGTTCAAAAGAACCATGAGGATGAAACAGAACAGGACAGGAATGAGGACAGAATGGAAAGAGATCCTGGTTTAAAATCTAGCATTAATCTAGAATATGAAATTGTCAGATTCAAACATTTGTTTCCAGTGGATTTTTTTAAATAATGTTGTAAACTTTACAGTATGTGTGCTGAATATGAATCTGTCTTTTTGGCATATTTGGTGGCATTTTATAATCAAACCTTACCACCATTTTTCTCGTCTTTGTCTTCATTTGATGAAGAGATTTTGATTAATTGAAAAACTGGTTTTCACCTTTTTTTAATAAAGAGCTTGAAGTAGTATGTAAATATTGTTAAAGAATCAAAATATACTTTTGACTCCCAAAAACCCATACAACCAATATTTCAAAACTAAGCTTCAGAGACAGGCAGTTTCGCGTTCATTGTTGTGATGTCACAGAAACAGTCTAGTAATAGCCACACATTCAGCCTCCAGTAATTTAGCTCTACCCTTTTCACTGATGTTATAAGAACTGTTTTTGCCAGGTCTTGAATTAGGGCTACCAATTAAAATAGAGGCAATTTACATATAAATCAGCCTGTTTGCTAAGGCATGAAGAGACCATTTTGGTCTATGAACTCTCACTCACTCACTCATTTTCTGAGCTGCTTGTTCAATTATGGTAGTGGGTGGTGCTGGAGTCTATCACTGCTCTCACAGGACGAAAGGCAGGGATGCCCTGGAGAGGTCGCCAGCCTATCGCAAGGCAGACACACACACACACCTACAATTTATCATCTCCAATCTGCCTGATGTGCATGTCTTCGGACGGTGGGAGCAACACGGGCAGGACACGGACCGCCCTCTCTTGGGAATGGAACCCGGGACCTTCTCACTGTGAGGCAACAGGACTACCCACTGTGCCATTGGGGCATCCCAAAGTGTCCTAAAAAAGACAGGGTCTTAAATCCACTATGAGACATGTAGAAAACAGGAATGACACGAACATGGACGGAGGCAGTGGTAGACGGATGCATGGAGTCACTCTTAGGGGACAGTTTAGTATCTCCAGTCAACATTATGTGCATCTTTTGACTTGGGGAGGAAACCGGAACATGCAAACATCACTCCATAGGCAATGAACCCAGAACCGTCTTGCTGTGAGGTGACAGTTTAACAACAGTATTAAATAAAAAATTAATGTAAAAAAAGGTATTTGTGGAGTTGGAGCTTCTTGTATAACTGAGCATGAAACAGCATATTAAATAGCATGTATTAAAATCTAATTATTAATACAAGAATTGAAGAATTGCAATATTTCAGAATTTCTGTCACATTTGCAAGTATTTGGTTTCAAATGAAACACTGGTAGGCGTTTTTACTTTAAACTGAATGAACAAAGTAGGGAGAGTGGGCGTGGGTATTGCGCATGCGCGTGGATAAGGCGGCGGAGTGCAGGAGCGAGGAGAGTTCAAACGCACGCGCACTCTCTCTCGCACGCACACGCACACACAGACAGCGCTCCAGAGAGAGTGAGTGAGGGAACCTACAGCCGACATGCCAGCGACAGAGAAAGACCTGGCCGACGACGCGCCATGGAAGAAGATCCAGCAGAACACGTTCACGCGCTGGTGCAACGAACACCTGAAGTGCGTCAACAAGCGCATCGCCGACCTGCAGCTCGACCTGAGCGACGGACTGCGGCTCATCGCCCTGCTGGAGGTGCTGAGCCAGAAGAACATGTACAGAAAGTACCACCCGCGGCCCACCTTCCGCCAGATGAAGCTGGAGAACGTGTCGGTGGCTCTGGAGTTTCTGGATCGGGAGAACATCCGCCTGGTGTCCATAGGTGAGCTCCCCGTCCTCCCCCTCCCTCCGCCCAGGTCTCAGGCTTTCAAACAAGAGCTCATCCTGAGTGAATCTTCAGAGCTGGAGCATGTCTCTAACTCACCTGTCACATAGGGCTGCTCGATTAATCGATTAGTCGCGGTTCTGAAAATAAAATCTTCCACAAAACCCACTCCAGCTGGGAGCTCTGGAGGCCATCACACAGATCTCTCCAGCAAAGAAAGATCTGCATCCCAGCCACCCCAGAGAGGCTCCTCAACCCTGCACTCTTCTCTGGAACAGGAACATCTTAACAGGGTGGAAAAAACCCGAGAGATGTTTTGTATCAGCCTGTAACAGATCACACATCCGATTGATCAAATGGATTTCAGGGGTGCTTTATGTTAATATGTGATTTTTCCTTTTTCTTAATAAGTGTTTAAATTCAAAGATCAAAGAAAAAGGAAATGACTAGTGCTTTTAAGTAGACAAGTCTAAAAACAAAAGTGAAATGAATCCATCTTTGCAAAGTTAGTGATTAGTAGTCATCATGGTGGGTAATTGTTTGATTGACCGACTGCCCTGTTGCTGCTGGCAGGCTCACTCACTAACTTTGGAAACATCCCATCTTTTAAAGTTGTCTGTTCGACAGCATTTTAGTCATTTTCTTTTATCTTCACATTTTAATAAAAAGAATGAAAGTAAACAAATTAAACTGTGTATTTAAATAAATTAAAAGGAAATAACCTCTGAAGAAGATGCATGATGTGCACTGTTACAGCCTGTTTTAAACATCTGAAGTCTCTTAAAAGTTTTTAGGCAGGAAGACCAGCCTGTTCACACCGTCAGCTTTGAGCGCATGTAGGGGACTGTATCTCTGCTGAAGATCCTCTCTGAAGTGGCTGGGAAGCACAGATATTTCTTTGTCCGAGTGGAGAACCACTGCTGGATTGCCTCCACCACCCCAGTGGGTCCTTCCTCAGCGTCAGTGGTTTAATCTGCTAATCATTTTATGATGATTTTTTTTTTCTTATAATAGCTTAATGTTTATGGGAATCAACATTCCAACATCCCACATGAAGAAGGCCCACCAAGTTGTGGTGTTCAAGTTTAGGATGGGGCTTGCAACAAAGGGGTTGCTGGTTCAGCTCCCAAACGTGGGGCGAGGGTGGGTTTCCAGCTCCAGCATTCACAGCTGAAGTGCCCTTGGTCAGGGCAGTAAACCCCATATCTGCCCCTCCGGGAACCCATTTCCTAATGTGTTTTCGGTTGTGTGGGTTAGATGGGTCAAACGCAGAGGATAAATTCACCACATGCTGTTCAGTGCGAGTGTTAAAGCGCAGGAATTAAATTCATTTGAAGTGTTTGGGGGGGGAAAAAAAGCTTTTCTTTTTCTCTGGAAAAAGTTTGGTTTTCCCAGTGCAGAAAGCTTGGTTTTCTTTCGAAGCTTTCAGCCCCTGAACAACCTGGAGGTTTCTGGAGGTCATGAAATGTGCCAACACACGCCGACTGGGTTCCTACATGAGCCAGTAGTACAAAACTTTAAGCTACATCTCCACCAACTATTCGTTGGCGATGCAAAAAAAAAAAAAAAGTCGTGCTTTATTTTCGACTCACTGGCTTACCTTCCTTTCTGCTTCTGAGACGTTACAAAACCTGAAGAGAAAATCTATTCGGCTTTCTCTCCTGTTTAGATAAGTGGCTCTTTCTTTGCGATTATCTCTTGCGAATATTTTGGAACACTTGCATCAGCTCTTTGTCAATCCCTTTCTGGGCTGAAGCAAGCATGAGCATGTGCTTGGGAAGCTCAGTTTTGAAATAACTAAGCCATATTAATCTCTGTCCATTGATGAGCACTGACATCATATTGGTAACTTTGCTACTTTGCTTTCCTTTATTTCTCTTGGAACCTCAGAGTTGCTGATCCTGTCAGTCAGCCGTTTTCTAATGTTCAGATTGCGCAACGTGAGAAAGCAAGACCAGATCGGTGAGACATGGATCGTACCTGTGAAACAGGTGCTTATGTCAGTAGTCTAATCCAAATGATCATTATCGCATAAGTCCTTGCCTTTGTTTGGTAATTACGCTGGCGAGGAAAACACGGGTAAACGTTGCCTAGGCAACCCAGTAGTCGACTTTTTATGTGCCGGACTGGATGGGAAATTTACAGTCGTTCTCACAAAACCGCCTCACGTCGTGGCCATGAATATTTGAGTGTCGTAACGGTCACGCACATAAACAATGTGCATGTAATTCAGCTCAGAGGGGAGTTGTGTATGACACAGCAAAGAGTTTGTGGCCTTACTGTGTCTGTTTCTCATGAACATTTCATTTATTTTTTGGAATAATTTGTATATTTTAGCTGTCAATGGGTTTTTTTTTTTTTTTTTTTTCTTAGAGTATTTAAGAAGGGGAACCAAACAATATTTTAGCACAAATAAAAAGGAAAGTTAGCATAACTTTCAGTGTGATTAGATTAGATTAATTTTTGTAAGGTCTTTTTAAAATTTAAAGTTACTTAAATTCAATTTGAGGCTTATTTGCAATGATTCGGTCAAGCAACGTTGTCAACATTTTTTTTTTTTCTTTCTTTTTTTCATTCATTGAATCATTGATCAGTTTAGTTTCTTGCAACTTGGTTCTAGTGTTTTATCTAGTTGTTTTTCTGCAATATCTTGTTGGGACCTGAAGATTTAAAGAGCCTTTGAACCGTGTTGCTGACGAGATCAATCAGAATTTTTTTGCTGATGCTGGTGTTTCATAGACATGCTTCACTCTAGTGTTTTGTAAGTTCTGAGAGCTGATCTTGCCTCTGTAAGTAGGTGAGCTTCATTGTACCACTGCTCATCTGGATGAATGAAAATGTACCTCCTTAACTGCTCTTTTGGGGGCTGACATGATTTGTCATGCCAGCTGTTGCCCAGCAACCCACTTTTTATTCCTCCCAGACGTAGTTTAGGCATGTACACCGAGTGAAGTAAGATGAGTAACGTCAGTAACGATTCCTGAAGACGCAACCCATTTTGCTGCATCTTTATTTAGATCTGCCTGCTACTTGTACAACCACATACCATCCAACAACAAATACCTATTATTTATTTTTCAGTCTTGTTTCTTTGTAGTTGACAAAGACCTTGTATGTAATGAAAAAAATAATTTTAACTTTTCTTTTTAATACACAGAGGTTTGAGTCCACATTCTGTTTTAATCACTGTAAATGAACCAACACAGTTACTTATTATTTTCCATCTCAGCCTGCAGAAGTTTAGCCCCATTCACACATAACAAAGTTATTGGATGTAGTTTTGGACTAATTCATGAATAATTAACTCCAGGCAGCCAATCCAAAAAGTATTTATGTATCGTTATGTTTTCAAGGTAACAAAAACTGGCTTTTTTTATTGAAATTGACAAAGCAGGGCAGGAAAATTCATGTGAATATATTTGTATGTGTAAAACCGTGAATATTTAATGTTTTGGTGAACTTTTTCATTTTAGGGGGTAAAAATGGAAAAATATGAAAAATATAGTGCTCTCACCACAGATGGTCATAGTATTTGATGCTTGGTTAGTCTGTTTAGTCATGTTATGAGGTTCTTCAACAGGCTCCCCTCCAGTCAAAGTTTAAGCTCAGCCTATACCACCTTTTCTGTCATTCCTGTTTACTCAGGGCATGGAGAGATGGCTCCCATAGGTTAGAATTTATACAGACACTTCCTTAATGATAATGTCTTCCTGTCCAGAGACTGCCCATCTGTTGTTATTGATTCCAAATGATAAATATAGACTTGCTTTGAAATGTGACCAAGCGGCACAATCAATACTGGCCCTCCACCCGAGCCATTGTTTTTCAAGCGTGTGGCATTTAGGGCCGAGCTATAGGTCATTTCCGGCAACTGGACTCTGAACAACTTGCTTTCATGCATGTAACGTAAGCTGTAAAATCAGCAGATCCCAACTAAAGGGCACTTTCATTCATGGATTGAAGATTTTTTTATGACATGATCTCTTATTAATAACCAGCCTTTAGAAGATCCTCATTTTTTTTTGACCAGAGAGGAATGGAAAGCTTCTAAAGCAAAATCCTCGAAGGCAAAAGTAATGAGTTTTGTTTCTCATATTCACAAATCTTTTAGGGCAGGGCCGCCCACGGGCCAGAGTTGGCCTTGAAGACATTTCTTTTGGCCTGCCAGAAAGAACCTCACACGTTCATCCAGAGAGAAAACAAGTTTCTGAAGTGTATATAACTTTTTTTGTGTGTTTGTATTGCATTTTAAAGTTCTTAGCTCTTTGATTATTCAGGCTCTGAAAAGTGTTGCCTGTTAGTGTTTTATACTTTTGCATGAAGTTGCCTGGCCAGACACTTCTTATTTACTCTTGTTTGTTCCTGTTGATTCACTGCGACTGCACAATTGTGGCTTAGTGTGGGGCGGCTTTCATAACGTATCAATCTTATTCCAACATGTATGAGTTTGATCACAGCATGGTCTGTCCGGATCTCTAAATAGCCCAGTGGTCTCCTTGATGTCCTGAGGTTTTCTCTCGCTGCCTCAGTTGATGTCAGCACAGGCAGTTCCTTAACCATAAAGGGGGGGGGGGGATAAAAAAATTGCTGGCAAATTGAACTGGAATAAATGCTTATTGTCTCAGAATGCAATCAATGCATTCTTTGCAGTTTGTTCAATGAGGTTTTATTTAAAGCATTGTTGCTGCTGATATGAGTCAGTACTTGGAGGTATGGGGAGGACTTTGGGCTGAATGACATCACTTGGTGCTTTTAAGTGCCTTTCCATCTGTTTCTTTCTGAGATGGTCACTTCAAGTTCAATCCTCTGTCCATTGGTTTTCTCGAAAGACTGGAGGTCATACTTTTTTTTAAAAATTTTTATTTATTTTTTTTTTGCAGTTGCAGTTTTTATTTATTGCTCTGTCAACTGTTTTCCCCCATTGAATGAGGAACAGGGTTTCACATGTATATCTCTTCTGAGAAGGTCTGTAATCAGCTTGTCTGAAAACCAACCCTGCTCCTAGTAGCAGTTCATAAATCCCACCAACAGAGTGCACAGTGGCATGCCAGGCAGGGTGTGGTTTGCTCATGCAAGTCGAGCTTTCCAATGTGATTAAGATCAAAAAGACCCCCCCCCCCCCACCAAAGAAAAAAAAATCCCCAATGAACAACGATGCAACAGCTTGTTAGAAAGGTCTGAGTTTGGACGCTGTTAAAAGCTCTACCCTTCTTGCATCCTTTGAGCTCAGCCTAAACAAATATGCGTCTCTAGAAGGAGCGGTCATGCTCATGGAATTCACTGATGTTTTAGGGCCTTTAATCAAAACGACAACCACAAGCCACCACAGGCCTCCCTCGCAGATCCCCAGCTCCACCAGGCGTTCAATAAATCCGGCTGTTCAGAACTTTAATCTCCAAAGACAAGGCTCTAAATGCAGGGACAGACCGAGGAGGCTCAGAGCTGCTGTGACTGATGAATTCTCAATTTGATGCTGACAAGTTCCCATGAGAGTTGACTTTTTTTGGAAGGGATTTGGTAGAGGTGGGAATTTCTTGGGTGTTAAAGGTAATTTGCTCCTCCTTTCATATGACGGGAATCAGAGGCTAGTGAGGAAACTCTTGTTAAATGTGCTTCTAATGTGCAGCCAAGCTTAATCCTAGGACTCCTAAATCGCAAACACATTGTAGTTTACATTTTATAGTTGTTTGCTCGTATCGGTAGTGCTGTAATCAAGCTGAGATCCATCAGTGCTTTAAAATGACCAGCAAGCCAAGGTTTAAAACAAACCTATGGCATTGCAAATAAAGACCGTGGAAAAGCTCTCGATGCAGTTTACATGTATGAATGGAACATGTAGAACAGTATTGTGAAGTTCTTCTGAAGACTCCTTTAGATCTAATTTATGTGTTGCAGCCTGTGTTCAGAAGATCATTAGTTCAGTTCCTGGGAATGACTCCTCCATCAGTGACTGTGAGGACAAGAGAGCATTATTGACCTTGGGGGCTCCACGTAATGCTCAATCACTTGCGTTGCAAGCCTGAATGGGTGTCTATTACTCACATGGCAGAGTTGGCAGTTGCTGTTTTGTGTGTTTTCGCTGTCAGATGGATTTTTGTATATCCAACGAGCCACATAATATCCTGACCCTCACAGCTTGGTACCATTGTGTAAACTGCAGTTCCAGTTTTTCTAATCTTGGTATTATATTAATATGATCTACATTCAAAGGTTTGCCAAAGCCTAACATTCATGATGAGTAAGAGCATTGCTATGCATGAAAATGTACGCCTCCGTTACTGAATGGCAATGTTGTTTCTGTTGCCCTGTGTGTGGAAGAATGCCAAGCTTTCCCCCCAGGGTGTGACGGATGAGGTGGTTTTGTGAGTTGCTCCTGATTCCCGTTGCTGTCTTGTCCTTGTGACCCCTATTCAGAACAGACTGGGATTGTAGCTCTAGTGGACTGGCGCTTAGATGTGAGAAGTCATATCTCAGTGTTAAGAAAACAGTTACCAGAATACTGAGTGAGATTTTGAGATCAGCGGGTGCTTAAATTGTCATTCGTTTGCCTGTCAGTCAATCAATCAATCATCCAAGCAGCAGTGTTTTAAAAGATGCAGTGTTTAAAAAAGGAATGAGTTGGGATGTGAGGCGGCAGTTGTGCACGGCAAGGTTTGTGCCAATGTGGAAGTATTTAAACATGTTTATTTTTGTTTGTTGTATTTCCACTTCTAATTTTGAGCTATTTTGTCTTTGTTTGCGAAGTTTCTTTAACATTTTTAAAACTGCGCTGCACTTCAGAGTATTTCAGGCACTGCAAAAAGCAAATGATGCTCTCTTTGTAACGATGGTAGTCAGGATCCTTTGGTTATTGACCATAAACGATGTGGTCAGAAAAGTAACAAAAAGTCACAATACAGACGGGCTTGATCAAGCCTTCCTTTTTCAATCGTATGGTGTTTAAGATCATTGTCTCCCGGGAGCTCCTCCATCTTGAACACAGTTCCCGTGATCTTTAGAAAGGACACCAACTGCAATGTGTACAAGAATGTTCTGTTGCAGCTTTGATGTCTAGTATATTTTTCATGCAACCCTTTGAGTATCTCCGAAAATCCTTTCCCCTTTTTGTTTTTGAAATAAGTCTTTGTTTATGTTGAATACAGACTTTTCTGTTCAAGTGCAGAATCAGATGACATTTGCAGATAAAGGAAGTATGTGTGTGTTTGTCATATATATAGCATTTTTTCCACACCTGCCTAAAACTTTTGCAAAGTACTGTGAGTATATATATTTTTTTAAATTATTTTATATATATATAATATATTATATATATAATAATTTAAAAAAATATATATACTCACAGTACTTTGCAAAAGTTTTAGGCAGGTGTGGAAAAAATGCTGTAAACAAAGAATGCTTTCAGAAATGGAAGTGTTCATCATTTATTTTCATCAATCAACAAAATGTATGAATGAACAAAAGAGAATCTAAATCAAATTAATATTTGGTGTGACCACCCGTTGCCTTCACCAAAAAAAAATATATATATATACACACACAATATTTTATATATCTATAATAATCTGTGTAAACTGCATACTTAAATCGTCGTACTTTTCTCAGCTGTGATGAGTTGTTAAGTTATCTCAAAAAGAATTGCTATAAAAATGGACCATTTCGTTTTAATGTTTTCTCCAGTCCTGCTCATCTCCCTGCACTCTCATCTTCACTGCTTTAAAGGCCCGATCTCTGGGGATGAATCATCGGATTGTTGCCCCCAGGCCCCCGCAGAGCTGAGCTCAATTCCGTATGTCATGCAAAAACCTTTAATCCAGTGTTGTCTCAGTAAAACAAATGTGGTTTGTGGAGAATGATTCTCGTTAATGCAGGTGGCTAGCTATGAAGTGCATCTTAATATTATTAAACAATGTCATGAAATATTAAATAACGCCTTAATGTTTCATGATTATTTGCAAGCTAATTGCACTTGGCATTATGTCCTCTCTATCAGTACTGGTGAACCTCATGCTGTCACACTGATGCATGCTTTTGCATTTTATTTTAATTTGGATATTTTGATTGAAACGGAACATTGTATTCATGGTATAACGTCATTATTGTGGTGACTTTGTGACCAAGAGATTTGCTTGGAGAAAGTGAAATTAATGAATGAAATCCATTCGATGGAGTATTGATGGTTATCTCAAGATAGTTGTTATAATACTGCAGAATAAAATTGAGTGTTATTCTCTTAATATTTATGTTTTACAGGTTGTGCATTTTACACGTACACCACATGGCCTCGCACTCCAAAAATGACATACTTTGCGTCTGAATGAGAACAAACTGAGCTTCTGTGATGACATCTGAAACATGAAGCCTTCTTTCACACAGCTCTGTAGCCCTTGACGGATTACCCAACCTGTTGTAAACTTGCAACACTTCGGCTCAAAAATGTAGATTGACGGGGCAGAATTAAAACAATTCCAGTTCTTATCTCGCATCCATTCAGGGCCTGAGCTCGCCTTTGATAAAAGGGCTTGTAGCAGCCAACTCCCACTGATTTACTTGAAGAATAGCCTGTGAGGTTGAAAACTCAGAGTGATGGAAGTATCATTTAGTGGAAAACTACATTATCGTTTGCTGCCTTAAAGTGAAAGATTTGTTATTGTGAAACATGCTTTCACTCATAAATGGTGGGAATCAGTTTTATCAGCTTTTAAACCTACACATCAACAAAATGACTTAAAACCTTGAAGCCTTTTTGGTCTTTCTGCGTTTATTCTAAACCTATGATTTGATGTTATAAACTCTCTTTTTGGTTCTGCTTTAAGACATTTTTGTTTCTGATTTTGCTCCTGAGACTAGTCCCTGAAAACTTGTCCTACTGGATCGTCATGTCTTTATTGGCTGAACTTCCCTACCTGTGTTTGTGCTGTGACGAGAATGTGTGCACACACAGGAAACGGTCTCTCTTTTTGTCTTCATCCTGCTTCCTGGGGACTGTTTTAAAGCAAAATGGCCATCATGTACAGGAATCACAAAGCTCTGGCATTCTCATTGAGGGAAACCCCAAAAGACCGCTTCAGACTGTTGGAATCCACCATCTTTACCTTCCATATTCCGATATCCTGTCCAGTATAAGAGCATATTGTTCAGGACAGATTGCTCTATGGCTTCTGATAGGATAATAGCGAACAGCAATGGGTTTGGGGCTTGAACTGTGCATTTCTGAAGTCAGTCTGTGAAATTAGTTTATGATTAATCCTCCAGCTGAACCATCATGCCTTCTGCCATTTCTTCCCATGTTTCTTTTTTAGATTTAAGTTACTGAATAAAATGCTATGAAACAACTTACTTTTTAACTTGAACTTTCCGCCTGGCAGTTCACAAGTCCAGGCGCAGAGTGAGAGCTGCTTTCCAAAGCCAGTAAAGAGCTGCTGACAAAAAAAAATCTGCCCTAATTCTGTTGGGTTTAAGGGCTCACTTGACATCATCGTACTCTAGTGTAGTGTTGCCGAACTGGAAATGAGGGAAATGGAAAAAGATTCAGAAATTGGTTTGTGCTGTTTCATTTGAGAGTTAGTAGTACAGGACCCTGTACTGTAAACAAAATTGACAAACCCACTTTAAATAGGCAGCTCCCCCCTCAATAATCTGTCATCAATGATTAATTTGCTTATTGTAATTCACTAGATGTTGTTTGGTCACAAGTGCCATTTAATTTTCACACACGTGTTCTCTGTCAAGCAGACCTCTCTGATTTTTCCCCATCAGCTTCTCAAAGCTTCATGCTTTTGTGGACTCCGGGATGTGTAGGTGGTGTTGGGGGGCCAACTTTTCCATTGTCTCGGTGAGAGACAAAAGTCAGGCAGTACTTGATTTGGATGTAAACTGGTCACAGGAAAAGCAATGCGGGGCAGGGCTTTAGGAAGGAAGTTGATCCCCGGTGTAACCTGGAAGGTGGAAATGCCTGAGCTATCGCCAGATGCTGGGAACGCAGATCTAGGGCTGGTTGGAGTGGAAAATGCTAAAATTACAGTAACGGGTCTTGAGAAACAGGGGTGGGTTTGTATCACCACAAAATGCAAATTATCTGGCATTGGTAAAGTTCAGTCTGAGTGAAAAAGGAAGCTCCCATGCCTGCTTCCCCAAATTGAAATGTGACACACTTTCACCAGTGCCGTGCTCTTATTCACTTCCATTATTTACCTTGCTTCAGACATCACTTTGTACCTTGTTAGACAGTAGTTCTTTCACTCCGATTGCAGTCTAGACTTGATAATCTAGTAAATATGAAGTTAACACCAGCACTGTTCAGCTTCTACATATGTGGGTTGTTTTTGATGCATTCATTGCAGGGAGATTGTAAACGTTCCTAAATGCATCAATTAGCAGATCGAATGGTTTAGAGGTGCACTTTGTAGCTCACAGTTGAAAACTCCTGTCTTTCTCTATCATTTGTCTTTATCCTCTACATCAATGGTCCAAACCCTCACAGGACCACCAGCAAGCAGGTATTTCTGGTTTATGAACATATATTAGACTGTTACTTTAGAAGTAAACAACTGGCTGTGAAACAACCATTACCCATGTTATTATAATTAATAATTAAGTACAATGCAATCAAACCTATACTTTAGAAACAGGATGACATTATATGAATATAACCCTCAATTGAGGTTGACAATAACTGTTGGAAATTTGAGCTAAAAATAGCCACATAGGAGGCCAAGCAAAACATGGCCCATAAGGGTAACATCTACAATTACAGTTTGGGTTTGAATTCAAGACTTTAACCACATTAAGACATTGCAAACGTCTTTGATTTATAAAATTGTCTGTTTGCTTTCAGACATGAGGTTTGAACCAAGAACCTTCAGCTTGGCGTATGAACGCTGTACCACTGAGCCCCTTGGCTGATCTTACAACAGTTTTGAGACAATATAAACACTGTGACACTACAGGGCCCTGCAGTTTGCTTGATCATCATCTACATTTGCCACACTTTTAATTAACAATACGTCTTTGTTATACTTGTCACGGTGTACATACTATACATCACAAACTGGTTTTTAAGAATTAATGACATTGAGTCTTGGTTTTAGAACAGTTTTGTGTGGTAAACCTCAGAATTGCACAAAATTGAATCATTTTGCCTATTGGTTGCAAATTTCTTTGTGAGGTAAATGGTTGGGGTGAATCCATGGATACCGTAGAAGAAATAATTGATGTGATGGATCAAGGTTTAGAAGAAAATGCAACCCATTGCTTAATAGCTCCAAGGTCAGTTGAACGGTCTCTTATTGCCTGGCTAGGTGCACACAAACTACATTTATCCTCAGAGTTTGGTGCTCATATGACTTACTGTGGCATATTTTTAAACGTATTTTTTGGGAAAAGAAAAATCGGAGCAGTTCCAATAACAGAAACAGCAAATTATACAGCAATCAGAACAGAACATTTATAGAAGCAGCAAAACTGCTGTGAAAACTGAGACGATCATATCTTTCAAGATGTTAATCTACCATGGACAATTTTTTTTTTTTTTTTACACCTTAAAGCTGGAGTTAATGCTCAGTGTTACTAGTTTCATGAAGAAGAAGAAATTACTGAACGTGTAGATTTGAAAAAGTGAAAGTGACTATTCTCGTCATTGTGAAACGCAGCATAGAACAACACAATGAAATTCAACCTCTGCGTTTCACCCATACACACACGTGCAGCAGGGGGGAGCTATTGAATGTGCCCCGTGAGCAGTGACGTGGACGGTACCTTGCTCAAAGGAACCTCAGGGCAACCTACTTGTGAGGGAATCAAACCCACAATCTTGCAATCTGGGGCAACTCCTTAACCTCTACAGCATTTAGCAGATGCAACTTCCAATTCTTAACTACAGGGACTGTCTCCCTGGAGCAACTTTAAGGGTTTTGCTCAGGAACCTAATGGTGGCACTATCGGAGCACATTGGAATTCGAACCTGTGACCTCTTGGTCCATAGGCGACCATCTTACCACTAGACCACCAGCACGGTCTGAATACAAAAGTTTACTGCAGAATGGTTGTTGAACATTTCATTCTCTCATCAGTTTCATTTGAAATATTGAATGATGTTTATTGCCACCTGAACTTCTAAAACTTTATTAGCATTAGTAGCTATTGGAATTATTGTAACTTTAAAAGGATTTTATACCATGGTCCCATGCCCACTGTGTATTCAGGGTCTACTGAGAGAGCAATGTATGTTTTTGTTGTACATTAGAGATTCTGTCACAGTCTCTGGCTCCCACAGCGGCGCCAACCATCACCTGCTCTGCTCAAAAGAAGAGTGGCCATTCAGAAGAGGAGAGACTGGAGAACTGTGCCATGCTCTTAACCAAATATTTCAGGGTTGCTATAGTGCTCCTCTTCAACAATAATATTCAGTCACGCTACCTTCTGGTGTGCATGGAAATCAAGTGCCAGAGCCTGTGCCTAAGAAAACCCATGAGCTTCACTGCCACCTTCCTGTGTTGCAGTATTTTATGTTGGAAGCCTTTGTGGTTTCTCTTGTGGTCTTCTGTTCGGCCGCAGCCTCCATTACCTTTCCCTCGTTTGCTGCCCTTTGCATTTCTTAACCTCTTCCATTACCTTAAGTCTGACAGCGTATCCAGGGCTTTGTTTGGCAAACCATGTTTCTCCACTTGGCCCGTGTCCTTTTGCAGTGCTCATACTTGACCTGAAAAAGGGGAAAAAAAACACAGCACTCCAAGGTCAGCACAGGAAACGCTTACCTTTTCGCCTCAGAAACCAAAGGCCACTCTTGCGTCATTTGTACTGCAGGACTGACCTTTCAGGAGCTGGGTCTTTGCCACAGGCACAGGAAACTCCTGCCCTCAGTCTAAATGACATCACTGTTGAGCTCATGGTTAGGCTTAATGCTTCGAGGCCCGCAGAACTGTGCCTGTTGAATCGTTAATTTGTGGAACTTGTGTTGCTGTTGAACCACTCACCAAACCTCCTCCAAGGTCCAGGATGTGTCATCAAATACAATTTTTCCTTTGGGCAGTTGATCAACCAAGATGTGTCTGGCTTTTTGCACTGAAACTAACAAGTAATGGAGGAGTGTTTGCCACTAAATAGAGATGTGCAAACATGAGGCCTGAATCATCACCTTGCCTCAAACCAGCCTACATTACTAGCCTGTCTGCAAGCAATGAAACAATAAGACATTGTCTTACTGTATCAGTGCGTTTTTTTTTTTTTTTTATTGTATCCCGACTACAGAGTTCGCTTGTTTTAAGGGTGGCGGTAATCTAGTGGTAGGGTACTTGCCTATGGACCCATGGCTCAAGAGGTTCCAGATTCAAATTCCACTTCTAGCACTACCATCACTGGGCCCTGAGCAAGACCCTTAACCCTGAGTTGCTCCAGGGGGGACTGTCCCTGTAAGACATGGAAGATGCTCTGGATAAGGGATTGGGGCAGTGGTTAGGGAGTTGTCCCCGCATTGGAAGATTGTGGTTCGATTCCCTCACAAGCAGGTTGCCCTGAGGTACCCTTGAGCAAGGTACTGTCCCTGTCACTGCTCCCCGGGCGCTTTCAATAGCTGCCCACTGCTGCACGGTGTTTGCATGGGTTAAATGCAGAGGTCCAATTTCGTTGTGGTTCATGTGTGCTGTGCTATGACCTCGCAATGACAAGGGTTGTCACTTTCACGTTTTTTTCATAAGAGCATCTGCTAAATGCTGTAAATGTTAAGAGGAGTAGTTTGAGTCTCTTCAAGTCAATTAGGTTTTAGTATTTCAACCATAGACACAGTGAAATGTTTCTCCAGGACCAACGTGCTACACAGATGATGGCGTAAATATAACATTTTATTTATTTATGATTTACTGTCCTCCATTGTGCATCATTCGGAATGTTGACATTAGTATTTAACCACAAAAAACATCAAATTCAGATCTGCAATTTATTTCTGGGATGTACTGGCAAGTAAATGGTTCATTTAGAAATGTAGTGTTTTACATGCTAACTGTTAAATTCCCTCCTTTTTGAAATTACATTTTTTTGGGATATGGACCCTTTAACAAACTAAAACTAGAAAAAAACTATTTTAGGCAAATTTTATGCACATTTTCAGACACTCCATTCTTATGCATTATTAAAACCTTATTTGTATGAGAACTGCTACCAAGCCTAAAGATCTTGTAGCTCTTTAACCTGCCTGGCCTGGCTATATTTGTGCTTTTTTGTTTTTGTTTTTTAGGTTGAATTGCTACTTTAACTGAGAATCTTTTATTGCTTTTCAGAGATTTAGCCTCGAGTCCTCAAGCCTCTTTTTTTTTTTTTTTTTTTTTTTTTTTTTTTTTTAACCATCTCGTTCAACGAGTTCAAGCAAAGCAATCGGTCATGCTCCTCTTTAGACCCATACAGCGGGTCAATACAAGACTAAAGTTAATGTTTTACATCTACTGACATGCCATCTGTGTAGAGCCTGTGTCTGAAAGCAGGGCGTTCGATGATCTCATCTCTGCCTAGTGCTTACACAACCGTACCTTGCTCGCTGACCCGGCATTTAAGCTGCAGAGCTCGAATTTTTTAAATGTTTTTGCTCTGAGCACCTTGTTTTCGAAATCAAAAGCAAACCTTTGTTCTCCACACACCTGGGTGTTCTCACATATACTTCTGCAGCGTGATCTCATTAGAAACTGCACACAGGTGATAAGACAAAATGGAAATGCTGGATAGAAATGAGAAAAGGGGACATTGCTGGGGCTTTAAAGGACTTTGATTTTGCAGAACGAACACAAACACACAAATATCGGAGTCTCATAAAGCATAGAGACTCCACCCTTGGGTCACAGCCAGAATCCTTATGCTTATTCAGGAATTGTATCCCAGCTAGTGTTGCCCACTGAAAGGTACCAATGGCTGCTTGACTTATGGCTCAGACATGTCTGACAGATTAAGGAGCACAGGGGATTTTTATGAGAACAAATAAAGTGCAAACAAAGGAACCTATAGAAACACGATCTCCTTACTTGGTGCGCTTGGCAAACGGGTAATCGTCTGTGTTTCAGCTGTGTGTTTCAGGCCTATTTGTCACAAAGCTGTAACTCAAAATATTTGCTGAGACTTATACACAGATTTCCGGCCTACTGTGTTATTTATTTTGGCTACATTCATCCAAGATGACTTCAGATGTATGAACGATCTTCAAAGCCTTTTTTTATTCAGCATGAAGGCAAGTTTAGACGTTGAATTGTACTGAGAAGCAGCACATTTTTCTATTCAGTCCCTGTAGGTTTTTTTTTTTCCTGCCATGCAGCGTTCATAGCAGGGGGAATGTTTTAAATTCAATTTCTGTCTATTTATTTATTTATTTATTTTTAATACTTTCTTTAAAAAGCAACAAAATATGCAGGCTTTTGATTGTTTATGTATGTAATATATTTACAGACTTTCTAGGAAAAAAATAAAATACCCCACAAAGTTTTAAATCAATAAAAGTTAAAGAGGATGTTTAGCTACAGGACGTGTGTGTACTCAAATAAATAAAATGATATTTGAATAGTCCAGTAAGCGGTCTAACATTGTTAGGATGTCTTTTGCAATACTGATGCTGAAACACTGTTAGTGTCGCACTATACTGATTCTATAGTTTGTTTTTTTTCTTATATAAAAGCTGCCAATCGTTGAGATTTACTACTGTAGCATTTGCATTGGGATGATCATCGAAAAGTAGGCTGTCTGGCAGAAACTACTCAAACACATTAGCACCCCAGCAAAGTGACATTTACAGCATTTAGCAGACGCTCTTATCCGGAGTTGACTTCTGTTGGTCAGTTAGAGTCTCCTTGGAACGACTTGGAGTTAAGGGTTTTGTTCAAGAAGCCAGTGGTGGTAGAGCTTGAGGTAGGATTTGAACCTGTGACTTCTTGGCACATAGGGGAGTATCCTACCCCTAGACATCCAAAACTAATACACTAATGATTTTAAATCACGCAGTGTGTTGGTTGTTTCAGACTGGATTTGCTACACAGTTGGTTTGGATTCGTTCTTTATGTTCTCTGAGAATTGATCAAGCAATTTCTTTTGATTCCTGCCTGGTACCTTTATTGGACCAAGTCCGTCTGCAGTTAATATTCTGAGTGATATGATTTTCCCTTCATACTTACAAACAGCTCAGTTCTGCAAAGTCATTGCTTCGGATAAGGTGATGGTGGGAAACAGCTTGAAATAAGGATTAAAATTGTGTTGTCAGAGCAGGAACACTTTATACACACAGTTCAGCACAGATCTCTAAGCTTTCCTCGAAACTGTGCAGGGTTAAATTGAAATGTGCTAAAACTACAGCAGTCTAATGACTGTGATCCAAGGATCTGGTTTTAGTCTGATCACTTGGTGGTAACTTTTTTTTTTATGGTTCTTTGGGCCTTTTTTTCAGAAGGTTTTCACCTTTCTGAGAAACGTCACTCAGCCGTGTCTCGGTGTTCATAGAAGCTGCTCTTAGAGGGTCATTGAGAACTCTGCTGGTTTCTAGCTGCCCCTGTCTTTTGTCCTCGTCTCCATTCTCCCACAAAGGGTGGTTTCTGACATTACACTAGGCTGTATGCAGGAGTACTGTGTAGAGTCCAGAGAACAGGTAACCTGAGATGTGAGCGGGTAAATTTCACTCCTCCAGCCCCCCTCGTTCTCCTGTTTTAACTGTATGACCAGTGGGCAGACCTCAAACGTGCAAAGTTTTATTGGGTTTTTTTTGTCTGTACTTGCAAAGATAATTGAGAATTAATTCGGAAGTTTAAACGAACAGGCCCAGTATTGATTGTAGTTTAAATAGTGGTTTATGCTTGACGGCCTGTTTTGTTAGGTTGAACGAACCTTTTTTAAAATTTTTTTCCTTAGTTGTAGATGTTCCACTCCTAGTAGTCTCATGATCCTTCATTTGCACATTAGCAGATGCAAATTAGTTTTGGCTTTTCTTGTCTACTTTGTAAACATTTGCCAAAAGCAAGTGATTAACTGTGACAACTTGAAGTTCCTGTTGGACTGTCAGACACAAGCCTGAAGTAAAAGTGCCTTGATGTGTTAAGACCAAGATGTTAGGAGTAAAACCTTGAAGTCCTTTAGGTTGAGAGACGGGGCCTCTACAGACCGGACTAGTCTGTCCAGTATGTCCCACAGGTGCTCTATTGAAATTAGATGTGGGGAATTTGGAGGTCAGCTCAACTCTGTCATGTACCTCAAACCATTTGTGAACACTTTATGCAGTGAGTCAAGGCACATTATAATACTGGAAGAGACCAATGTTCATGGGCAATGGCACAGACATGAAGACATGTTCTGCAACGATGTTAAGGGATTGGGACAAAGTAACATCCACATGAGTAACAGGTCCCCTGCAGAACACTGTCCAGTGCATCACACTGCCTCCAGTGACTTCTGAAGTGGCGAGTGATGAAAACGCAACTTGCCGTCAAAGAAACCATGATGCATCAGACCAGACCGCTGTCTTCTGTTACTTTGTCTAGTTTGATGGTCATGTGTCTCTTGTCTGGTAATCTTTTGATGGTCCAGGATTATGACGGAGAGTCTGGCTGCTCTGTACTACCTGAACACTGGGTGACCTATCGCATATCTGTCATAGCCAGCCTTTATGCTCTTTCCAAAGGTCTGTGCTATAGTAGCTCTCCTGTGACCGGTTCACTGGTTGTCATTCCTTAGACTGTTTTTGGTAGATATCCACTGACATTGAAAGGCCAAATTGTAATGGCTCATTAACTAAGTAACTCATGTCTTGCACTTGCTCATTTCTCCTGGAAGTAGTAAATGAGCAGGATCATTCCGGCTGCTGTTTCTGTAGTCCAGCCCTAACCTTGTTGCTGGAATGCCACCCCCTGCAGAGCGTCCTACCAAATGTGAACTAACCTTGCTTATGACCAACTCCATGATCCTTCTAAGTATAAAGCACTTCATCATCACACAAGAATAAGCACATGAAAGGGACTGTAATGAAAGGTAGTTGGTTGTCCAAGACACACACACAAAATTATCAAACTCATCTCATGGCAAGATCAGTGCAGCAATTGTGTTAGTGAGGGCTTAGCTGCTTACATCAGCCTCGCTTAACAGTGATTCATTTATTGAACAGCGCATATATTCCTTACTTGTCCTCTGTACATTCAGAAACAGGAAAAAAATACCCAGTGTAATACCATGTATTTTATGAAGACAGATCTGTTTGAATGGCTATAGCCCTCAGAAATGAAGATTGCTTCCAGTGCACATTTCTGGATCGTAGCCCAGCTCAAGCAGCTGTTGGTGATCCCTGGCTGCTGTTGGGAAGTGACAGCGGAGCGCTCAAGAGCGCTGGCCTAGGTAGACGATCCTCGTGACCCTTAAGTCTACACGTCACGGTAAAGGCCTTCGGAAGTCACCACAACAGAGGGGTCCATAAATATGGCCTCCATCTCCCACCTTATCACCAGTGCCTGTACTTCTGAGTGAGCGTTTGTAATTGAGATTTATGCCATTACCATATAAACCATATGGTGGCCTCCCACTGGTTAAGTGGGAACATCTTAGGCACTTCCGAGAGAGTGAGGTCATTGCCTAGGAATAAGTGCACACTATAATAAAAGGATGGTGGGGATCTGAGAGGGGAGAAACTCCAAAGAGATTTGCACTCCAGCTCAGATGAAAGCTTCTTGTTCTGCATGAATATGCAGGAGGATGTTGAAATGGGGGGGGGTGAAACGTCTTGATGATGTGTTATATGAACCACAGAGTGCAAGCCTGACAGTAAGCTTTGGTTGTTTCCAGCTCCACTTAGCTGTTTGAAGCCAAGAGTGCGGAGGTTGACAGTTTTTGGTCGACCCTCTTATTTTGTGCTACACACGTTTCTGGCCCCACAAAACAAGCTCTTTTCGGAAATGACTAGTTCTCTGACTACAGGCTTCATGAGTTTCACCATTGTGTTGCATGAGGACCTGCAGTTAATCAGTTTCTCCCATGTAGAGTCGTGCTCACAGGTCACATTTCTGACTGATTCTCATCGTGAGCTAGTTAGAAAATTGCAGTGATGCAAGCTTAAAGTGATTTGAGGGTTGTGCATTAGCGTAATGGCTTTTAATTGGCGGCTATTGCATGTTTTTGTATTACTTTGTTTTACTTTGCTTAGGGCTTCTGTACGTCATTAACTCCTCAGTCCAGCGGTCAGATCTGGGCAAAGCAGGTCCAGATAATAGCGTGTAATTATAACGCATGAAAGTGAATCGGTGGCCGCCGGCATTGCGCAGAAGGATATTAATCCTACCTACTTGATTTTCTAGAGTGCATGCATGTCTTTAATAAAGATTAAGCACAATATTGAAATTACCATAACCACCCCTGCTTCTGATCCAGTCTAGGGCGTTTCAGTCTCTTGCACGTTTCTGAGGACGTCTCCATTCAAGCTTGTCCAGCGGCTGCTCTGCTTTGAACTTTTATTGAAGTTGACGGCACGTGCTGGAGTACCTTTTTGTTGTTTGGTGGAATACGTTTCCAGGTGGAATACGTTTCCAGGGGCAAGCTGGACGACTAAGGGTCACCGCTTTCTCTTGAATGTTTGCCGTTTTATTATTTATTTAATGTGTGCTTTTAATATGAGCCATGTGTTGGCAAGAACCCCCCCCCCCCCCCCCCCCCATCACTTCTAGAAAGTCTGAGCATGCACCATAGTTCTATTGATAGTGTTATTAATCCTCAAGTTTTATTACTTCAAAATGTTTCGACAGTGTGGGAACGGCTAATGATTTTGTCTCCGAGTGGCCCCCATTACAAAAACTCCATGACACAATAGTTGGTGAAAGCTGCAGTAGTTTTGCCTTGGCTTGATGGAGAGCCTCTGAATGTGCTGGATGACCTGACTGGACTGTTAATGGGGATTCTAGGGCAAGGCTCTTTGTTCTCCTGTGGTCTCTCATTGGCTCCTTTTGCGAGGGATGTGGTGATCTCACAGCAAAGGAATGCCCTCCGCTAGGTAAAAGCCCACATGCCCCAGTCACAGATGGCTGACGGTGATGTCATCATTAGTTGCCCAGACGTTATGAGAACAGAGCCGTGACCTTTGGAGGGTGTTTGCCAAACTGAGAAGCCAGGAGGCCCATGGTTTTTATTCTTTTTCTCACACACACACACACACACACACACACACACACACGCGTGTGCTTTTTTTTGGCTTTTCCCCACCATTAGCTGTGGTGTTGATTGACCTGTTCCCTATAGGAAACATTACAATCTGTTTTATATTAAAAACGCAGCATGCATCTATAGCATTGCTCAGTCCTGTCACACGGGGAATTTGTAACAAATGATCACTCAATGAAATACCCACATGATGTGAAACAAAAACAAACCTAATGATGTAATCTGACAAAATGTGCTGAGAACTTTGCTCAGCCAAGTAGGTGACTATTATATTCTCCAGAAAGATTGTTTCATGCTTGTTTCTTTCACACATCAGCACATTCAAGATTAGAGGCACAGTGGTTTCTCCTGCAGGCTTTAGCGTGGAAGAGGCACGTTTTAGTCATTTAACTTGTCTGTGTGTAGTTTCTTGTTCGATTGTAGTCGCTTACCATCTAATAGGTCAACTTGCCGATGAACTGGTTAACTGACCCAGCGCCATTATCCCCGGTTGACCCCAGTATTTTGAGTTGGTGGAAATAAGGCTGTCCAGAAATACACAAAATAATCATTTCACGCAACAACAGCATGTAAGACTGCAGCTGTTGGGTCATGAAATCAGCGATGAGGTAATGTGTGAAGGCACAGGAAACGAGCAGTGTGAACGTGGATCGATAATGCTGCTCCTAATTCAAGTTAAGGAGCTGAAGTCATGTCAGGCTTATTGCGGGAATTTTGCAGGTGTCCCTTGAAAAATGAAGTGACATTCAGGCTCCAGCCAGCTCAGGCTCCAGCCAGCTCTGTATTTGTGGTATAGCAACGCATTTTACTCATGATGTGATTCCACTCATTTTACAATTCTTGGTTACTTTTCGATATTTGGTCGCTTAGGCTGTAGATTGCTTTGGAAACTCATGACCTAGAATTTATACTGATCTGCCACAACTTGGAAACTGCTGATATGTGCAGTGAATAGCATGATGTGTTGAAAACAGAAAAAATAAGCGTAAGAACGACTCCGAAAAGGGGTCAGATTATCATGAATAGACGTCGGGTCAGAGAATCTCCAAACAGATCTTGTAAGGTGTTCCTGCAGTGGTGCTTATGAAGGCGGTTCCCTTTGCTTCGGTGTGAAACGAACAAACTTTGGATACCAGAAACGCCTTCATGATACTTACTTGTCCAGATATAAATGAAATCCTTATCCCAAGGGTGGTTAGGGTTTATGTGGGTGGTGTGACTGCCTCCTGTGCTCAGGCTCAGGGAGTAGAGCCCACTCTATTTCTTTATTCCCCCCAAACTGTTCTGGCTGACCACCATGGCAGGAACAATCCACCTCCATGCCGCCTTTGTGTTGCCAGCATTGCGTCAACCACATGACTGCCATATTAACAGCGCTGTTCATAAATCTCAAAATCTCTTTTGTTCTGGTCTTTAATGAAGACAAGCATCTCAGTTTTGATTAAACTCGGGAATGGGCATAAACATGCCCGTGGATTATGCAGGTTATCTAAACAAAGAGTTTAGTGTGGCATTTCATCTGTCAACTCCAAATAAAAACCCTTTTTTGCGGCGCTCACTTCTCCATGTTGGAAATTGGTTTGGACTTCAATTTCGATCTTTCCTACACCTACAGAGACCGTGTCGTTCTAACAAATGAGAACTGGCACACATTCTCTTTGCAAACATGTGAACTCAAGCGTGACCAATTTTCCTCTCCTTTGTTTTATACATGGCAGATCTTCACTGTATCCTGTTCACAACTTCCAGGTACATCCAGTACCACACTCGCTCAAAAGCAAATGACCAATTCGGTCTGTTTGGAATGAGGCATTGAGGCATCAGCTTTTGTGAATAGACTTCATGTTCTCGATTTCCTTTCTCTTGGTCACTGCTGCTTTGTGTTCCAGTGCCAACATTTACATAACACTTCTATAATAATAGTTTGAATTCACTGTTTCACATTACTGGAATTTAATTTCTGAGCTATGAAGACTTTGATTGACTAACTCCAATGTAGATCAAAGGTTGAAACTAAGCATAATGTAAGAAACTGTCATGGGGAATATCAGATTTGTTCAACAGAGCATGACCAGACCTATAATTTTACTTAACGGGCTGCTTGACTAAATTGGTCTTTAGGGTTTGGAATTGTGAGATCTTTTTTATGGCTGTTGGATGTTCCTCTGCTTGTTTGGTTCAGTTTTGTGTTGTTGTGTTGCAGGGTAATTGGGGAATATTAGATACTTTTTTCCTTTATTTTGGTTCGATGTAGATTCATAACCCAATAAGTGAGATTTTTTTAATATAAATAAAAGAGGAAAGAAGCCTTGTATTCCCCCTAATTGGCAGAACTTAATGGTGGGTTACATAACAATACCTACAGCAACAATACAGATATTTTAGCTTCAGTACCGCTTCTTGAACCCTTTTTATTATTTTTTTTATTTATTTTTTTTTTCCTTTTTTAAATCTCATCACTTTTTAACTTTTTATTAAATTGGGGGTGTGGCTAGTGCATTTTTATTGTTAATATTGCATATACTTATCCTGCAGTTTTCATCAGCATCATCCAGGAGCTTTTGGTCTTCACAGTGACATATTGGCTCCATTACCCTTTGTGTTTTATGTTTTCTGCTAACTGTACTTGTCATGCTGAAGGATGAGGAACACTGGAATGGCAGTGTGGGAGTTTCTGGATTATTCCGTAATCTCCTCCAGCCCGAGCTTTCACAGCACTCACTCTCGTAAACTTCTTGGAAGCTGTCGGACTTGGTCGGGAGTGAGAGAACAAGCCTCCCACTCTGCTATCGAGACAGAAGACAAAACCACAGCGCACACGTCCCGAGCAGTTTTCTCAGGTGCTCTCCAAGCTTGTAAATTAAACTTTTTTATGACCTTGACTTTTTAGTGAAAACGAGGTTGGGCAGAATGTTGGACTGTGCTTGGGCTGCGTCATGTACAATTTTTGCGATCAGTTTAAACTCCTAGTGTGCACAGTTTTACATCCTGCCTGTCAAGACTCAGTCACTAACTGCAGAAGAATATTTGTGCCGAATCTTCCTTTACCTCAGGCTCCTGCCTTTTCTACTCTGATAGAACAGCAGGAAAGTCTTCATGAGCTCAGAGGCTACTGGTAAATGAAGAAATAATGGTATAAAAACCAAATATACAACCTGTAAAGGTACTGTTGCGTACACACAACGAGAAACCTGCAGTTGATCTAAAGCTTCATATGTTTTGCAGAAAGCACTGCGATAATTGCTGGTCTAATCACATGAAGCACTATTATTTGGAGGATGATTGCGTTATGAATTTTAATTCTGTGCCTTGCTCCTGGCATTCTGAATAGTGATTTCAGCTGGACTCCTTGCTGCCGAATCGAAGCATTTTTTTTGGCCTTGGGAAGGGAGAGCTGGTTGGTGATAAGCGTCTCATTGTCTGGAAACCGGTCTTTCCCTCCCTGTATGGCTCAAGTATCGTTGTTGTGCTGTTTGCTTTGTCGCCATGGCAACAACAACAACAAAAAAATACACTACGTTTCCCTTAAAATTGTTCATCTTCCTATAAATAGGGCAGCTGTGCTTGAAAAACATGACCCATTATTTCACTTTCAAGTGATCTGGTATTTCATCTCTTCATAGTTCAGTGGTTTCAATGATACCGGCCATAGTTCCTGCAACTCCCCATCTGAAACTTTCAAGCATCTTGTTCAGAGTATCTGCTTTATTCGGCTGTGTAATAGACAAGGAGTACTAATGAGGAGAGTGTGCTAACGTGATGCCTCCTCTGCATAGTGTCTGCATGTTGTCCTCTAACTGGAATGGATTTCTAGATTGATTTCTTGCCCCTGAACTCTTTATTAGGCAATGACTTGGCTTTCCTGAGACCGTTGTACATATTTTTGGAAAAGTTTCAGTGCAATAAATTCATTTTGGACAGTTTTCTGGTCTGGAGCATAGAATCTCTGCTTATTTTCTTGTTTCCTGTCGTAATGAAGACTCAAGCACATGGAGACCATTATGTTTTAATAAGTCTGTAATAAAAAAAAAAACAAAACTAAACTATTCAAAGTCTTTGAGATCTGTTGTATTAAAGGAATAATGCTTGTGTCTGAACAATACGCTTGCTGTGACTGTCACTTGGAAAGCATTAAGTGTAATGGTTTTGTTCCACCTTAAGGAAATCACCAGCTGCATCCCCCTCTTTTCCCACAGAGAAGGACAGCTATGAGCGGAAACGCTTAAATAAAGCTAAATGGTGGACGATTTGATCATTTTTAGTAGCTTCTTAAATTCAATGTCTTTCAGATATTTGCCCAATGACTTTAAAACTTGTTTTAGTGATTAAACCTTTAACCTTTTAAGCTTTTCCAGACTTAATTTTTCAGTGTATGAGAAATGGAAGACTTGCTGGGGTTATCACAGCTCCCACACTTGGTGGACACACGGAAATGACTGTTCAGTTTCTCCTGTCCTTCATGGTCTTTTGAGCTTTTTACAAATAGCTCCTTGTAGATGTTAACATGTGTTAACACTTGTTTTCCACAAAACCTTCAGTTGCATCAGGTATGGGGCCTGTCAGTGCTCAGGAACATACTAAAAAAATAAAAGTGATTATTTCATTTATTTATTTATTTTTTTTTATTCCTCTGTCCAACCTCTTGAACACAGAAACTGTTGCATCAAGAAAGTTAGTTTTGGTGAAGATGCCAAATCTTTAGTTTCACAAGGTTTTGTTGATGTTCACCTGTTTCCTTGGAGAAATCAAAAACGCAAACAGACAAGAAGCACTCAAGTGTCTCAACCCTTATCGTACATTCCACCACACCTTTCTTGACCCTTGTTGTTACTTGGAAACTATCTCTAGCTCTCTGCTCAGAGTTATCCTCCACCTTGCTTTCGTTTCAAATCTCAGTTGTGAGCGGGTGAAAGGAAATTCCAAAGCCTGACCTGTCCTTGTACTGCAGAGGAAGCGGTCATGGCCATAACATGTTGAGAATGTCTATCATTTCTTTCAGTGAGTTTCACCTCCGAGACCTCAGATCCCAGACTTGTATGCCTCTCTTTAGGGTTGTCCCCAGGATGCACGGTTGTAGCAATTACTGATGTAAATATTTTTCATGTAGATTTTGCTCATGCCAATGCAAAACCCCTAGAATGCATGGATTAAGAATACATCCACCTGGGTTGCTTTGGGAATGGTGAGGATGGACGGGATTAAAAATGAGAATTTAAGAGGGACATCTCAGGCTGGACGTTTTGGAGAAAAAGTTAGAGAAGCAAGATTGCATTGGTTTGGACATGTCCAGAGGAAAGACGATGATTTATATTGGGAGAAGGATGTTGAGGATGGAGCTGCCTAGCAAGAAGAAAAGAGGAAGACCAAAGAGGACGATTATGGAGCTTGTGAGAGAAGACGTGCAGGTGGTTGGTGTGAATGAAGAAAATGCAGAAGACCGATAAACATGGAAACGGATGATCCACTGTGGGCAACCAAAAACGAGAGCAGCCATAAGAACATGAAGAGAAGAGTAGTATAAATGCTGGCTATATCCAAATATCTGTTCCGTTTGGCCTAAAACCGTACCAGTATACCTAAAGGATGTTCCAGAATGACGACGTTAAATCTGTTTTAAAACAGATGCATTTTAGATTGAGTACATTAACATTTAATCAGTGCAAACTCCTGTTGCTGGCTAATGCCAATAAGTTAAATAAGCTGCAAGTTACTGAAAACTGAAAGATATTTTGATACTGTGCAAAAGTACTATATGGTGTAGAATCAGTCCTTTTCATCAGGCTCCATGGCTCGCCCTCTCTGGCTCCAAGACTAAACAAGAAGCTGATGGGTTGTTTATATTTCATAAAGCAAAATATGTCTCTGTTTGGACATAATTTTGGATGCCCTCTCCATCACTGTTTTAAGACATCTGTAGCCTCTATGCTTCCACTGGATTGACATCATTGCTTAGAAATGGATCTCCTTGAGGCAGGAGGGATTTCCATCTCACTGTTCTCTAAAAATGTGCTGAAATCTTTATTTTCAGTGGCATTATTCTTTTTCATAATCTTTTTCATTGCATCAGTTTGAAGGTGGTGATTCATCTGGATTCATTGTGGAATATTAACACTTTCAAGAACATGCATGTTATCCGTTTTTCTGCACAAATGTAACTATTCGGACAAAAAATAGGGTAGGGTTGTCCACTTATCTCTACAGTAAAAATTGTTCTTGCAGTCACACTTGTTTATTCAGAATATTTAAAAATAATACTTCTGAAAAGAACCTGCTGCTCTTACTTGCCTATTAAAAAGAAAAGGGGGGGAAAAAAAAAAATGAAGATTTATTTAATGATAATCATTATGGTAATGGCCTACTACCAATTATGCAGTTTGATCAAAATTCAATTATAAAATATAATGAACATGAAATCTGAGCGATATATTGATGCTTTGGATCATTTTCTTAAGAGTCACGATCAATTGTTTTCACAAAAGTCACTAAGTCCTTCCCCCATAGTACCATTTTGTCACAGCTCTGCTGTGCTTTCCTGCTCGGACTGCATTGCTGATTCCCTCTGTGCATGGCCTTCCCCATCAGAGCTCCTGGAACAATGAGCTGCCGTGACTGCCGGCTCGTTATTCTCCGTTATGTATGGATGGCCCGCGTTGCGTCATTTTCTGGGAATGTGAACGAGGCACCTATGCCACCCCCATACACACACACAGTACTTGCACGCCTATTAACTCAACAGAACTCATTACACAAAAACGACAAAGTTAATCACGTTGGAGGCCTTCAAACTTTTCTGTATTTGGAACACTTTGGCTTCAGTTTCTGTGCTGACATTCAGCCACTTTGCCCTCAAGTGTCATCACAAAGCATCTAATTTGAACACTCATGCTCCCCAGATCTGCTGCTTGACTCAGCTCGGATTGGAAAATGTTGGACGCGCTGTAAAGGAGGTGACAAGTGCCACTTCGGTAACTTTTCAGTCATGCTTATAATTTCTCAACCCCTCGAGAGTTGAGGGAGCCCAAAACAGTGTAAGAAGCACTTCATTCGAACAGCCAATTCGACATTTAATGGCTCTGAAATTTGTAAAGTGTGTCAGCCTTTTTTCTCCCTTTTCTGCCCCCCCCAAAAAGTGTCAGGTCACGGGAACTCAAGTTGCTGTCAAGCTCAGCTGCCATGGCAACCTCTTTTCCAGAGCTTCCAAAAAGAACAATGGACAGTGGCAGCGTTCATTGTAGTGAGGTTCCCTCTCACACCGGGGGTATCCTGTAACTGAGCAGCTCCTGATGGAGATTCCATTAAGCCATCCCCAGGGGAGGAAGAGGGGGGCAATGATGTGGAGTCCAGCACTAATGAATTATGCTTGGCTATGGCCGGAGCTCCAGAAGCTCTCTCAACTCCTGTCAGTCTGGCACCACACGGTTCTCTCAAACCCTGCCAGAACATTCCAGTCTGGTCCGTCACCTCGGTGAAAGTGTCAAGCAACCCTGTTGTATGGCCATGTGGACATGATGCAGCGTGCAAACCGAATGCCCACCCAAAATAAAAATCTGATTCATTCGTGATCGTATGGAAAGGGAGCTGTTAAACACGGCCATCTTTAAATCATGTTTTGCCCGTACGTATTAAACCCACATTTACTGTCTGAGCTTTCAGAATGAATCTAAGTCTATGATTTTAATCAGGGAACGTAAAAGCGTCTGATCTGCATAATCTTTGCTGCTTCTGTTTACAGACTTGTTACTATGGGTAATGTAGTTTCTGCCACTTTAGATTCGTATCAAGAAATGAAAACCAGCTCCAGCTCAGTCAACTCTCCATAAACCCAGCCTCTCCTCTACCCTGGGCTAAAGTTCAGCTCCACTCCTTTTTTGTTCGACACTGGCTAAGAGGATGTTTGTGTAAGATGGCTGATAGTGCTAAACAAAGAGGGAGTAATACACATTCACACTCTCACTCGCGTCCACGCACACACACATTCACTCTCGTATGTGTGACCTTGTTAGCGAACCAAAGCAGGACTGGGTGGAGCTGTAAGGAGTGGCTGATTTAACTGCGCTCAAGTTTTCTCAAGGCAGAAGAACAAGGCCAGATGCGTCTTTCCAAGATGCCCATGAATAAAACCTTTTGAGCTTGGTCCCGTGCCCCTGTTGCTCTGGAAACACTCGTCCTGACAGCGAGGCGTCTAGAATTTTAAGAATCGCCAACAGCTGCACTTTTTCCTCCTTCTTCCTACTTCTTTTTGTCAAAAGCAGGAACTTTTTCAAGTGCAATAAATTCTTTCTTAGAAATGTGATTCCTACTGAATGGGCACTTCCTTTGCTTTCTGGTAACATGTGGTTTCCAATGGCTACTAACTGTCACTGAAACATTTGACCCCCTAACCAATGTTTTGAGCTTGTGTCTGTGAGTTTATTTCAGAATGATTTGGATCACCTAATCGGTTTGGCCTTCACCTCTTCTTTGCTCGCCTTTTTGTTATACGGAATCATTTTACTGAATCAGTGTTTTCATTACACTGACTGGTACAGAGTAGACTGATGCTGTATGCTGATGCACTTTGGCACTTGGGTGAGGTCACATTAACCAGTCCTGCTCAGATAAATGTGATTGATGTTACAATTGGTATATTTCATTCATTCTCACACTGAGAGAGTGCCAAAAATGGCTCTGAAGTTCAGCCATCATTACGTCCAGTGCTGCTTTGGTGTGATGGTCTTGACATTGAGCAACAAAATTGAATCTTAGTTGCAGCTGTATTCATAGATAACCAAGAAATATCGAAAACAATATAAATCAATCCTGGTAGCTGTTTGGGCAATGCAGATGTGGTGTTAGTATTTAGGGCTAAAGGAGTAGGTTGGGGGGGGGGTCAAATTCAAACAATTTACTAATTCCAGATGATCAACAGATTGTTGTTGTTATTTTGCTTAAAGTAATGGAGTTTTTAATTCTGAAAATCCTCAAATGAAGCTTGTTGTATTCTCATCGGCTTTTTTTTTCTGCTTTATCCAGACAGTAAAGCCATTGTGGATGGCAACCTGAAGCTGATCCTTGGTCTAGTATGGACCCTTATCCTACACTACTCCATCTCCATGCCTGTGTGGGAGGATGAGGATGACGAAGAAGCCAAAAAGGCCACCCCCAAGCAGAGGCTGCTGGGCTGGATTCAGAACAAAGTTCCTGACTTGCCCATCACCAACTTCAGGGAGGACTGGAAGGACGGCAGGGCGCTGGGAGCCCTTGTGGACAGCTGTGCGCCAGGTCAGTGTGTTGCGGAAATGGTGATTGTTCATTTGAAACTGAGGAAGATAAACTGGTGGAGTTGTTTATTAGATCGCAGATTAAAATCTTAGGAATGCTTTATAGGAAAAACAGACTTGAATGTATGTAAATAAGGTTAATTCATGTTCAGTGGATGTCAGTTAACACAATTATAGTAATATTGGGCTCCTCTGTCATTGTGAACTGTGCAAGTAATGTATAGAAAAAGTCATCTTTTAAGACATACAATTGTTTAGAAATTCTGAGGTGTAATACACTGAATATAATACATTTAAAAGGTGCTTATAAGAGACAAAACATCATGGACCTACAGATATGCTTGTTGTTGACAATGTATATTTTCATATGATATAATTGAGAGAGTTGTTTATGACATGGTAATGCCTTTATGGTATACCCAATTATGGTAATGAGGCTCAGTTTCAGTAAGAAATGAATGATTGTTTTTTAATGGATTGTAGGCTTGTGTCCTGACTGGGAGACATGGGATACAGCGAAGCCTGTGGAAAATGCAACAGAAGCCATGCAACTGGCTGATGACTGGCTTGGAATCCCACAGGTGAGAGGAGAATTTGGAAATCTTCTTGTTAGGCTGTGCCAAAAATGGCAGATTAATTCCAAAGTGATTCATAATGTATCAGTGCTCTGACATGGCAACGTCATCACTGTGATATATTACAAGGTAAACATGGCGAGGCTCTGTAAGACTTCAAACATTGCTGATAGACTGCCTTCCACCCCTAATCTGTTGTAAATTTTATCAGGCTTGCAACACCCATATTTAATGTGTTTAGAAGCCCGTTTTCTGCAGTTTGATTCACAGACCAGCCTGTGACATGAGGACACCTCTAATACGTGCCAAGATTGGCCTGCATTATTTTGACAATTTTGGCCTTTTGAGCGCTGGGATAGGCACCAGCACCCCTACCGACCCTGGTTGGGATAAGCCGACGAAGTAATGGATGAAAGGATGGATTTGCATTTTGCAGGCCTCTGTAAAATCTTGTTGCAATAAAGGTCTTGATCAGACTTGCATGCATATTGGTTGATTTGATCACTTGTGGACAACCATAAGTGCATATAGATACACGCAAGATTCTGCCGATTGAGAGCCAATCATTCAGACCATTTAAGAAGTTGGAGCTTGTATGGTTATGTGGTCTTTGTGGATTGGCCAATTTAATTTAGTTCTGAACTAAGGTGAGACCCTTTAATGTACTAAATAACGATTTAATGTGTGTTTTCTTTCGTGTTTAGTGTGCAGTGTGTGCACGGAGTGTTCACTTCAGACGGAGTGTTATATTTGCTTAAAAGGAGGCAGTCAAATTAATTTAGTTCTCCTTTCCGCACCCCAATCACACCTTTGCAAACATGAAGGTGTGCAGGAGAAAATGTCTGAGCATACGCCCTTTAGTTGGACTTGAGCACTTTCAGCTTGCAAAAAAAAATTGATTATGCTGGTCCCTGCTGCTTATGAGGAGAATATTAATATCACCTCATATAAAGGCTGTAAGAGGATTGAACTGAAGAGAAAGTAGAAAAATATGTTCTTTACACCTTGCAAGCATTAGACCTCGTTCCAGGGACCATTTCACTATTGATTTACTTCTTGATTTGAGAAATTGTACTTATCCCCTATCGGTTTTCTCAAACCCCTAAAGACTGTGCATAATGAAGCGATAAACCATTCAAACACTTTTATTACACAAGTCAATGGAAAGAAGTTGCATGCTTTTAGGGACTAATGACAAGTTTTACTTCCTTTCTTTCTGTCTCCAGGTGATTGCTCCTGAAGAGATCATTGACCCAAAAGTGGATGAGCAATCTGTTATGACATACCTGTCGCAGTTCCCCAAGGCCAAACTCAAACCCGGAGCTCCACTCAAACCCAAACTTAATCCTAAAAAGGCTCGTGCTTATGGCCCAGGTAGGACCAAAACGGACTAGTTTTAGTGAATCTAACCTTATTAGCAATCTGGCCCATGAGCATAATTCACTATATTGTCTTTAGAAGCAGCTTTCTAGCAGTTCTCTTCTTTTAAGGCCTTAAACCTTCTACAGCTCTTTCTTGCTCATTTTATTACTTCTAGAAAAAGATATATGAGAGCATTTGAACATACAGACCGCACCACGAAGTGTCTCTTTGACTGTGCCATGGCAGGGTGACTAGCTCTGAACTCTGAAATTTATATTCTTTTTAGAAAGGGTAAGCCTGGGTGTCTCTGTAGGGTTGTAATTCAGGCTAATTTGTAGTAGAAAACAGACATTATTCACTTTAATGTTTCTTCTCCACTATGCAATCTCCTTTTTTATAAAGGGCTTCAGTTTTGGAGCAAGTCAGGTTCATACATGATACGTAAGATAAAGGATAGTAGGCTTCTAGAGAATGATTTGTTTTCAATAATGCCATCTAAAAGTATTTATTTTGGCCCAGTTACATGCATGTTATGTGCTTAGAATAGTCTCATTTTATACAGTCTGCTGAAACCTTAAGAGGCTCAAACTCTCTCAACCAAGACCTTTTGCTGGCTGCTTTGGCCTTAGTTCAGCTTACTGCACAACACTATTAATTATGCCAGTAAGAGCTTTATGTTTGACAAGCTGATGTAACGGATAATAATTAATACCAAAGTTGCTCTGCTGTATAAGCCTGTGGGCAAGCCATAATGGTGTGTTGTGTGGTTTTCCACTTCCATGCAAACTAAGGCACAGCGATGGAGAAACCTCACGCATTTTGAAGGAAATATGGGCAACTTGGCTGATGATCCGAATAATTTATTTCTAATTTAAAAGTCTTATGTTGGTTTACGTTAAAATGCGGTTAAACCACATGCTGGAGGTTTTATAGTGATGCCTTAGGGTCTGTTCATTAACCTTTCTTAATGCTGCCCCGCATATACCCCATGGTAAACGCACACCTATTTTAGTGTTTTATACAGGAGATGTTTAATGGTCTTTGTGAAGGGATATAAATGACTTGCTCAGCCCTTGCAACACTTGATGGAATTTTTTTGAGAACAAACCACCCGTAAAATTTTTAATAATGCCTTAAGGAGGAACATGGAGAGACCTTGAGAAATACAATTTAAGGAAATCTCTGTTCATTACCTACAACAATAACATGTTCCATGTGTGGTCCATAAGGTTTAATTACTAAATAATCACCAAGGACTCAGCTGCTGCAACCTATTTCCTGGCATCACAGCTTAAATCCTGACCGATGGTCGCTTTATAGACGGGGAAATATAAGCTATGGCCTGGTTTAATTTGGTTAGTGAAGTTCATTGAAGGTATGTGCATCAAAGCCAACATGTACCTTTTTATTTAATTGTGCAGTGTTAAAAAAAAAAAAAAAATGGAAGAAAAAGTGGGCTAATATGTCAGAAAATGCTTTATTTAGCTTTGGTGTTTGTAGTAAATGTGTAAGATGTCATTTGGCCTTCAAAGTGTGTGATTTATGGAGCATCTTGACTGTTTGCATGTTGACAGGTATTGAGCCGATGGGGAACCGAGTGATGCGTCCAGCTGTGTTTACAGTAGACACCTTCAGTGCAGGACAAGGACAGGTCATGGTCTATATCGAGGACCCTGAGGGCAGGAAAGAGGAGGTGAAAGCTGTGCCCAACGAAGGCAAAAAGACCTACAGTGTGACTTACATTCCTCAAGTCATGGGACCTCACAAGGTATGCGTTTTGAGATCCACTGGGAGCGTTATTTCACAAAGCAGTTGGGACTCTGAGTGCGTTAAGGTGTAGTGTCTGTGTGTTCATTGAGATCTTGCAGTCTTTGATGCATAGCCTTTGCATCTTTTCCGCAGGTGACTGTGCTGTTCGCTGGTCAGCAAATTCCAAAGAGCCCCTTTGAAGTGAATGTAGATAAGGCTCAGGGAGACCCCACCAAGGTCACCGCCAAAGGCCCTGGCTTGGAGCCTCTTGGCAACATTGCTAGCAAACCCACCTACTTTGACATCTACACTGCAGGTCTGTGGTTAAAGCCCACAAAAAAGCATGGTTTTTATTTTATTATTTTTTTTTTGCAAGTAAGATGCTGCTTTTTAGTCTGCCTTTGTAGCTGACTTCAAATACTTATAAAAATGACTCCGAAATGAATGACTGCTCCTTAATTTGTTTGTTGACTTCTGAAGGAGCTGGAGTGGGTGATGTGACTGCAGTGATCAAGGACCCACAGGGAAATAAGAACACAGTGGAAGCTATCATGGAGGACAAGGGAGACAGTGTCTTCCGCTGCACCTATAAACCTGCTCAGGCAGGTCCACACACGGTCAACATCACATTTGGAGGAATTGCCATTCCCAAGAGCCCCTATACCGTGAACATCGGCCCAGGTACCGCCCTCTAGCAGTTGTGCTTTTGAAATTTGGTTGTTGGTCAGGATAAGCGTTCACTCAGGATGGTTAATCTGGAGTGCAGCCCTTATTCTTGCTTCTGCAAATCTATAACAAATGACACAAGTTGTAGAGATCCTTCTGCAGAAGCCTTTTGACATTTACAGCCTTTTCACGTCATTTGAAGCCATTAAGTAACTATTTCATCGCCATTCCTTCAATTATGTCAGTGGTTAGGAGTACTATAATAAGATTTTTAGTCAATTTTTTTTAAGGGCTTATATTATTGTTCAAAAAATTTGATGGAAAGATGTCAGGATGTTAATGTTGAGATGGGAGTGATGTTGCACTACTGCATCTCAGGAAAGGAGTTCCTTATGAAAAATAAATCTTAATCAGTCTTTTGCTGAAAATTTTACCTTTGCAGAAATGGAAAAATCTTTATTTTGAATAGGTGCAATTGAGCAGGGGTTTAATATTTTTTGGTAATTGGCTTGTTGTTCTTCTGGTTGTGGCATTCTGTTTACAGCAGTTATAAAAGCTGTTGATTCAGCCAGTTGTAACCAGCTAACCTGTTTATTCTCACAGCTGATTGCATGGACTCTTCTTTTTAGCACTTGGAATAGGCAGTGGACTCGCAAAAGCTGTCTTTTATTCAGACACCACTGGAGTGAGAAATGCTTCAGAAGTCATTCTGCATTAATGTGATGATATATGAACCACATGTTTAAAGAATGTGCTCTTCTAAGTCATGCCGTTTAATATCTGTCAGGAGCAGCTTTTTCCAGGTCATTTCTTTAAGCGTTTGTTTTGATAAAATGAAAACTTGTAGATATAGAAAATAGATTTGGTGCTCTAAGCAAGAGCATGTGTGTGCTGGTAACACGTCCACCATAGAGGCTAGTTGTGTAGTTCAGTAAACACAAGTGCTGGCAAACCAACTTTAGGGCTTGTAAAACACTAAATTCCTTCTCTCTGAGGCAGCTTTTCCAAACCAGGTAGCTTTCAGCAATTCTGCCTGAAATGAAACCTAATTTAATTGATTTTCCTTAATAAAAAGTAATGCATTATCACACTGCTAATTAAAAACCCTGGTGTTTTTTTTTTTACAATCAGACTTTACTTTTCTGTTCATAACTGAACAGTGGAGGCATTGTTGAAACTCCCGAAGTCGACCAGATGATTATTCCCATTACTCATCTACCCACGTCAGATCTGGCCCTCAAGCTCCTGAGCGCCAGATGAAATCGGTAGTCAGGAATCTACATTTCTCACCAAGCGTCCTTTTTATATTTGTCGGAAACTGATGTTACTTTTTTCAGGGTTTCATATATGTTTCACCAATGACTTTGCCTTTGCTTTTGCTTGATTAGTTTGAGTGGCGACCACAGAGATGTGCGTGACTGTGTAGATTTTATCGTATTTATTTATTTATTTGTGTTCTGGACACATTGTTGTGGGCTTGGTTTAGTGACCTCAGGAACCAAAATATGCAAATGAACGAGTGAGGAGGCCCTGCAGTGTGAAACACAAGTAAGAAAATATCCATCTAAACATGCAAACTAGACTTTTGGGTCTCGTTCCTTTTGCTTTACTAGGACCAGCCTTATTTTTGGAAATTTCATTGGCGGACTGAGACGCTTTGTAAATCCAGTGCATGTGAAAAGAGGTCAAAAAAACAAGCCAGTCACATCAGTCTACATCAACTATGTAGTCAACTTGCATTACATCCGCTTATTTTAAAACACAAGGGCTTGACAAAGATCATCCTTGGAACTTCTTCCTGCCGATCGTGCTCAAAGGATCTCCTTTGCTTTAATCATTTCTGTTTGTCACTGAGTGATGTTGATAAGGTATATTTAAACTTTGGTGTGCATCTGGATGGACTGTTTTCCAGCAGTCTGTGGGCTACTGAAAGGCGGATGGCTGTCGGACGTTGCTGGGGCCGACTCCACCCTGCCTGCGGCCTTGGCATCTCTTCTTCTGGTCTAATGAGAGAGCCGAGAGAGAGACTACCTCATAGCAGAGGAACTCTTCTCATCCCAGGGGCCTGTTACCCAGCATATGGCATTGGCTTGGGGTTGTATGTGGGTAGCTTGGAACTGTTGCAACATGGAGGATTAGTTCATAGTTTTCAAAGTATCTGGCAAAACACTTTAACAAAGGGCAGCTTCAGGCTACGTGACACCTACATAAGCCTTTCCTAACCACTGACATGAACCTTATGTAAGCACATATAAAGGCTTTTTCCAACAACTGTTAGGTACCGTAACACTTGTCAAAATAAGAAAAGTAAAGAATTTTGATCAAGGTGACAGTTTTTTATATATATATAATAAAACATTTAGAGTTTAGAGAGATGATGACTGCGTGGATGTTTGTTTCAGCCTCCACACCCAGTGCTTGCCGAGCTACAGGGAGAGGCCTGCAGCCCAGAGGAGTGAGGGTCCACCAGGTGGCCGACTTCAGAGTGGATACCCGAAATGCTGGAAGTGGTGACCTAAAGGTTACAGTCAAGGGTCCTAGTAAGTATCTTCCCTTTTCAAAGACCCCTCATTCTCTTTTTATTTATTTCTGCTGCTCATTCTTAATGTTTTTTAAAGGAATAGTTTGATTAAATACCTGCTTTATTTTCACCTGAAGCCTTTGACATGAAATGAACTAAGACATATTTGGATTCTTAAGCTTTCCTCAAAAGCAAGAAACCAGTGCTCCTATCAAGTAATGGAGCCTTGTGCTCCAAAACTGCTCCATCTTAAGCTCGATTGTCTGAAAGTGTACTGAGTTTTACAGGAGCCTCAAATAGGCTTGTTTGGTTTCTGGCACTTAAAAAATTGACAAAATCAGGCGCAATGATTGCTGCTGTTGCTTTATTTCGTTCTGTTTTTCTAATTATATCTTTTCATGTTCCAAATGCTCAACTTGGTGGGTAGCTTTTGGACATTTTTGGGTTTTGTAAAAAGGTCTTTGGCCAAGGCCGCACATAATACAGCTTAAAAAGTGGAGTGAGCAGAGCGGTGGTACTGCCCAAGCAGTAGAACTGTCCAGGATGGAGGTTTCCCAGGCATTGCCAGATTCTGGTGCCCAGATGGCATTATTCTAACAGAGTCACCTGGCTTCATGCCAGGCCCTTCTGACTTTGATTAATGGGTTGTTTGCATCACCAATCCCGACAGAGGGTAGACATGCCAGGACTGTTAGAAGTGCTTCTCAGCAAAATGATGACGTGTCTTGCTGTAATTATGATGTACTGTATGTCAAAATGTAGGTGTGTTGTCCGCAGAGATTGCTTAGACAGACGTTTGTGATTTTACTTGGCCTTAAACTCAAGTTTAAAGAGCTCATATCAAAAACTTTTGGCTTTAATATTGTTGAAAGTATGGAAATCGAATCTGCCCATTTTGAAGTCACATCATAATGCAGTTTGTAATTACTGCAGACAGTTGGGGGGGGGGGGGGGTTCTGAATCTTTTGCTGTTTGGGTCATTTTGTGGGCAAAATGTTTTCTGATTTTTATAAACTAATTTAGGTGCTTCCCAATGTTGCATAGACAATGTTACGAAGGATTTCTCATTTGCAGAAGGACTTGAGGAACCGGTGAAACTGAGAGAAGCTATGGATGGCGTGTATGCCTATGAGTACTACCCCAATGCACAGGGCAAGTACACAGTCACTATTACATGGGGAGGCCAGCACATTCCCAAGAGGTGAGTTTCCTTTTCTGGGGTTCTGCTTTCTGAGCCACAGAATCATCTCTATAAACCCTTTAACTGGTGACATGCCTCAAGAATAAGAACCTTTCAAATCCTTTTCAAACCAGACTGTAGAAATTGCTGCCAGACTCTTCTTCAGCTCCCTGTTTAAGTTAAGTCGAGGTGATTTGTGCAATCCCTTTTCTCAGAATCTCCAGCCAGTCAGATCCAAATGCTGTCCCATTAGGGTTCCGTAGGATTTGAGGGCTGCCGGTGGTTTAAATTTGGCCTTTCAGGTTCGCTCCTGTGTATATAAACAGTGGGTTAGACTTGTTTTACATTTGTGTTCACCGATCTTGTTTGAAAAAGCATTTTTGAAATGTGAATAAAAAAGCATACACATTGCACTATAATTGGAGGTTCTGTTTGTGGAGTGGTGGGGTTAGTTAAAACATAAGCGTTTCATTTCATGACTGCTCATCTATGACGATGAGCGTGTGTTTAAAAAAAAAAAAAAAAAAAAAAGTGACACCGTGTGATTCTGGGTTGATTTTGAATAACTATAAACTCCAATAAAAAAAAAACAATGTTGTGTTAGTTACTAAAGTATAGATCATTTTCCAGTGTACAAGGTTCTGTGAGCACAATGTGGTTACAAGGTTTTGTCTTTACTTGTCTGACTGAGTTTGACAGCTTGAGCCCTGTTACTAGGGCTTCATCCCATATAGCACACCTTTATACTACGTACCATGAATTAAATGTGCCACATTCATTACAGAGTCATCCAATAAGGTAGAGCCTAAAGTACAGAAGTGTGTGGCTTAGCACTGTACAGCTGGCAGCTGTAGCAGAGAAATTGTGTTGCATTGCGTCATTCGGTCTTGCATGCGAGTGTGTGCGAATGCACATGCAAGCTTGTATGTTTGTCTGGATCAGGGTCTTCGGGGAGTCTGGAGCAACATTGCCGTGTAGATTTACCACATACAAAGTGTGTTAGCCTGCCTCTGTGCTTCCTAGGGCACTGATGACCAGACCTAATAAATGGGAACCATCAAGGGCATATGGTTTAATTTTACAAGACGAGTAATGGAAATACATGTTCTGTGTTTAGGGTTTGTTTTGTTTTTCCCAGCAATTGGAGTGTCTTAACTTTTTTTTTTTTTTTCTCATGGCAAGGGGGCAAATGCTCTTGTTTTACAGCTATTTTTCCTTCTTGTCTTCAGTCTAACCATTTAAAAGTTTGCCAGTGAAACACTGAAAATTTGCTTGCCATCGCAAATGTAATCCTAATTATTTCGATACAAATGTATCAAGATAAATTCCAGATCCTCACAGGCAGTATCACATTGTTTATAGTTGATAAGGTATTTTATTGGTATTTGACTGGTAGTTTTCTAATCCTTTTTAAACTTTGTTAAAAGAAAACCCATCTCTCACGGCCACACTTGTTGTTTCTTGTCCTCGAAACAAACAAAGTTTTCAACAAACTTTCATCAGAATAAAAATGAATGGCCTGTGTGATGAGGTGTGATGAGACTTGATGAGAAAACGATGTGGGTCTGGGTGTTGTTGGGTAGGGGTGGATCTACCCCTAAGGCCTGATATTTATGCACAGATCCAGGGGATCTGGTGTCTGCTGACCTCATGCATGGCTGCACTCGCAGGCCAGCGTCTGGGGCTTTAACTGCTGCTGCGCAGGAACACACTGAAATGCTTGACTGAGAGAGAGAAAAGAAGGGGGTGTATTAGTACAATCACCCACTGTTAACTTAGAAATTACACCTTCTAGATCAACTGATCATCCCCGTGGTCATCAGAACCCTGTCACATTCACTTCACATATCAGTCCCTTGCTGATGTATCATTTATTTAATAGAAAACTACAAAGCTTAGGAACAACTTGGTAGTACATTGTAAAGTTGAGGTGTTTGACTCTTGCTTTTTTTTTTTTTTTTTTTTTTTTTGCTTGTGGTAGTCCTTTCGAAGTTGTGGTTGGTCCTGAAGCAGGACCACAGAAGATCCGAGCATGGGGCCCAGGTTTGGAAGGAGGCATTGTGGGCATGTCTGCTGACTTTGTGGCCGAGTCCGTTGGCCCAGATGTGGGAGTGCTTGGTGAGTTCTGTTCAGATATGTTCAATATTGTTGCATCAAGGTAAAGCCACTTAGTGTGACAGTAGGTGACCGCATGCCAGTAGCAAGAAAAACGGAACATTAGGAGAAAGATTCAGAGGCTGTGAGTCGAAAGCATGTATTCTTCTGGCTTGCACTATTGAAAAGTGTTAATAGACAATTAGAGATGACAGGTCTGCAAGATAATTTATTGACTAGTCTTGGAAGTCTGCCAAAGATTGTCAGAATAGATTCTTCAGTGCATCTTAAGCACACATGCTTCTGAGGGAAGACATTTAAGAGGCTCTGTGTCTTGAATCACCTACACAAAGACCTTTCAGTATCGGAGGAGATGACTTTTAAACAAACTTTTATACTGACTGTTGGCTGTTGACTGACTGTTCCAGATGTGAATTTAGAACCGTGTAAAATAGCCTTTTATTTTGGCATTTTGTGTATCTTGCAGGCTTTGCCATTGAAGGCCCATCTCAGGCTCGGATCGAGTGTGAGGATCAGAACGATGGCTCTTGTGATGTGAAGTACTGGCCCACAGAGCCTGGAGAGTATGCCGTCCATGTGATGTGTGATGATGAAGACATTGAAGACAGTCCCTTCATGGCCTATATTGTCCCAGACAACAAATCCTGCAAACCCGACCAGGTACAAACCCCCCCTCAGTTTAATTTAAGCTTGAGATTGAGAAGATGTTTCCCATGCTTATTGGTTATAAATGGTTTGGTCAAGTCTTTTTGACAGGTTTTTGGGGGAGGGAAATTGCTTGCCTTTTTTTGGTCTATGAAATAAAAAGGCAATACCTTGAACTGTTTCAGGTCAAAGCTTATGGGCCAGGCTTGGAGAAGACTGGCTGTATTATTAATAAGCCTGCTGAGTTCACAGTGGAGGCCAGGGATGCAGGCAAAGGTCCATTAAAAATCATTGCACAGGTGAGTCCATTTAAGGCAAATTAAGCTGAAAATCTTTGCCTGTGTTCCCCCCCCCCCCCCATGCTAGATTTTCAGATTCCATCAGCGATCAGAAGGTTTTGCAGTCTAACGATGGTATAAAGATGGTCTGCAAAACCTAGATCCTGTTATTTTGTGGAAAAGTTGGGCTAATTAGTAATAGTAACCCATAATTAGTAGAATAAATAAATGCAATGCTTAGTAATAAACCAACCAGCTATAGATTTGATTTTAATATCTAAGCCCATTTTTAAATATCCATGTATGAGTCATATCCAGAGCTAGTTTGCAAAGCATCACTGTTCTTATTTATATCTGCCTTGTTTCAATGTGTCAGAACTCTGATGGCGAACCCATAGACGTGAAAGTGAAAAATAAAGGAGAAAACATCTATGCCTGCTCCTACACCCCCACCTCAGCCGTCAAACACACGGTGGCGGTGACCTGGGGAGGGGCCAGCGTTCCCAACAGCCCTTTCAGGGTAAGCCCACCTGAGCCTGAAAACATCATAGTATCCACTAACATCTCATCGACTAACCAGTACCCTGAGCCCGCTTTCCTAACGGACTCTAAAGTGTCAGAAGTGAAGTCTAACCCTGCAGGTCCAGAAGTCGACGCTGCTGCTCGGAAGCACAAACCCATCATTATTATTACCACCTATACTGAGGAGTGTCGCTCTTTCACCCACAGTTAAAGTGCTGCATTTATTAAGATTTTTTTTTTTTTTTTTTTTTTTTTTTATATATACCGGATGCCTACATAATTAAAGAGAATTGTGGCTGGGATCGATTGAAGATGTGCATGTAATTAAGTGTTCATAGTTAACTTTTTAAATGATTTGCACTGGATCTGTTTTAATGAACTAAATGAAGCTAACAAAAATAACAAGTAATTAATGTGCACTTAGTCGTAGGCAAAATAGTGAAAATAAGCACACAGGCTAGAAATTGATTTCTTTTTTTGAAAAGGTTTTTACATTAGTTTTACATTACATTTAATAAAATAGTTCACAATGTTTTTTTTTTTTTGTTTGTTTTTTTTTGCCAGTTTGTTAAATTCAGAAATAAACCGACATTGGGAATTAAAATGTGCGAAAGTGTCTGGAGAAAATGTGCTTATTTTCAATATATAATCACTGAATACTATTTCAATGCCTAAATTAACAAAGCATGTCATTTCACCACTAGCACCCAGAATTGGTGCGACTGTATGTCATCTGATTCATTAATGTTTTTGGTCACATTTTATTTTGGTGGTCCCCAGTAGCCTATAAAATGTGTCACATACCATTAGCAGTTAAAATGAATATAGTGAGGATATCAGGACCAGATCTGGATCTTGTCGAGCTTTACTTTAGGGTTCGAGTGGCAGGGTCAGTTTAGTTCCGTTCACGAGAATCCAGCTCAGTGTTGCATTCTGAGGTAGATATAATATTAGCGTGTAGATTATGAATTGAGCATCTACAAAGGACTATCCAAATAAAATGTTTCCTGTTAACAATTTCACCTGCTACACACATTTCAGTTGCTGCTTTTGAGCTAATATTTAGTAATAACTTTGTTTATCCTTCTTTACAAATTAATATTTAAATGCAATTTCCATTTCTTTAATTCATTCTTTTCTCACATTGTAACTGAATCACTTGTAAAAGAATTGCATCAGACCAAACTGTCAGTTTCCTCCCATTCATACTCTTAATGTGCAGCAAGACGTTTCCGTTCCTGTTCTCCATCTGATGTTTTCTGAATTTCCACTTTTGAATGTCTGTTTGAAACTCTGAGGATCTGAATCATTCTTCCATTAATCAGTAGGACTGTGTGGCTCAACTGAGAAAACCCTGAAGATTTGCATAATCACACAGACACAATGTTTTAATTCTAAAAGTTGGACTGCTTCCTGAAACTGTCAGTGAATGATTTATTAAATTGTGAATTGAACAAATAGATAATAAATGTAAGTGCAAGACATTTATTATTTTGGAATCTCATTTCGTTCTTAATTTCTATTTGTCCTGAAAAGCTGTTTGGATGGAATGTTTTAAGGTTTTACTCTGTGTTTTGTTGTGTATGCGTCCCAATATTATGGTCCTGTTTAAATAGCTGCACAGTTTTTGGTTAAAGGAGCAATACGTAGCAGAAGGTGGTGTAATGGAAAGCAGATATGGCCGTGTTATCGTATACACCATTGAGGTTTAGGCTGCTCTGTGGGTTGGGGAAATGCTTTTCTTTTCTACAGTGTTCAAACTGCAGTTAAACATGTTCTGTCTCTGTTTCCAAGGCAGGATTACAATCTTGATCAAGACGAAGTAGGAAAATGCAACTTATTGCTCCTTTATATTGATGCGGATTTTTTATGTGTGTATAAAATATAATTTAGTTTTTAACTTTGTTGTAACTTTTTAAAACTGTTTTGCTTTAGGTTCATGTTGGAAAAGGAAGTCACCCTCATAAGGTGAAAGTGTTTGGTCCTGGAGTAGAGAGAGCGGGTCTAAAAGCTCATGAGCCCACACACTTCACTGTGGATTGCACAGAAGCTGGAGAAGGTAACAATGCGCACACACACACACACACACACACACACAGCCATTTTATTCTATAATCTATATTTTGTATAATGGGGCAGCGGTGGCCTGGTGGTTAGGGAGCCACAGAATCAGAAGATTGTAGGTTCAAGCCCCTTACCAGTAGGTACCATTGAGCAAGGTTCCGTCCCCGTCACTGCTCCCCGGGCAGCTTTCATAGCTGCCTCCTGCTGCATGGTGTGTGTTTGTGCATGGGTTAAATGCAGAGATCCAGTTTCGCTGTGGTTCACTGTGTGCTGTGTGTTCTCACAATGACGCGAACACACTTTCACTTTCCCCCACTTTAATCTAAAAAATCATATATGGACATTATCAGTTTCAGTTCTCTGGTTGTTGACTCTCCTGTAGGGGATGTCAGTGTTGGTATCAAGTGTGATGCCAATGTCATCAGTGATAAAGAAGAGGACGTTGACTTTGATATCATTCCAAATGCGAACGACACCATCACCGTCAAATACGTCCCGCCTGGAGCTGGACGACTCACCATCAAGGTCCTTTTCATGGATCAAGTGAGTGAAGTCCTTTTAGTTCTGCTGTTGAGTCAGGCCAGTTCAACATTTTTGGATATAGTGGAATAATAACGCTTGAGGGTCAGGGGCATCCCAGTGTGCTTAACCAAATAATAAAGGAAGTAAAATACAATGAAATAAAAAGCCTTAAAATGAGACAAAATTTTTGAAAGAAATGAAAAAGCAAAACGGAGGCTAAAAATGAAGCAGCTCTAAAGTGTTTGTTTTTTTTTTTTGTTTTTTTTTGTTTAATATTAGGATTCAAACTTGCTGGCTCTACTATATGATTCCTTATTGTTTATAATCTGAATATTTTTTTGTTTACTTGTCAACATAGGAAATTCCTGTAAGTCCGTTCCGTGTCAAAGTGGAACCTTCTCATTATGCATCTAAAGTTAAGGCAGATGGACCGGGGTTGGCTCGAGCAGGTTTGTTCACTTATTATTTTGGGTCAGTTTTATGGTGACAGTGTACACATTTTAGGATTAAAAAAGCTTTCATAACCTCATTTGAGAATCTGGAAAAACCTGCTGCGTGTTTTACATGAAAACTATAAGATCGAAACGACTTGGAATAAAATGTGTGTTTCACATTAATTGAAGAATGCTTTTCTACTTTTATGAAGAGCGTTTAAAATTTGTGCTTTTGTTATGCCCTTGAAAATGAAATACAGTCATAGTCTTCTGTTTTCTCTTTCTTCTTCTTCTTCTTTTCTTTCCCTGGTTTATCAGGTGTGGAGAGTGGAAAACCTACTCATTTCACAGTTTATACCAAAGGAGCAGGAAAAGCTCCTCTGGATGTGCAGTTCTCTGGTCCGATCAAAGGAGAGCCTGTCCAAGACTTTGAAATCATCGACAACTATGACTATTCCTACACTGTGAAGTACACACCAACCCAGCAGGTGCTGTAACCCCTCCAAAATAAAAAGATGTTTACTGGCAGCTTCAGAGTAAAGCATCATCTTCCTAAACGTTCCAAATGCTCGCCCCAAAATTGTTTGGTTTATCAGGGTTTGTGATGTTTCTTGTTTCAGGGTGAAATGGTGATAAGTGTTACTTTTGGAGGAGACCCCATCTCCAAAAGCCCTTTTGCTGTGGGAGTGGCAGCACCGCTGGACCTCAGCAAGATCCACGTCAATGGCCTGGAAAGCAGTGAGAGCTCTCTCTTACACACTCTCGCTCTCGCTCTCTCTCGCTCTATTCAAAAAACACACATGGCTTTGCGGTGCTTAACAAATAATTTGCAGCACATTGTGCCGCCTGTTTTCTGTTCTGTGCTCTGTTCTCGAACTTTCAGCACACAGTAGTTGATGATGTATGAAGGAGCTCTGTGAAGTGGTTTCATTTTTTCATTGCATCATTTTCATCGGGAGTTTTATTAGCGCGTGTTATTGGTTTGTGCACAGTGTTTTTGTGGGGGCTCATAGAATTTTAAATGAACTTGATGAAATTTATTTCATCTTGGTTTGCTGCAGAATTTCCCCTTGATTTGATGGTTCAGCTAAAAGACTAATTTACACAGATCTCCCCTTCCTGTAAACAAAGTCACTCAGCCAAGACATGTTTAGTGGCCAAAAAGGCGCAACACACTAAAGCCTCAAGCATAATGCAGCAGTTGAGCAGAGGAAGGTTATTGCTTTTAAACCTGTTTTAGGAGTGGAGGTTGGCCAAGATCAGGAATTTGCCGTCAGCACAAAGGGAGCAGGCGGTCAGGGAACGCTAGAGGCCAGCATCACCAGCCCGTCAGGTAAACCTGTGCCATGCGTGGTGGAGCCCCAACCTGGCAAAGGAGCCAGTCTGGTGAAATACATCCCTAAAGAAGAGGGCGTCTACTCCGTGAACATTCTTTATGATGGAAATCCAGTGCCAGGGAGCCCCTTCCCTGTGGAGGCTTTACTTCCCCCAGATCCTAGCAAGGTGAGCAGGCTCTAGTTTTGCTTTAATACACGCTGGCCAAGTGCTGAATATCAGCTTTGATCCCAATTTACATTAAGCTGAATTATTTTTCTCTTGTGATATCATCAAAATGCCATGATGTCTTTAATTACCCAGTTAATTTAAGTTCAGTTTATGTTCTCTACTGAAACATGGTATAATTACAAGCTTCAGAACTCATACACTTAAATATAGGATATTACATAATTACATACAGCTAGTATCTGGCATTAACTGACTTTCATTTTTAATCCATGAAAGAATGTTTACTTCAATTATATCTAAGGCACTGTTCTCAACAGGTGAAAGCTTTTGGTCCAGGATTGAATGGAGGCTTGGTTGGCAACCCTGCTGAGTTCACCATTGACACCAAGGGCGCTGGCACAGGGGGGCTTGGCTTGACAGTGGAGGGTCCTACTGAAGCCAAAATTGAGTGTTCTGACAATGGAGATGGCACTTGCTCTGTGTCCTATCTTCCGACTGAACCTGGAGAATACCTGGTTAACATTCTGTTTGAGGACGTCCATATCCCTGGCTCTCCCTTCCATGCTGACATCCAGTACCCCTTTGACCACACTAAAGTGGTGGCCTCTGGTTCAGGCCTGAAGCGTGGTAAAGTGGGAGAGGTCAGTGTGGTGAACGTGGACTGTGCCAAAGCTGGGCCGGGCCAGCTGGTACTGGAAGCTTTGTCTGACGCAGGCTCAAAGGCCAAGACTGAAGTGTTGGACAATAAGGATGGCACTTACACCGTAACCTACGTGCCACTGACAGCAGGCATGTACACACTGCTGCTGAAGTATGGAGGCAAGACGGTTCCCAGCTTCCCTGCTAAGGTGGTAGTTGATCCAGCTATCGACACCAGCAAGGTGAAGGTGTTTGGACCAGGAGTTGCAGGAGAAGGTGAGTTTATAGGGCAGAAATTCAGATTTACTTAATAGAGATGCTCTAATTGTTGGGTTTTTTTAATTCTCAGTTTTGATCCATGCCATTTATTGTTGCAAATCTGCCGATGTATGATAAATAAGTGCTGTCTAAAAAAAAAAAAGGAAAAAAAAAACAACTTTTTTTTTTTTTTTTTTTAAACGGTCTTTAAATTTTCTGCAGAATTTTTATTCCAAGAAATATTTGTGCATTTCTGTTTAGACTGTTGATTTAGAGAAACTTAGCACAAAAAGTAAAAGGGAGCTGCTGTGTTAAGATGATGCAAAAAAAATCAAATTAAACCTCTTTGGTGGTTTTCATTGCACAGCATTGTTAAACTAGACTTCCAGGGTTTTTTTTTTTTTTTTTTTTTTACTAGATTTAATGGTGCAGTTTTAATTATAAGCACAATATTATAATTAATTTTTCAAAGCAATCAAATCCTGTTTTCTTGATCAGTATGCTCCTTTTGTATTCCAAGTCACTATAACCATAATTAAGCTCCTTTTTTATGCTTTGCCTGTGCTGCTACCACAAAACGTGTAATAGTCACTCAGCCCATTGTGTAATACTTCAACTATGTATTAACGAAAGCCGCAGTCAAAATACTGGCACTGCAGATGAACAAGTGACTATTAAGCACTTTAAAAAAGACCATACTGCAGATGTTTAAATCACATTTTAACATGTATTGAATCATCGCGCTTCACTGCTGCAAGCTGTGGATGAAAATTTGGAAAATAATAAAGATAATAAGAAGATGATAATGAATAAATTAAATTTTAAATATGGTATAATTTGCTTTTTATAGCAATTAAATAGGTCTTTGAATTCTGTTACATACCTTTCACATTGGATTGAAATATATTTGTTTTGTCAGTTAGATTTTACTTTCAGAAAGGTACGCCAACTCTCAGGGCCTAAGGGAATTTCAAGAGTTCATGCCATTTGAAGAAGATTTATTGCTTCGAGGTTCCCATGACCTCATGCCTTGTATTTAGACTATGTATGGTTTTCTAACGACCTCTTTTCAAAGATCTGTCATTAAAGATGCCTCTTCTTTTGGATCCTCTCTGCATCTCATTATACTCTGAATGACCTCAGCTTGAAAGAGGGTCCTTCATCTTATAAAATTGAAAAAAAAAAAGTTTCTGGTGAAGGATCCCAGTTTAACTTAAAAGACAAAATGGCGATGACATTTTTATAAAGGAGATGAATCGCTTTATGAAAAGAATGCCATTCTTTACAAGCTCCATGTACTCTTCTGTTTTCTTTTTTAAGTAGTTCCTCCATCATTTGGTTTGTGTTAAGGGTTTTATTTTAAACTTTGCCACCTGTTCAGGCATCTTCAGGGAGGCCACTACTGACTTCACTGTTGACGCTCGAGCTTTGACCAAAGTTGGAGGGAAGCATATTAAAGCCCAAATAAAGAACCCATCAGGCATTGCCACAGACTGCTCCATCACTGACCAGGGAGATGGCACCTACAAAGTGGAGTACACACCTTTTGAGAATGGTACAGCGCAAAGCATTCCAAAACCAAATCTCTTATTATAAAATGTCAACTTAATATTATAAATAAATGAACACTGTGTTGATAAAACACAAAAAGAGAACATTTTACATAAACTTCTTTCTGTTCAGCATGTGTTCCAACAGTGTTTGGAGCTGCTGGCCTGATGTGAGGAAAGTGGGGTTACATTGCGTTTTGGTTTATGAAATGCTGTGTGATGTTGCTTATAGGTGCCCATGCTGTGGAGGTGCTGTATGATGACACTCCTGTGCCCAATAGCCCTTTCCAGGTCACCGTGGATGAGGGATGTGACCCCACTCGAGTTGTAGCTAAAGGCCCTGGACTGGAGGAAGGTCTAACTGACAAGTCAAACAAGTTTTCAATCATCACTAGGTACCTGAAGTAATATCCCACAAGTGCTTAGACCTCACAATTGCCTTTAAATGCCTTCTGGATTCTGTTCTCATTGTATAATTTCAGTCAATACCACATGTGTTAATGTGTAGAAGAGGAGATATTCTGCTTCAAACTTTGTCTCCAAAACGTCCAACCTGATCTGCCCCTCTAATATACCCATTTCTAATCCTGTCCATCCTCGTCACACCCAAAGAAATTGTCAGCATCCTTTACTCTGTCACCTCCAGCTCCGCCTCCTGTCTTTTCATCAGCACCACCTTCTCCAACCCGTATAGCATAGCTGGTCTCGCTTTTGTCCTGTAAACTTTCTCTTTCACTCTTGCTGGTATCCGTCTGTCACAAATCACTCCAGCCACTCTTCTCCACCGATTCCAAACTGCCTGCACTCTCTTCTTCACCTCTCTTCCACACTCGCCGTTACTCTGAACTGTTCATCCAAAGTATTTAAACTCCCCCACCTGCGTCGCCTCTACTCCATGCATCCTTACCATTCCACTGTTCTCCCTTTCATTTACATAAGAAGTGTATATACACTTAAGATATATAATATTCTGAAAGTCTAACTACTTGTTATGCCTTTAAAAGAAAAAATAAAGTAAAGTAACAGTAAAGTATCTAGTCTTTTAAGGCTTAATTGAGGCTGTTTTCAAGCACTCTTGATCAAGCTAGCAGGAGAAAAGACTTTGACTAATGGTGTCTGTCTGTGCAGAGGAGCTGGTATTGGTGGCCTGGGTATCACGGTTGAGGGTCCATCTGAGTCAAAAATGTCCTGCAAAGACAACAAAGACGGCAGCTGCAGTGTGGAATACACTCCTTATGTGCCTGGACTTTATGACGTCAACATTACTTACGGAGGACAGCATGTTCCAGGTACATACACTTCTGTGCTTCTTTTAGTGGCTATAATATGGTGTATGATGTATGTATGTATGTATATGTGTATATATAGGATACTTGTCTATGGACCTATGGATCAAGAGGTCCCAGGTTCAAATCCCACCTCTGGCACTACCACCACTGGGTCCCTGAGCAAGACCCTTAAGCCTGAGTTGCTCCAGGGGGACTGTCCCTGTAATTAGGACATGGAAGTAGCTCTGGATAAGAGCGTCTGCTAAATGCTGCAAATGTAAATGTATAGTCTAGAAATTCAGCATTCATTAAAAATACTAGATATGTGGAAGTAGTTGTGTGAAAGTATTGTTTCTCATCAAAGTATCCATGTCAACAATGAAACCATTCACTTGCTTATCCTGGCAGCTATTCCACTAACTTGTTCCTTCATGAAGTACTTTAGAGTAACATGATATAATGGATTAAAGGAATGCTTTGTAACCAATTTATGCTTCATATTTGAAAATGTCCTTGCATGCCAAGTTCATTGTTTGAGTTCCCACTTACTGTACATAGATACTGTTACAGGGTTGCTAAAATCACATCTATTGGAATTGTCAGGCTGTAATTTAGAGCACTAAACTTTCCACCCAGCATAACCTTTTTAACCTGTAAGCCATAAAAAAATCTTATTTTCTGGCCTTTTGCATGAATAACACTACTATTCTACTATGCAGGGGTAATCCCAACAACCTGACCTCAAAATGACAAGTGGATATCTGTAACGTAAATTGGTATAAATGTTTGAAAACGTAACTGTATTTTGTCTTATTCTCTTCTCAGGAAGTCCATTTAAAGTGCCAGTGAAGGACGTAGTGGACTCTACTAAAGTGAAGCTCTCAGGGCCTGGTGTTGCTTCAGGGGTACGAGCCAAAATCCCTCAGTCCTTCACTGTGGACTGTAGCAAAGCTGGAATAGCACCGCTCTCTGTGGCTGTGTCTGGACCCAGAGGTAAGATTAAATATCTCATTAGATCTGAATTGATACTGAATAAGATATTTATTTTGAAAAATTAATCGTTTTTGTTTTACAAAGTTAATATTGGTGTCTGGTCTCGTCAGTGTTTAGTGTGTAGTTTACTTGGTGGTGACACTTTACGGCTGAGCACTAATTGTAACTTTATTAAGAGCTGACTCTAAATTGCAGTAATTTAGTTAATGGGAGTCTTTGATGTTGTTCAGGTGTAGCAGAGCTGGTTGATGTAACGGATAACGGAGATGGAACACACACTGTAGCTTACACTCCCTCTGTGGAAGGGCCTTACTCCGTGGCAGTGAAGTACGCTGATGAAGAGGTTCCACGCAGGTAATTAGGCTCTATTACATTTATTTACAATTGGACTTAGGAAATAGGCTAATAACGTTTAAACTGTAATTGCGGTTCACCGCTGTTCCTTTCCCAGCCCCTTTAAGCTGCGCGTCCTGCCCACTCATGATGCCAGCAAGGTTCGTGCTAGCGGTCCGGGTCTGACCACAGGCTTGCCCGCTAGCCTGCCTGTGGAGTTCACCATCGATGCCAAGGATGCAGGAGAGGGCCAACTGTCAGTCCAGATCACGGTGAGTAAACTGCTCTGCATGTTGTACAGGGTTTCAGGTTGTTATTTTTTATATATATATATATTGACTGATTTGGTTACTTTTTGATTGATTGCGCCTTCTTCGCTTTCTGACATGCAGGGGTGCAAAGTAAAATTCATGTTAGAGTATATGTACAATATAAGAATTAGAAATCAAATTAGGAGGCAGCTGTTGAAAGTGCCCGGGGATCGGTGATGGGGACGGTACCTTGCTCAAGGGTCTCTCAGGGCACCTTGTGAGGGATTTGAACCTACCATCCTGGGGGCAACTCCCTAACCACTAGGCCACTGCTGCCCCGCTGCTGTTATCTGTTACCAGGTTAATCTGTTTGAATAGGAAAATACCAAACTCTGCTGGACACCAGTCCACCAAGACTAAAGTTGTGCGCCAATGCAAGAAACTCTTAATTCAGTTTATTATTTTCCATTCAGTGCTTTCAGTGAGTGTTTGCCACTGTGTCCCTGACTACCATGTATTATGACAGCCTTCTAGTGCTCTGTATTCTTCTCATTTGAAAACAGCCTGTTATTTAATTTCCTTCTGGTGTGTTTGAGAAATGACCACAGTGGTCTTTTGGCTTTAACGTTAGACTGGTCATACAATACTGTTCCCTATAACTCAGTGTCTCTTCCTCTCCAGCCAAAAGCCTGTCTTTGCATCAGAATAAGAGGCCGGTAACGAGATAAATGGATGTTTCGGTAAAGCCAAGTGCAGTCCCTTAAGCAGAAGTCTGTGTCTCAGTAATCTCGCACAGAAAAAAATGACCCTCTTGCTCCTCCTGTTTCATTGTCTCATTATTGATGGTGCTCGGCTGTGTGATTATCAAGGATAAACTACTCAAAGCAGCTCTTTCCCCCTGCTTATGTTTCTGTCTGTTTGTGCTGCACGCTGAGCTCCGTTCATGTGCAGACCTCTGTGTTCCCTCTTGGCTGGAGGTAGTGTATTACTATATTCTCCCCTGCTGTCATCCTGTCACCGCCCTGCTTTTGGCAGCGTGGAAAGACCTGCTCCCGACAAGTTCTGTGGTGTTATATGAATTTTAATTTCATTCAGGATCAAGATGGGAAAGCGAAGAAAGCAAGCATTCAGGACAACCAGGACGGCACCTACAAGGTTTCATACGTGCCAGACAAGGTGGGCCGCTACACAATTGTGATTAAGTACGGAGGGGACGAGATCCCAACATCGCCGTACAGAGTGCGAGCAACTACCACAGGAGATGCCAGCAAGTGCACAGTCACTGGTGAGTGATCTCCGTTTGCAGTTGCAAAAACAGTGTTTAGAAATATGTGAAATTTCTGAATAAAGCATAAAATATATGATGACCTAGAATGGATCTGAAATACATTTATAATAATAATAAAATAACCGTTTTATTTTTCAAATTCACTATATTCACCAGTTTTAGGAGCATATGCTGCACATCTGATCCTTATTTTGCAGGACCTGGCATTGGGCCTACCATCGGCATTGGGGAGGAGGTTGGCTTTGTTGTGAACACTAAAGGAGCAGGGAAAGGAAAGGTCTCCTGCATCGTTGTCACCCCTGATGGGACTGAGGTTGAGGCTGACGTCATTGAGAACGAAGATGGGACCTTTGACATCTTCTATACTGCACCTAAGCCAGGCACTTATGTTATCTATGTTCGCTTTGGTGGAGAGAATATCCCTCGGAGCCCTTTCAAAGTCACGGTGAGATTCAACCCTAGACATCATCTCATTGCCTTACACCTGCAAGGAAATGAGTGCTTGGTGTCAGCACTGGTCCAGCCCATTGTGTATTTTTTAATTATTTATTTATTTATTTTTCTTTACACTATTTTGTGCATTATTATGATTTAAGTATTGGTTTTAGGAATTTTATTGAATGTGATTAAGGTGTTTTAGCCACTGTATCTGAAACATGGCTGAATTTACAGATGTATTGGATATTAAAGAACACCACTGTATTGAGAAGCATAAGCAGTATTATTTGAAGATCCAGAAGAGATGTTGAGCCTGATACTGGTGTCACTCCTGTATCAGTGTGTGTGACCTACTCTTTCATTTCCCAGGCTACTGATGAACCACCTCTGTTGCAGCAGCAGGCAGTCAAGCAGCAGCAGCAGCAGCAGCAGCTAGCAGCTCCAGGCGCCGGTTTCCAGCCCTGGGTACACTCATCTTCCACACTGCTTTAAACCTCTGTCATCTCCCTCCCTCATACATCTCTCATCCCTCCCTTTTATGCAGTGTATGCGTCCTAGGGGAGCTTGAACACACCACTGCCGTCACCACTGCGTCTTTTTCAGTCTCTGCGCTGACCTTCGGGCTGTCTGAATCCACACACACACACTTCATCTGCCTATTTGTCTGTCTGCGTGTTTGTCTTGGTTTCTCTCTTACCCTTGCACCCTTCTCTGTCATCGCAATGTAAGTGATTTCTACCCGTTCTGACCAGTCAAGCATCTTTCTTTTCAGGAAATGGCTGTTCGTTCATGGCTCATCTCCTTTTCCTCCCTCCCTGAATCGGTACTCTGTTCCCTTTTGTGCCCGATTCGCCCTGGAACCAGGCTTTTTTCCATTCATGACTGGGAAACACCTTCTGAATCTTTGAGAGCACTGCCGTTTGCCTTGGAGGCAAACCTGATGTGAAATGAACTAAATTGGTCATCATGGCAACCAGTACCCATACAGGTCTTATGAAGTTCAAACCTGAGTGAGCATAGTTCCAATGTGATCATTTTCACATTTTATACATTAAAACTCTTGAGGTTTGTTTTTCCATTAAATCGTAAAGTGCTGATATTAATTTCTGCAAGCCCACTGTGAACCTTCATTGAACCAGGGGTTGTGACTCCTTGCCCTTGTCACATGTGTCCCCACAGACCTTATATCAACCAGTCACACCATGTTTCCAGCAGACAAGGAAAATGGAAAGCAGTTTCCTAAATGAAAGGAAAAAAGCTGTATTTAACTCATGAGTGCATAAAGAAGGCTAGCATGTGCCAGGACCATTTCTCTTTCCAGCTCAGTGCCTATGGTTATGGGCGTTTTATTTTCTGTTGTTTCTTCTCTTTTCCAGACTGTTCCAGGTGTGCTGGGTGTTTGAAGCATCATATTCTGTTTTACCTTTCCTCAGTCACTCCACTTGTCTGTCCAATGCACGTCTTTGCTGCAGTTGAATCACGAGGCCTCAATCTCGTCCTCTGCTTTATCGCAGTTTTTCACATTTGTAACCACTAGGGCTGCTTTCTGAAAATGGAAATGTTTCCATAAGTAACTCACTGATCTTAAGCCTGTCTGCACACTGTTAATGTCCTTTGTTTCCCCCTCCCCCTCTTCTTAATCCTTTCTTGCACACAGGTCACCGATGGAGCATACATTCCAATTAACAGTATGAATGGCTCTGGTTTCCGGCCTTTTGACATGGTGATTCCATTTGCCTTCAGGAAGGGTGAAATCACAGGTCAGAAATGGTCCTAAACAAGGCAAAGAATGCATCATAAATGTTTGCTGTTGACTTTCAGATATTTAAGGCGTTTAATCTCAGATAAAATTTTTTAAAAATCATTCATTCCTAATTATTAGTCTGTTATATAGCACAACGTAATTACTTGCATGATATGATGCTGCACACCATAGAAAGTGCCACAAACATTTTGAGCCTTTAAAATGTTTACCAGTGTTTCCCAGCCTTGGTCCTGGTCCTGCCACATACATATGCTTTTCCAGGTTTAATAAACTCACTTGAATTAAGCAAATGGTTGTTAATAAGCTTATTTGTTGGATTCAACAGCTTCCAGTACAATTATTGGGAAACCCCTTTGTTAGGCTAATACATTTTAACCTAATCACCATCTGAAGAAAATCTTAAAATGGATGAAAAAAAGAGCTAAAGGTTCAAAAACTTCAGTAAACAAAAATCTGAATTAAACTTTTTTTTTCTTTTTTTTTTCTTTTTTTTTTTCTTTTTTTTTTCTTTAACTCTCAGTATGCTTGCAGTCCTCAACATGTGTTCTTTATAATGTAAGCAGTTGATTGCATGGTGTGGACATGGTTCTGATTATGTAGCTAATCAAAATATTATCCTTCCTCTCTAGGGGAAGTTCACATGCCATCAGGCAAAACTGCCCAGCCTGAGATCATTGACAACAAAGATGGAACAGTTACTGTGAAATATGCCCCTACAGAAGCAGGACTTCATGAGATGCACATCAAATACAATGGCTCCCATATACCAGGTAAGAGATTTATTTTCTTGTAGCTGGACAGACACTTATGTCAACAGTAAGTATTTTGTGTGCTATTCAGAGTAAAAGCAGAAATACGCACTATTTCGAATATCGTATACAACTACCACCATTTGTCGCTGAACAGTTGTTTGGTTTAGCAAGATGCGTCTCATGATAAATTTATTTGAATATTCATGGTCATCCATACTCAGCGACTTGTTTTTCTAACTCTTTAAGGCCAGCCAGGTGTTTGGCATATATTATCCTGTAGTGTACACTTGCAGCAGCTTACAGGGCTTGAGAGGAGCTGAAATGATTCACCTCAAGAAATTTGTCCAAGAATAAGAGAGGGAGAAAAAAATCATTTGGACAGTGAATTACTTTGACATGACGGAAGGGATCTCTTTCATGACATCAGGGTTGGGGAATATGTACAGCATTGATGAAGTACAGGAATTGTAGTGTTAAGCCAAGGCTCCTCATGTCGGGGCTTGCACAAAAGTTTTTTAGCATTATCCCAGTCACCAATCCTCCTCTTTCAGCTGCCACAGCAAGGATTAAGTATCAAGCATAATGCCCAAGTAGTCTTGAAGTTCTGTCCCTCCGAAAGGCAACAAGGCAAGCCCTGCAAGGCATACCCAAAGCAGTTATTTTACCCAGCAAGGCAGTAACAATATGACATTGTCTTTGATTAAGTATTTCCATTGGAAGCCTCTTCCGCTGTATGGGCTGTAATTTGCCCCGGGTAAACAGTGACTCAGGGCTTACTGCACATGTGGATATCCTGTTCATTATTAACAGTAGGTCTCGATTATAATGTCCATTGTCTATTGTTTGACATTACTCTGTTCATACGCACCCAAGTGATTATGCTGTAACTCGTTGAATATCTTTCAAAAAGGCATTTGTGCAGAAGCAAGCAGAAAAGATTTGCTTCAAGCTCATTTTTTTGGTGACCACAGTGCACTCTTGCAAGGAAAAGTTACTAGAATCAGCATTATTTTGAGGCTTCATTGCCTCAGCTCTTCAGAAATAGCTTTCTCATGGGAGCACTCCCATGATGTTTACTGAAGACCGAGTTCACCTTAGGACAAAGCACGTCTCAAAATGATTGATGATTCAGATTTTTTTACACTCACACGCAGCATCTGTGCAATCAGTTGAATGCCACCCAACCCCACACACCCACAATCACACAAACTCAATGTGTTCACTGTTTGCTTCACAGAAAGTCCTCTGCAGTTCTACGTCAACAATGCTAACAGCCCCAATGTGACAGCTTATGGGCCTGGCCTTGTTTATGGTGTCGCTAACAAACCAGCCACTTTCACCATCTTCACTGAAGAAGCCGCAGAAGGTAGGCATGCACAGACTTCAGTTGTGACTTGATTATTTAGTTGTTAACTATTACTTATTATTTTTATTATTATAGGGTCGAACAGTATGACAGTGTTGTTATTATGATCATTTACTTCTGGATAAACTGGATATTATGCAGCACCGTTTTCTGTGGCATCCTATCTGATAACTGAACCGAATTAAGATTCCATTTGTTGATAGGTGGTCTTGACTTGGCCATCGAAGGTCCTTCAAAGGCGGAGATCAGTTGTCACGACAACAAAGATGGTACTTGCACAGTCACATACCTGCCTACGCTGCCAGGAGATTACAACATCTTGGTGCGTTACAATGACAAACACATAGCTGGCAGCCCTTTTACTGCTCGGATCACAGGTGAGGATTTAAGCAGAACGTGTCATTTTCTCGTTTGTTTGAAGATGTGCTGTGTAAGTGCTAAAGCCTGAGCATTGCATTGTTCAAAGTTCAAGTTAGTACAAACGTTGTATTTATTTGACTTGTTTATGTTCTTTGTTGGTCCTTCCAGCCTGTTAAATAAATGCCTTTCTCTCATCGACGGTTCTTGTATTTGTTCAGAGGACAACAAGAGGAGATCTCAGGTGAAGCTGGGCTCTGCTGCAGACTTCGCTTTGGACATCACCGAAACAGACCTCAGTTTGCTCACAGCCAGCATAAAGGCACCCTCAGGCCGTGATGAGCCCTGTCTGCTGAAAAGACAGCCCAACAACCGCATTGGTGAGGAAGATTATATAAAACTTCTGAATCATTAATTTGACTGCAAAAAATTGAATTTATTTAAGGCCGTATAGTCTCAGAGAGTATTAAATATCCAAAAAGAGATGCAACTATGATAAAACAAGCAAAATTGCTCATTTATGTTCTTCATCACCTGTAAATTTCCTAAATTATCTCAAAGAATGAGTGTTCCTCTTCTTAGATGCGTCAGCTTTTTGTCCACCCCTTTTTCCCAGGTATTTCTTTTATCCCTCGGGAAATTGGAGAGCACTTGGTCAGCATTAAGAAGAATGGACACCATGTTGCCAACAGCCCAATCACCATCATGGTAGTGCAGTCAGAGATTGGAGATGCCAGCAGAGTGAGAGTCTTCGGACAGGGGCTGGTAGAAGGACGCACATTTGAAATGGCTGACTTTGTAGTGGACACTAGAGATGCTGGTGAGAAACAGAATTTTCCTTCATTTTATGATTCAAATTTTCTTTTCAATTGTGGAACAAATGTTCTTTTTATGAACTGCCTGCTAATGAAGCAGCTTTGTGGTTCAGAAGCAGAGTTTTAGTATTACATCAGACCACAAATTCTCAAAATCAGAGACAGGCAGTGAGTTTCTCTTTATAAAACACTTTTACCATTTGATGGTCCCAGTCCTTCTCCGTAATTGGTGCTTTGACTTATGATGGTTTGTGTTACAGAAACACTTGGTTGCACATAAAAGGAAGCAGCTGACCTGTCTGACTCCCATTGTTTGAAATAGAAGAACTTACCAGATGTAGAATTTAATTGAATGAGTGATTATATTGGGATTTTGCCATGTAATTATGGCCCATTAGGTTATTTTCTCTGGGGTGCCCGGTTCCGGAATTTTGAAATACGTAACTGCTAGATTACTAATCCCTGCCAAATTGTGTGTTTCTTCTATGGTTCATTTAATGCTATTTTTTTCTTCTCCCAAATGAGCTTAATTGAATAGGAGTGGATCCAAGTAATTTATGGAAAGTGACTCTAGGGTTGAATTGGAAGTAGAAAATAAAGTTTGTTGGTGCCACAGTCCTTCTTAAACCATTATTTCCAAGAGGAACTTAAAATAATGTGCAGTGAGTCATATAATTCACTTGACTGAATGTTTGTAATGGTGTTTTTTTTTTTCTTTCTTTCTTTTCTTTCTTTTCTTTTTCTTCCCCCCCCCCCCCGTGCTCTTGTTCATAAAACCAAGTCTCTCGTGAAATACTTTTCTAATATGAGTGGAAATAAAAATGGGTTAATAGGATTTGAATAATCCTTCATTTTTTGTGGTACCATTGTATGTTTTTGTCACCTGTGCACCAAGGTTATGGGGGACTGGCCCTGTCCATTGAAGGGCCCAGTAAAGTGGACATTCAGACAGAAGATCTGGATGATGGGACCTGTGGTGTCACATACTGTCCCACTGAGCCTGGCACATACGTAGTATCCATCAGGTTTGCTGAAGAGCATGTTCCCGGTGAGTTGTTATTATTATTATTATTATTATTATTGAATTTACACCAGTCAGCCACACCATTAAAATCCCTGACAGATGAAGTAAATACAGTTGGATATTTTGTTATAGTGCCGCCACTCAAAGGGTGTGATATACTAGACAGCAAGTGAACTGAAGCTGATGTGTTAGAAGCAGGAAAAATGTAAAGGCTGACTTCACAAGTGCAAACATTTAATGACTAGGTCAGAGCATCTCTTAAACAGCAGGTCTTTTATTTGTTCCTGGTATGCAGTGGTTAGTATCTAAAGGGATTTAAGGAAGGACAACTGGATGATATATTTGTAGATGGAAGGGTGATGCATCTGGTCTAAACCCATGGAAGAGCTACTGTAGCGCACATTATTACATAATCAGAGATGGCAGAAAATGCAGTGCATCGCATCCAGCTGTGTGTGGTACAGTCCCTGTACTGATCCCTGTCAGCACCAAAAGAACCTTCAATAGGGATCTCTGCATCTGAACTGGAGTATAAAGAAGTCTGATGAATATTCTTTAAAATCACTAAAACACATGTAAAGAGTGTGTCTTGCTTAACCAGGGTAGAGATGGCAGCAAGATGCATTCTGGGAAGAGGGCAAGCCCGAGGAGCAGTGATGAGGCAGTGTGATGCTCGGGGCAGTGTTTTGCTGGGAAACCTTGCATCCTGGCATTCATGTGGGTGTTACTTCAGCAAGAATCATCCACAAACATTTTTGCTGACCCCTTGTGCACCCCTTTATGGCAGCAGAATTATCTTACATTTATGGGCTCTATCAGCATGATAATGCAACCTGCCCCGCTGCAAAACACTCTCAACAGAGAAACATGACAGGATGTTGACGTGCCCTCGAAATTCTTCAGAAGTGCTGGAAAATTAGTCTAATCCATAGAGGCCCAACCTCATTACTTATAGAACTGCTTTTAGAGGCCATGGGCAGCCCATCTCTCTTTGGGTCAGAGCTGCTGTGGTGGCAGGAGGGAGGACCTGTACCCTATAGGACAGGTGGTTTTAATGTTATGGCTGATGGTGGTTTATTTCTGCAGTATAGTACGACTCCCATACCATATTCTTTTTTTTTTTGTGTGTGTAATTTTTAATGCCATTGTAGACCAACAAAGACATGTGAAGAATACCTGTTATGGTTGTGTTGTAAAATTGTACATGTAAATTTTTCTCTCTTGTTGGAAGGGAGTCCATTTAGCGTGAAAGTAACAGGGGAAGGACGCATCCGGGAGAGCATCACCCGTCGTCAGAAAGCAGCATCTATTGCCACTGTCGGAAGTGTTTGTGACCTTAACCTGAAAATTCCAGGTAAGAAAACATTGTAGATCAACTGCTGGCATTATGTCTGTGCATGGAATTACACTTGTGCAATTTTGGCAAGTGGCACATGGTTGCATTGGTTTCAAATTTTCAGCAAAATTATATTTGGGTGCCACACGTCTGTGTTCAGCCAGACCACGGTTTATGCGTTTATTTGGAGGTTGTCCAAGAAGGGCATTTACTGTCATTTTTAAATACAATTTTTCTGTTAATATTTGTCAGCTTAGATGGGTCTTACTGAAATCTGATGTTAATGATGATGATGATGAGTGTGTTTTTAATTACGTTGTAGTTTCTACATTGATTAAGTTTATTTGAAACAAACAAAAAAAATTGTAAAAATCAATGGATAAACATTCCGTTCTCCAGTGTGTAGATGCTACTAATCAAAGAGCTTCTTATTGCCATGTTTTCTGCAACTTTTCATTAAAAACATGTTTTTTTAACGAATGATTCAAACTAAAACGCATCGTATTTCGACTCCCACATAGATGCACAAGATTTGCTAGGACAACTTGTTTATGCTATCGTGTATTAATTTGAAAATAACAAATGGAAGAGATTCACTACCTGCTGTCGTTTTGTTATTTGAAAGCCAGCCAGCAGGCTTATGGGAAAACACGCAGCCTGAGCATGAACTCATCTGGTTAGACCTCGCTTGTATCATATAGTATTTAAATATTATTTGAATGTACTTTATGTATTTTGTTTGCTGCGCTCTATAGCTACTGATCACATCTAGACAGCAGAAATGATATTGGTGAATACGTCCAGATGAATCTTCAATAAGACCGAATGTGAGTGGAATTTAGTGAGGCTATCTTTACACAGTCAGATGGATGAGATTGGAGAGATGTTTTTACTCGTGTCAGGAGAGATTAAGGCTTTACATATGACGTGCATTTTTAAAGTAAATATTTTTAGAGTTCTTTCTTAAGTGCATGCTTTCTTAAAGATTGCCCAAATAATCCTGGGCACCTTTGACTCCCTGATTTCTGGTTAGTATTCCTTAAAACTGCCAGGTGAGATTCCTTGGTACACATTACCATTTGCCAAGTTGAAATGTGTCTTGTTTGGCCCTGAGAGACATACCTGAATTAAAACATCCAGGATGGATGTCTCTCTATCTTTCTCATTTCCTTCTGGTGTAGTGCCAAACTCTTCATTTCAGCAAGTGAAAGTGTCAGGCTTGGCATCTGGAAGACTGAAAAAGGATCTGTTGTTTTCTGAATGACTTTTAATGGGAATAGGATTCTCTCATCCATGGAAACGTGCTCAGAGTAGATTCCAGGTCTGAAGATTTTGATTTGGCACAAGGTGTAAATCGCTTTTCATCTCTCTAGTCGAGGGAAAAAGCCCAACAAAGCTGGTTTATTGAATTACAGGTTGCTTTATAGAAAAGAATTGCAGGTGTTTAAACTGCTTTGTGTTGCTCTACTCAGACAAGGCCAGCCATAAAGACTCACTAAAGGAATTTTTTCTTTGCTTACTTGCGTTTTGCCAAGATTTGAGTGTGTTTTTTAGTTTTCATGTAGTATAAGTAAATCCATATGCAGCATAACCTATAGAGGCTGTGTCAGATAATGAAGAATGAGAAGACTATAGCTGATCTTGCTGCATCTGTGATTTCACCGCAGGACACCAGAGCATCTGGTGCTGAACAGTCATGTCAGAGACTGGGGTGTGTTGGAGCATTCTGGACACACACTACATATGTTCTGGTTCAAGTTTATCTTACGCAGTTCATAACCATTTGCTTCTTTTGTTGGGTCGTTAGGTTCAGCGTCTGAATCACACTGACTAAAGCCATATGTGAGGAGTTGTAATCTAATGGTTTACTCGCAGGGTTTGCTGTGAGTAATGAGCATTGTAATGGAGCGGATGCCACACAGGGCTTTGCTTTTTCTGTGTGAGCTCATGTTCTGGTGGGGTGAGGTCAGGCCTCTCTTGCTCACTAATGCACACTCTAGCCCGCAGAAGCTATAAGCTATAGCTTGAACTGAGTAGCAGACGTAGGATCAGACCTCTGCTTGGTGTGATCAACTAACATATTGAACATTAAGAAGTGGAAAGTGAAAGGAAGGTGACCGTTCTTGTCATTGTGAAACGCGGCACAACACACAGTGAAATGCAATGAAAAGCAGCCTCTGCATTTAACCCATACTTGTGCAGCAGAAGGCATCTATTTAAACCGCCCGAGGAGCAGTGATGGGGACGGTACCTTGCTCAAGGGTACTTCAGGGCAACCTACGGGTCTGGGATTTGAACCCATGGCCGCCTGATTCTTGGGGCGTAGCCCCCAACCATTAGGCCACCGTCTAGTGAATCTTAAGATATACAGAACAAGCATTCGTGTAAAAAAATAATATTCGTATAAATCATTTAGCTGAGCTGTTTTATGTTTAAGATTTAAGTTGTGCCTCATTATCAGTTGGTAATGAAAGTGAGAAGAATTCAATGCCGTGCTTGAGAGATTCTGAACAAAGGTGGAACCAAAACTATATTCTTTTGGTATATTTTGGTGAAATCCTCATGATATTCCTGGTCATTCTATGGTATTAATACTACCCATATAATATTGTTTTATGCTATTTTCCTATCTGACTTAAAGGTATAGTTAAAAAAAAAAACATTCCAGATTTCCAGTTACTCCAAATTTGGGCAATCAGCAAAGACAATTCTGTTGTCCAAATTAAGAACTTGGTCTAGAACAGTAAATATGAGACTAATTATGAGATTCTTGGCTGATTAGCTGGGTCTGAGGTAAGTGTGTGTATCCTGTTTTGGCTGAACTTTTCCAGTAGGGCTGCACCGTGTTGTAGGTGAAGCTCTTTAGTTCATATATTTCCTGACCCCAGACAGACGTTTTGTATTTTAGTGGATCATTCTCTGAAAACCCTTTCCTGCTTTTCTTCCTTCTACCTCTGCTGATTCTCCCTTAGGGTTGTTTTACATGCCTTGTGCTGCTATCTTTCATCTTTCCTCACTGCTTTTCCTTTCTCTTTCTCTGCTCATGTCTTCCTTCAGTGACCTGGTTCCTCCTGACTCTGGCGGGGGAGCTCCTCTCTCAGAGAGTTTATCGCTCTCGCTGTTCTCTGTGGCTCGGGAGAAAGGCCCAGGCAGCCTCACGCTCTCCTCGGCCCCTGAGGGTCAGACGCTTCACTGTGGGAATAGTGAGGATTGGCCCAGTCCTGGCGAGGCCCTCTGGGCTGGAGGGTGCGTTTTAAACGCTGGGCATGTGGATGACGAGGTTGGCAGAAAGTGCTTGCTTTTGTTCGTTGCATGTGTGTTGTCATTGTGCACATAAAGAGAAAAGTGTGTGGAAAGCGTTCCCTCCTGATTAGGGCTGCAGGTTAATGTTTAACCTGTTAGTTCGTTCATTCATTCGTTCATTCATTCATTGTGTCCTATTAGAATTTTTTTTCTGTCCCTGCCTTTAAAGTTGTATTAGAGCGACAAGCTGTTTCTTCTTATAGTGCAATAAAGAAGCCCCGGCAGTTCAGTTTTATATTTTGCTTTTTAAGAGAACAGATTGCTGGGCTTTTGGTATGACATGTTTATTTAGTTTTAAAGCTGCCACATACAGTATTGGTCAGACAAATGAAGTCAAAGGGGGCATTTAAGCCTTTTATAGCACCTAAAATTTTAAAAGCCAGCTTCAGCCCTGCTTTATGTCTTTGCATGCCACCTGTCATCATTGCGCCGGTTTACTTCATGTTTAACCCTGAGCCATGTACTTTATGAACTTTTATACATTTATTTTATAAGTGTACTTTATGGAAACTTAGTAAGTAAAGTAAAAACCATGCTTGCCTGTAACTCTAAATAGTGGTGTTCTGACTTCTCTAACACATTGTGGCTTAAATAAGCTTAAATAATAAAGGAAGGTAATGAAATTAATTGGTGTCATACTGCTTTAAATTGTCTTCAGGAAAAGTTATTTTGTTAAATCACATTGCTTTTCAAAAGTTTGGAGTATCTTAGGATTTTTTGGGAACAAGTGGTTATTAGATGTAGGGTTGGTGGGAAAATGGATAATGGTTGATTTTAACTGAGTTTAACTGGAAGGTTTTGAAAATGTCTTCTACATCCAAGCTCTTGGTGGCCGCTTTCTCTGAGAGGCTGTGGATTTGCTCATCCTGTTTAAGCTTAATCAGCAGATTCTTAGCAGCACCTATAAGAAACGACAGTGCTTTGATTTCTTCTGCTCTGAATTTCTTCCTTTGTTTACAGTAAACAAAAAACCCCCAAAAGGCATTGTGAAAGTTTCAGTTCGCTTGCTCAGAAAGAGAGACTGGTTGTGAAAAGACTTCAAGGGTGACCAAGTATTAATAAAAAAAAAATAAATAAATAAACCCTGTTGTCTTTGCTGCTTTCTCAATGTGTCAGTACACCAGTCATCTCACACCAACATCTCTGTGGTGTGGGAAAATATTAAAAAAATTATAATTAAGAAGCGCATCAGATCACAGTGCTTGAGTATATCAGAGGGACAGCTCAGGTTAGATGTTTAAGAGACAAAGTTAGAGAGGCAAGGTTGTGTTGGATGTCCAGAGGAGAGACGAGGAGTATATTTGGGGGAGGATGTTGAAGATGGAGCTGCCAGGAAAGAGGAAGACCAAAGAGGAGGTTCATGGATGTGGTGAGAGAGGACATGTAGGTGGTCAGTGGTCAGGAGGAAGATGCAGAGGACAGGAAGAAATGGAAACAGATGATCCGCTGTGGTGACTCCTAAAGAGGAGCAGCTGAAAGAAGAAGAAGAAAAAGAAGAAGAAGAAATTAAGTGGTTAAATAAATAAAATACTGTAATTGTCTTATTTATTTTTTTGTTTGTTTGTTTTAGATAGTATCTAAATAGAGATTTGTAATTTTCTTCAAATAAAAGCCTTCTTGAATATCATTTCAATCATAGTCATCCTTAAGGTTATAAAACTTCCTCAAGGTTATAGAACTGCCTCCTCGATTCTGTTCATCTTTCAGAATATCTATATTTATTTATTTATTTATTTTTTGCTGTTCTGTCTAATGAACGGTCTGTGAAATTTCGATGAAAGATTACAGAATATTTTGTACAGTACTGTGAAAGTTTTAGGCAGGTGTAGAAAAAATGCTGTAAACAAAGAATGCTTTCAGAAATGGAAGTGTTCATCATTTATTTTCATCAATCAACAAAATGCAGTGAATGAACAAAAGAGAATCTAAATCAAATCAATATTTGGTGTGGCCACCCTTTTGCCGTCAAAACAGCATCAATTCTTCTAGGTACACTTGCACACAGTTTTTGAAGGAACTCTGCTGGCAGGTTGTTCCAAACATCTTGGAGAACGAACCACAGATCTTCTGTGGATGTAGCTTCCTCTCATCCTTCTGTCTCTTCATGTAATCCAGACACACTGGATGATGTTGAGATCAGGGCTCTGTGGGGCCAGAAGAACTGATGCTGGTTTGAAGGCAAAAGGTAGAAACACCAAATATTGATTTGATTTCGATTTTTCTTTTGTTCGCTCACTTTGCATTTTGTAAATTGATGGAAATAAACAATTATTATTTATATTTCTGAAAGCATTATTTGTTTTTTACAGCACTTTTTCCACACCTCCCTAAAATTTTTGCACAGTACTGTGTATGCTTTAAAAACTGGTTTCAAACTTTTGAAAAGATGTAATAAAAGCCTTTCTAAAGTTGATCTAAAATCGACCTTCTGCATGTAAACACGCACAATGCAAATGATGTCTGTTGGCAATATCAGTGTGACACTTTATGTGCTGCAGCTGCATTATGCTGTGTGGCACTTCTCAAACGTGTCTGGTCATTTTTAACCTTGAACCTCCTTTAAAGATCAGAGTATCGTGTCAGTGTTCTGGCTTGTCAGGCCATGTTGCTTGCAGATTCATCGTTCAAAGCTTACGCGAGTTTGAGAATCACCAGACTTCTCTAAGACACCCACCCACACCCTGAAAGGGGAGCTGTAGAGCTGATTTGAGCAGATGAGTGGATTTATCGCCCATGTTTGCATTCATAATCTATTTATCTAGTCCCTGCAATATCTCTCTTTCCTCCTCTAAGCAGTTTACCCATTCATCACTACTCTCTCTCTTCCCTGTCTCTTGTTTCTGTTGTCCAGAGATTGATGTCCTCGACATGTCGGCTCAGGTCACCAGCCCTTCAGGAAAGACCGAGCCTGCAGAGATTGTAGAGGTGGGCAACCACACATACTGTGTGCGCTTTGTGCCTCATGAGATGGGTGTGCACACAGTCAACGTGAAGTACCGCGGTCAGCATGTCCCAGGAAGCCCCTTCCAATTCACTGTTGGGCCTCTAGGAGAAGGAGGAGCCCATAAAGTGAGGGCAGGAGGTCCTGGGCTAGAGAGGGCAGAGACAGGCGTACCAGGTACAGAAATGCAATTAAGATTTCACCATTACTTAAGATGTAATATCATTATGTATCTGTTACACATCGCTTAATGTTTTATATGAAAATAATCGTTCCTTTAATCTTGCATTGGGTCCATAAGGCTCATGAGTGTTTAGCCATTGTGCAGACTGCAGGTTAAACTATTGCTTTGGGTTGACTAGCATGATCTGTAATAACCATGTTATTACAGTTTAATAAATTAAACGAAGATCCCTCTATAATCACTTAAGTGCTTTTTATAAGATCTCCTTATATAAATTTGCATTTTGCACTACAGCGGAGTTCAGTATATGGACGCGTGAAGCCGGAGCCGGAGGTCTGTCCATCGCCGTGGAGGGCCCCAGCCGGGCAGAGATCTCTTTTGAAGACCGGAAGGATGGATCCTGTGGTGTCACTTATGTGGCCCATGAACCCGGTATATATAATTGGTCGTCCTGGAAAACTGTGACGTAGAACTCAGCTTGCACACCTTTCTCATACTTCTCTGTTTGCAGGCGACTACGAGGTGTCTGTGAAGTTCAATGATGAACACATCCCAGAAAGCCCTTACCTGGTGCCTGTGATGGCACCCTCGGATGATGCGCGCCGCCTGACTGTTACCAGTCTTCAGGTGAGACATGAGGAAACATCTCCACACCAGAGCATGTCTGCAGCTATCAAAGAACTGCTAGCAAAAAGTGTTTGAGAACAGAACGTAAATCATTACGCATTGCTCTTTAATACGGTTGTAGTTTTTGCTGAATTCTTTAAGAGAAAATCAATATTTATTTCTTTAAGGAATATTAAAGAAAATAACTTATTTACTATGATTATTATTACTATTTTTTTTTTTAAATCTGGTATGGTACATCTGGTACAGGCTAAAGACCTACCATCGAAATATTTACAATGTTAGTCTTATGATATCTATGCACAGATTTTGTCTTGGATGGTGTGGTGTAATGGGCTGAATAAGTCTTTCCCTTCCACTCCCTGATTCTTAATGCGTCATCAACCATGTGTTTGAGAGGACAGATAAATTCAGGGTGTTTTCTAAGGTAGCATCCAAGTCCAGTCTCAGCTGAGCCATAAAGGTTCTCCACTTTTCTTCATGAGTTATTTTACACCACGTGGAGCACTTTTTCACGTTGATGTTTGGGGGAGAGCTTGGACATAAAAATAATAATCTGGTTTAGCTTGGAAGGCACTCTACTTTGAATAGCTGCTGAACATCAATCAACTTGTGTGGAACTTCTGGTGTTTCTCTTGTGTTTCATTTAAAGGCTTTTAACAGGGACACAACTCCAACTCACTAAAGCTGAGACTAAAGCAAAGAGAGAGACACCAAAGCTGTAGAAACTAATTTTCTATCTTTGTCCCCATTATCGGTTTCTTTTCTGTAGTCTAGTAAACCTGTAGTCTCGCTGTTCTCCCTAGAAACCTCTTCTAAAATGTGGTGACCTCTCTCTTTACTTTAGCTGGTCAATTGTGAGTTCAGGTAAAAAAAAAAAAAAAACCCAGTAACACCCATGTCTTACTCATACATTGTGTTAAAATGCCTTTTCTTTACCATGTAATGTTTGTCAAACTGTCAAAGGAGGGCTGAGTGAACTGTAATTCAGGGGATTTACCTGGTAACAGGTCAAGTTATAAAGGTGATCCAGTGTATTTGGTCCAGAATGCACCGGGTGCTCTCAAGTATATGATTCAATGTACACCGTTTGCTACCTCAGGAGTCAGGCCTCAAGGTGAACCAGCCGACTTCGTTTGCTGTGCGACTGAACGGTGCTCAGGGCATCATCGATGCCAAAGTGCACAGCCCGTCTGGAGCTCTGGAAGAGTGTGTTGTTTCAGAGTTGGAACAAGGTGAGGCTCCAAGATCCACTGTGGCAACTAATAGAACAGGTCAAAATGATCTTTGAATAGCAGCACTCCTCGGTTTTGATCGAGACAGCGCCTGTTGGGGAATCAATCCAAGTGAAACATTGTGCAGGAAATGATCCTTTAGTTTAAGAGCCTGGTGGATGAAAAGGACATGATGAAAGTTTCCTGTCACGATAACATTGGCCAGAATTGGGGCAGGCTGATGGCAAAAATATACTTTTTTTTTTTTTTTTTTTTAAATCACACTTAATCAAATTTAACAGGACTGCTTATTCTCTCTTTGTAAAGAAACATGCAGACGGTCAGTTCTCTTTCATTTCTAAGAACACAATTCACAAAAAAGAATATTCTGATTGTAACAATCATTTATAATAAAACTATTCATGTGACCATAATATTACCAGAAGTACTATTACTGCTATCATTTATTGCAGAGAAACTGTAGGCCTTGCAACTGTGACTTTTTAAAAAGATATTAATCAGAAATGCTTATTGTAATGATGTCAGTTTCATTATTTTGGGTTTTCTGTTCACAAACCAGTCACTCTTAAAATAACTGACATTTGATGAGCTTCTCCTGTGTTTGTTGTCACCGGCCTGTTTTACTTTTTGTTCCAAGACAAATACGCCATTCGCTTTATCCCACGAGAGAACGGCATCCACACCATTGATGTGAAGTTCAATGGCACACACATCCCTGGCAGTCCGTTTCAGGTGAGAGTGGGAGAACCAGGACAAAGTGGAGATGCTGGACTTGTCACAGCACACGGCACTGGTCTGGAGAGAGGAACCACAGGTATCAAGCATATTTAGGTTTGAATGCATGAACAAATTTAGCACAAGAACATCCATGGCTCTAAATTAATTGCATGCCGGTTCACATTCTAGTAGATTTATTTGTGATGTCAAGCCAAGTCTTACTCATGTTACAAAAGGTCTTTAGTGACTTTTGATCTTACTCTTTGCCGTTTGCAAAAGGAAGTTTGTTTTGCTATAGAAGGATAACATGTGGCACAATGGTTTTTGTACATAATGGAGGGCCAGCTTGTCAAACACACGTCCTGGGGTTTATGCTGTTAACATAATGGAAGTGTATTTGGGTAAACTGTGGTCTAAATTTGGGTCCAGTGTTCTCCCAAACAAATACAGTAAATAAGTTCAGACTCACTGCAAAGCTCACTAAATAGCTTGTTCCTCACTAATGTTTGTGGAAAAACTGAGGCACGTTGTGTAACTTTGTCTGGTGAAACATTATATTACAATCAAAGGGAATGTGTTGAGAAATCATGCTCAATGTATAGAACTTTTCACTTACTAGTTTCTAAGATTTAGAATGAATGTGAAGACTGAGACATAAAAAAAAAAACACTCAAGTCATAAACTCAAACACTCATTTTGAAAAACTCATAAAAGACCATATCTGGCGTCATGGATCGGAACAATAATTTGCTCTGATGTGCTACACAGAGGGCTTGAAAGAAGTAGCAGTTTTCATTTCAGAGAAATTGTCCAGTTAGGCAGTTTACTTTGTTGCAAGGCTATAAGAAAATGCTATAGGTAGATGTAAGGTTTCTCTTCTCGGCAGTCACAGAACAATTCCGTGTGAAAATTTTAGTTTACTCTTTCTTGGTGGAGCAACTGGGTGGTGCTCTTTGTTTCAGCAAGGTTTCAATCCAAAAGATTTTGGTTTAAACCTAAACTGTTATGGAATGCATCCAGTGCAAATGTATGTCTTTTTGAAACTGGTCTAATAAAATTATCACTGGCTCCTGCTGTGAGAGAAGCATTGGTCCAGAACAGCTGCGGTCATTAAAAAGAGGTTGGCAGTTCCTTTGGTGAAACTTGATGGTTAAATTGATGAGCAGGGTTGTGGGGTGGGGGGGGAGGATACATGGATGACACAGCTGAGGGCTAAGTTAGTGTAGGAATCTCTTTTTATTTGATTTGTGTGTATCATCTTTCTGCCGGCTTTTTTTTTTTTTTTGCATATTTGGTCTCGTTTTCATGCTCGAGAGGTGTTTTCTCATGGAAAACTTTGGTAACCTTGAAATGTTTCTGCTCGCTAAGTCTGGCTACCACTGGCTTTTATAAATATAAATTTGTACAACAAGGACAAAGAAAGTTGTGAACAGCTGAGTATTGTAAATTTGGCCTTGGGATCAGTCTTGGCTGACAATTGTGTGGTCAGGTAACAAACCCACTTCCAACACCTCATACTCATTTCCAGACTAGGTCACCCACTTTTTCAGTTTAATTTAAATGAAAGTATTACAAAAGAGAAAGTTCAGGAATGATACCCAGCCCTAGGCCCATTCTGAATCATATCCTTTGTTTTCTTTGTGCAGGCAACCAGGCAGATTTCATCATCAACACGACTAAAGCAGGGCCAGGCGCTCTGGCTGTGACCATTGAGGGGCCTTCAAAGGTGAAGATGGATTGCCAGGAGTGCCCTGAGGGCTTTAAAGTACAGTACACACCAATGGCTCCTGGAAACTACCTGATCAGCATTAAATATGGAGGTCCTAACCACATCACTGGCAGTCCCTTTAAGGCCAAAGTCACTGGTATGTGGCAGACTGATGATCTTTGACTGTAGGGGGAATGACGAGAAGAGTCAGACACCATTGAAACCACTAGTGGTTTGGAAGACATTTTATACACAGATCTGTGTGCTGTGTGAAGTTTAATGTACGTAAGATGGTGATACGGTTTCAGAAAATGAAGGTATATTTTTGAATTAGGAATATGGCTGTTCAATCTCATATTAGGTCATAAAATTGCACTGAAATTATGACTCAAGTAGAGATAAGTAGCCTTTAGTAGAAGTACAGACAGATCAGGTTCAGAACAGCGGTGAAACTCTGGTGCATCCAGTATCATATGAGCAGCTGTTTTTTTAGGCCTGCTTTAGGGCAGCGGTGGCCTAGCAGTTAGGGACTAAGACCCATGATTGGGACATCCTGGGTTCGACTCCCAGACCAGTAGGTTGCCCTGAGGTATCCTTGAGCAAAGTTCCGTCCCCATCACTTCTCCCTGAGCACTTTAAATAGCTGCTCCCTGCTGCACGGTGTGTGCAGGTTAAATGCATTAGGCTGTATTTCGATGTGTTTCACTGTGTGCTGTGTTGTGTTTCACAATGACAAATTAGTCACTTTCACTTCACTTTTTCCTCTTTTGGGAATCTATCCAAATTTTCACTTTCAAATAAATCATTTTTATTAGGAATCACAAATCCATTTAACATGTACATGCCACTAAATGAATGCTTGTTACTATTTTCACCCACTTCTTTTATATTTGTGATGTGGCAACAAACCCATTTGTCTTATGTTTAGGTCCACGGCTTGTGAACGTGACAAATGCCAGTGAGACGTCCACCCTGATGGTTGATTCTGTGGTTCGGGCTGGCAGCGCAAACTCCTACAGCGCTCTGCCTAGAGCCGCCTCCGATGCCAGTAAAGTGACCAGTCGAGGTCCAGGCCTCAGCAAAGCCTATGTGGGCCAGAAAGCAAGCTTCTCTGTGGATTGCAGCAAAGCAGGTTAATAAAAGCTTGGCCCATAGCTCTCTATCTGCCACAAGAGTTTAGAGTTTTTCTGTAAATGTATATCCTGCATATTTGATCTGAGAAACCTTCTTGTGCTTTTGGGAGTCTTAAAGCTCAGATATGTTCTCCATCAGGATCAATTTTTTATGAGTCTTTTCCCAGTACCTGTAGACTATTTTTGTAAACTTTTAAAGTCCTGACTTTTTTTCTCTTTGCTTTTTCTCTATTAGGAAAGAATATGCTTCTAGTAGGTGTTCATGGACCTCAGACACCTTGCGAGGAAATTATGGTGAAACACATGGGAAATCTTCAATACAACGTCAGCTACATCTTGAAGGAGCGGGGCAGCTATGTGCTGGCAGTGAAGTGGGGTGAAGACCATATCCCTGGCTCACCCTTTCAAGTCACTGTCCCATAAGTCTTCTCATCAATAAGACCTTCCTTCACAGAAAGACTTGGAGAATGGAATATAAACAGCCAAATCATGATATTTAATTAAGCCCAATATCGGTATAGAAATTTGCACTTGATTGTATTTTTTGTGTGATATGCATTGGCTACATTCAAATTGTCTATCCTTAATATCTGTTGTCTTCTCATTTTATTCTGAGTATTCTCTCAAACTTCTAGATCAAGGGGCACAAACATTTTGAGAAAGTGTATGCAAGTATCAAAGAGAGTCCAGCAATTCTTTGGAATACCCTTTACTACTGATAGTATTTTGTCTATTGGACTAATGTTTTCATCCAATTTTAATGCACAGTGAGTTTCCCATTGCTGGTTTTTTTTTTTTTTTTATTCTAACTGCTGCATAAAGGACTACTATGATGTTTACATGCGCTTAAATCAAATCCGGCTTTGCAGTATCAAAGCCAAATGCTCGAGTTCTCTATTGAAACCCTTCATGCTTTCCACAATTGCTACTTCTGTTATTGAGACTGTTGGCGATGTGTTACCACGTGCATGACATAGCTGATGGCCAATATGAGAAAAATGGCAGGATGGAAGAAGGAAATGATGCATGATTTTGGAAAAAACACCCAAGGTCCACTGTAATCTCACAGAGGTGAGGGGTTGCTGTGATTGTTCAATGTGTGCGTGATTTTCTTTTTTTCTTTTTAAACCTTGTGTTTAAAATGTAAACTAACTTTGTAACCAGTTACCTAAACACACACTTTCCTAATGTCACCTTTCATGGTTTTAATAGATAACTGCTGGATCTTCACACTAAAGCAGTACTGGAGTTGGGAGAAGTGTGTTTTTCACGTATACTGGCATTCGTTCTTGTCTTATATTGCCTAATTGTTCTAGTTTTGATAAAGCAAAAAAATATTTTGTTAAAGCAGGAGGGCATGCTACTATTTGCATTTTGTATTAGCCCCGGGTGCCTTAATGTGAAAAACCGTTAGGAATGATGTACATTTGATAATTAAAAGAAACTGGAATAAAGATATGAAACGTTAAATAGTTGTGCCGTTCCAACTTTTCACTTCCAGAAACGCTCACTGTGAGTTATTGGCCTGAGACATTAAACACGGGTCTCGTATCCATGGGTTACCGCTGACCAATGTCTGGCTGACTTCAGGCTCCATTGATACAGGGTGATTAATGTTGGGTCCAATCAGCTGGACATGAGGGGCCACCTTCAGATTTCTATGGGAACGGAACTGAGCTCGCAGCGAAATCATGGAAGAGATCAGCATGGAGATTTACTAAACTGCGAAGATCATCATCACTCATTAATCAAAGCTAAAAGCTTCTTTCTGGTCAGCAGAAACATGAGGATGGCCATGCAAGGTCATTTAGGGCAGCCTGTGAACTTGTTTTGATCACTGCAAGACCAAATATAGAAGGTATCCTTTGTGTATCCTGTGCCATGTCAGCAAGTAATGAGCCTATTTTGCTGCAATATCAACTGTGCAGTTGCATTACAAATTGTGACTCTGCTGAATAGAAGGTTTGTACTGAAGATTGCAATTACTCATAATGAGGTTCCTGGATAAGTGTATGTTTTTGATCTATTTTAATCACTGGCGGTTTTCATTTCCTCTCAGTCTTAGGTTATAAAAGGTTTTCATTCATGCCCTCTGTTTAAGGACCAAGAGCCAAAGTTTTCTGCTGGAAATAAACTGGATTCATTATGCTGTGCATGGACAAAAAGGATGACACTGCCATCATCTGAGCTAGCAGGAGAACTACAGTTGCAAGGCATATAAAGTTCAATGCAGCTTTACTTCAAAGCATTTCCCTGCAGCTGCTGTTTCAGTTTCACTTGCTCTAAAGAAGGGCCACCATTAGTTATATCTGGAGTCATATAATCTGCCAGGTAGTCAGTTCTTTTTATGGTTGAATCATGTTTTAAAGGGCCAATAAAATGGACAACAACAAGATAAAATGGAAACTAAAACATTCTTGGGGGAAAATGCATGTTAATGTTTGAATAAATTGGTAAATCAGTGGGAGAATTTAAGATCATGCAGTTGTAAGATTTCCACTGAAAAGGTACATGTTATTGCGAAGGCTCTAATCTCAAGAAAGCAGTTGTACTTGCTTTAGCACTTTGCTCCATTTCCTTTTTGGCTGTTTGTGATTCAATCTTACTGGGTGGAAAAGATGCAGACAAGCTGATTGTGTTTTTGCCACAGTGGAGGTCAACTTGGGTCTTTTGTCAGCACGCTTTTGTGTGTGTGTGTGTTTTGTGCTCACCACATGCTTGTTATCCATACATTTTCAGGACAAAACCAAAAGAAAAATCATCTGTATGATGATATGCATTTTTCCACTACATCTCTAATAAGGTGGATCATAGGTTTACATACATGCTCATAGGTTTACATACATGCTTATGTTACAGGTACTTGAAGTGTCTATATGTCATACCAGTTTGCTAAGTCCTGACAAGGTATAAAAACACACACACAATTTTCCTTAGGCCATTTTCCACTCTCCTGCTGAGAAAAGCCCTCTGATTGGCTGACTGCAGGTGAAACCTTAATGACAAACTGCTCTGGGGTTTTTGTGGCTGCAGCTACTCGTGTTTCTCTTTAACCAAGCCAAATAGACACGGGCCTTAATACAGCATGCATTAACGGACTGTGTGAATCCAAAACGCAGCAGGCTGACAATGAGGAACCTCCTGACCACCCAGAACCAGAACTGCTACAGGGAACTTATCATGAAGGAGGCTTACACTCGCCTCACATGGAAAACCAAATACGGCAAGGATTATCCCACCAGTTTCACATCCCACAGAAGCAAGACCATGGGCCTTTACAACCCACCAAAACCCCCCACAGGAATCACTCTGCCCCCTGTTGTTCAGCTCCAGAAGAAGAAGAAGAAGGAAGGCCCTGTGCTGGTGGGCCGCTCTCTCAGTGAAGCTCCTCTGATGCGGCCGGTCAGTCCCCAAACCAAGGAGACCCTTTACCACGGCTTCTCCAAAGAGGGGAAAGGTCGCAGCATATACCTGAAGAGACGTGTCCAGAAAATGCCAGAGGAAAAGTTTGACTACCCACTACTGTCGTCTTGGGAATACGGCTGGAGATTAGGTAAGAAACCCGTTCATGTTATTTCTTGGTGCTGGACCGAGTCCATCTAGTTAGTAGTCTGTTAAATATTTTCTGCCATGCCACATTTTGCTTTAGCATTTTATGGCATTTTCAATGATATTAACTGCAATACAAGTGATAAATGTATAAAAGAATACTAATAGGAACATTCTATGCAGTTTCTTTGGGCATGTATAGAAAAATGAAGGAACTAGATGATTCTAGTAGTAGTGAATCTACAAATCTTTGAAATGGTTAATTATATGTCAAAAAATACAAATAAGTACAAATACGTCGATATTACTTTGTAATTATAGAGTAAAATGAAATTATAAATGTGTGTATATTTTTTTAAAAATTGGTAATGAAGCTTTTGAACAGTTTATTTTGGTCTAATGTGGTAAAATACAAGTTTTGAATGACATTGTTTTCACAGGCGATTATGAGCAAAACTACAAATCACCAGCTAATGGAAGGTCAGGGGTCGTAAGGAGCACCTTTTACGCCAGGAATGGCATTTTTACTATTCCTTCTGCCACTGATAAACTGGGTTAACTTTCTGAACGGACTTTTTAAGAAGATAATACTGGGGGAATTGTCCTCACAGAGAAGATATGTCTCCATAAAGCCACAAATAAATAGATATATATTGTGTTTCCCTCTTATGTGAAACAGTTTGATTTTGAATTGGTTATACGAGTCAATATGTAACTTTTAGCATTTATGTATGTACTAAATGAACCCTAGAAGGTTCCCTAAACAACCTGGCAGTTGTGTTTGAAAGGTTCTATCGAAAGGTTATTTAGTCAATGACGAGTTGTTATTGTTCTGGGACAAGAACCTGTTTGGTTATTCATCCATTAGATGGATTCAGTTATACCACAGTTGTACCACAGAGAAATCAGGCAGTGTTTTATGTTTTTTTTTTTCTTCTTTATTTGCATTAATGTATTGAAGATAAATTCATGGAAGGCAAGAGGTGAAAGCAATAAACCCTGGAAACCCAAAACACTTGTCTCTTAGTAACAGTAAACCTACACCTAGAATCTCTTGGTTTATAATTAACAAGCATGATCCACGACTCATCACCTGTGAAACCAAAGTCCTCGTGTTGCCTTTCTAAAAAAAATAAAACCACACACACAGATCATCTTCAGAGTAATAGATAAACAGGTCAACAGACTGAGCATACTGAATGCGTATTACCATTACACTGATAAGGTTTAATCCAAGTTTAAGAAGAGTTCAGGTCAATCGAGCTTCCTTTAGCATTAATCATGAATGGACCGAACACCTGACGCTGTCAGCCCCTCCTCCTGGCGACGTTCACAGTAATGCAGAGAGGGAAGTGGTCACTCACAGCCAAGGCCTAGAAACAGATGAGAAAAAAATAAAAATTAGAAAATTCATATGACTTTCCTATGCTAACTTTTTATTTTCCAAAATGTGGTCTCTAATGAAGGTACAACCATGTTGTCCTATCAGTAAAAACAAAAAATCCTATTTAATCAAAACAGAATGTCAAAAAAAACCCACTTCCTTTTCTACTAATAACTGGATCATGTTCTGAGATTTCATTGGGCGATAAAGTACCCAGTTCCCTTTCTAAAAATGAGCTTTCTCTACATTCAGTTACAATACAGTCCTAAAAAAACATTACTGACATGTTCATTCGTTACTATATTCTGAAAGATTTACTAAATAAACTCTAATGATATTGGCATTTCTATGAGATTTTGAGCTAAAATGGCCTACAAAAATATGAAAAAACTACAATACGAATGCTTAATGTTTTCTTGAATAAACAATTCAACAGATTTCAATTGTTGTCATTTTTTTAAATTTTCACATTTATTTTTAATTCTAGCACTACTCCAATTGTTCGGTCACTTTTTAAAAAATCTATCGATATCTTTAATTTAGCTACCATTTTTTAAAAACATTTTCAGAACAAAATTATTGTTCGAATGTAAAATCAATTGAATTGACCCTAAACCTGTAATCTCTTATCTGTAACTTTAAACTTTTGGAACAAATGATAGGTTGATTGTTTCTTTTTCTTTTGGTGATTGTTTCTTTTTCATTTGCAATCGCTATCAGTAATGTAAAAAAAATAACTGCATTGTGACATAATTGATCTCGTTGAGGAAATACGGTTATATTGTTGACCCCAAAGCCATTTCACATTTTCTTAGTTGGTTTATAATCACCTACGGCTCAGTTCATTCTAAAAAAATTGTCTTTGCTCCTTCTAACAACAGTGTTTCTCTGTGATAAAGCATTTGATTGAGACTGATATGGTAGTGTACCTCCTGCTCAGTAAGCCCAAATGCTTCTTTAAAGTTATAAACCTCCACTGACGCCGGTCTGACAGCCTGGATCATCATCTCTCCATGGAGGACCACCCTGCAGACAGAGAAGTGCGAGTGTTTGGAATAAATTTGACATCAATCAGGTTCAGGTACAGGTGCAGGAGCAGCATGCTGCCACTGACATTGGCTGACATTTGATGCAGTCCATATGCAGTCGCATACAAAAGTTTGGGCGCCCCTAGTCAAAGGGCTGTGTTCATTTTAATTTTGTAAATAAGTTACATTCTCTACAGAGACACTTCTCCATTTAAACACACATTTGCTGTTTATTTACTTTTATCCTTTTGCACAGACAATTGTGCTAAAAAAAGTATATTCTACAAGTTAAAAAGTGCATTAAGTTTTGCTCCAACATAACATACCAAGGGTAAAACTTTTGCATATGCCTACTTTTGCATCTATCGCTGCTCATTACCTGTTTTTAAAATAGTAGAAGACCTATTTGTTTGAATGCTGTCTTGATATATAGTGTATATTTTTTGTATGCATTATATAGTGGGTTTTTCACTGTATATGTATTACAGGGAGCAATGGATTATTTGCACATAACTCTGACCTATCATAAGCGCAGTTAGTGGATTGTTTTACTGATGTATCCAGCTTATCATCAGTCAGCCACAGGAACTTCGTATCGGATCGCAAGCGAATGTTGCGCCACTCTCTCTTGGGAACGTAACCGCAGTCAGCGTTAAAATCCCCCATGATGATGAAGTTCTGGTGAAAAGAGATATTAGAGGAGAAACAGGAACTGTTGGTTGTTGCTGTGTGTATCTGTGTGTGACTGCATATTTTGAGAGAGAGAGAGAGAGAAAGAAAGAGAGAGTAACCAGGTGCAAGGCAGGTGAAGGGATCAGTTTCACTCATTTGGAGGAACTGTTCTCTCCTTTCAGCTTTGCTAGTTTGCCTTCTACACTCTAATCTGCACAGACTACATGAGAACGTTTCATTTGTTTTACAGAAAATTTCCAGTGAATCATACTGAGATTAATATTGCACTTGTAGGTGTGCCTAAATTAAAAAATAAATAAAAAATAAAAATATTAATTGAAATTTTTTTCTATTATTATTTTGTACATACACTCATTTGCACTGTAAGGCACTTTTAAACTCACTTGTCTTGTGAAAAGAGTTTATTTGACTGAATTATTATTCAAAGATTCAAATTTGAAGGTGTTGTGGTGTTTCTTCACCTCTGACTGCCAGTGCTGTGAGACATTTTGGTAGACATCGTACAGCTCGTCTATCTCCTTAACTGCTGCTTCTGGAGTTGTATGAATGGGGATGATGATAAAGTCTTTGATTTCTGCAACATGAAAGAAAGACTTGAGAGAAACTGTCAAAAAGGAAAGAAATTCTTTATGCAAGAAGTGACATATGAATTGACAAACGCATGCAAAAAAAAATCTCATTCACAAAAGACCACATACATTAACTTCAATCTTCAGGATTTCAGAAAAGTCTTGCCTGTTGCTGGTGACGAAAACCATACCACAAAAGGTTCCCGTGCGAACACGTCCACGTCTTCAGTTTGTGTGTCGGGATACTGATAAACAGACTTCACAGATACTAACTGCTGCCTGAGTGGACAGAGACAGGTCTGTCTGAGCCTTCCTTCAATCACTTTTAAGTATGAAGAAATAAGATTCATTCTATTTGTTATGATTCTTGCGATTCAATTAGAACTATGAACTGAATTTATCTTTGATTGATTAAATAGATTTGGTCTCAAATGAATAAGAGTAAAACTCTTAACAACCTTTTGGCATTAAATTAGCTTATGGTGCTTCAGAAGACTGGTGGAATTCAAATGTAAAGTACCTGTATATGAAGGCATACTGCTCCTTGTATGACTTCCGACCCAGCCTCTGACTGATCACAAAGTCATACTCTGGCTTCCTGCCTCTGTACTTGCTGTAAAACACATTATTCAGCTTTTAGTACACTTAGGGCCTGTATTTATTAATTCCCATGACATTACTCCTATGACTATTTATCTGCATATCAGTACCACTTTACTCCCATAACTGTCGACCTGTTCATTTGGAGTACCTGTTAAGCTGAGTCACCAGTTGAGGGAACGCCGCACCCTTAGCATCTTTGATTTCCATGACCAGCATGAGGTCACATCGAGCAATACTCTGCAGGGAGAACACGTGTGGACCAAATGATGAAAACATTATTGTTAAATACCTTCTTTTGCCAAAAAAATGTCCGATCTGCTTTGTGACCTACTTTCTATACGCTTGCCGCAAACCTGTTTGTGCGATTTCCAACATATATGCCTAATAAAATAAGACAAAAGTATGTTGTGAAGTAACAGCTGCCACCTTAAAGGCTTATTTTTATCAAATCTTTTGATAACATTTACATTTATGGCATTTATCAGATGCTCTTATCCAGAGCGACTTACATGTCCTAATTACAGGGACAGTCTCCCTGGAGCAACTCAGGGTTAAGGCTCTTGCTCAGGGACCCAGTGATGGTAGTGCTAGTGGTGGGATTCGAACCTAGCTCTCTTAAGCCATTGGTCCATAGGCAATGGTGGTCTACCAATAGACCACCCCCTATACAAGGCACTGCTGGGATCCGAACCTAGGATCTCCTGTTTACTAGACAGACATAAATAAGGGACGTTTCACAATTTTGCTAGTCATCCTTGTGCAGGGGCCATGCTAGTTTTTTCTGTATTGTTCCAATTTTAGTATATGTGCTGTCGTAGCAAGCACATTGTGTCATGTAGTGTAGAAAACCCCATAGGCAAGTGCAGTTGACAGCTCAGCAATGCTGCTAGCAAGTGTGGCTATTCAAACTTGTTCTCACTTCCTTCATTTAATCCACTCAGTATGCCAAAGATCTCTCAGGTCTTGTTGATTCTGGACTAATATTTCCTTTTTTTAAAATGTATCAAATTATTTCATTCATTTTCTACTCTGGAGAAAGCAGCCTTTCATTAATTTCATAACTACTCATGCTTTGCTAGAATGAACTGTTCTAAAAACCTAACTTTTGCAGCTCTGGGAACTGAGACATTGAAAGCAACCTCAGATTTACTAAAGAGAGAACTGAAGATGCTGATGTCTTTTGAGTTGGTTACACATTCCCATGAACACATTAACATTATATGAATATGCAATAGTTCCTATTTCTTACACAGAAGTTTCTTACATCGAGAGCTATACACCTAAGATATATAGTACTGTTCAAAGGTTTTGATCCACCCATGTTTTCTTTCTTTTTTGCCAGGGAACCACCTTATTGGTCCAATTGGCAGTGTTTTACTGTTATGCTCTACAAAGTGCTTAAAGATACAATATGCCTAAAATTAAGGAGTTCCAAGCATTCAGCATCAGCAGTAAACTAATCACAAGCCTGATCATCTGGAATCATCTGCACCTGTATCTTCACTGCTTCAAAAGTGTTAAGTTAGACACTCTGTTCTGCATGAACGTTCGTACATAGTTCACTGGGTGGCTTAACCAACAAAAAAACAATCCTTTGAAACTGGTGAGGTACAGGAGAAGGAGAGGCAAAAAATTGTCCTTCAAGATTTCTGGAGAACAGTCCATCAACAGTACATTAAAGAAATACAAGAGAGTCTGGCTCTTTTTAAGCAAAATAAAACAACAGTGAAACAACATTTGCTGACCAGGCTGAGAGGTTCATATTTAATGAATTATTCATGAAATAATATTTCAATGAAATATTTAAGGGCTATGAATTAAACCTTACCTCCAGTATTACTTTCATCACCTCTGGTTTGGTGAGCTTGCTTTCTCCGAAGGATTGTATGTTAAAGGAGCAGATTTTGAGGCTGAAGGCCCCTCCGAGGCTCAGCAGGAGGAACAGAGAAAGCTGCATCACACCAGGGCAGGCTGTGCTGAATGATAAGAGCTGAGAAGTTAGCTCAACTGTTTATAACCCAACCCTTCCTTTGCTCCAACCCTTCCTCTTCTGCAGATCACACTACAATCTGGCAGCTCCATCTTCAACATCCTCCTCCCAATATAATCCTCGTCTCTCCTCTGAACATGTCCAAACCAATGCAAACTTGCTTCTCTAACTTTGTCTCCAAAATGTCCAACCTGAGCTGTCTTTTAACACATTAAAAATTAAACACCACTTTTCTTGAACTAAAAAGGCTTAACTTATATAGATACTGTTAAAGTTTCATGCCGTCCATCCATACACATTTAAAAACTAGGTCGCATAGTTTTTGTGATGTCACAAAACCAACCCACTTATATATACAGTTGAGGCCAAAATTATTAGCCCCCCTGGAATTATGGAACATTTTTATAAACTTCTTCCCAATGTTTGCAGCATTGATGAAAACTGATATAAGCAAACATTCACCAGTGCTATTTAGTAGCTTTTGGTACATTTTGTAATGTAAAATACAAATTTAGGCTTGCTTTATATCACATATAGTAAAAAATGGGGTGGTCAAAAATATTAGCCCCATGTGAATGTTTGCTTTCAAAACACACCTACAGTAAGTAACCAATCAGCTTTCAAACCACACCTGTGCAGTCAATTGGCTTCCTAACAACATTCAATCAGCACAAAAAAACTCCAAGAACAGGGCACGAGAGGAAGTACTGATACTCACCATGCCAAAGACAAAGGAAATCAGTCTGGAGCTCAGAAAGAAGATAGTAGAGGCTCGTGATAAGGGGGAAGGCCGTGGCCATAAGCGCAAGATTTCAAGAACTCAGGAGAGGAATATAGTCAGAAATGTCAGCAAGGAGCCCCGGACATCTGCCAAGATGATTGTTGCTGACCTGGCCTCTTCTGGAGTAGATGTTTCAAGGAACACAATTGTGAGGGCTCTTCATGGTGGTGGGCTTCAGGGCCATCGTCCCAGAAGAACACCTTTACTCAAAGAGCGGAACATCACAGCCCGACTGAAGTTTGCCCTTAAACATTTGGAAGGTAAAGATGAGTTTTGGAAGTCTGTGCTTTGGTCTGATGAGAATAAACTGGAACTGTTTGGGCACATGAATGTTGCTTATGTTTGGCGAAGAAAGGGAGAGGCCTTCAATCCTAGGAACACAGTTCCCACAGTTAAATATGGTGGTGGGAGCATCATGGTGGTGGGAGCATCATGCTATAGGGCTGTTTTGCAACCTCAGGCATAGGGAGTCTTGTTCATGGCATCATGAAAAAAGAAAATTATGTTGACATTTTGAGGGAGAATATGCAGAAATCTGCTCGTAGTCTAGGCTTAGGTCATCGCTGGGTCTTCCAACAAAACAATGAACCAAAGCATACATCAAAATTAGCCCAAAGGTTCCTCAAGGATACCAAAACCAAGATCCTGGAGTGGCCCACACAGAGCCCAGACCTCAGTCCTATTGAGAATCTGTGGCGGGTGCTCAAAGTGAATGTCCATGCACAGAAACCATGCAATTTGCACCAGCTTGAACAATTTGCAATGGAAGAATGGGCCAAAATCCCTCAGGAGACCTGTGCCAACCTAGTAAAGTACTACTCTAAGAGACTGTTGTCAATTGTGGCTCAGAAAGGGCACACTATTGACTATTAATGGCCAGGGGGCTAATAATTTTGGATGTCTCATTTTTGCCCTTTCTTGTTTCAAAGTCTTCAAGAAACAATCTTCTTCTTCTTTTTCTTTTGGCTGCTCCCATTTAGGAGTCGCCACAGCGGATCAACTGTCTCCATTTCTTCCAGTCCTCTGCATCTTCCTGCTTCAAACCGACCACCTGCAACCACCGGTGTATCAATAAAATATCCAAATTAAACTTAGTGGACATTGTTTTTTTTGTGTGTATTTGTTTCCAAAATAACACTTGTTGTTAATGGTCATTTTCATGGAGAAATCAAGAGTGTTGTCTAATTTCATGAGGCGGGGCTAATAATTTTGGCCTCCACTGTATCTCAGCCCTGCCCTTTTACTTAAGTTCAAAGGAGTGTTTCAGCCCCCTGCTTCCGAAAGAGCTGCCAATCAGAAAAGATATTTAACATTTACATATACATTTACATACATTTTACGGTACATTTACATATACCGGTTGCAAAGGCACAACAACAGGCTGTATAAAAACTCTCAATAGCACTGTGCTGGAGCTTGAGTGATAAGAAGGTCAAATGTATTTGGCAGCCTTCTGTGATTTCAGTATCGCATTGAACTGACAATTAAAAGAGAATGAAATGCGCAGCCCTAGGCTGGAGGATGGCTAATTTAAATAGTCCATCAGTACTGAATGAAAACACAGTTAAATATGAGAAAACTATGGTGCCACTCTTATGAAACCTCTTCTAAAAAAATTGTGAGCACGACTTATAGATAAGATTTGGCCAGTACTTCATAAAACATGGGTGCTGTGCTGTGTACTCTACTTTCAATTGCACTCCTCCATCTCTCACCCTCTTTCACCCTCTCCTCCATCTCTCACTCCCTCCTCCACCTCTCACCTTCTCTTCTATCTCACACCCTCTCCTCCATCTCTCACCTTCTCTTCTATCTCACACCCTCTCCTCCATCTCTCACCCTCTCCTCCATCTCTCACTCCCTCTTGCATCTCTCATTCCCTCCTCCATCTCTCACCCTCTCCTCCATCTCTCATTCCCTCCTCCATCTCTCACCCTCTCCTCATCTCTCATCCTCTTTCACCCTCTCCTCATCTCTCATCCTCTTTCACCGTCTCCTCATCTCTCACCATCTTTCACCCTCTCCTCATCTCTCACCCTTTCACCCTCTCCTCCATCTCTCACTCCCTCCTCCATCTCTCACCCTCTCTTCTATTTCTCACCCTCTTCTCCATCTCTTACTCCCTCCTCCATCTCTGACCTTCTCATCTGTCTCACCCTCTCTTCTATCGCTCAACTTCTCAGTGAGTTCCTGACCGCTGTCATCAGCCACTGAAGAGGGTCCTGCTGCAGGAAATAGGGTGTCATTTGTTTCAGATATCTGACTGGAGAACCTGGTGTTTTGGTTGACCAGATTTTACAGGACTTTTTAGCAGATGCTGTTTAATGAAGGCGGAAATGAGCCCAAAGAGGGAGGCTTTCAAGATGTGACTGTGCGAGCCTAGTGTCAATTCAATATATATATATATATATTATATATATATACTATATATATATATATATATATATATATATATATACTCATATATATATATATATATAATAAGACAAAAATGGTCTGGCGATGGCCTGTCCAGCCTTGGCCGAGATTTAATCTCATTACCATGTACTGTAAATCGTGGCCGCGCGTTATTTTCATTCATAAGGGAAGTCAGCAGTTCAGTGAAAGCTCGTCAAATAGCCTAAACAGGCCAGAGTTACAACAATAAATGACCAAAGCTATGGACTTTCCACTGCGGCTGCATCGAAACCCTCGTGCTCATCGACGGATGTTTTTGCAATGATTTTCGAGTCCGGGATAAAGCAAATCAATCGCCTTTAGAATTTAAGGCAAAGCTTGACCTGTAAACGAAGCCGCTGGACTGTTTTGCCCCCTCGCTGGGATTGGCCAGTAGTTCAAAGAAGGCTGCCCCTTCCGCCTGGGATTGGTCAGTTTCTAAGAAAAGGTCACGCCTGCGTGTCGAGATTGGTGAAGAACGTAGCGTTTTAGAACGGCACCTTGCATGCGGGTGTGAACTATTAGCTAATCGTAGCGCAGGAGGGCGTGGCGTGTGGGACAGGCTGAGTGCGGTTCTCTGAAGGTGAAGCTCGGACTGGGACCCTGTAGTGTTTACGGAGACACGGGGCGCTGGTGTCGCTCAGTCCGCGGGCGACGCGCTGGAGCTGCAGGGCAGGCGGGCATGGTGTGTGTTTTTGTGCAGAAAATGGACGGTAAGACGGTAAGACAGCTCTCTGCCATAAAATGAAGGGCGCAGGATTTCCTGCCGGAGGATGTTGGGCGTCGAATGGACGTTGCTCAGGGAGATGTGAGGATTTAACTGAATTCCGCAAAAACAAACCATCTGCCTCATTTACAACTGAACTGTTTTTTTCTTTTAAAATCTGATGATGAATACAATAATTGTGTTGCTTGTCATCAAAAACATTGGCTCAATATTGATAGTAGTGTCTATGTTTTGAGATACCAGTACCTTAATATAATTGTCTTTATTAATACATTACTTTTACATTCACATTACAGATATACTGATATTATGACTTTTATTTTGATAGTTACCTTTCATATGGATATTATTACCTTGATATTGATGTTAATTATTATATAATTATTGTTTCTATGGAAACATTACTTTTATGCTGATGTTATTGCTTTTATAGTGATATTATTAGATGTTTTGAAACCAATGCTTTTATTGATATTATTACTTTTATGCAGATATTTACCTTAATTAATTTTATGTAATTGAAAATTTAAATATTGCTTTTATTATCTTAATAATTATAGTTATTTTTATCATGTGAATGTTTTGATATGTAGTGGACCTTTATTTAGATAATATTACCTTTATATTGACACTAATACACCATAAACCACTGACAGCATCTCTCTCTCTCTCTCTCTCTCTCTCTCTCTCTCTCTCTCTCTCTCTGCTCTCTCTCTCTCTCTATCCTCTATCTCTCTCTCTCTCTCGCGCTCTCTCTCTCTCTCTCTCTCTCTCTCTCTCTCTCTCTCTAACACACGCTCACATTAACCATAAGTTTCAGTTTGTTGCAGCTCTGCTTGTTTGAATCATACTCATCTGAATGTGTCTGCCTTGCAAATGATCACATATATTTTTTACACTGAAGAGTTTTGTAAATGTATTCCGGTGTCCTTGGTTGACAGACTGGATCTTGGTCTAGATTTAGGCTCTAAAGTTACGTAAAGCAGCTGTAACTGCAATGTCATGGCTGAAAAACGGATGTCTTCACTGGCAGTGATGGTGATTAGACCTGATCTGGGTCAAAATGAAAAGCAAAAAAGAGAAAAAAGATGTTTTCCCAGAAACTGGTATCATGTTCATATTTGGCTTCACTCACCATACAAAGTCTGCTTTTTGAGATATTCTTTACTCATCATTACACAAGAGTTTTTAGGTAGCATGCTACTTTGTTCCAGGTTACCGTTCCTAAACCATGCAGGTTTAAGGCTTGAGACAGATGTACATTGCTAGCCTATAAGACCCATGTCAGGGTTTACTCAGGCTGTTGTTCCAGTATCGCCTGCCCTGCAGTTTTGTGTCTTTGTTGGCTATGCATGAGTGGCTGTAGATGGTGAGGTTATTGGCTGTGACAGCATTCACATATTGCCTGTAACAGCGTCACCACTCTCTTGCCCTCTAGCACATGCATTTTCATTTGGTTTCATGTATTCAGACCTACCCGGATGCTCCTTCTAATTAGTAAAAACAGCTACTGACAGTTTCGGACACAGGCACACTAATACACAGGTGATCAGGTGTGTGCACAGCTTCTGTAAACTCCATAGAACTGCCAGTTGAAAGAAATACATTAGAGTAGCCACACCTTGGAGACAGTATCTAGAGTGAAGCCTTTCCAGAGGAGTAAGGGTTGCTACCGCAGAAAGGGGGACGTCTTTATTAATACTCTTGATCTTTTAAAGAAATGTTGACTGTGCAGGTGTCTTTACACTTGACATTTTGGATGATGCGTATATACAGCAATCGGCCACAACATTCCTAACATGGGCATGTGGCTCGACTGATTCATTGATGCTTGTGAGGAACCTGCCCAAGTGGTCTGATCCCACAGAAGAACTGCTGTTGCATTAAAAAAAGTTAACGCTGGTGCATTGGAGCTTGCCATGCATGGGGCTGATGAGAGATATGTTGATTATGTATATTTTTTTTACCAATATTTGTATGGAAAAATGAAACTGGGTTCTCATGTTCTCTAACACCATGTTTACAAAGCCAGATTAGTGTGAAGACATGTATGCTGCTTTACAGTTTTCTGTAGTGAATACTAGCTTTAACCTTAATGGGATGGACAACATGTGTGAAGCCAGTGATCAGACAGAGATGTGATACAGTGGGGAAAACGCAATGCTGCGCGTTCTGGCAGTACTTCTGTAATTGAGAAACACTTGAATAGGTGTTCTCCAATAACTTCAGAGTCCTAGAAGGTATTTAATGTGGTTGATTCTGCTTCACAGGTGAACCATAGCCATGGATCTGGACGTAGTGAACATGTTTGTCATTGCCGGAGGCACTCTTGCGATCCCCATTCTGGCTTTTGTGGCGTCTTTTCTGCTGTGGCCTGCGGCTCTCATCAAGGTGTACCACTGGTGAGTGTGATGTAAAATAGTGTTTCCTTCACCCGGTGACTTTTGTTCAAGCTTCACACTGAATGAAACTGGATGTGATCGCCCATTTAAAATCACACTCAGAAGCAGAGCAGTGCATTTCATTATTTGGATCAAGAAACGGAGAACCCAAATTCCCTTTGGTAGAATCCCAATATTGCACAAGAGCAAACTATAAACTTTATGTAAGCTTTCAGACACCTACAGTCATATTGTCAAATTGCATAACTGTCATAAAAAACCCTTCAGTGTGCCAAAGGACAAGTGAGCTCAGTGTTTTCTCCAGTTGGATCTCATGTGCCCTTTAGCCTACATCCAGAGATGGGGTCTGAATTTATGTTTGTCATTTCGGTTTAGTCATCCCTCACTTCTTTGATTATAACATTCGTCCCTCCGTTCTTCTTTTTTGCTACAGCTGAAAGTAATTCTTTGGATTAAAAAAAATTCTAATTTGCCTAGTAAGTCAGGTGATTTTGATGTCTAAAGTTTGCTTCTTCATATTCCTATAAAACTAGGAAGTGTATGTAATGAACGCTTATACCTATTTATGTCTCAGTTGCTGTGATATGAAGAACGCGTGAACAGCAGTAACAATGACCATCAGCCATTGTTCTAGATAACAGTATGTCACAGAGTGTCAGGAAACTCATAAGCAAGTCCATTTAAGAATATTCAACTGCTTGATAATTGTGTGTTGATTTAGGTGTGACGTTAACTTTCTGATTCTGATCAGGTGGAGGGGTTTTAAGATTCCATTTATTTTAGGTCACACTTTATTACGATGGTCCATTTGCTTGATAGATTTTTTTTATCTTTTTATCTATATTTAACTCAGTATGTATGAAATGTAACTGATCTTTGAATGTAAGAGATTTTTAAATGTTACCCTAACTCTAATCCTAATTTTACACCAAACCTTAATTCTAACCCTGATCTTAAGGTCCTAATGTTGTTTATAATCTACTGTGTTTAACCAAACAGTTTGTTAGAACCTAAGTATCTGTCAGTCACCCAAAAAAAGTGTTACCCTTTTTTATAGCTATAGCTGTATATATTGTTACAGTATTTATGGACCCTGCCCAATTTTTAGCCCACAGCTTCAATTTTACTTACTTTATTTTAACAGGGTCAAAAAGTAAAAAAATGTTTTCTAACAGTTAAATTAGTCATGAAGGCCACAAGGTTCTCTCTTAACTTTCATGTGATTGCATTGCTACAGAGTGATTTTTAAATTGCATTAGTTCTTCTCAGTGCTTCTTATCTGTGCAAAAGAACAGGGTAGTTTGGCCTGCAGGCTCCCTTTGGCCTGGCAGTACCTAAGTAGGGGAAAGGTGATTTGGTCAACTGGAGGGAGTTCCCTGGCAGACTGAATGTGAAGAGGAATTTTTGTAGTGTAAAAAAAAAATGTAATTATTGTTTGTGCTGTTAATGCTAATGGTATACACACTGCACAAACGCAGTTTTGTTTTTATATGTGAACCCATTTGAATAAAATATATTCAGTAAAATTGAAAATGTATTTAATAGGAATCTGTTTATAGTCTGTTTAAACTTGACTGAACATTTGACAAATCTTGAGAAAGATGCCAAAGCTGTATTTATCTCCTTAACGACTACCTCCTCTAATAGCTGAGAAAAAAAACGGTGAAATTGTTCTTTCAGTTAGATATTATAGAATATTAGATATTAAAATGGAATTTTATGAGGAACATTTCCAAAGGAAGCTGAGTGTTCCAACATGTAACAGGCAGTGTAGATCCTTGGAGCTTTTAAGGACAAAATTTTTATTTTTTAATAGCTAAACCTTACACAATCCACCCAGAGGACTTTGTTTCTTGTAATTACTCACAGGCGAAGTGTGTCATGCACTCTCCTGTTAGTGTCACCGTAACCCGCTGTGGTGCTCAGGGGAGTACTTATGCCCTCCTTCAAGGTCATCAAACCCCTGAAAAATGAGTGAATCTCTTAAATAGCTCTCTGAGCCATTTCTGGCAAGCACTGCTTGTTGTTAGACATCGTCATAAATCAGAATACCTTGCTTACTCCAGGTGTACCTCTAACTCTTAATCAGCATGAGGTAAATAAGCACAGAGCGCTGCTTTTTCAGCACACTTTCACTCGCAGTAAGAGATGCTGATTTACTGATCACGCCATACTGCAGAATTTCATTTGTTTTTGTGCATGAGCCTGCTCATAGCTTGGAGAAACGTCGATTCAGCACTCAGAATGCACATCTTGCTGAGTAAATAGGCATGACTTGAATGATGTTCCATTTTCAAGGTACTGGAGGAGGAGGCTGGGACTGCAGGTGGATTATGCGGAGCATGAAGGATATCGTTTCTGTTACACACACAGAGGGAAACCAGGGAGTAAACCCTCTATACTCATGCTTCATGGCTTCTCTGCTCACAAAGACGTGTGGCTAGGGATTGTGAAGGTAGAGACTTCAGTTGTGCCTCCTTGTAGTCGTTCACTTACAGTGTATCTGCAAAAAGAAACTTCTTAGAAGGGGACATATCAAGAAAAATCTAATTTTCCATAGCGGTTAGGCACAGGCATGTTATACATTATAAACACAGTTATAGTTTCTTTCCACAGTCAATGAAGATCATTTATGGCAATCATGCTGTAAAAACTATTCATTTTAATTTCATCAATGCTATGATGTCACTAGTGTTATTATAGTTTAGCTTTACACATTGAAATGATTTGGAATGTATTCTATAATAGTAGAATAGAAGATATGAGAAAATTATAAACTGCTGTGGTGATCTTGGCCTGGGAAAGCAAAATATCACAGCAGCCAAACCAAGGATCCACACATCCAGATGTTGGATTGGTTTGTATACATTTTTGCCTGGACCTTTTTGAACATCTTGGCTATCAAACCTTATGCCATATGGATTTGTGGCATGTGCACAACCTTGTACAGCCATTATTTTATTTATATACCCTGATGACACAAATGTATTTATTTCCTTATAACAGGAACAATACAAAAATACATTATTATGGCAAAAAGAGAAGTTCATTTGATAAAGGCATTTGTTTTTCAGGGAAACTAGTTAAATGAACAGATATTTGAAACTTTAAAAAATAGTCTGCCTGTAGTTTACAGTGGCTCAGCCATAATTATTTGTTATACTTTGAGAAAAAGCTTTTAATTTTAGGTCAGAACATACAACCATCTGTTTTCTTGCCTTTTTTCTGTGGGATAATTTATAATATGATCTTCAGTTAATACGAACAAATCAATGGACTGATTTCATGTATTTTCCTAGTTCCTCCCAACCAACATGCATCTGGTGTGTGTTGACATGCCTGGTCACGAGGGCACCACACGCACTAGTGCAGTGGATTACTCCATTGAGGGCCAAGTCAAAAGGATACATCAGGTATTGTATTCCTTGATTTTTCATAAAAAACCCAGAACAGTTGTCACATGTTCATGGATCTTTTTAAATGAATAGAACCTTACACTTCTGTGAATATATTATACTAACCAGTGTTTTATTTATAAGATTGCAGAGAGAATATTGCCATTACCATATTTTGACCTTGTCGGAACTTCATGCATTTGCTCCAGGGATGATTAGTAATTTGCATTTTTTAGCAAAAGATTACAAGAAAGCTCTTTTTAGAGCAGATAGTTTCTGCTATGGCTCTGCTCATACCGGGTATTAACATCCCTCTTGAGCGATCCAATGCGAACAGCAAGGGGTAAAACTGTTTATTGGTTTTCAAATATGTCTCAAGTGATGTGTGCCTGAAAGAAAAGTACTGTGCATGTTTTCAGTCTCCTGCTCATTTATTCAAAAAACACACTTGGATGCTGGTCTGAGGGATTGGATCACTTTGCAGACAAACTGGAGCCTGTTCATACCTCTACGTGATATATGCAGCCACTGTTCTACAACAAATGAAATTCATATTAATGTCAAGTGCCATGTCATTCTGTTATTGGTCTACAAGTGTGCTGTGAAATGAAAAAAACTGGTTTTGTTTAAACTGAGAAAGCCAGGTTTAGGCACTCTAGCTTATAGGATAAGCTGCTACTTTAGTAATGTCTTAGGCTTTGAATATTTAATGATTCGCTGATAAAATGAATTATGAAAGGTAAAGAATTTCACTTAAATGTGTATTAAGTACGCTGTTTTACACTCAAGCAGAATACTTTACTTATAAACCAGATACTTCAATGAACTTTGGTTGCTAAGGTAAGTTTCTCACTGAGAGTTCTTTGTATCTTATTGATTGATTGAAGAGGGGCTCATCTCGTCGTGCTCATTTTCCGAACTCTTAGTTAGCCTCTATGTAAGCATGGCCCTAAAATAGATGCCCTTGATCTGGCCTTTTTTTTTTTTTACTTTGTGTCTTCTTCTTTGCATAGAAAATGATCCTTTGATGTCAGCCTCATTCTACACTGATTAAGCCCGTGTGTGATGGAAAGAGGCTTCTGATAGTTTGAAAGTCCCTTGTGTTGAATATTAAGATGTTTGGATGCAGGCGCTGCAGAATTGTACACACTGCACCCTCTCTGGACGGTTAAAATATTGCTCTGTTGGTTTTTGCTGTTTGATTTCTTGTCCACGGAATGTACACTATAATACCAAAGAGTGCGTTCAATATCAAAAACTAGATAGATCAATTCATCTAAAATAATCATACTTAAAACAAATTAAAAACCAGTCCTCCAAAAAGGTTTCCTCCTACCTCAACATTCACAACAATAGCAACAAGAAAATCTGAATTACTGAAGGAAATAACAGAATATCACAATAGACTTATAGATTAGCAGCGTTCTTCGAGGGGATGAAACCAAAGCAGTGGCTAAACTTCAGCCCCAAATCAAATTGTCAACCTCTGATGCATCTAATATTGGGTGACTTAACCGAAAAAGACAAATAAACATTACAATCACTGCCAAATATACCAGAAAAGGGGAAACTGAATATAACCATCCTAGAGGAAAAAGGACTTAATTCTCTGAGGAGGGATCCACACACTAGAAACTGATAACAGAACAGGCGAAACAATTAGTATAGAACAGGTATATAAAGAAGAAAGGAGAGGAATACATCACAGGTGAGGAAACCCCAAGAGCAAAACAATTCTACCTACTCCCAAAGATCCATAAACCCAAAGAGACTTGGCCAGATCCAGACATGCCCCTGGGAAGTCCCATAGAGTCAGATGGTGGAAGTGAAAGTTACAAATAGCAGAACATCTGATTATCGAGTATATCAAACAATATTTTCTCCAACTAAACTACCACCAACTACTCTCTAAAGAAAATACCTTTAATTATTTCAAAATCATGAATGTAATCAGGAAGAATTCCCTACAGTTGTCATTCCCCCGCATAAGGCCAAGGACGAAGCTATTCTTGGGTGGGTTGAATCATGATTTTGACTGGTAATATGGGAAGCCCCTCAAGTTTTATTTTTAGGTGTCCCAGTGCTCTCTCTTTGTTGGCGTCAGCATTTAGTTCAAGAGTTTCCAATAAAAAAAAAAAATAGGTGCAGATCGATGTACAAGAGGTTTGTTAAATGACATAAGTTCATAAATCCTAGATCACATCCAGCAATCTGCTCCACTTTAATGAAGAGCTGCGTGGGTTCATAGGGTTTTGGGGTGACGTATTTAAAGAAATAATTTTTGTGTTTTTTAGCAACATCGGCCTGGACAATGCTGAAGCAATTCAAGAAAAGTATTGGCACAGAAATATGTCCTGACTGATTTGCTACATGTTTTTTGTTTTGGCTAAACAGTTCCCTTAAGAAATGCTCTTTTTCTAGTTTGTAGAAAGAATCCAACTAAATAAGAGGCCTTTTCACCTGGTGGGCACATCTATGGGTGGAAATGTAGCTGGAGTTTATGCTGCCCGCTACCCCTCAGATCTCTGCAGTGTCACACTCATCTGTCCTGCAGGTCAGTGGAGCATGCATGTGAATGCAATTGCTGTGATTTACTATCTCACATCACAAGTACATACAAAAGATCTGGTCTCCACAGAAATCTGCATTCTCTTTCCATTACACAGGTCTGAAGTACCCTGAAGAGAGCACGTTTGTGAAACGGCTGAAGTTCTTGGAGAAAACCAAGGATGTTCATGGGATTCCTCTCATTCCATCCACTCCAGAGGAGATGGAGGAGATGTTAAAGCTGTGTTCCTTTGTCCGCTTCAAGATCCCTCAGCAGGTATCCACCCCACAGTTTATGACAACCTAGATGGAGAAAAGTTAGATTTAATTTAGCTAAAGCATATTTTAGTCTTGGCTGTCCTTGTCAGTGGTCACCAGCCAGATGGGTTAGTTTAAGGAATGGTCTTGTTAAAGCAGTAATTGACACTATTGCTGTGCACGTGGATTTATTTCACCAGCATTAAGGTTTTGCTGGTGTTTTAGACTTGTTCCATCCCAATTTTTAAAAAGAGCTAAATCTGAAATGTTTATGGTCCATGAATAACACAACCTATTATTAATTATAATCTTCCAGAAGTGAGGTTGTTTGATATCAGCAACATATGGTTACCAAACACAGCAAAGTCAAAGATTGTTCCAGTCTTCATGTAGACATTTTTATCTATTTTAATTGATTCATTGCAATTTACATTTACGGCATTTTAGCAAACGCTCTTATCCAGAGCGACTTCCATGTCCTAATTACAGGGACAGTCCCCCTGGAGACACTCAGGGTTGAGGGTCCTGCTCAGGGACCCAGTGGTGGTAGTGTTAGAGGTGGGATATGAACCTGGCACCTTCTAGTATCCTTAATTACAAGGGGAGGTGGTCTAGAGGTAGGATACTTGGATATAGTGGTAGGATCCACTATATCCAAGTATCCTACCTCTAGACCACCTCCCCTTGTAATTAAGGAAACATGATAGCTCTAATTAACAACAGCCATAGAGTAAATTTTGAAAAAAGCAAAAGTATGTGATATATGTGTGTAATTGCTGTCCATAATCTGCAGCAGCAGCTCCCAGTAAAATGAGATTATCTTTTTGGCTCATAGGGACCTCACAGCTGTTGGGAGTAAACCAAGTAAAATCAGGACTGGAGTTTCTGATTACAGAACCAGAAACAGTATGATTCATTCTTAGTATTAATTTAAGTATTAATGAAAGTGAATCTCCCAAGCTGGGCTTGCTTGTGGCATCAAACCAACTCTCTGATCACAGAAAAGCTGGATCTGTTGTATAGTCAAGGCAACAAAGTTATTTTTCCAGTGCAACCAAAAAGACAGATAGCGGGGGTTAGATGTGAGTGTGTGGTGTAATGTAATGCGTATTATGCAACAGTGAAGCAATATGATTTTTCTTTCTGACTTTTTCTTTTTAATAGATTCTTCAAGGGCTGGTTGATGTCCGTATTCCACACAATGACTTCTACCGTGAGGGTAAGTTACCACAATTCAGTTGAACTGTAAACCATTCAGTAGGTGAGCAGTTTGGCTCACTCTGTGTCTTTCTAATCTGTCTTCTTAGTGTTTATGGAACTGGTTGGAGAAAATTCTAGACACAGCCTGCATGAGAACATGCATCTCATCTCAGCACCACTCCAGGTCATTTGGGGGAAACAAGACCAGGTAACATTACCGCTATAAGATACAATAGAATATTATAAATCAGGCATTGCCAACTTAACAAAACATTTCAAGCATTCACTAGAGGGGTATAAAGTTCCCCAGTAATGGGCTGAGGAGCAGAGGACCTGCATTATCCTCTGTGACGGAGCCTCATTCAGGATCTCTTGAATAAATTGAAGTGATTTTTGACATCTTGATCTTATCATCCAATCTTGGCCCCTGACCTCCGTAATGGTCTTGTGGCTGAATGCAAAAAAACCCTCACCGCGATGTTCCGACATCTAGTGAAAGCATTCCTAGAAGGGGTTTTTATTGCTGCAAAGGGGGAGAAACTCTCTGTTCATAAATTCCATCATAGAAGAACTGTTTATAATAGTTGATTGTGAAAGTTTGGACACGCAGTGTAGCTCATATTCTTATATCTTCATACAGGTGTCCCAGTAAACAAAAGATACAGTTACAAAGTTTACATGAACATGCTGACATGTTCTCCCCAGGTACTGGATGTTTCTGGAGCCTCTGTGATAGCTGAGGTTTTGCCTGGGTGCCAGGTTGATCTACTGGACAACTGCGGCCATTCTGTGGTGATGGAGCGCCCCCGTAAGACTGCTCATCTCATCATTGACTTCATCAACCGTCAGCAAAACGCAGGCAGCAGTAGCAACAAAAAGCTATCTTGAGACCGGAATTAGGATATTATATTATTTGTAGGAATTTGTAAATAATCTAAAAAAAGATATTTTTTATAGTGGACGCTCAGGGACAATCTCCAGAATTACAGCATTCACCAGGGATGAAAGAAAATGCTGTGGGATAATTAGTATAATGTATAATTAGTGCAGTCCTGGCGATTTTACTGTAAACCCAAATAACAACAAGCACTTAAGACAGATTCAGTGAGGACCACTAGACTAGATCTTTGCGATTTTTTTAAATGGAAGTTTCAGGACTTTGTAAATTTAGAAAATACACAAAGTAACATTATTACTTTTTTGAGGAAATGTCCTGCATTGTTTTTTTTATGTGACTATTCATTTTTCTCAAAGTTTTTATGGATAATATTGAAGCTGTTGATTGTTCTTGTGCTTGCATTGTGCTGCAGTGTAGTTCTCATGTAACCAGCATCATTCCATTTAGGAAACAGCACAACGTTCACATTTAACTTCATGCAATTCAGAACAGTTCTGCATCTGTGGGCACCTAGCGAGATGACTTAATGTGGTGAAGAAGTATTTTCAATAGCTGTAACTTGAGATGAGATGCACTGTAGGGAATGTGACTTCTACTAGTTCTTTTAACTTTTGTTATTGTACCATATTTTGCTCCTGTGATATTTTAAAATAAATTGACTACATACACCTTTTCTTGACTCCAGGCTCTTGATTTTATGTTTCTACTTGAAACTTTATGAAATGTTTCAAATAAAGCTACAGATGTTGTTCCTTTAGAGGGACATTTATATTTGTTTGTGCTCAAGGTTAACAGATAGCGAGAAGAGGGCATGTAAAACAAATGAATGGTCTTGTTTAATAGTATTATCCAAGCAGTGCGCAATGAAGAAATGGAAACGGATGATCCGCTGTGGCGACCTCTAAACGGGAACACCCGAAAGAAGAAGTAGAAGAAGATCCAAGCAGTGTGCATAGAAAATCCATTATATTACCACATGAACTGAAAGCAAATCTAAAAATCATTTGATAACCGATGCGCTTATCCGAACCTAACAAAGCACCCCTAGGTCAAAAGATTAGAACAGGTCACATGTCCATTGCAAAACACACCCTTACACCTTTGATCTGTTAAGTATCTCTAATCCCCCTGATATGCATGTCTTTGGATAGTGGTAGGAAACATAGAGCACTGGAGAAAAATCATGCATGGGATAAAATAAACAGACGCTACAAAGGTCAGCGGTGACCTAGTGGTTAGGGCGTTAGCCACATGATCGGAGGAGCGGGGGTTTGAACCCCTACCCAGTAGGTTGCCCTGAGGTACCCTTAAGCAAGTTGCCGTCCCCATCACTGCTCCCCGGGTGCTTTCAATAGCAGCCCACTGCTGCACATGTGTGTATGGGTGATATGCAGAGAACAAATTTCCCATTTGTGGGATTATAAATAAAGGATTATTATTATTATAAAAGAAAAGACTGAAACTCATGTTTCAGTTTCAATTAGCTGTTCACAGACGGCAGAAAAATATATTGTAGAATGTTAATTCCCAGATCAAATGTACTTTTCTTCCCCCATATTCCAGCTTTTATCACACTGATCATTATATCTAACACAGAAAGATTGTTCACATTCCTTTTTTCCATATCTTTTATAGTAGTCCTTTGTATTGACCACTAGAGGGCGCCATTAACTGCTGCTTGGTTAGACCATCACCATTTAATAGAATAATAGAATTAGATATAATAATAGAATCAGCATAATAGAATAGAATAGAATAGAACAGGTTTTGTTGTCATTGTACAGGAGTACAACCAAATTGTGGGAGTGGTTCCCCTACCTCGGTGCAAAAATAAATAAAGAAATAAATAAATAAAATAATTAAAAAATAGATATACAGTACTGTGGACAAGTTTTAGGCAGGTGTGAAAAAATGCTATGAACAAAGAATGCTTTCAGAAACATAAATAATGATTGTTTATTTTTTTCAATTTACAAAATGCAAAGTGAGCGAACAAAAAAAAATCTAAATCTAAAAGTTCCTTCAAAAACTGTGTGCAAGTGTACCTAGAGGAATTGATGCTGTTTTGAAGGTAAAAGGTAGTAACACCAAATATTGATTTGATTTAGATTTCTCTTTTGTTCATTCACTGCATTTTGTTGATTGATGAAAATAAATGATGAACACTTCCATTTCTGAAAGCATTCTTTCTTTACAACATTTTTTCACACCTGCCTAAAACTTTTGCACAGTACTGTATATATATATATATATTTATAAAGCAGACACATAATTGGAGAGAATAAGAAAAGATTACTATACAACATTCACACAGGTACCACAGAGGTAAATAAAAAAATTCACACTAAACAAGGATTTTTCAAGAATTTCCAGTTAAGCAAAATTTGCATATTTAAGGTGCTATGTGCATATGTGTTGGTGGTGTTGGAACGTGGGGGATATTGAGTTACTGAGTATTTGAGGTTTGAATGGCCCATGGGAAAAAACTGTTTGTGAGTCTGGTCGGTTGTGACTTGATGGATCTGTAGCGCCTTCTGGATGGCAACAGTTCAAACAGGTGTTGGGCGGGGTGTGAGGAATCTTCAATGATGGCCCTGGTTTTCTTACGGCAGTGAGATGTGGATATTTCAAATATGGAGGGCAAGGGGCAGCCGGTAATTTTTTGGGCGGCATTTATGACTCCCTGCACAGCCTTCCTGTTCTCAGCTGTGGAACCTGTATACCAGACTCCCAAACAGTATGTGAGGACACAACACTGTTGAGCCTTCTTCACTAGGATTTTGGTGTAGTGAGTCAAGGATAGGTCAGCCGAGATGTGGAAACTCAGGAACTTAAGGGAAGTGACAGTTTCCACACGTTCTGCAGTTATGAGCAGAGGGGTGTGGCTTGCGTGTGCTTCCTGAAGTCCATGATCAGTTCTTTACTTTTGAAGACATTCATTGTTATTCTCTGAGCACCAGAGGGACAGTTTCTCTACCTCAGCCCTGTATGCTGTCTCATCTCCATCTGAGATGAGCCCCACCATGATGGTATCATCTGCATATTTGGTGATGGCATTTGTTGGGTGGGTTGAAGTGCAGTCGAAGGTGTACAGGGCGTACAGTAGAGGACTCAGCACACTGCCCTGGGGAGAGCTGGTGCTTAGTGTGAGTGTGGAAGAAAGGTGATGCCCAAGTCTGATGGACTGAGGACAGTGTGTGAGAAATTGTTTTATCCATATGCAGGGCGAGGGGGATCTGTAGTAGTGTTAGTTTATTGGTTAGAATGTCCGGAATGAGTGTGTTTAACGCTGAGCTGTAGTCCACGAAGAGCATCCTCACGTAGCTCTTCTGGTTCTCCAGGTGACTCAGCACTTTGTCTAGCATGACAGCGACGGCATCTTCAGTGGATTGGTTCGCTCTGTAGGCAAACTGGTGGGGATCCGAGGTCAGAGGGAGGCAGTTTCTGATGTGCTGGAAAACCAGTCGCTCTAAGCACTTCATGCATGATTCTCTAAAAAGAAGGCTGTGGATCCGAGAAGTGATTCAGTAAATTTTAGGGAGTTTTCATCTTCTTTTTTTTAAATCAAGTTTACAAATGCATGCACAAATTGACAGGTTGACAAACTGGAAGCTGAGTGTCATTCCAAGATGATCTATACATCTACAACCTGGCTCACTTCAAAGATTGGAGAGCGTAGTGTAATTGTTACGCAAGAGTTACAAAATACCAAAACATTTGTCTTTCTCATTTCATTGGTCTTGCTCATGGTAATCTATTTACAACATGATTTTAGAGATTATGTCTGATCCTCACTGTAGCTCGGCCCTCAGCCTCAAAATTAATACCTGGCTCAAGCTTGTTTCTTATTGTTTGTAGGGATGGATCCTGATTTTTCAAATGCTCAAATTTGAAAAATTAAAAGTTTTTGAATCAGTTTGATTGTGTTATCATGAATAAGATGTTTTGATATCAATTTGATACTTAAGTCTGAATGAAGAAGAGTTTTACTACAAATATATGAATGTTTTACACACTGTACTGCACTCAGTTCAGTTAACAGGAACTAATTCTGTTATATTGCCCAGACCTATTTAGAAACATGGTGAAGATATTTCACCTGCGTCTTTGTATGCAGTATGCAGAAAACAGAAGCTGCATGTTTGCATCATCATCATCATCTTCTTGACCATCACCAACATTGCTTTTTCTTTCTTCTTAAACTAAAAAATTTATCCATTAAGCCTTTTCACTTTCCTCCCTATTTCCTCCCTGTCACAACTTTGCAGTCTCCAGTCTTCTTCAGACTGATCCTCCTCCTAAAGGCTTAATCCACCTGTTTCAAACTGTATGTATGAAGCATTTTATTGTAGTGCTAGTTAACATAGATTAATCGCTTTCTCTGTAGACAGTTTAAATGTATGATTTATAATTGGTGCAGGTCTGCTTCACATAAGAACATACCTTGCCCCCCTTAAAGGCACTGGTCGCCAAAGAGGTAATCTAATTGATTTCAACGGCATAAAAAAATTGATCCACACTGCAAAAACTCTGGTTGTTGGTTGGTGGCTGGCAGGTGAAGACCATGGATTAGCTTTCTGATGGAGGATCAATCCTTGAAGGATTGCAAATAGTTCTTCACACATTTACATGATGATTAAAGGTCATGTAGTGCCTGTAGTGCCATGGAGGGTGGGGCAGACACATAAGTAGCAGACTGTAACTTTGAAATCTGAAGAGGTTTTCTAAAACACCTAAGTGGTGGTTTTATGTGGGTGTTTAGGAACTGAAAAAGCACTTCATGGAATTTTTAACCGTTGCTTTGGAGTTTCTGGCAGTAATAAAAACTGAGCTCTTCTCTTCATTAGACTATGTACTTCTTACTTTTTGCACTGCTGACATGATGCATTCACTGGCTGAATTTACATCACCTTTTATTCAAACCATTGACTACAAATTCCAAGATGAAAACTCCAAGCTTTTGCATAAAGCACTAGGTTAGGGCAATGTGAGTGATGTGAATTTTTTAAAAGGAATTAACACTAAAGGTCAAATGTTCACTGCCTTAGGTATGAATTAAGACTTTCCATTTGCATTGGCACTCATCTTAATCATATTTCAGTGCTGGATGGAACGTTTGTGTTGGTACAAGGGGCATTTCACAAACCCACTAATAACTAAAATGGACAAATAACATGAGCAATTCACTTAGTTTAACAGTGAAACAGGCTGTTCTAAAGAAGCTGGTGGCATTTTTGGTCTAAAAAGCTGTTCATACTAAAGGGGTACATGCAGGGTTTTGCCAGAAAAAATAATACCCAAAGAAACCTTAGTCCTTTCTGGGTTTGTTTACTATTTACACTTTTTAAAATAAAAACTCAGACATGCTGATTCATGGACTGTATGATATACAGGGCATTAATACATCGTTTCTGTCACCAACCAGTTTGACAACTCTTTATGTCAACCGTTCATTCAGCAAAGTGAAGAATATGCAAATTTCCCTTTAGGATTCTGAAGATGACATTCAGGAGAAAGAAGGTGAATGTTAGCACCCTGAAACTCAGTAATAATGGTCTAAAAAGACAAGGCACTCCTACCAGCACTGATGGAATGAAGGCATGCAAGTTTCATCATGTCTGATGCTTATCTGATTTCCTGTTATGAGTTATCTCCCCAGGGCCCAGGTTGATAAATATATTATTTTCAAATTCTGATACATCATCTGCGATGAGCTGGCGACCTGTCCAGGGTGTGTCCCCCGTCCTTCACCCTGTGTGAGCTGGGATGGACTCCAGCACTCCCCCCGCGACCCCACTTGGGACAAGCGGCAGAAAATGACTGACTGACTGACTGACTGATACATCATCAAAGCAAAACTTTCACGAGTTCCCTAGAGTCAGAAAAGCTTTTATGAATTTAACAAACCAAATGCTCCAGAGTGAAGAGCGGTGGTTACTCCACAACTGCATATTTCCTGGCTGCATTAGAGAGAGCCCAGGTGTGGCTACTCATACTTGACCCGTTTATTAAAGCAGATTTTATCTGAGTGTTATTTGGATATTGTCTTCAGATTTTGCCAAGCAAAACTACAAGCAGTTCATATTTATATACATTTATAATCTTCTCTTGATTTGCTTAAATCAAGTATCTTTTTTCCATTTCAGATCCTCATTCAGCTGTTTAGATGAGCCCTCCGCTGATGAGTGTAACCGAGAGTATTAATGGGTCATACCTGTACATCTGTACTATGTTTAGTTTTGTCTTTGACAAATGCTTATTGTGGGCCTGTTCAGCTTGGTTTTATAGCCTTCATAAGTATTATGTTAAATCATGAATTTTTGCAGGAGTTTAACTGAATGGTATACTTGATCTACTTATGTAAGAAAAAATATATCAAAGCACAAAACTATATTTGCTATGAGTATATTATGAGTACATTAAAAGGTAAAATCACTATGATAATTAGTTTTTTGTGTGTTTGTGTTTGCTTCCTTTGAAGAAAATGAAGAGAAATGTTACAGATTCTAGGCAGTAGTAATTTGTGACTGGTTTAGAGTCCCACCTAAAGTGGAAATGTACTTTTTCCTTTAAGCAACAGAACAAAAAAAAAAAAATCCAAAGAATGCTCTTAAAAGCCAAAATATTTAGACAGGTTTTTCCTGGTACCTTCTGCACAACATTTTTAAAAGTGTTTGTCATTTTGTTCCCTCCAGCACTGTTGGACAAATGTAAAAAATCTTGTGGGTTTTTAAGGATTGCTTTCCAAAAAAACAAATAAAAAGACAATAACAGAAGGACTGTCATGCAAACACATCCCTCTCTAAAACGGAATAGAGAGCAACCTTCTTGACATAATTCAAATCCTTACCTAATCTTAAACATATCCTAATTCAAATCCTTACCTAATCTTAATCATATCCTAATCCTAATTCAAATCTTACCTAATCTTTGTTTAAGAAGAAAATCTATCTTCAGAAAATAACCTCTAATGAAGCGTTCAAAGAAATTATGAAAAAAGTGATTCTGCTGCATTTTATCAATAATTAATCAAAAAAAAATATATATGAAATATATCCAATTATTCTGCCTCAGGTAAGCCATTTATTTTTCAAACTTTTGAATGATTACAAAAGGTTTGATTAGTATTACTTTTTTATATACTTTTATATACTTTTTATATACTTATAAATAAAATACCTATATATAGTATTTTTATATACTTTTTTTACATACTTTTTTTGTAAAACTATGTGAACACAGGTTAAACCCACTTGTCTATAGACCACACCGTCTGTGCTTTCTGTTGGCCTTTAAGCAGAAGAAATCCAGTGTTTTTTTCCAGAGTAAAACGTTCCTTTTAATGTTGTGAGAACTTGTCCACATAATTTAAGTTCATTGGTTAAAAGGCATTTCCTACAAACTCGTGATTGTCTATGACTGCAGATCGAAGAAAGTAATTGTCCACAGGTTTGACCATATTTAGCTCCACCTGGCTTTGCCTTATTCCATTTTTATGTGCAGCTGGCCTGTGGAGCGAATCGATGAGACAATGAAAATAAATGTATTGGTTCCTACATTTTCATTCTTCATTAACCTGTTGAAATTCCTCACAGTTTTGACAGCAGACTTAATTATTCTGGGAGGAGACAAATCTCTGCAAGTGAGCTCCATTTAAAGAAGAGTGCAGACTGCCTCTCACTCGCAGCTGACTGAAGCCTACTCCTTATCTCTGCCTTCTGTTAGACACTCTCTTGTAAGTATTCATCATTTTTGCATGTTTACTTTGGGTATCTACCATCATTTCTATGCAAAAGTTTCGGAAGCCATGGTCAATGTATATATCAGTAAAAAAACATATTTTAAAGCACAATTACTGTTAAAAATAAATTTTATATATGTATATACACACATATATATATGTATATATATATATATATGTATATATATATATATATATATATATTGCAAATAAATATAATTTGTGCACTAAAATTCCCAATTAAGCTGTGCTCTGTAGAGGATATCAACTTTTTATGCTTAGAAAAAACACAAAAGCAAAAATTACTGCTTACTTTGGGGCAACGGTGGCCTAGTGGTTAGGGCGTTGGCTGCATGATCAGAGGATCAGGGGTTAGAACCCCTTCCCAATAGGTTGCCCTGAGGTACCCTTGAGCAAGGTGTCACTGCTGTCACTGCTCCCCTTTCAATAGCTGCATGGTGTTGAGTGTGCATGGGTTAAATGCAGAGGTCCAATTTTGTGTGGTTCACTGTCTGCCGTGCTGTGACCTCGCAGTGACAAGGGTTGTCACTTTCACTTTTCCACTTTCACTCAAGCTTTCAACAATCGAGGTATAAGATTCACAGTCTGGAAGAATGCTAAAGCTTTTTCATGCAGCTGTTCCTTGCTGTTGCTGGAAGAAATCAAGAAAAAAAACTCCTTTACTAATTAAGATTAGGATTTTTAAATGTAATTGTTTTAATGTTTGGGGCAGTGGTGTCCTAGTGGTAAGGGCGTTGGCCACATGATCGGAGGATCGGAGGTTCGAACCTCTTCCCAATAGGTTGCCCTGAGGTACCCTTGAGCAAGGTACTGTCCCCGTCATGCTCCTCCCTGCGATGGGCTGGCGATCTGTCCAGGGTGTGTCCCCAGTCCTTCGCCCGGTGTGAGCTGGTTATAATGGCTTATTATTGTTTTAGTGTTTTTATATATTATATGGTGTTTTATTTACAGTTTCAGTGCTTGTAATGACATTTGTTACTTTTCTCCAAAAGGTCTACTTCAATAGCAAGAACATGTCATACCTTGCCCCCCTTAATATCATTGGTGGCCATGGAGGCAGTGCATTTAATTTTAATGGCATCCAAAATGGAGCCACACTGAATAAGCTCTGGGTGTGGGTTGGTGGCTGGCAGGTAAAGGCCATAAAGGTGTGGCTTACTGATGGCCGATCAATGCAGTTTGGAAGTCCGAGCGGAGGTTATTCAGAATTTGCATTTCAAGATGGAGAGCAAATTACTTCTCTCTCATTGTGGGGAAATGGAGCTGGAACCCGTCTAGGTGCCATCAAATTCAAGACAACTCAGTCCCGGGAGTTCTTTGCTAGCATGACCGAATGGGGGCTGAAGAGAGAATACCCTATGGATGTTGGTTCTGGGATCTGCGTTGGAGTCACAGGACAGGCAGGATCAGACATAGATTGCTTAGGCTTCATGTTCCTCAATACCATCAAATCTACTGTGCTGAAAAATGTGAACTACCCCACACTTCATCAGGTGATACCCAATGTGTCTATGGAAGAAATCAAATCCATGACGTATGAAAACAAGTCTACTGTCGTTCAAGAATACAAAATAGAAACTTCAAAAACTCTCACCAAAAAGTCTTCCTGGTCAGTGACCAACAAGATGCAATTCACCTTCAGCATGGAGGTGAAGGCAGGAATTCCAGAGATTGGAGAAGCATCAGCTGGATTCAGTTTTACATTGGGAACCGAAAGCACCCATGGTCTAGAGAATTCTGAGGAAAAGCATGAGCTGCTGTCTTTCCCTGTCCATGTTCCTCCTGGAAAAACGATGATTGTCGATATCACAATTGGCCGAGCCACGGTTGATCTTCCCTACACCGGCACGGTCCAAATTACCTGCTTCGATGACAGCGTTCTGGAGTTCCCAATCAGTGGAACCTACAAGGGTCTCACTTACACCAATGCAAAAACAGTTGTGAAAGAAAAGTAAGAATAGTCAGCAGTCAGTTTGATTTTGTTGTTCCAGAAAGGTGAGCTTAGTTCAGCCTTGAAAGATTGCAAACTGTTCTTAAATTGTTTAAATGATTAATAAAAGTAATCATAAAAAGCCTATATTGATTTGGAGGGTGGGGTAGACACATTTACAAGATTCTGTTATGCCTGACTGTTGTTTTAATTTCTGAATTCATTAAGCTTTTCACAAACCTTGGTGGTGGACTTGTGTAGGGTATTAGAACTGTGAAATCACAGAATTATAGATTTAGTTTCACTGAATAATCATATCTATGGTGTTTGTGGCAGCAATAAAGACTATGAGATTTTCTCCTCATTTTGACTATGTACTTCTTACTTTATGCTCTTGATTAAAAATATTACCTCATTCATTTGTAATGATGACTATGAGTTCCAAGATTGCCAAGATCAGAATTCCAAGTGTTTTACATACAGTGTAACCAAATTGACTGGATTTTTCCTTACATTGTCAATGTTCATTGCCTCGGGTAAGAATTAAGAATTAGTTACCCAACATTTAATTGGGCTGAGATTTTGTGGCCAAAAGTATCATTACAAGGGAATTTTACAGATCCACTAATGTCAAAATACACAAATGATTCAATAGTTCTTTAGAAACTGAATGGCCTGAAGTGATAGGAACTGCAAACACAGTGTTTAATAGCTTTAAAAGCAACATCATAGAAAGCTCTCTCTCATTCTCTCATTCTCAAATAATAGTTTTTTAATATAGTGATGGAAGTCATTTTTGAAAAAAAGAGAAGCCATTCATAGAGTACATTTACGGCATTTATCAGACGCTCTTATCCGGAGCGACATACTTGTCCTAATTACAGGGACAGTCCCCCTGGAGACACTCAGGGTTAAGGGTCTTGCTCAGGGACCCAGTGATGGTAGTGCCAGAGGTGGGACGCGAACCTGGGACCATTGGTCCATAGGCAAACACCCTACCACTACCACCCTCCAGTACAGGTACATGTAGAGTGTTGGCAGATAAAATATCCAAAGAAAACTTAATCCAATGATCGTGCCTTTATTTTTTGCTATTTACCAACATTTTTTAAATGAAAAAGATATGGCAGTTCAGAATCAGCCCTTAACACAGTTACCCCTTGTTTCTTTTATCCTCACCAACCTGTTTTACAACTCTTTCCCAACTTTTTCTCAACGATCAGTTATAATTGCCTTTAGGCTTTAGTCTCAGGAATGCAAAAGTCCTGGTAACCATCCAGCAGCCCATTAGTAATGAACCAAAAAATACACACATCAGTATTTACAGAAAAACAACAAATATGTTTAATCATGTTTGCTGCTTATCTGATGTTTTTTTCTCAGGTCCTCACAGATAGGAGTGTGTTCTCTCCCCAAAGCTCAGGTTAATTTACAGAACATTTAAAAGTCACATATGCAAGATGCTAAATGGAGAGGTGTAGCTTCAAGGATGAGCATATCTCTTGAGTTTGTTCACAGCAATTTATTTCCTGCTGCTTCATAGAGGAGAGGGCACAGGTGTTGACTTATTGCCCTCTCTTGTAATAGGGTGCAGCACAGTGAAGTCAATTGCAAAGCAGCAGGCATAGAGGAGGAACATTATATCCATAAAAGTGAACTTCTCTGCAACAAACACATGAGAGACATCGCAGCATACAGTGCTGGTCAGGTGAGACCTACCTTTCTCCGAATTTTACTTCATATATACACACTTTAACTGCCTCTGTGCTTGGTCTGAAGCCCATTTAAAATTACAATAAACCGGTAATGCACACATATCATAATTATTTTCTTTCAAACTTCACATATTTTTTAAATAACCTTTAAATAATCCTTGATTATCCATATCCTTGGAAAAGGAAGTTAACCTAAGCATTTTTCTTATCTCTTAACTTTTAAGAGCATGTAAAAAAGCATTTGTTTATCTGCAAAGAGAAAAAAAACATGCAACATGCAGCCAAGTTGCTTCATTGTGCTGTTTAATGGACAACAAATTATTTTAAGGAGAACAAGCAATTATTAGACAAATATTTTAATTATTAGATTTTTGAGTGATCTGTAGGTATTGGTGTATTGCAGTGGATAATATAGCAGATTGTCAGATTAAACACAGTCACTCCCAGGCTGCTTTGAGTCTCACACATCGGTCCTCAGTGTGGGTCTTGGTGGTTGAGGCAGGCCACACCCTAACAGAATGACCCAGGCAGAATGGACCCAGCTGAACCTGAAGATGCCATTCATACCGCCCTGCCTGCTTAGGTCTAGGCAAAAGGCAGGCATGAATAAGCCCTGCAGAAAAAAATGGGAACGGATATATCTACCGCTTTGTGTGCCAGATCCACCTGAGGCAGCTTCACCCATTGATCTGTCTCTGCCACACCTAATCATTCCATGTCACTTCCTGATGCTTTCAAATTCCAAATGCTTTAATGTTGAGCGGGGACAGTGTTGGGGCTTCCTATTACAGTGCTCTCTTATCCTTGAGCAGCAGCCTTCTCGGTTCCCCACCATCATTTCACTGCTCACAGGGCCGGCCACCCCAGTATGGGAACACCAGAAGTGAGGTATGTTCCTCTCTGGCTCGGTTCACAACTGCTCTCAGAAATATATTTGACTATTCCAGCAGTGGGAAGGAACCCAGTTCTGCCCTGTTCCAGCTGCAGCATGGTAGGTGATCATTTGCTAGCTATGCCATTGAGTTCGGAATCCTAGCTGCTGAAAGTGGTAGGAATAAAATAGCACTAATGGCAGCCTACTCCCAGGGATTGAATGATGAACCCCAAGACACTTTCGAGAGCCTAATTGAGCTCTCCCTGCGGATTGAAAACTAACTTTGGGAGCGTAAGTGGGCTTGAGAGGCCCAAAAACCAAGTGTCAACCCATAGCCCTTAGTCTAAGAACACCTTACTGGGGCCTCAGCCCATGCAGTTAGGACATATGCAGGTTCCCACCAGGAACAGGAGGACTGGATATAAGAAGACAGGTGCCTTTATTGCAGCCATTCAGTCATGTAGTCACCTTAGTTGCTCCAGAGAGAAGAGGGACATGGCAGCCAAGTGGCTTCATTGAGCTGTTTTATGGAGAGCAAATGATTATATAACAAAATTATTTTATTATTAGATTTTAGAGTGATATGTAGGAATTAGTGTAATGCAGTGGTTAATACAGCATATTGAGGTGTAATTCATGCTCTTGGCAAGCACATATCTTTAAGAAATATTATAACTTTATGTAATCTCTATATGTAAAGTCCACCCAAGGGACTAAAATGTTCCTCTAATTGAGGAATCACAAGAGAAACTCATTAATTAGAGTTTCTTCTGAGTAATTAGCATTAGAATATGCACACTTCCTTTATTTGGGCCTTTCTGAATGGATTCAATTTTTAGAAATCTCTGGTTAGAAGAAGCACTTGATCTCTACATTGAAATACCTAAAATAATAAAAAAGAAAGTGCATGTCACACATTTTTAAATGTTACAATGAAAGTGTGTAAAAGTTCAAATCATATCAAAAACTATTAAAACACACATCTCTGTTTTGGAGGGAAATCACTATGAGCAGTGACATCACCTTTCAGCCAGTGAGCATGTTTCCCTCCAGATGGTGAGTGATGTCAGAGTCCTACAATAGAGCACACACTCTTTCACCATCACTAAAGATCCATTCAGCCTTCTGCAGCTTTTGTAGTGTGGGAAACGTAGACACGCTCTCTACTCACACTGACTCAAAGCCAAAGAGCACATCTGCTCGCTCTAAAGCCCCAACAATGACCCTCCTCACTGACACACCACTAAAGTTTTATTTCTTCAGGTCAGCACAAACCTATTTAAAACAACAATTTGAGAAAAGTGTAGAGAGAAATGTAAATACATTGTATTGGGTAGTGTAAGTAAGACATTAAGGAAATAACACTTAAAAAATTAAGATCAGTACTGAATCAGCAAAATTATTTTTATCAGAAAAACTTCCCCATTGGATTAAAAAAAGGTTTGAACATTTTACAGCTTTAATGTCTATTTTTAGTTTCTATTGATATCTAACATACCGTTGGTGTAGTATTGTCAAAATCAATGAAACAAAAACAATGCAACAGATAAATTGTGAAAGACCTTTATGCATAATGGGAAAATTAGTTAGTTTTAACTAATATAAATTTTGCACACTGATAGTGTCGTCTTTGTGATTTTTTTCTGTACTAATTGTATGAAACTTAAACAATTTTTTTTGTATTCTGGATCAGAAAAACATGTATATCGATAATATATTATAGAACACACTTTTATTGGCCCTGAACTTAAGAGTAATTAATGTTTGAAAATTCACAGTGCAACAAAAACACAATCTATTAATCTAGTTTTTTCAGGAGAAATGAGAGTTTACTGACTCTGAGTAAATTCCATTCAAGGTCAGTGTTGCCTGAACCCTAGAATGTACATACCCCATCAGTGACGTTTTCTGAATTGCTCTTGTAAAGACAAATTTGCATCTGAATGGACACACTTCTGTTGTTCTCGGTCCTTTCTTTTAATAAACAGAGTGTGGGAAAGCTCTGGAGGGATGTATCACAGTCAACATTCATTAACACCCTAAATACACAATACATGAGGGAACAGACACACTTATGGTTGAGCAACTGTACTGAGCAGTGTGTTGGTTTGACATTTAGATGGATTATGGCAAACCAAGACCATAACTAAAACTTTTTATGCTTTATAGAAAGAATGTGATATAGCTGAATGTTAGTTTCCAGATAAGCACCACATGTGTACCATAACAATAGATAAGTGGTTTGTCAGTGTTATCCCATCATCAGGCATCAGATCTCCTCTCTTTGAAGAGTCACTGCTTGCCCAGATTCACATAGCACTCCGATACACCCGCCCCTCCACCTGCTCCCCTGAGACTCCTCCAGCTAGAAGACCACTGAGCATATGGCAGCTGGATATTCCTCATTGTCTATCCAAGCTCTGCCATTGGCTACAAACTGTGAGAAACTTCAGCAATCCAGAGACTCACACATTCATATGGAGATTTGAGAGTATAAATAGAGCAGACTCAGCCAGTGAAGATCAGACTCGCTCTACACAGAGAGATCTACAGCACTGAGATACAGCTATGGCTCCTGCAATCATCTCAGCAGAGCACCTACCTCTGAATAACAAGGTAAATTGAGAACCTGCTAACAGGAAGACTTGACTGTGGTGTTTTATTATATATCTTATTATGTATAACCAACCATGCTATTGGTTGCAGACAATTAACCATTAATCTCCATTTTTCTTGCAGTTAAGAAAGCCTTTGGTGGAGAAGATGCACAGATCATATCAACAGCAGCACTGAGCAGCTCAAGACTCTCCTGGCTCCAGAGCTCCCTCACTAGCAACCCAATTCCAAGCTGGAGAAAACCGACATCCTGGAGAGGACAGTCAGCCTGAGACAACAGGAGCAGCTACAGCCTGCATTCTCCTCCAGCTCAGCAGCTGTCAGTCAAGGCTTCTCCAGATGTGTTCATGAGCTTCTACATTTCCTGTCTAAAGATGAAGTAAAGGAAACTGCAGAACTGTTTTCAGAACCTGCAGCCATCAACAAATCAAAGGGAAAGTGACCAGCATCAGCAGAGCTCACCAGGACAACAGACCATCAGCAAAGAGAAGAGCATCTACTGGAGGCCCTGCTAGAGGTCTTCAGAATGAAAAGGACTGCAAGACAAACTAGTTACAGCCTAGATTAGACTATTTCACACTTTGGGTGTGATGTTTTATTTTTCTTTGGCAAAAAGATAGTTTTAAGCTTATTTCCATTCTAGGGAAAAGGTTCCATTTAAAACGCTCTGTTGAGTTATTATCTCCAGTTAGGATTTCATGTGAATCACATGAACGGATGAAAGCTGCCAGCTTCAAAAGCTTTCCTTCAAAGAAGGAGAGCATTGGCATAATATGAAATCAGACTTTCACAATGAAATGTAAAAAGTGAAATGATCACACTTTTCATATTGAAGCAATGCTACTGTTTTCTGATCAGAAAAAAACTGCCCAGTCTGAGTGATTGGACATTTTACAAATCCACTGTGTGGATGCATACATTTTTGAGTGGGTGCAGTTCATACTGAACATTTCAAATGAACATTATTTTGATGGCCACCATCCTTGTGCTAGATTCTCTCATATTGAGAGAGATTTCTGAAAGATTAACTGGGTGAGAGATTTTTCTTTTTGTCCACATATTTGTCTTTTGTTAAGACCACTTTGTTAAACCATGTTCTGTATCTAGCAGAATTTTAATGTTGTGATGTTACATATCGTACAAACCTATAGTCTTCCATGTCTGGAAGAAAAAATGCAAAAATTGTGATTTATTTTATTACAAATAAAAAATGTGGAGTAAAAATCTAATTTTACTCAATTGAGGGTTTTTTTTCCTGCTCTGTTGTCTGGTTGAGAACACAGTCAGTCAGTCATTTTCTGCCGCTTGTCCCAAGCGGGGTCGCGGGGGAGTGCTGGAGTCCAACCCAGCTCACACAGGGCGAAGGACGGGGGGGGACACCCTGGACAGGTCGTCAGCCCATCGCAGGGAAGAGCAGTGATGGGGACGGCACCTTGCTCAAGGGTACCTCAGGGCAACCTATCGTTCGAACCCCTGAGTTCATTAATATTTGGTTTGGTCACACACAAAATAGCTTCATTATTCTTAAACATTTATGTACCTTTTGTTCAATTAACCCTCAAAACATTTCTAGCATTGACAGTTGTGTTTCATATTATAGTTTCTGATTGATGCTGGTTAGTTATCAAAAGCTTGCTAAAGTAGCAGTTAACTCCACATTACTGATTTATTTAAGGATGAAATGTAGTATTTTTAGTATATTTTTTATACTTAATTACAACAACAGCAACAGTTCACTTCAACATCAGTGTTAACATTACTGGGACTGATGTGTGGTTTACTTGCTGTTAAACACAGTTGGCTTTGTGTAGCTGTGCAGTAAAAATGCAATGCCTATGCTACAAAAAAAAGGGGTTGGCTCTACATTTAGAGTAGGTTCCCTAAACTCTATTTCAACACTTAGTTCTTTAAAAAAGCAAATATTTGTTCAATTATGTTAAATCATTAATTGAATATTAACATTGGTTTGATATTTTTAAAAGTACATTTCCCTTTAAAATATTTATGTCATGATAATTCAGTTACAATTTTACCATTAGAATATTACTCGAGACAAGTAACTTCAGTCTATTTTTGTGATTTGATAACATTTCCCCATATTTCTTATAATAGAGGAAAATTCTGTTAGATGAAAAAAGGTAAGAATATATTATATATTATATATTTTTTACAGTGCAGATTATTATAAGGGGTACCATACAAGAATATTTTTGTACATTTAAGATACATACAAGATAAACATACCCTTAAAAGGTTTTACCAAGGACAGGGTGCAAATTTTTGCCTTTTTAGCACTTAATATTATACAATTAAAAGATGTAACAAAAAGCCTGGAGTCAAGACAAGACACACAATGTCAATATAAAAAGTATAAACAGTAAAACTGCAATATAACATCATAGATTTATGTTCTCTAATTAAACATGCTGAAGACCCTCCTTTAAGTGTATGACCCCAGAGATAGTTTAGTACCTTTTTTCCAAAAATGTACGGCTAGATTTATACTGTGATCTGTTGCCAAACCTCCTGAATTGATTAAACTGGGAGCACCCAAAGGAAAGATTCTCAGCCATCTTGTCAGATCTCGTGCCTTTAATGAATCCATCGTCTCAATGTCTGTGTTGTACAGTTTACCACAGCAATCAGTGTTCTAACAGGACTCAGCCAAGATACTGACTCCTTCCCCTTTCTGAACTAAAAATGTTCCCCCAAATGAGGAATTACCCGAGAGACTAATTGGGATGAGTTTCTTCAGGCTGATTAGCATTTGAATAGGCACACTTCTTTTATTTGGTCCAACAAATAAAATGAGATTTCTCAATTTGTTTCTTGCAGTTTTTTCAGTATAACAAAAATATTCCTGAACTGCAAGAATGTGAGACAAATGAGTAATTTCCCTTTATTGATTCTTGATTGTTGCTCTTTCTGTAATTTGTTGAAATATCAGGCACAATTTTGAAAGCAATTGAATTTAAAATGTGTGCAAAAGTTACATCACAGCGGTGGCCTAGTGGTTAGGGATGAGGCCCCAGGATAAGGAGGTTGTGGGTTCAAATCCTGGACCAGTAGGTTTCCCTTAGGTACCTTTGAGTAAGGTACTGACCCCATCACTGCTTCCTAGTCACATAGTTCCCCCTTGCTGCACAGTCTGTGTGGGTTAAAAACAGAGGCTTTGTTTGTTGCGGTGTACTGTGCTGTGTTTTACAATGACAAATAGTCACTTTCACTTAAAAAATCTATTGAAAACGTCTCTATTTTGGAAGGAAATCACTATGAGCAGTGACCTCTTCTCAGCCAATAAACATCTTTCCCTCCAGATGGTGAGTGATGTCAGACTCCTTCTACAATAGAGCACACACTCTTTCACCATCACTAAAGATCCATTCAGCCCTCTGCAGCTTTTGTACTCCACTGGTGCTCAGTGTGGGAAACTCAGACACACTCTCTACTCACACTGACTCAAAGCCACATCTGCTCACTTTGGAGCTCCAACACTGACCCTGCTCTCTGACACACCGCAAGCTTTTTATTTCCTTAGGTTAGCACAAACCTAGCCATTATAAAGCTGTATAAAAACTATTTAGAAAATAAATTAATACATAATAATAATAATAATAATAATAATAATAATAATAGTGACGATGATGATGATTACCATTATTACTATTATTATTATTACAAAAAGTTTTAGTTTATTTGTGTTTATTTTTGGAAATAACTGCATCTTGCTGTACATTATTTAATATATGTTTAAAGAGACCAAATACATAAAATAAAAATTTTTTAATCTGGATTTGTGGAAAATAATTTGCTTTTTCTAATGTCCTTTGTAACATTTTTTTAGAACATCTGTATAAAGACTTCTTCAAAGAATATGGCATTCCCTCTAAAGTGAAAGCTGGTTATATTTGGGAATCTATTTTTAGGAGAGCTGAAAATGTTTAGTGACTCTGTAAATTCCATTAAAGGTCAGTGACGTTTTCTGTGGAAAGGCAAATTAGCATGTGAATAGACACACTTCTATTATCCTCTGTCATTCCTTTCAATGGAAAGAGTGTGGGAAAGCTCTGAAGGAACGTATCAAAGTGTGGGGCTATTAATGTCATTTTTGAACACAAGGGAATAGACACATTACTTTGAAAAAGCGGTATGTGGAGAAAAAGAACTTCAACCAGTGGCTTTTATTCTCTGTCCTTAAAGTCTCAAGTAAAGGGTTGGGAATCACTGCCAGACTATAGGAGTAAAGTGAAATATTGGAATGCAAGTTGTCAGTGTCAGCACCACACATGTGCCATGACAATAGATAAGAGGTCTGTCAGTAATGCTGACCCCAGCATCAGATTTGTTCTCTTTAAAGGGTCACTACTTTCCCAGATTCACACATCACTCCCACTCCAACACACCCGCCCCTCCACCTGCTCCCCTGAGACATAGATATTGTCCCCAGCTAGAAGACCACTGAGCATATGGCAGCTGGATATTCCTCATTGTCTATCCAAGCTCTGCCATTGGCTACAAACTGTGAGAAACTTCAGCAATCCAGAGACTCACACATTCATATGGAGATTTGAGAGTATAAATAGAGCAGACTCAGCCAGTGAAGATCAGACTCGCTCTACACAGAGAGATCTACAGCACTGAGATACAGCTATGGCTCCTGCAATCATCTCAGCAGAGCACCTACCTCTGAATAACAAGGTAAATTGAGAACCTGCTAACAGGAAGACTTGACTGTGGTGTTTTATTATATATCTTATTATGTATAACCAACCATGCTATTGGTTGCAGACAATTAACCATTAATCTCCATTTTTCTTGCAGTTAAGAAAGCCTTTGGTGGAGAAGATGCACAGATCATATCAACAGCAGCACTGAGCAGCTCAAGACTCTCCTGGCTCCAGAGCTCCCTCACTAGCAACCCAATTCCAAGCTGGAGAAAACCGACATCCTGGAGAGGACAGTCAGCCTGAGACAACAGGAGCAGCTACAGCCTGCATTCTCCTCCAGCTCAGCAGCTGTCAGTCAAGGCTTCTCCAGATGTGTTCATGAGCTTCTACATTTCCTGTCTAAAGATGAAGTAAAGGAAACTGCAGAACTGTTTTCAGAACCTGCAGCCATCAACAAATCAAAGGGAAAGTGACCAGCATCAGCAGAGCTCAAGAGCATCCACTGGAGGCCTTGGTAGATACCTTCAGATTGAAATAACGGAAAAGTCCACATTAGACCATATTACACCTTTTCGTGTTTTGCATGTTTTCTTTGTTAAAAAGATTACATTTTTTTTTCCCCTGTTGGGAATTTTTTTTAAATGTGCTGGAGTAATCGATATTTGATTGCATGTGAATCACATGAACTATAAAAATGTCTGACCCCAATTTTCCTTCTAAGAAGGAGAGTAATAACATTATGAGGGAGCAGACATTAAAAATGAAGTATGAAGTTGTTTAGATATAAACGTTCCAGTCTGGAAAGCTTATTCTCTATGAGACATTTTACACATCCACTGTGTGGATACGGTCAATTGAATGTTCACACTGAATGTGATTTTAAAAATGGATTGAAAGAATTGTACTTTTGTTGACTACACTCTTATTAAGAGATATTTCACAGATTTAATGCTTCAGTAAATCTGAATATTTCCTTTTGTAAAGACTACTTTGTTGACCTCTGCATCTAGCATAAGTCAAAAGCTGTGGTATATTATCATAAAAATATGGAAAATACATTTTCTGAATTCTATTTAACCAAACAGTCGTCTGTTTATTAGCTCCACTGACCATAATGATGATTAAATAAGCATCTTGTAAAGCATCTTCAAATAGACCCGGCAACCTTCCTAGTAGATTCAGTTACTCCAAAAAAATCTTAAATTGACAGACACCCTTTAGGCCTGTTGTACATTTCCATACAAAGTCATAAATATTGATAAAGGAGAACATAGTGCATTGTGTCTTCAATCAGAGAAATTAAACATTCAAAAACATCAATTCAGTCATGCCATGAAATGGCATGGAACACATTTTTATGCAGTAATTAGCTGTGAGTGAGAAATACTAGTCTTGTTAGTCCCTGTTTCAAGGGAGAATAAGCACTTGAAAAGGCACACTTCTCATAATCAGGGTTCACCAGATGGGTAATGAGTAGAAAAGCTATTGTCAGAGGAAACAATTAATATCACAACATGTTACGTAATTAGAGGATCTCTATGAAACATATCTGAGTTAATGCATTTCTTAAGCAGGGGGTATATCAGGTCTAATCATAACCTTCTGGTTATTTGTTAAATACACAATACACAGCTTTATTCATATTCTAAAACACAGGATCTGAAATAATAAAATTCTTATGACTTAAAAAAATTACTTTTTTCCTTTTTTGCATAATATTTTCCAAAGTAAAAAAAATACACACAATAATAATAATATAGTATATATATATATATATATATATATATATATATATATATATATATATATATATATATACTATCATATATAGCAGATGTATTGCAAGTATTTTCTAACAAACATTGGTCTTTGTCTTGAAGAAAAACACTAAGAGCCATGATTCCACCTCTCATGCCAATAAACATCTTTCCCTCCAGATGGTGAGTGATGTCAGACTCTTCTACAATAGAGCACACTCTTTCACTCATCACTAAAGATCCATTCAGCCCTCTGCAGCTTTTGTTCTCCACTGATGCTCAGTGTGGGAAATACTTCACTACATCTGGAGACACATCGACATTGGGATAGAATAAAGAGAACACTAACATAGGCTCACAGCAGTTAGCTAATAAAGCGATCACATGCACGAATTTCTATGTCAACTTTTTAAGGAGGCACAGTTGTCTCTCTATGTGTATAGTTAACAAATATTTAAAAGAATTCTAATACTAACACCAGAGATTAAAAAGAGAGCAAACCTTTTCATCTCTTTCAGGACATCAATTACATACCATTACTAAAACACTTGAACTATAGTTCATATAAAACATTCGGTCTATAAAAATTGAATGATGATGCAGTGAACATGATGTTAAACTCTGACATCAGTTACAATTAATGAATGGTTAAAATATTAACTTTCTATAAGACGACACCAAGAAAGTGACAAATGTCTAACAGTGTAATTTAATTCAGATCTCACTGCCCCTTTTTGTGCAGTCTGACATGTCTGTACCTACTGATCACTGAAAGGTTAATGGAATAATGTCTCTAAAGTCTTCCTCCAAAAATCTGGCATAAAGTGTTTTTTTTTTTTTTTTTTGCATTACTTTCCAGTCAAGCCTTGATTGGTGATTCCTGCATGGAATTAACTGCAAATGGTTCTACAAATGGTTCTATAATGGTTATACATTAAAGTCATAATTATACAAATCTACAAATAATTGTGTGTTTTTCAAACTATATCCAATAACTTCTGTGTAACTTCTGAAAAATATCATAGGTAATGAGAAGGATTTTGTATGTTATCTTCAGGATGCCTTAATACTAAAGTGTCTACAATGACTGATCAATGTGTTATCCCACTAAACCAAGGATTTCAAACGCACTGGTCAGTGGACTCTTTCAAGATTTACTTCAAAAAAACACATTAGCATCTGAAAAGACACACGTCTATTGTTATTTATCCTCTCTTTCAATAGGCAGAGTGTGGGAAAGCTCTGGAGAAACAAATCACAGCCAGAGGTCATTAGTATCTTAAACTACAAAGGCCACTAAATATTTTGGGCACATAAGAGAGCCCACACACTTATGGATATTCTGGTGTTGGACTGAGGGAAGCAGGAACTCATATCATTGCACTCAGCAAGAAGAGCAATATCATCCTTTTCCAACAAACAAAAGCAAAAGAATGAAGTTACATCTTCAATCATTTATACCTGTCTACTTTATTCAAAGGAAGAACCGTGGAGGTGTCCCGAAGTTTCACTTCATTTTAAGCATGATAATGTGTAAACATGTAAATATGTACAATAGCCTAAATTAACTGCACAAATTTCAACCATTATTGTAATTAATTAGCCAGTCAATTTCCTCCCCAATGGACTGAGATTTTTTTGTCCACGACATTGATCTGTTGAGGCAACAGATCTGCTCTCACCACCTTCCCAGAATCACACATCACCCCCACCACACCACCTGCTCTCCAGAGATGCAGACACAGATCTTTGAGCTTGTTCCAAACCTCATTGTCTGCCCAAGCTCTACCATTGGCTACAAACTGTGAGAAACTCTTGCAAGCCCAAGACCCACATATTCATATGGAGATTTGAGAGTATAAATAGAGGAAACTCAGCCAGTGGAGATCAGAATCGCTCTGCAGAAAGATCTACAGCCCCGAGATATAGCCATGATGCCTCACTCAACTACAAACATCTCAAAGACGCATCCACATGAGAACAGGTAAATAAACACAACATATGCAGCTTCTTGAACTGAATATTTGCTTAACCTCTTTTACAACTAAACATGCCTTGAACATGGAAAAATACATTGTATTTCTTTTTTTATTGCAGTTGAGAAAGCCTGGGATAAAACATCAAGTGATGCACCGAGAAGCTCCAGAGCTCCTCATCAAACTCCAAGCTGGAGGAAGCAGATATCCTAGAGATGACAGGAGCAGAAGCAACAGCCTGTATTTTCCATCAGCCCAGCACCCAAGGCTTCTCCACATGTACCCTTGAGCTTCATATATTTGCTGTTCAGCAAACAGGTGAAGTCTAAGTTCCCAAGAAAATTGCTGAACTATTTGAAAAACCTGCAGGCTTCAGCAAATCTGAAATGGAGGGAAAGATTTCTATCTCACCAGTCCATCAGCCAAGATAAGGACACCCTCTGAAGGTCCTGGAAGATGCCTTCAGAATGAAAAGGACTGCACAAAAAAAACAGTCTACATTAGACTATTGCACTGTTTTAGTCTAATGTTTTCTTTGTCAAAAAGAATTTTAAAGATTTTTTTTCCTTTGTGGGAAAAGCTCTTCGAATTTTACTCACTGAGGTTCTGCAGTACTAGCTCATACACAAGGTGTATACCAGGGTGAAAAACACCTACCAAAAAATATGAGTTCAATCATAAACTATTTCTGAAGGCCATTGGAAAACACCTTAAGAATGAAAATTACTATGATATGAAACATATCGGATCATAAAAGTCTATATTAGACTATATGTGAAAAAAGGCTTTATAATTTATTACAAATTACAGCAAAACAGCTTTTCCTCTGTGGGGAATATTTTGTAATTGAATACAAAAAGGCTTCATGTGTATTACATGAATTACTGAAGAATACTTCAAAATAATTCAAATGTTCCTCCTAATATGGAGCATGATGACAAACTTATTTCAGATCGAGACGTTCTTTACGTTATTGTGGTTATGGCTGAATGTCCTGTCTGTACATTGACATATTCACCGTGTGGATATCTTTGAGTTGGTTGCAATTCATATTGAACATTTAAATGTTTTGTTCTTGTTTATGACAGAAACTGAGCTCTTCTTTGCATTTTTCTCCTGCAAGGATTTACACAGTATTGTCTTTTGTAAAGAGTTTTACACTGTGATTAACCCGACGTTTAGTTATTCCTGTGATGTCTTGGCACATTTTCCATTCTTGTGTGTTTTCTCACATTGAGATTTCAGCACCATTTTTAGAAATATGTCAAGCTGTCTTTTGTAAAGACTGAAAGCTAAAGCTGTGTTTTTGCTTCATTTTGAAGCCGTGTGATACATTAACACAATTCAACTCTACAATAATAAAACCATGATTTTACTACATTTCAAACATTGTTTTCTAGTTTGCACGTCAGTGAAAAAGTCATTATTTCATCAACATTTTGTGAACACACCAGCAACATTATGACCCACACATATAACAAAAGGGGAAACCATTCACCCAGCACCTGGGGAACAGTGTTAGGGACAGTACCTTGCTAAATATTACATCGAGATAACCTAATGGCCTGATACTTGAACTGCAACCTTGCAAACACGGAGCCCAATCCCTAAACACAAGGCCTACACTGCCTCTGTAGTAGTTTCACCATTTTGTGACAAATACAACAGGGACTTGTACTTTCAAAACTTTAGATGAAATGGTCTTTAGGATCATAGCTAATAAAGTTTCATTTACACAGGAAGCAGCTTCTGCCATCCAGAATCAGATAACACATAGGAATAGATCTCATCTCTAAGATTCAAAGTAAAGGAAGGTTTGATAGTACCAATATTGATATATACAACGTTTCAAATTCCATGCAAAAACTGACAGGTGTAACTGAAAATGTCTGCGATGGTAGCAAATTCCTGCAAGGCCACAAAACGACAGAACCACGCCCACCTCCCTGTTTCCACTCTGATCGCGCTCTTCTGTCTCCCTCTGGTGGCCAGAAGGGGTTATAGCACGTTACCTGAAAAAATTGATTACAGCTCTGTTCTTGTGCATTTTTTCCTGCAGCTTGTTTCTTCCTCTTTTCCTGTATTATTAACAAATGCTTTTGCATTTTGACCTGTTTTATGTGCCTTAAATGGGAAATATCTAGCAAAACTCTGCTGGGAAGAGATTAATGGTCGAACTGTAATAAATGTGTAGCTTATATTACGCACTCTGGTGTCTCTTTCAAGCTCTCTGTGAAGCTTTCCAAACATTTTCAAAGTAAAAAACAAAGTATACAAATGAAAATATATATGTATATGTGTACATATGTCTGCATATATATATATATATATATATATATATAGCATATATATATATAGTATTGTGCAAGTGAATAGGAAAATGCTGTAAACAAACAGTGCCAAAAATGGTAGTGTTAATCATTTGTTTCATCACCAACAAAATGCAGTGAATGAACAAAGAGAATCTAAATAAAATCAATATTTGGTGTGATCATTTGTTTTCAAAACAGCATCAATTCTTCTAGGTACACTGCACAGTTTTTGAAGGAACTCGCTGGTAGGTTGTTCCAAACATGACTGTGTTTCAACCTACGTGACATTGATGATCATCAGCACCTGTTTGGTAAAATTGGTTGATCATACACCTGACTATAATCCTACAAAATCCCTGACTTTGTGCAAGTGTACTCTAGAAGAACTGATGCTGGTTTAGCAAAAGGTAGTAACACCAAATATTGATCTGATTTAGATTTTTCTTTTGATCGCTTCACTTTGCATTTTTGTAAATTGATTAAATAAATAATCAGTTATTTATATTTCTGAAAGCGCTTTGTGTACAGCATTTTTCACACCTGCCTAAAACTTTGCACAGTACTGATGAGATATATATATATATATATATATATATATATATATATATATATATATATATATATGTGTGTGTGTGTGTGTGTGTCTCTCAGTCACATATGTGAAGCTTAGCTGGGTTTGAGTGATTCTGAATAGTAACGGTTTTTGAGGAAACATTGTGGGTGTACACACACGCACTTCAGAAATCAGATCTCCACCAGCAAGAATCTTTCCTTCCAGATGGTGAGTGATGTCAGACTCCTTCTACAATAGAGCACACACTCTTTCACCATCACTAAAGATCCATTCAGCCCTCTGCAGCTTTTGTACTCCACTGATGCTCAGTGTGGGAAACTCAGACACACTCTCTACTCACACTGATAAAGGAACATAAAGCACATCTGGGGCACATAGAAAAAAAATCAAGCACATCTGGAGCACATAGAAGTTTTATTGAATTATCAAAAAAAGACAAACAATAACAATTATTATTATTAACAACAACAATAAGTGTAATAGTAAACTTGTGTAGTGTACAATGTATAGTACATACAATTCTAAACCTTAATCTTCATAGTAAAAGAAAGATTCTCATATTTTAATCTCAAATAAAACACGGGTGTTCATCGGTCAGCATCACAGTGAGGAAGAGTGTTGGCGCTAGTTCCAGTTCATTCAAATAAAGTTAAGTAAAGAGTCACATGACTAACTGAGCACGGAAATGTCCCCGTTTTTAACTGTCGAGTGATTCTAAAAAGTCCCTCCTGTGTCATACTAATCATACTACCAGGTGATAGTTTGCCTGGTTTGTTATCAAGAAGTCCATTTGAATTTAGGCTTCCATATGAGCTAACAAGGCAATTTCATTATTTGTCATATAACGACTAATAAAAAGTAATAAAAAGACTAATAAAACGTGCTTATAATTAAAGAGTTTGTCAGTAAAAGTGTGTATATGAGTATAATGAGCGCATGAAGAGCATGATAATGTATCTAGCAAGTGTCTTCAGCGTGATAGCTAGTTTCACTATTTGCAGCTCCCAGCAGACATGTCGATTCCAAACAGGACTGTTGTCCCAAAAATATAATTTATCATGCTTCAACCTATTATTTAATGGTCAAGAATATTTCATCAGAACCTACTAAGAAGTGAAAAAAATCCATTAAATAACTAAACATGTGCTTAACAGCACTTAGCTGTTTTTCCTTGTAATTTCTCCTGTGATCTTCAGTAGAACTGAAAAAGTGTTCATTTTTTTCCTAGCACTCAAAATCCACCCCTGTCCTTCTTAACTCCCTCCAATCAATCTTGTCTGACACTGCTTTCAGACAAATAAACCACTGAGTGTTATTTTTTTTCAACGATGTGCTTCAAAGATAAATTAACATGTGAATGGACACACTTCCATTGTTCTTTACCTTCTTTCAGAGGACAGAGTGTGGGAAAGCTCTGGAAGCAAGAATCACAGTCAAAGGTCATTCATATCCTAACCTCTACCAGCTTCTAAATATTATAGGCCCACGCAGGGGAGCAGACACACTTATGGGCATGAGGGTGGGCTTTCCGAACAGCTTTGCTGGTGTCATTAGCATAATCACTCATACTTGTGTGGGCAATAAAGAGGTTCACAAGGGAAAAGGCACACTTATGGATATTTAGACATACAGGAAGAGTTAAGAGCAAGCCAGATTATGTTCTGTTTTAGCCCTGCCATGACTGGAGTTTTATAGATACAGACTGAGACCATGATTATAACAATTATGACCATGATTATAACAACTATGATTAGAACAATAGTGACAAAATTTTTTAATATCAATGAAAAATTAGATATTTTTGTCTGGAGTTACTGCTGTAAATGGAGTTTACACAAGTCTTCATTTTTTAGATCTTTAAGCTGCAAAAAAGTCCTAAATCAATAGATAACTTTTTTTTTTTTTTAGATAATTAAGAATGTGTTGTTGATCATTCACTCAGAGTATGAAAGAATAATTTTCCTTTCAGTGAAATATATATGTAGCCAGAGCAAAATCAGTGGGGAATTTATGCTCTGGTGTTTTTGGTGTCTATTGCAAGGACTATTTATGAGTAGTTTTTATGGAGAGATTAAATCAGATGAGTCAGTTTAATCCTTAATAACTTGGTCTTGGTAATGACACGGATCTTCACTATCAAACACAATGGAAGGCATTATTTAAATCCAACCTATGTTTTAATTTATTATGGTGTGCAATATTGTATGATGGTTTTGATGTTTAGAAAGTTAAACCTCACACCTGGTAAACCTGGCAAAATGTTAATGAATGAGAAAAAGAGGATGGTTCTATTATCCTTAAAAGTTGAAAGAAATATTCCTCTGTTGTAAAACTGTACAAGGAGCTTTGTAATCATGTTTTGTCATCATGTGTAATCTATGATGTTGTTGTTTGTGCTTTAATGTCTAAAAATGTAATATTTTAAAATATATTTAAATGTTGATGTAGCTACACATGAGGCATGAAGACTAGCTTATTAGAAAGTCTGAAAAATTTTTAACCGATAAGTAAAGTTTTGTTACTGAATGAGTTTTCCTTCTGAATGTGTTTTGTTGGAACTTGACAGGGCTGAAGCTCTTCAATTGATGTTTTCAAGCCTTGTGTTTTCTCTGTTTGTTAGATGACAAATATTGCCCAAATTGCCCCAAGAGGATTTGCTCCCAGAGGGCATTAGCATTTGAATGGACACACTTTTATTGTTCGCTCAAAATTCTCTGAATGCAAAGGAGTGTGGGAAACCTCTGGAGCCAGGAATCGCAGCCCAGTGTTATTAGCATAATAAAAACCCATTCAAGCCCAGCACTTAAATATTTGGGTCCTAAGGGGTAAAGCGGAATTAAAAATATCTGTGGTTCTGATATTGAATACACTGCACCAGTTACATGTCTTCGCTGTAAATAAATAATGCTTAAGTCTTTTAACCACATGTTGGCAAATTTAGTATCACTCTCTTAAGTATACCTAGTATCTCCAGCTTATTCGATTGGATTGATTGACACTGATGAGATCATCTGAGATTTAATCAGAATGCAATAATCACAAAGAGAGTTTCTTATGACACAAACTGAACGTGACACCAAAATTTCATTGATTGTTTTATTTCGCCATTTTTTGATTCAAATACATTCAATGAATATTTTTGTTTCATCATTAAAACACTTGATGCCTTCACAGAAGGGAACTTTATGACTCACTATAAAGTGAATAGTCTTCGGGAACATCAATGTGACATTTATAGCCAAAAAACAGCCTTTATCAAAGGCGAATGAACATTTCTTCATAGAAGTGAGCTTGTTTTAATAAAAAACAGATAATGTGTTTCAAAATAACATTTTGAATTTGCAGTGGGCTTGATGTGAAACACATCAGAATAGATCAGAATTACTGATCATGAGCAAAATCAGGGAAAGGAGTAAATTTTACTCAACAGAAATAAAAAAAAAAAACCTAATGGGTAACTCATAACAGACCAATATGGTCAACAGTGTCCACCAGAGATAAGGTCCAGCATCTAGGACTACCAGGGCCTCCAGAGGCTGCTCTTAACTGAGTTTCCTTTGTTGCTGATGGTTTCTCGGTCTTGGCACTTCAGCTGACTCAAGACATTTTCTCTTTTGCCTTTGTCTGACAAAGGCTGCAGGTTCTGGAAGTGGCTCAGCAGTTTTTTCTGAGATTGTGTCTTCACTTCATCTTTGGACAGGAACTTCACAATCTCATGAACACATCTGGAGAAGCCTTGATTGACAGCTGCTGATGTGGTAGAGAATGCACGCTGTTTTTGGAGCTGCTGTCGTTTCAGAAAGCTGACTGTCATCTCCAGGATGTCTGCTTTCTCCAGCTTGGAGTCAGGCTGCTGGTGGAGGAACTCTGCAGACAGGATAGTCTTCAGCTGCTCAATGCTGTTGTTGATACGATCTCTGCGCATCTTTTCCACCACTGGCTTTCTCACCTACAAAAATGAACAACATGATTAGTGAACTGATCCCATATAATCACTGACAGTAAAATAAGACAACAGTGATGTTGTTTCTATTTTGGTAAAGTCTCAATGTACCTTGTTGCTCAGAGGTAGGTGGTCCTTGCAGATGGTCATTGCTGAAGTTATTGTCGGAGCCATAGCTGTATCTCAGTGCTGTAGATCTCTCTGTGCAGAGCAAGTCTGATTTCCACTGGCTGAGTCTCCTCTATTTATATTCCCAAATCTCCATATGAATGTGTGGGTCTTGGGTTTGCTGGAGTTTCTCACAGTTTGTAGCCAATAGTAGAGTTAGGACAGACAATGAGGAATTTGGGGCTGCCACATGCTCATTGATCGTCTAGTAGAGCACAATGCTTGTGTCTCAGGGGAGCAGGTGGAGGGGTGGGGTGTGATGGAGAGTGGCCCAGAGCACTGTGTGAATCTGGGAAAGTAATGACCCTTTTAAGAGAGCAGATCTGATACTGGGATAAACGTCACTGACCTAATCCACATATTGGATACACCTGAAATATCTAATATGTTGTCATCTTCAGTTAACGAGCCAGGGATACAAGTTTATTGGGACACAAATAGTGGCACAAATAGACATTTTTTTATAGAAATATAAACCCAAATACACTGCACTGTTAGCCAACATGATTTTATGAGATATGAAGAATGTGATTGCTTTGACACAAGTATGAGTGATTATGCCAATGACACCCCTTTAACAGGTAAAGATCAATATATGCAAACAATTTTATGTGTATAATCGTAGGCATAACATGTATAGTTTTAATCCATACTTATATATATATATATGAAGGCTTGAAGAGGCAATTACAGAGTCGCCTTGTGAAGCTTTCCAGTGTGATTCAAACATGAAATACTTTTCCGTATAATTTTAGATTAAAACCTTCTTTATATAATATAAAACTGATCGTTTCCTTGTAAAATTGAAGGATAGTAATGCTCTATGAGGACCTTCTGGTCCAATCCAGCTACAAAACCTGCTACATAAATTTATATAGGTGGTTTAAATTGTTCTGAAAAGCTATTGTATTGAAGATGCAACAAGGTAATCAATATTAGGTACTTCATTAGCTATCTAAACTCTTCCTAAACTAGCAGTCCAGATGTAGCAGATGTGTCTTCTACCTTGTCTGTCAGTCAGTGTGAGTAGAGAGTAGTTTGGGGTTTCCCACACTGAATTCTTGTTGCTGAGTTCAATGGAAGACAAAAGCTCCAGACTCTTGAATGGATCATTAGTGATGTCTAAAGAGTGGGATGTATTGTTGATGGAGCCTGGCGTCTCTAACCAACTGGAAAGGAAAGGATTAACTTATTGCTAGAATTACACCAGTGTTTATCACCCCATCTAAATATTTTCAGGACTCCATGCCTGCCATATGTAAGAAATAAATGTATTTTTAATGTAGGATTTTTAAGAATATACACTACAAAATGTCCAGTACTGTACTGGCAATGATGTTCATTTGATTTAAATGAAAAAATATTTAATTTGATGAAGATAAGCTACTCATATTTGTGTATTTTGATTATTTTTTTGTGTGACGTCATGACGAGACATGCCAGTCAAAGAACGGTCTGCCTCTTTTGTTTTTTGTGTGTTTCTCAAAAGGAAAAGGGCTTGCTGGGGTTTAAGATGCTAATGACATTAAGAACTGTGATTCTGCTCTCCCAAGCTTTCCCACACTCTACCCATTGAGAGCAAGAGCTGGACAATAGAAGTGTGCCCATTCAAGTGCTAATTACTCTGTGGGCAAGCCTTTTCGACAAGCTTGTTGAAAAGTTGCTGTCTATGCATGAGGCAACTAAACAAAAAAGGACCCAGACTGAACTAAATATTTGAAGAATTCTCAAAAGGGGTATTTCTCAGTTGATTAAAAAAAAACAAAAAAACGAAATCCACTTTAAGACTGCTAAAATGAATCAACAGATAAAATCTTAATAATCATGGTGCACCAGAATTTGTCTTTAAACTATTATTTATTACTTATATAGAAAGATTAATGTTTACAAGAACATTCCTTATTTTTATTCTGAGAATATACACTGAATGTTATATTCTAAACTCAGATTTTTTTACACCACTTAAGTATGGATTCTAATTGTTCTTTTCTCCACTGTTATCAGGGATGCTGCTGATTTGATCATTTATGTGAAAAACAGGGACTTAAAAAAAAATGTATATGAGGTAAAATAGCAGGGAAATGTCTCATAAATTATACTTTTAAATGATATGCATATTTGAGTTTCATATTTATAATTTGGTGTATTTATAACTACATGTTTTGGTTTTCTTATTTAAATATCATTGTCATTGTCATTACCAGTTCCAGTTAACCATTGATTTGGGCTTTTAACAAAATTTGCACTTGATGTTGGAATTTTAGAACCTTGACTAATTAATATTCGCTGTTCTTTTAATTCTAGAACCCTACTATAGTTTCTAATGTGTTCTGTACATGTCATCTAATAATTATTATCTCCATTATGTGCTGAACAGAATTCACAAGAAAAGCAAATAGAAAAGTACTTTTATCTTTTATTGATGTTTTCCCCAAATTATTTTGAGTGAAATCTTATTTGTGTGATAACATATCACAACAGTCACTTGAAAGATTCATCAAGACGTGGTACTCATAACAGAGCAGAGTTTCAACAGTTTAAACAGTCTTTACAAAAGACAAACAGAAATACTTCTTTCAGCTGAAAGCTACTAAATATTCCCAAAAGGAAATTAGCAGGAAGCAGTTCAAAAACTTCTAAATTAGTCTCAACAGATACTGTCACAAGGTGTTACACAGACAAACAAACCTTGTAAAAAGGCATTTGTCTATTATCAAAATCCAAGATGTACTTATAAAGCACAAACTTAAAATCAATTATTCCCAAAAGAAAACAGGAAGTCAGTCAACAACATTCACCATACTGATAACCTGTTAACTGAAATTACATTTCATAGACAGAGAAATATGTAAAATAAGGATAAGTGATCCTGTCTTATAATGATTACCTTCATAGAAGACATATGATTAGCATATTTCAGACATTATATAATAAGTTTAATGATAACATTCCTTAAAGCTGAATGAGGCTTGAGCAAAATGTTCATAGTTTTGTAAAATCTAAATAATTTTAAAGTCAAAAGTAATTTCTAATGTAGACTTGATACTTGATAGATCCTCTAAGATGTTAAGTGATCTTTAAGTGTATTTTTGTAATACAACAGTGTTTCCTAAAATGGAAACTACTTAAAAGTTCATTTCATGATTCTCTATGTTTGTCATCTGTAACTTAGACTTTAATTGGGAAGAAAGTTTGAGTTTTTGGCTCCCAAAGACTACCAAGGCCTCCAGAGGATTCTCTTGACCAAACTCTTCTCTGTGCTCATGGTCTGTTGGCTTGTGGAGCCCATCTGAGGCAAAACCCCTTCAAAACTGTTCTTGGCAGCAGGCAGGTTGAGGTTCTGGAAGTGGTTCAGTAGTTTTCTCTGAGATTGTGTCTTCATCTCATCTTTGTACAAGAATTGTACAACCTCATGAACACATCTGGAGAAGCCTTGATTGACAGCTGCTGAGCTAGAGGAGAATCCATGGTGTTGCCTCTGCAGCTGCTGTCGTCTCAGGAAGCTCACTGTCATCTCCAGGATGTCTGCTTTCTCCAGCTTGGAGTCAGGCTGCTGGTGGAGGAACTCTGAAGCCAGGAGAGTCTTCAGCTGCTCAATGCTGTTGTTGATACGATCTCTACGCATCTTCTCCACCACTGGCTTTCTCATCTGCAATAATAAAGGAGAACATGATTAGTGAACTGGACTCAAACCACTGTATGTTACAAAAAAGTATGACAAGCATGGTCTGGTCCTCCTGTTAGCAGGTTCTCAATTTACCTTGTTGTACAGAGGTAGGTGCTCCTCTGAGATGGTCATTGCTGAAGTGATTGTAGGAGCCATAGCTGTATCTCAGGGCTGTTGATCTCTCTGTGTAGAGCAAGTCTAATCTTCACTGGCTGAGTCTCCCCTATTTATACTCCCAAATCTCCATATGAATGTGTGGGTTATGGGTTTGCTGGAGTTTCTCACAGTTTGTAGCCAATGGCAGAGCTTGAATGGACAATGAGGTTTATAGGGCTGCCACAGGCTCAGTGATCTTCTAATTGGGAACAATGTCTATGTCTCATGGGAGCAGGTGGAGGGTGGGGGTGATGCACCATGGGTCAGAGCGCTGTGTGAATCTGGGAAAGTGATGACCCTTTAAAGAGAGAATATCTGCTGCCTGTTCAGTGCCACTTACAGAGCACATGCCCTTTATATCAGTACACGTGTGTGGGGGATTTTAAATTAAATGGTAGAATCCTAGGTTAGCAGGCTATTTGACATAGCAATATATATATACATATATATATGTGTGTGTGTATATATTGACCACAATATTGAAACCAATGATTGAATAATTGAATAACATTAAATAATATTGATTTTGATTTTGTAACAGTGGCACTTGTGACGGGGTGGGATGTATTAGACAGGAAGGGAAAAGTCACTTCTTGAAGTTGATGTGCTGGAAGCAGGAAAAATGCATAAGGTTCTGAGCTGAGGATAGTACCTATCAAAAGTGGTAAACCAGTTGTCCAAGGCTGACTGATGTGCATGGGGAGGGAAGGCCAGCCTGTTTGATTTGATCCTACAAAAATAGCTACTGTAACACAGGTGAAAGGTTAATGCTGGCTATGGCAGGAAGTTGTCAGTCCATGCTCACCCTTGACCACTGCTGAAAGCACCTGCAATGGCTCACAAACTGTTTTGGTGGCATGAGGGGGGAATCCATTCAACATTAAGGCAGATGTTTTAATGTCACGCGTGATCGGTGTGTGCATGTTACTGAAGTGATGGTGATTGTTGCTGTCTGTCTGTCTGTGAGTAGAGAGCATGTCAGAGTTTCTCACACTGAGTCTTCTGTGTTGAGACCAATGCAGGACAAAAGCTGCTGAGTGATGAATGCTCTGTTAGTGATGGCTCAGGACTTCTTTTGTTAAGAACTTTACATCATTCACAATCTGGAGGGAAAAATCTCACTGGTGGATGCCTTACAAGTACTTTTATTTCCATTAAGTTTAGTTCCTCTATTGGTATTCTTTGGCATTAATTAATCATAATCTTAATTTGATTATATTTTCCTTTTTAAATGTCATGATGTAAATACATGTTATTATTTAATGTGTGTTTGTTTGTATTTGCGTGCATGTGCAATAAATACAGTACTGCGTAAAAACCTTGAGCCAATCCTCATTTCTTCATCTGGAATCATCTCCACATGTTTCAAGACTTAAGTTAATTAGGCTTTGTTCTGCTTAAATGAATCATATGTAGGTCACTGTGTAGTTTAACAAACAAGAACAATCCTCTGAACACACACACACACACACACACACACACACACACACATACACAAACACATCTATAAAATGTCAAATGTGGGTAATTGTTTACATCACAACGCTGACATAATGAGCAGTAAAGCTGTGACTCTGCTTTCCTAAGCTTTCCCACAGTCTGAAAGGGCTTTGAATGATCAATTGAAGTGTGCCTTCTTTAATGCTAATCACCCCTACACACAGCTGGTCAACACACCCTCTGGGTAAAGATGGTTTAGATAACCATCGCTGACCTTCTTACATGGTGACTTTCCCAGCTAGGGTGTGCCGAACTAACAACCTGATCACCCATCACAGAGCATCATGTTTGAATGTAAATGTTGTACAAATTAGTTCAAGGTGCAGCTTCTGTTCCATATAAAAATGTGCATATAGGAACATAATATATTCTTATTCTGTTTATGTAAGCTTTTAGATAGTTGATAATAAATGAAATTACAGAAAAGCCTTTAAATTAAATTAATGACTGGCATTGATTCCATTTTTAAAATGGTCAGCAGGAGTGCTACAGTAAACTCATTCATAAAAAGTTATAGATTGAAAATACATTTTCTTGTGTGGTATTTACACTTTGTAATATATTGTAAATTCACTCTAGTTGATGCTGACAAATGTAAGATAAATATACTCTGCCTGGTTTGTTTTGTGTTTCTAAGCAAGAATATTATTATTAGCCAAATTATTGGCCAAATTACTTTAAAAAATCTTATTTATTTGCATTAGCTTTTTCTTTTTTATTTACCCTACATAGGAATTCTTAAGGTAAAGATTATGCTCCAAACAAAGCTATTTTTTTCTCCCTTTTCCCCTGTCCTTACAGGAGGTGCAGGTAATTCTGTGTGATCTTTAATTCTCAGTCTGCAATTCTGTCATTTAATCAAGACATTATAGATGGATGGGAATTGAGTTGAAATAATGTTTATTTCATAAGAAGACACATAAAAAATACACATTAAACTGATTCAAAAGAAAAATCAACAAAATCAATCTTATTAAAATGATACATTGTATCTTTAAGAGTAAATTTAAACATGCTTTTAGGAAGAGCCATCATGTCCTTCAGCAGACACCGTGCTCATCGTTACACCATTTCCACTTAGCAGCTCTCAATGAGAGGAAAAAGATTTCTATATTTAAAAAAATAAGCGAATGCAAAATAAACGCATCCTCAGCTTAACATTCCCACAAGACTGCACACGTTTGTGGAACATATTTGCATTCAAGCAGTTCTAAAAATCTATCACTTTTAAACTCTTGGAAGGTCCATCGTGAAAGTGCCAGCAAGGTGCCATCCAAAATAGTGGTAGTTCAGAAAGTCTTCTCAAACCTCCTTGTGATAGTTCTCACATTTAATGCTCACGGTTGACAGCACAGTGGTGCCACATCTTCTGTCGGAGAAGGAAACAGTCGTAAAATGTCACGGGTGCACCTGGAGTAGCCGTTGTGGAAGACCACTGCCTTTTTCATGGTGAAGAAGGAAACCGTCTTCTCCAGAAGATCAGAAGAGGTGATGCCATTATGGAGATGTTCTTCAAGAGATGATTTTAATTTTTCCACTTTGCTGAAGCATTTCCTCTCCAAGCTGTGAAGTTTACACCTGCAAAAACAGAAAAATATACATCGATGTCTTGATCACAAAGATATGAAACATGAGGATAATACAAAATCCTCACATAAAAGAATTTGTATATTAAATATCATACCTTGCATACTGGATGTTGTCTTGAGGAGCGATGTCCATGTAGGCAGGCATGTTTGACACGTTTGCTTTTGCTTTAATGCAAAGAAGTGGAAAATTGCTGCTGATCAGATGTTAATGCTGGCTGAAGTTGAGGTACTTCTTACTCCTCTCTTGCTGGGCTGGCTCTGATGGCTTAAAGTTGAATCTGGCTGATATTTTCTGATCACAGCCCATACTTATACGAAGCTCCATCCATGTTCGACCAATCAGAGGCACAGATCAGGAGACAATAGTTTGCTCATAGTTCTCTAAGCAGTGGGACACTTCACTAGACAGGTGGGATGTTCTCTTCCCTGCCATCTGCCAGCTTTATTCCATGGTGGGAAAATGACTAAGGGAATGAACATCTAGCTTTTCCCACACTTTGATTAGCAATAAAGGTTTAGATATATAAACTCATGTTACTATTAAGTTCCAGCTTGAAACTTTTAATGGCAGGAAAAATAATTTGTTTATTAAGTTAGGAGATTTACATGCAATACATTTTGGCAACATTTTTTTTTATAGTGAATGCATGAAGCTAGTAAGTCATAGAATTAATTAAAAGTAATTTTCTTACAAAAATGTTTTTGTATATACCTTCAATTTCAATCCAACCATCCATTATTCAATGCCACTTATCTTTACCAGGATTGTGAGGCTTGCAAGAGCCTAGCCTGGCATACATAGGGGAAAAGTTGGCAAATCACCCGGTAATTAAAATGTTAAAGTCTTAAGGCCAAAATTAGAAAATAACTAAAATGCTGGGAAATTACTAGAGATGAGCATTATTTACAGTTTGTTTGGATCTTCACTCAAGTGGCTGGATGTTCCTGTGAGAGCAGACACACTTCTATTGTGTGGGTGATTTAATGTGATGAATGCAGAAGTGTGGGAAGCCGTGTGTCTCTATGGCTCCCAGCTTTACGCAGAGGGGTGGGTAACTGGGGCATTCTCAGCTTACTACTGGTGAACAGCTGTATGTGTGTTTGTGTGTGTGTGTGTGTGTGGGTGGGTGTTGTGCTAGAAACCCAATCCTGGGAACGAAAAAAAGGTAACATACCGACATCACTCAACCAGATATTATTTTTACAATGCTTTTGCTGATGCAAATAGTCTTACGTATGAATGTTTCTAAAAACTAATTCTACAATAAAAGGAATTAGCTTTTTGAAATAGTGAAGTATAGCAAATCAGATAATGATGAGAAGTTTGGAGCTTTCTGTTCCAATCTAAAATCTGGTGTCAAGGTGGCACGTGTAAACTGTGATCAAGAGAGTGTGATCATGCATTAACTTGAAAATTAGGCACCCGATCTGCTCTTGTTAAAGGGTCACTACTTTCCCAGATTCACACTGTGCCCTGAGCCCCATTTCTTCAGCCCCACCCCTCCACCTGCTCCCCTGAGACACAGACGTTTTCCCCAGTTAAAAGACTGAGCATGTGGCAGCTCCATGCTTCTTATTGTCTAGCCAAGCTTTCCCATTGGCTTCAAACTGTGAGAAACTCCAGCAAACCCAAAACCCACACATTCATATGGAGATTTGAGCGTATAAATAGAAGAGACTCAGCCAGTGGAGATCAGACTCGCTCAACACAGAGAGATCTACAGCACTGAGATACAGCCATGGCTCAATGACCATCTCAGCAGAGCACCTTCTTCTGAACAAGGTAAATTGAGAATCTGTTAAAATGGAAAAATGCCCATGCTGTCTAAGTATATATATATATATAACCAATAGTGATTTGGTTTCAATTAATCATTCTTTTCTTTATATATTTGCAGTTCAGAAAGTCAGTGGTGGAGAAGATGCGCAGAGATTGTATCAACAGCCACACCAGCAGCTTAAGACTCTCCTGGTTCCTGAGCTTCCTGGAGCAGAAATCCTGGAGATGACAATCAGCTTTCAGAAATGACAGCATCAGCAACTGCTTGTTTTCTCCTCCAGCAGACTGGCTGTCATTCAAGACTTCTCCAGATGAATTAGAATTTTTCACCAGTTGAATTTTTATCCAAGATGAAGTGAAATCACAGACCAAGAAAAAACTGTTGAACCACTTTCAGAGCTGCAGCCATCAACAGAGGAGAAATGGAAGAAAAGAGCTCTGCATCAGCTGAGCTCCTCAAACCAACAGACCATAAGCAAAGAGAAGAGTCTGTCAAGAGCACCACTGGAGGCCTTAAAATGAGAGACTTTTCCATATTCTGCAAAAAAAAAAACCTTCTCTTCTGTATGAGAAGTACCACTCAGTTGTTCCTTTATAAAATGTTTTATTGCCTGATGGCAATACTTTAACACATTTCTGCTTTAAGAAAGATAAATTTAATTACATTTAAATGTGATTAATATTTAATTTAAATTATTGAAATAATGAATGAAAATACATTCGTAATCATTATCTTAATATTTAAGAATACTTAAAAGCAATTAGTATACTGTTTTTGCTTCTGCAAATCCTTCCTATTCCGAATGGAAAAACTTCAACATTTTCTAAAAATGATTAATATGCATTCTTAATTATTTAAGAATACTTATAGTTATTTATATTTCTGTTTTAAGAAATTGTCATTCTTTTTGCTTCTGCACATCCTCTTATTCAAAACAAATATTTCACACTGAAATCATTTACTCTGTGAGCCAAGATTATTTTAACTTTCAACACAAAAGTGTTGGTGATATTATCCACCATGTGGTTCTCTGAGACGATTCACAATTAATCATCTGTACAAGTATGTATATGTAGTATGTTATCTTCTACGAAGGCATTTAGGTTTGTCAAAGATACAGCTTCAGATATTCTAGATGACATTGTATCAATATCTTTGTATTGCATTATTTGCATTGATGTATAAATGAACTCACCTGATTCTTTTGGGATATTATGGAAGGTATTGAATCGGTTTTATGGTTACTGCATTGTTTGCACTTATGTTCTGCAAACTTCTGCTTAATATCTCACATTTGAGATGCAATAAATTGACTATCCACACTATTTTGCAAAGCTCTTTACTGATCTCTTCATTGTAACATTTCAAGCCTTGAAATATTTCAAGGTTTCTGAAGGTGTGACATGGTATCTGCACCAAAAGAGTAGCAGCACATCTTCAAATTCCTTTACGCCATAGATGCCCACTTAATTTAATCCCACAGAAGAGCATGAATGCTCATATAATGTGCCCTGCCACCCTACAAAAAATGTTCAGGAATGGTAAAAAGAACATGACAGAGAGGTGTAGCTATAATGAGTAAGACTAGTTAGTGTAGCAGATCCTTCAGATGCTGGAGCAAATTGGGGAATTTGGTTGAGTCAGCATCTTCAAGCCTCTGTTAAGTTACTTAAACCATTCCTGAACAATTTTTGCAGGGTGGCAGGGCACACTATACAAACGTATGTCCTTATTTGTGGGATCAAACCAATTGGGTGCCCATGAGCCAATCAACACTTTATCATCTTTACTTCCTTTGGTATCCACAAACTACATCTTCCAGGAACACAACTCAAGCCTTTTAAGAGATGCTCAGCCATAGTTGTCCAGTCGTCACAATTTGGCCCTTGGAAAAGTGTCTCCGATTTTTCCTTCTTCCATTTTTCTTGCTTCCAAAACATTTATTTAAAGCATTGACTGTTGCCTTGCTGTCTGATAACATGATGATCAACCTGTTAGAATGTAACGTTACAGTGTAGTTTATTGCTAAGTACATTAACTTTTAAAATTTAATGGAGACTGAGTTCTGATAGAGGGAATATTTAATAAGTGACCCAACTGAGACAAAGCACAAAGATAAATGCTTCAGTTCAGTGGGGTTATGCACACCTTTACAAAAGGCAGTAAACAAGAAAAACAGTTCTTTCATCACTAGATCCAACACACAAATAGATCAAATAAAGCTGACATGCAAATGTAGCATTCAAGAGAATAACAGCACAGCAAACGACAAGTTCAGTTTTTTGATCACAAAACCAGGGCTCACAAAATCTATGATGCAAATTAGAAATAGATTTAGAATTAGAAACAGTTCTAACTCTGGTTCCTCTCACCACCACTCAGTTCTGAGTTTGTGCTTTTTAATCTAGAACTGAGCCTTTACCATGTTAATGGCTTTGTTTACATCTTCGCCCTTTCATTACACAGGTGAAAATGTCCCTTTTGGACGTTAGTCGTTAGTCGCGTCTAATATTCGGTTATTCTCTCTACGGTGGAGCCTGGGCCGGGCGCGTTGGTTGTTTTGCGGCTGATGCTTCGCTCCCGCTGGGACACTCCGTAGCTCTGGGCTGCAGGCGCGCGTGGAGAGTCACGTGGGTCCACGCAGGGCTTCTTGTATACAGCGCGAGAAGCCGCGCGCGTAGTTTGAATTTGCGCGGGAAAACGCCTTTCGCCTTTCGCCTCAGAAAACTAACGGCTATCTCCAAAATGTCGGCTTTGCTGAGCCTGAATCCCGTCCTTTCCTCAGACATTTGCACTGTTTGATGGAAAAGGCTCCTCAGCTGCTCGAGACTGCCGTTTATTCGGCTTTTCTCAAAGACTTTGAGAAAGAAAAATGTATTAAACAGACCGAAATGGGCGAAATAATGCACACTGATGCTCTTATTTTGCCCTTTTGCGCTTTAACTCACTGTGTGGCGTCATTTTGTTGAACGTGAAAAAGACTAACACTGTTCTTCTGGCCAAACAGGGCTTGTGAAGAGCGTCCGAAGAGCGCTTGGCTTTTTATACCTGAGGGAAGAAGCAGCGCCTGTTCCCACGCTGAAGGATGGAGCTCATTAAAGGGAGACCAAAAACAGCGATGTGTTTCAGTCCGTCTTCAAACCCGCTGTCTACTTCCTCTCCCACTGTGGGAAAACAGGGACACGGGCCACTAAAAGTGTGCCCAACACCTGCTCAGGCGTCCTGCTGGGCTGGAAAGCCCGTCAAGTTTGTGGAGGCAATAAAGTCTAGTAGCCACGCTTCTGAGACACTCTTTGATCCCAGAAAAGCTGTAATGGTGTGGCTGTGGCTTTGAAAGCTGTTTCCCAGCCACCAGTGTCTCCCTCGGTGGCTTTCAAGAGTTTTATTACAGGTTCAGTAAATCTATGAGACATGCAGCGTCCTAGTCATTGAGAAACGTCTTGGCTTACCTGCCTCATTTTCTTAAGTGAAAGTGAAAGTGACTGTTTCCGTCATTGTGAAACAGGGCACAGCACAACGAAATGAAATTCAACCTCTGCGTTTCACCTATACACCATACACACACATGCTGCAGGGGGCAGCTGTTGAAAGCGCCCGGGGAGCAGTGATGGGGAGAGTACCTTGCTCAAGGGTACCTCAGGGCTTCGAACCCACAATCTTCTGATTCTGGAGCCATCTCCCTAACCACTAGGCCTAACCACTAGACCACTATTAATAATAATAATAATAATAATAACAATAAATGAATGATTGTTTATGTTTGGATGCAGTTAAAATTTTGCAATTTATAAAACAATTAGTTGTTGTAAATGAATGCAATGGGATAAAAGATTTTTGACAGATGAAAACTGCTTCCCCTTTCTATACTTCATTTTGAGGGTCCTTCAGTAAATCCTTCAGTGTTGGTTGATTTCAGAAGTGGAGTCTTATCAGACCTTTAGTGACGTATGCAGGCGCTGATCCAACAAGAGTTTTAGAATCTAAAAAAATTTCAAATGAAATGAAATAAAACCAGGATTATATGTATTCTTTTTTTTTACAGTGGCAAAACTGTGGCAAAACTGGCTGCATCTGAGCAGGCTGAGTTCTGTTTGATCATGTTTTTCATTAATCCAGTGCATTTCAGTTACCTAGTTGTGAGAAAACCAATAGGTTAGGTCTGATGTGTTAAATGCCATTATTTTCCAGTGCTCAAAAATGCCATTATTTTCCAGTGCTCAAAAATGGTTCTTCACACTACAGACAGTTTTATCTCAGTTATAGCTATTCTATATTTTAGAAATTAATAAACTATTTATATATGTACACTAAGATTTATCAATAAACTAAGTACTGAAGATATAACTCAGAACTAAAATAAAATTTCAAAAACACGGCTGATTTTCTTTTCCTGAATACAAACATGTTCAAATGGTTTTAGAAATGTAAATGTTAAGCTTTTGGGTTAACTTCAGTTTAATTAATTTTTTGCCTGACCGCTTAATTTTACATGAAATCTCATCAAATTGATAGCCTGACATGGAAAGATATATAGATAAACTGAGTGGCTTGGTGCCATAGAAATAACGGAGTATTGAATTTCCAGCAGAAAGGTGAATGGTTTGATTTGATTTGTGGAGGACGCCTCACCCCCCTGGCCTCTTAGTGTGGGAAACCTAATCCTGCCTTGGACTCATGCCTTTTGTAATGCTAATGAGCTCCTATAAATACTGGAGAGGGATCCTCTCTCCAGACCACATCTGACTGACTCTCCTCAGTGAAACAACCTCCCTCTTCTGGAAGATGGCTCCTACCTACCGCTCTGCTTCTGATTACTCCAAGCTTTCCAATAAGGAAAAACATAAAGTAAGTAGCTGCTTTTCATACAAATCCTGTGTGTTTGAATATGAGCATCTTGTTTTTCACATGTTGATAAATCTGGTTTGCTAATGAACTTTCTCTTTTTTCAACAGCTAAGGAAACCAGTTGTGGAGAAGATGCGACGAGATCGCATCAACAACTGCATCGAGCAGCTCAAGGTGATGCTGGAGAAGGAATTCCACCAGCAAGACCCCAACACCAAGTTGGAGAAAGCTGACATTCTGGAGATGACTGTGGTGTTCCTGAAGCAGCAGCTGCAGTCCCAGACCTCGGCACCTCTGAAAGCCCATCATGACAGTTACTCTCAGTGCTGGAGGGAGACCATGAACTTCCTGTCTGTGGACTCAAAGCTGAATATGGCACAACTCAACCATGGACAAGAAATCCAAAGAGCAGCGACAGATCTCAGTGTGTCTCCAGTCACTTTCCAGGCCCACCAGTTTCCAGTCAAGCAAGAGACCTGCATTAACAGAGCTGTCTGGAGGCCTTGGTAGAGACCCAGAGACCAGAGACTCTCTCAAGTTTACCAGATGGTATTGGTACCATCATTAAGTAGGAAGTGTTTTTCCACTGCAATGATTCTGATTCTTTTCTCATGTTGAGTTTCAGTCAGAACAAAAATTTTTTGACATGTGCCCTAAGGGTGGACAAAGTTAGTCAATTAATAAGTTGAATTCTTCTTCATAATGAAGAGCTAAAGGTACTATGATTTAGAACTCCTGTAGAGTTTTTGATAAAGCACTTTTGTTTCATTTCTTTTATTAATAAGCATACTTGAAGCTAATTTGTTATCTTTTATAAAGGATGTTAAATTGTGGTTTTATTTTATTGTCTTTTTACTGCAAATAAATACACTAAATATGTTAACTCTCTTGCTTTGGTCGACTCAATCTGAATCCTCACATTCCGCTGCTGTAAATTGGTGGTTATTCTATGTTTGCAACATCAAAGCACATCAAATGAAGTGAAAATGAGTTGAATTCTTCACATTTGTAGTTAACTGAAAACAATTTACACCTTATTTTTATTGATTCGCCACAAACAGTTACAGAATTGCCAACAGTGGTTCTATGGCTTTTTTGTGAGGTGATATTCTTGGCACATTGTAGGCCAGGTTAACATATTTTGTGAACTTAATCCCATGAAATCACTTTTTTCATGAGAATTTTCCAACTTTTCTCACATTTAAAATTATTTTAAAAGATGGGTTCTGAAGAGCAATGGCAATTGAAGAATCACCTTGTTTTCTATCTATCTATCTATCTATCTATCTATCTATCTATCTATCTATCTATCTATCTAGTAAACATACAATGTAATTTTATCCTGTTGTCCCTTTGGTAAGACTTGACCTCATACTTTTTAAAATCTAGATAGAGTTCATAAGTGTGTTTGTGTCTGTCATTGCACGCGACCAGGGCACACATGAGAAGGAAGCAAGAGCTCGTGTGAGAAAGTGTGTGGTATGTGTGTGGGGGGGGTAATGTTCCTGTTTGTATGCCCAACCCCTGATAATAGGCACTGTGTGCTGTCAGCTTTGGTTTCATCAGACAGCTGGTGAGCTGGATGGAGACAGGGCTGTACGGCTGGTCACATGTGTGGGTCCAGCTTCTCGCAGGATTTCCCACACTCTTCACAGAGTCTCCCCTTTCAGCACACACACAAAGGAAGTGTGCCGCGCTAAATTATCCATTAGGCATGGTGGTGTGAATTTTGACCCTTCTCCTCCAATGCCCCTATTCTCAGCCGTCCCTCGGGAGAAAGCTATTTGCTTGTTAAAATCAACTTGTTGAAAATTGTACTAATGTGGTCCAAAGTTGAAGTTTCTCTGGGCAGTTTTGAAAATCTCCTGGCAAGTACAAGTAAAAGAATATTACAGATTATATCGATTACAAAATCAATCAACAGCTCAGTCTGTTATACAGATTATATATAAAAAAATACAAGAGCACTAAAACACTGTTGCACAAAACACATCAAAACCTTTTTTTTAAATTCCAGTTTATTCTTTCAAGAAGTTATGGCTACTAGGATTGTTCCAGTATGGGATAATACAACCTTGTTCTTTTATCATGCATTATGTAAAGAACATATCTGTAGATTTAAAAACAGACCATTATGCAAATGTACATTTTGTGGCCATTAAATGTTCGTGGAGAACCTGTATTTACATTTATGAAGTCCATACATAGTGCTGCATATTACAGTGTAAACAGTGTGTTACTGAAACCACCGGCACACTTCTCACACACTCACCCCTCTGTGGGGAGTCAATTTTACAGCAGTCAGTCTTTGATTTCACAGGACGTCAACCAGCAGGATTAGAAGGAAGACAAACACAGCTCACACACATCCACACACTATTTTAAAACACCTCAGCAGTGCCACAGGTTTATCGCCTCCATATCACACCTCACAGTTGCAGACATTTATGATAAAGGAGCCCAACCCAGGTACTGACCATGTAAATGAACCTTTTTTTCAGACATTTCTGTATTTTAGATCCATTTCGGAACGATCTTTGAAAATATTCTAAGAATTTGAGATACTGAATTTCTGATGTATTCATTTCTTATAAACTATAAGTCATGATCGTTACAGTTGAGAGAGAAAAAGGCTTGAAATGTTTCAGTTCAGACATAATGAATAGGGATTACATGGAAGTCTTAATTTTAAAATTGTTTTTCATCTTTGTTTATTGTGGTACAACTTATATCCTGACTCGAGTGATGACACACTTTTCTCACTGCCACACATCTAGGTGAAAAATCTTTATACAGCTGCATTTACAGTACATGGCATGTGCCTGTGCCGCATTTACTACTGTGAGAAGCCTTTGGTCTCCTTGGGTGTCAGGCTGTCAGGTTGTGAGGTGTCAGGCTGCAGTAGTCCCTCTCTCTATCTCTGTCTCTCTCTCTCTGTCTCTCTCTCTCTCTCACTCCCAGACACACACACACACACACACACACACACGCTGCCCCCAATGAGAGACACACTCCCCTTCCTGGAATCCCCTCCTCCTCTCCTCCAGTTCAGGTTTGCCCCCCAGGCTTGAGCCATTGATGTTATCAAGTGGTATAAAATGGCCTGTGATTGGATGATGACTGTGGGAAAGCAGTGAGAGCCTCAGCCCCATGCTGTTAGACGCAGACAAATGTATTGTAAATGGAGCATCGTCTGGGTGTGCAATCAGTCTTTATTGTCAATTGATGTTTATAGGCAAAGAGCAGCTTATCACTAAATGACAGTTGTTGCTCATATGCTATAAAGCAAAAAAAAAAAGTAAATAGAAAAGAAAAACAAACAAAAAAGCTTTGTAATTAAAACATAAGGTTTGGCATTTTTGAAAATTAATAACTGTTTTTTAGAGCTTACATCATGTATTAAAATGAGAAATGATTTAAGTAGCATTGCCATTTTCTGCACTGTGAAGAAATCACAAACAGTTGCATAAAATTAAAAAGAAACAAAATCTATTATACTATTCTTTTTGTATCCATATTTAATTCTTGCCGTTTCTTATTGTTTGCCAGTGATTAAAGGGTTTTGTGAGTTTGAGCCATATACTTTATAATACAGACTTAATTATTTCTATATTTCCATAAATGTTGACAACTGAACATCTGCATATAACTGTGTAATTACACTAAATAAGAGCTTTTACGTGGCCATGCAAGATGATAATAATAGAGTCTGTTTCAGAGCAAAGATTTAGAAATGAAAGAAAAGTGAATATCTGAAATGCATTTACTATACAATGTGATAATTATTGTGTAATAAAATCTTTTGTGTTTTTAGGATGGACAGATGGCAGATTAACTAGAGAAGTCATTAATTCATTTAAGCAATCCATGATCTTTATTAATCAACAATGAGAGACACATAATGTCCACTATATCTTTTGTAACACAAAATGCAAAGATGAGAAAATATTTCTCAACAGCCTTAACAAAAGGCTAAAATCAATGATTTTCATTAATATAATCCAACAATATGATGCTTAGATTCAAAGCAAAATTAGAACAAACTTACAGAGATTCTGTAAAAGAAAATGCTCACGCCACGATGCAAGCAAACCTTGAGCTAATATAAAATAGTCTTCAGTATGAAGAATCTGCCCATTACAGGCTTCTCAAATTGCAGTATTTCACATTCTGCATTAAAAGTCTTTGGAAATATCATATCTCCTACATCACAAGAGATGGTAAAACTACCATCTGGTTAACATGAGAAAGTCTCTGGGTTCAGGGTCTCTACCAAGGCCTCCAGACAGGTCTGTTGGCACTGGTCTCTTGCTTGACTGGAACCTGGTTGGCCTGGAAGGTGGTTGGAGAAACACTGGGAACTTTCACTGTTCTCTGGTCATGGCTGAAATGCTGAAGTGCCACGTCTAACTTGGAGTTGGCAGACAGGAAGTTCATGGTCTCCCTCCAGCACTGAGAGTAACCATCATGATGGGCTTTCAGAGGTGCCGAGGTCTGGGACTGCAGCTGCTGCTTCAGGAACACCACAGTCATCTCCAGAATGTCAGCTTTCTCCAACTTGGTGTTGGGGTCTTGCTGGTGGAATTCCTTCTCCAGCATCACCTTGAGCTGCTCGATGCAGTTGTTGATGCGATCTCGTCGCATTTTCTCCACAACTGGTTTCCTTAGCTGTTGAAAAAAGAGAAAGTTCATTAGCAAACCAGATTTATCAACATGTGAAAAACAAGATGCTCATATTCAAACACACAGGATTTGTATGTAAAGCAGCTACTTACTTTATGTTTTTCCTTATTGGAAAGCTTGGAGTAATCAGAAGCAGAGAGGTAGGTAGGAGCCATCTTCCAGAAGAGGGAGGTTGTTTCACTGAGGAGAGTCAGTCAGATGTGGTCTGGAGAGAGGATCCCTCTCCAGTATTTATAGGAGCTCATTAGCATTACAAAAGGCATGAGTCCCAGGCAGGATTAGGTTTCCCACACTCAGAGGCCAGGGGGGTGAGGCGTCCTCCACAATAGAAGAGGCATCAATTATTTCATGGTTAACTGGCCTCATGGCCCCAACAGAGAGAATGGTCTTCCAGATATCTGTGGCACTGGCTGATCACTAGACAGGTTGTTAGACTTTTATTACCTGGGAACCTTGCCTCTGGCAGATAAACTGTCTGCAGATGGGGACCATGAGGGTTTGATAATTTCCCTAAAGGCCACTGACATAAAGATAAAACAGTACATCCCTTATCTGGCACAAACACATTTTGAAATTTCACAGCTGTCTTAGATAGATAAATGACTATTATCTGCTTCAAATAATAATCAGCATCTTATTATATTACATACGTTAAGGGTATAAATCGCCACTGTCAAGAAAAATCTCTCAAAAATGCAATCTTAAGCAATGTTATATAGATACTTTTCGATTGAAATTCAGATGATTTAAATCATTTCTGGTGTTTTGATGTGAGAAAAAGAGTGAAGTTCTTGATGAAAAAAATTCTTAGAATCAAAATAGTTCCTCAACTACTTTCTCATATCTTCACACACACTGAAAGGAATGCATTCACTGCAAATGTCAATTAAGCACAATTATCCCGTGCCCTCAAGGACGGCACACTTCCATTGTTCCAGACAGCCTCCCTCCACCAGAGAATTTTGGGTAATAAATGGACAGATAGTGTGGGAAAGCCAGGCAGGATCCTGCTCACACGTCCTCGAGTCAATAGAGCTGGACCCCTCCTCCTTTTCGCTCTACAAACACCCTTTGAACCTGCTGCTCAGATCTGAGGCACCGCTGGGCCACGGGACACGTGCATGTTCTCACCGGACTTCTCCCACATCACCTGCTCCCTGCCGCCAAATCTACCGACCCCTCCTTTCCTCCACTTGTTCCACTAAGAAGACATGCGCTCCAACATCTGCAGCCCATGCACTTTTATGCCAAGGAGGTGTGAACTTTTATTTGAGATGAAAGGTTCTTACCAATTCCTACCAAAAGCTCTACATATATTAAGACACAATAGCATGAATCGATAAGCATGATTCTTTTATTCCCTGTTATACCCCGCAAAACTAGATCAAACACTTCCCAAATGATAGAACATACATATCACCTCCATTTACCAAAACACTACTAGTTACTGAATGAAGTTTTTGATGGATAACCAATCATTAACTGAAGTTTAAAGGTTTAATACTATTCTTAAATAAAGACTTCCCCATGATTTCCTTTACTATCAGTGAAGACATCTACATGCTTAACATCGTGCTGACTAATGAACAAGAGATGAGAACAGTTAGTATATTGTTAGTATTCAAATCAACATTCAAAAAGCTAAAAACACCATGTGTTGGGTGCAGTTTTGGAGGGAAAACCTTGCTCCTTTCCCCCCCAAGCAAGACATTTCTAAGCAGTGAATCATAAATGACGCGGGACGCCAGTATAAGAATGAGCACATTCCTCTGCGGACCTTCTCTTCATTCAGAAAAGAAAAGCCAAGGCCTCATAATACACCAGGCATCCGCAGATATATAGTGTTTCTATGGCTGTGTGCCCAGCTGCCTGAGTATCTAAGCATGGCCAAAGCAGCCCTCTTCAGTGAGGAATGTGTGAGAGTTTCGTCCTAAGTGTGTTTCCCACACTTCGGCCCCATTCAGCGGCCGGCCCCACCCTGCTGCCAATGATCCAGCAGGGCCTCATTATGCCTCTGCCTCAATAGACCATCTGGACTTCTAGTTGCACACAAAAAGCATCGCTCTCTCCCACACACCTTAACAAGGGGCTACAGGTAGATTCCTGTTGACAGATCCTACCATGCAGGTGTAGGAAGGCATAACCGCTCACACACACACACACACACACACACCTGGAGGCGTATATAGAAGCAAACCTTATGCACCTGCCTTTACAAATGGCTTACACTGATCTAAATGTGCTACTTTGCTATACTTGCTGAATGTTGAAACTATACAAGCACACATAAAGACAACTATTGAGAAATTAACTAACAACATGCAACATACAAAATTTCATTTTCATGATAAACTGGTGTAGCAGATGATTACATATGTGATCAAATTCATCAGTTAAACATAATGTATGGTACCATTCATATGATTACATGATCCAAATAAGCCTTTGATGACAACTGACATAAACCTACCTTGTTATTTAAAAAGGTTTATTCCAACAAGTACTCTTTTTCTTTACACTTTCTGGGGTAAAATTAATGAAGCAGCCTTTAGAACATAACTCTACAGAACAATTGATGTAGGATCATGTAAGATCTCATAAAATACTTGGGCTCCCACTGTGGCACAAACTATGTAAATAACCTGTCCTTTGTAGGAGTAGGACCCCTGCTGGATCTGATAAACAGCTGTAGAACCCCAATAACTGAAAAGCATCTCATATATAATACTTTAACAGATAGCAATATATTTTAGTATTTGTGATTTCAGAGAGGAAACTTGAAAGCTTTAATGTGAAATCCTCCAGCTCCGATGTGAGTTAGTGTATTCCAGCAATTGATTATTATCAGGTTTTACTGTTTTCTAATCCACAAACATGTAATGCACCTGATGAAGCTGCATTCAGTCTGTTGTAATCTGAAGCCCTAATGTGCCCTGGAGGAAGTTTGTGTGTGGATGGTTCAGCATGTCCTTTAAGCATATTGTTTCTTCAGGCTTTTTTCCCTCCTTTTTCTGTAAGTGACCACCAACATGCTGGCAAGTGCCGGCACTCAGGGGGCGGGTTTCTACTGGGGCAGAAGGTATACAACAATGCCACAATTTTGCACTCTAAGTGGCTTTTCATGGCTGGTCTGAATGGCATGTCATGTGGTCTAGGAATGCCATTGAGTGTCCGCTCAGGTTCCTCTCTAGCAGCAGAAGGTCAGGGGTTTCCCAGGTCTGGCGCTGATGTAGTGTGTAAAGATGGTTCACACTGAGCATGACGCCTAGCATCTGCTTCTCTCTCTCTCTCTCTCTCTCTCTCTCTCTCTCTCTGTGGGTTGGAGAGTGTGAGGCCAGCCTGTTTTGCAGTGCGGCAGAAGAGCATTGTGCCTTTACAAGTTACTTTTGGCGGGAGCTGGAAGCAAGTGTGGGAAAGGATTTTGGGGTTAAACCCCTGTAAACCCACACAAAAACACTGACACACACCCACACTCACACTTTTTAGGAACAACAGAATAATAAGAGTTATTTGTCACACTTTGTTTTGACAGTTAAGGTGGTTTAGCTATTCCTTTAAGATGCAACCAGAACCAGAGGTCAATGTTTCAAACAATCACTTTTGCTGCAGGGCTGAGAAAGTATTTCTTGCACTTCTTCAAAGTTAAACAACAAAAATAATTTTCAGAAAGTTCACCTCCTGAAAAATAGCCTTTATAATTTAAAAAGAGTCACTGAAGATGAATGAATCAATTACAATAATCCAATTTGTTTCTTAACCTTTGAGTTAGGAATGCTTTGTCTTCTTTTTTACATGCACAGTTATGCCTATAATCAGTCTATCAATCTATCAGTCTATCTATCTATCTATCTACAGTACTGTGCAAACGTTTTAGGCAGGTGTGGAAAAAATGCTGTAAACAAAGAATGCTTTCAAAAATGGAAGCGTTAATCATTTCTTTTCATCAATCAACAAAATGCAGTGAATGAACAAAAGAGAATCTAAATCAAATCAATATTTGGTGTGACCACCCTTTGCCTTCAAAACAGCATCAATTCTTCTAGGTACACTTGCACAGTTTTTGAAGGAACTTGACTGGTCGGTTGTTCCAAACATCTTGGAGAACGAACCCCAGATCTTCTGTGGATGTAGCTTCCTCACATCCTTCTGTCTCTTCATGTGATCCAGACACACTGGATGATGTTGAGATCAGGGCTCTGTGGGGGCAGAAGAACTGATGCTGGTTTGAAGGCAAAAGGTAGTAACACCAAATATTGATCTGATTTAGATTTTTCTTTTGTTCGCTCACTTTGCATTTTGTAAATTGATCAGAATAAACAATCATTATTTATATTTCTGAAAGCGTTCTTTGTTTACAGCATTTTTCCACACCTGCCTAAAACGTTTTCACAGTGCTGTAAAATACATCTTGAAAGTGACATTATACTTATTTACTTTATTAGTAAAGCTGTTTTTAGTCATTTCATTACATTTCTGTGCTAGAAAGACTTTTTCAGGAAAAAGTTTCTGTCCTTTGGCCTTTCTGCTGACCTGCTGCCAGCAGTTTTCCCGCGCACAGGACCCAGCTGTGCTTTTGAGCAGAGGAGGAACATCTTCCAACACAAAGAGCTCAAAGCCTGGAGTCTGTGTTTCTCCAGCTTTCCCACAACAGCGCTTCAGCCCAGCTCCCCCAGAGATCAACAGAGATGATTCACACAGCAGCACTGCCCCCCCTCCACACACACGCGCGCGCACACAAACACACACGCGCACACACACGCACCTGCACCTGTAACTGTGCAGCAGCCTGTAATCATTAAGAAACCACAGTAATACTAATCACTTATGACAATAAACAGCACTAATACTGCAAACTAATCCAATATACTAATTACAATAAAAACCACCGCATCACCAAACCGTGAGCATATATCAGTCACATAAAAAAAACCTTAAATCACACCGTGTAGCTCACTAGCTGGAGGCTCCTTTATATAATTGTTAAACAAATTATTTAAAAATGTAATTAGTTCATTTTAATCACTCAATATCTAGACGTATTAGTCTCTCTGTACAGTTCACTAGCTACATGTTCGTTTTTATAATAACTAGGCAGCAGTCATGTATAAAAATATTTATTTGGCAATGTTTAATTAGCAATATCAATACGTGTTTCCCGCCGTTTATGGAAATGAAGCGTCGCAGGAAAGTCGTATTATCAAGGTCGCCGCGCTGTCATATTTCACGCATGCGTCTTAATTTGGCCGCAAACGGAGGACGCGTTCCAATATGTGCGCACATGCACTACCTAGGGCGCTCAGCTGGTGCGTGGAAAGACGAACGGCCGAGCGTTCTACTAGGGCACGAGCAAGCGAATTGAGACGACACAATTGATGAATGAAGGCTGTTTATTTGTCGCTTCCTCGTTCCTGATTGGCTCCCGTGTGGGAGAGAGTCACGCGCAAAAACGGAATGTTTAAAAACGCGCGCGAGCGTAGCGCACCGACAACGTCAACAACAGCCGACGAGCTTTAACGGCGAAAAACGATGGCATCCAGTGGGTTTAAACACAGAAAAGACAGAGTTAAGGTGAGTATTTTATGATTTAATAAGGTTTCCCCCTATAAATGTATCCTCAGGTTGTTTTTTGCGATATGTGACTAAAGTGTCGTGTTTTGGTGTCAGTTAAGGAAACCTGCTGTGGAGAAAATGCGCCGTGTGCGGATCAACAGCAGCATCGAGCAGCTCCGGCGGCTCCTGCAGAACGAGCTGAAGGCCAGGCAGCCCGGCTCTAGGCTCGAAAAGGCGGACATCCTAGAGACGGCCGTGACCTACATGAAAAACAGGACGCTGGGACAGAGCTACGCCGACGGTTTCGCTCGCTGCTTGGAAGAAACGGCCCGGTTCCTCTCCACCGTTAACCGGGATCCGCCAACAACATCCGGGCACTCCGGGCGAGCAGCAGTGCCCAAAACCGGGCTCTGCCCGAGCCCCCTGTCCCCCTCCTGTGTACACACAGGGGTCAACACGCAGATCTGGAGGCCGTGGTGATCCCCAACGAGCCGAGGAGCTCTTTAAAAACTCTTGTGTTTATAATGTTATAATGAGTGTAGACAGCTGTTGGAGTACCCCACAACTGAACCTCAATGCACAAAGCTACACTTCACATGTTCATAATGTAAAACTAAGCCCCTATTTCTATGAAAACTGTGCCTGTTACACATTTGATCTATCATGTTGATAGAAGGTTAATATATGTCTGTGTTGAGACAAATAAAATGTACATTTTTTATTTTGGTCAGTGCCTCTTTCATCCATTACCATTACAGGAGTCAAGGCGTGGTTCATAAGGATGATGATGATGATGCTGATGATGATGCATTCAGGATGGCCTGTTGTATTGATGCTTGATACCAAATGAGAAATTACTGCAAGGCTTCATTTGCACCAAAGCATGAGGTTAAGTGAAGTTTGCAATTGATTTCAGATGCTTTTTCATACTGATATCTGTGATGTGCCATTTCTCAGTCATTTTTTAAAGAAAGTTTAATATTCATACTGGTGCTGTTCACCAGTACAAATGTTTCATGAAATTCAATTCAACAGTCCTTTCATACACTGTGAACAGTGAGCTCTGTATTTCCCTCTTTATGTAACCCACCCTAACACCCCAGTAAAGAACATGCACACCAGGAGCAGCGGGCTTTATGTCCAGCACCCGGAGAGCAGTGATGAGGCCCAGTGGTAGCCCATTGGTCTGGGACTCGAACCTTCAACTGTCTGATGATGGGGACACTTGCCTAAGCACTTGGCCACCACTGCCCACATGTATCATGCTGTCATCACACACACACCACAGTTCTGAAACAAACAGCTGATCTAGTCACAGGCTTTGAAGCTTAAGCAAGTGCGAGGGATTCTCGGACGGTGTCCTTTCCCAGGCCTGCACATAGAGCAATGCTCTCAGCTTTTACAGTGTGTTAGAAGTGTGCCCTTAAAAGCCTGAGATTAAAGCGTCTGAGGTGTGTTACGAGTCTGTACTGGGGCTGCTTTGATGTCACAACGAGGCACTCAAAGGTGGCTTGTCTATTCTGTACTGCTCGAAAGAGTTGTGATAAGAAGAAAATGCTGTAATAAGTCTTATTTTGCTGCACACAGTGGCCTATGCTTTATTGATGGGGAAATAGTGTAGACATGGAACATTTAATGCAGCAATTTTTCAGCTCAATGTAAAGCATTGAGACACGGACAGTGTTGCCTGGTGGGATGGTCAGATGAGTTTAACTGGACTGAGTTCGCTCCCAGGCCTACATCTAGCCGTAAAGGCTTACACAGTTACCATGTTCATCTCTTTCTGTAGCAGTAAACTGTGAAAGGTTTAAGATGGATAAGAAGGAACACACAGTGGTAGATCAGAGTAATTTACACTCAGTCAGAAATGTTGGTTAAGAGTTACTTTCACATCAACAGTATTAAAGCTGGAAACAAACTGACTGCGTTACGTTGAAGGAATCTCTTCAATGGGATAAACTAAATCAGACCTCACACCTGGTCCGCTTGGAACAAGTCAGTCACTGCTTTACAGTGAAAGGCTAGACACTTTAAAAAACAACAAAAAAAAAAAAACAGGGAAGAAACTGGACAGGGTTACACCTGTTCATACATTTGGTTTCCCCACCTCTTAGCTACAGTCACTTCTCTAGAAAGGCTTTACATTAGATGTTAGAACTTCGCTGTGAGGATTTGGTTGTGATCAGCCAAAAAGCATTTATGAGGTGAAGGACTGATGCTGGAAGTCTCAAACACAATCACAACTCGTCTAAAAGATGTTCGATTGATTCCAAAGCCCGGTACTTGAGTTTATTGCCCTCTGTGTGATGCTGGGCTTGGGTTTGGCGACTTAAGGCTCACATGTGGCTGATAAAATGAAAATGAGTGATTTGGACATATAAGAAAATAATAAAGTGAATATTTGTCATTGCGAAACACAGCACAGCACAAAGAGACACATTGAAATGCAACCTCTGCTTTTAACCCACACACACCGTGCAACAGGGGGTAGCTATTTAAAGCACCCTGGGAACAGAGGGACAGTTCCTTGCTCAAGGGTACTTCAGGGCAAACTACTGTTCCAGAACTGTTTGAATAACTTGTTCAGATTATGATCAGAGAGGTCTGTCTTTGACCTGGACATTCTCAAATAAGAACATTCAACTGTGTGTTTTTGACCACAGTTAAAGTTTAGTATTGGATTACACACAAGCTGATCCTCCCATTTTAGAGCCTTCTACAATTTACCATTGCTCCCTGTACATCAGGGTTTCCCAGTTCCAATCCTTGCAACCCCACACTATTCCCATTTTTGTGGCTTTTCTAGCTGATCTGACTCAATTACAAGCATCTTGTGTTCTGGGTCAGGTATGCAGTGCAGGATTAGCTAAAAAAAAAAAAAAAAAGTGCAGGGGTGGGGTCACCAAGACTGCTTTACACTACCGGGCAGTAGTGAAGCCACTACCAAGAATCCAACAGCTTTATATTATAAAAAATATATATTTTTAAATCAACTGAGCACTCATAATTGGATCACCGGACACAAATCTGAATGGCTGGTATTTCTGAGGTTTTTTCCACACTTGTTCCTGTGACAGTTAATACTACAAAGTGTCCAAAATTGTGAGTTTGCTTTTAAGTAATATGATCTAACCTGCAATGACCCTAAGCATCCACAAGGCCGCAGCATCTGAACTGTGGCCCAAAAGAACTAATGGAGCGCCTGCAAAAGCATGTGCCGTAAAAAGTGTGAATAACCAAATACCATAAATAAACTGCAGTCTTTCCCCATCCCTTTACGGAGAATAAACACAACTGCAGAATTCTTGTTTTTTCCCCTACAGGGAAAAAAACCACTGCTGGCCTAATGGTTAGGGAGTTGCCCCACGCATCGGAAGATTGTGGATTTGATTCCCCACCAGTAGGTTGCCCTGAGGTATCCTTGAGCAAGGTACCGTCCCCATCACTGCTCCCCAGGCGCTTTCAATAGCTGCACGGTGTTTGAGTGCATGGGTTAAATACAGAAGTCCAATTTCTTTGTGGTTCACTGTGTGCTGTGCTATGACCTCGCAAAGACAAGGGATGTCACTTTCACTTTTCCAGCTTGCTTTGTGACTTTTGTGCTGAAGTTCGTCAGTAAAACAGATCAATTATATTTATATTACTATCCACACATATACACTTTCTGCATTTTAAAATCAATTTATTAGCTGTTTATTATAGAAGTTAACTCAATTTTAAACTGAGGTCTAGACCCCTTCATAATGTCATGGACATTTAATACCAATGTAACAAACTCACAGATTTTGTTATCTGTTTGATCTTTTTGTCAGGAGCTTTAAAGAGACACATTAAATGATCCAAGTCAAACTGAATGAGAAAAACATCAGAAATGTTCCGTGCAATTCCAGTCCTCAAGTCTCCTTTGATCAAATCCGCTTTTCACCCCCTGGACGGTCTGATGTCTTTTGTGTAGGATGACCAACTAGAGGCAAAGGAGCCCTGCTGACATTCACATCCTGAAGAGCTGCAGCTTTATAGAAGTCCTCAGAAGTTCAGACATTTGCATGTTTATAAGTTTAGCCTCAGGTCATCCACAAGGGGGCTCCATGTAATTAGTGATCTGTTTAAGAAGTCTTTTAGGGAGACTTCTTGAATGCCTTTTTCCAGAAGGCCACTCAGGATAAATTTGAAATGTTAAAGCAGGTTTAGTAAGAGTCTTGGTTTCTCTGCTTCATGCCTTGATTGAGAATTAGGAAGAGCCATCATAAGTATAGAGATTGTGATTAAGGGTTTTGTAGGGATGTAGAGAAGATTTTTAACCCATGTAGGTATATTTCCAATCTGTGAGGGGGACATGGGTCTCTTTGACGACCTGTGGCGAAGTCCATCGGAGGACATAGTGTGGACCACCAGGTTTGTCGTTGGTACCTGAAGTGAAAATGCAAGTTATAAATCTACTTTTTCGGTATCCAAAGTCACAAGTTTGTATTGTGCAAACCTGATGTCAAAGACCATTTTGATATTACTTATTACTTATGATTCGGTCTGACGCAAGTGGATAAATATTGCAAAACAGTTAACATTGTTTACATTCTGCACTGAATCCTTTTGTTTCGTCCCTGCTCCAAGCACTTTATCATTTAGAATACCACTTAACATTCACCTGATGCTCTGGAGCCTCCAAATGGTTGCTGGGCCACGACAGAGCCTGTCGATTTGTCGTTGACATAGTAATTTCCTGCTGCATTTCTCAACACTTTTGAAGCCTCATCCACGACAGCCCTGAAAAATAAATGTTAAAAAGGTCTAGGGAAGAAATGCAAATTAGGTAAAGTATGTTTATGAGGTGAAGCATTCAGATTCATAGTTGGAAATCTCTCGATACTCACTTATCTTTGGCAAAAACAGCCCCTGTCAGAGCATATGGAGACGTGTTATCAATCAGTTTCAACACTTTCTTGTAGTCATTCTCCGGATAAACATAAACAGTCAGGAGCGGTCCAAAGATCTCCTAAATAAAGTGACATTTCCAATTATGACTGAACATAATCTTCTGTTACAATACTGATGATGTTCATGCTAAAACAACAAACAATTAGTCATCGCCAACTTAATGAACTCAAATAACTCAATCAGAGAACAGAAAATAAATTCAGGAAGTTCAGTTTTGCCAACAGGAAAAATAGAAAGCAAGACAGACCCCATGTAAACCTAGATTTTCCACTATTTTGCCACTAAATTTGTGTATGATGACTTTATTTACCTGTTAAAAAGCCCTGCTTATTCAGTGCATCAAAAAAAACCACAAAAAAAACCAACAAGGATTTGGAAAGGCAATTAATGCATTAATATCTTCAAAAATATGACCCCTTAAAAGGTCAGGTTTCCCAATACAAACTCATCTAAAGCCAGCCCTGCCACAGAGCAAAAAAAGAGAACGGAGATCATGGCACTTGTGAAGTAAAGCGTAAAATGCAGTTGGATTGGTCAGATTGGCTTATACAAACAAACCAAAGTCCACCCATGTGCTGGTCTGCTGCCGTTTGTTAAACCGCCTCTGGAAACAGTTATTTAAGCAGATGCTTTAAGCTCTTGGATCCAGCTTGAATTCGATTCATTCTGCAGTTCGTATTCTTAGAAGTCATAGATCACTATTTAACAATAGTTATGTAGTTATTAAAGTGAAGAACTGAAAGAGAGCACATTACAACTTTACCTCACTCATTATTTTATCTTGTGGATCTTTGGTTTCAATAATTGTGGGCTCCACATAGAATCCTTTTTTATCATCACAATTTCCACCAGCGATCACATTCAGATTGGGGGAGGTCTTGGCATGGTCAAGCCAGCCCTTTATCCTGCCAAAAGACTTTGAGAAAAGAATGAATGATAAAATTAGTACACTGCTAAATGGTTCAGACAATTGGAACAAGTATCATATCATTAGCAGCCATTTTCTTCATACCTTGTCATCAATAACAGCTGAGAAGAAGGTTCCAAAATCTTCAACAGGCTGTGAAACAAAAAGAGCTTGTCTTTTTTCTGCTCACCTTTGCATGAATACAGCGTAAAGCAAACCTTACTTTAACACTGATCCGATAAACATCACAAAAACACTAAAAGGAAGAAACAAATGTAAAGCAAAGTTAAAATGAGTCTACTTACGTCTCCCAGTTTAATCTGCTTGTGTACATCCAGCAGGCCCCGTTTGATTTGAGGCCACAGGGAGTCTGGGACGTACATCCTGGAGCAGGCCGAGCACTTCTGCCCCCCGTACTCGAATGCTGAGCGGATCGTGCCCGTCACCACACTGCCAACATCTGCAGACTTGTGTACAAAATGGAAGTTCTTGCCCCCACATTCTGAAAAAGCACAACATGCAAACAGAGCAGGCTAATTAAATTAATTAAATCATTTACTTAATTTCTTTCTAAAAATGGCAATATTTGTTTATGAGGGTCACAGAAAATATTATATAATATTCATAGCAGTAACTAAAGGTAAAGCCTTGAGATAAATAATAAGCCTGCAGTTTAACCTCTTAATTAGTCTTATTACATGTGTCCATCTAAATAATGTGAAATAATCCATACTGACAATTTATGCAGATAAAATATAAATACACACCTCCTGCCACACGAGGGAAGTTTCTGTAAACATCAAGATTCTGTGCCACCTGTTTCCACAAGCGCTTAAATGTTCTGAGGATAAAATGAAACAATGTAATATTGTACCCTGACTTTGTGTATTACATTACACATTAAACTTGACCTCTTCTCCCTCTCCCACTGCTTCTGTTAAAGGAAAAAATAAAATCTCATTGCCAGCTGAAGTTAAATCTTAAATAAAAGGTAATGGTTGGTAAACTGTTGGGCTAAGCCACTATGTCAACAGATAAAAGAGGGGTCATACGGGACACTGCCGGTGAAATTGATCCCAGCCAAATGCTCAGAGGACGTGACAGTGTCTCCAAAAACTGGGCCATCAGCGGGGACAAACTGGATGATGTTGGGCGGTAGGCCAGACTCACGCAGGATCTTGTAGACTGCGTAGCTAGCAGACATGGCCGTGTCACTGGGTTTCCATAGCACCACATTACCCTGCCAACAATCATTATGCAGTTTTATGATTAAACATTTACTGCTTTCATTAAAACTATGACACTTCCGGTTTTAAGTTACAGATTTTTGGATTTTTTTTTGTAGTCACAGTGCAAAGAGCTCACCATTAGCGCTGGCGTGCCAGCGAGGTTTCCACCTATGGCAGTGAAATTGAACGGTGCAACAGCAGCCACAAAGCCCTGTGAAGGACAAGATAAACATGGATAAATGCTGCACATGGAGGCCCCTGTCCAGACACATGGAGTTGCTTCAGCTGTAACCTGTAACCCGTAGCATAGATGAGTGATGGTGATGAAATGGCATTTCTCTAAAAAGCCATGTGTAGTGGAGCTGGCGAGTTCAGAAATCTTTATTTGAATGTATTACTGTACAGCTTTGCATGTAAAAGAGAAGTACATGAAAAACCTGATGTAATATTCACACAATGTTTCAAGAGTAGGCAGCCAAAAACTAAGAAAGCTTCAGACACCAAGTCGAAACCGTTCTATTATAAGAAGAGAAAGGAGGAAACTGTGTAAATGTCTTTTCATTAACCACCCTCCCAAGAGAGCAGTACTGCAGGTCCCACCGAAAGAGGGTGCCCACCTCCAGTCCACGGTACAGCATCGTGTTGGTACTTCCATCACTGTCCAGTGGTTGCTTTTGCTCCAGCTCAATTGCGTGCTTAGCATTGAACCTGAAGAAGTCAATGAGTTCTGCTGCAGCATCGATCTCAGCCTGTACCACCGTCTTACCCTGTGGGAAACAGAAGCGATTTTCTTTAGATAGCACTGATACAAATATATAGTTTTCCTCAAAATGTAGCTGTGATCTTGCTGAGATATGTTCCTTTTTATTCAAAACACCCTGAAGAGCTATGTGTCCCCAAGCATGGTCCTGCTCATTGACTGTGGAGTTGTGTAGTGCTGTATGAGGCACTACCTGTCCAATCATCGTCTTGGCAAGAACTTCTGCTCTCTTGGGTCCACTGATAGTATCCGCAGCCTTGAAGAGGATTTGAGCTCTGTCGGCTACTGGCTTTAGATCCCATTCTCTTCTTGCTGCTACAGAGGCCAGAATGGCTTTGTTCAGGAGGTTCTGCAGGAAGAACAAGAACATTCTAACAGCACGTCCAAACAAAAATAGTAGTCTCTTCATGTGCAATTATAAGATTATGGACACTTTAAGGTAAGGCAATTTTGAAAAAGCCAGAAGTGCTTAACTGCCAAATGACTTTGACCAGCTACTTGTTTCAGTACAAAGAGGATTCAAATAGGCTCCCATGTGGTTAATGTGTAAAATTTCAGGCTGTTGTCAGAGGATCAAGTCTGAATCAAGACTAAGCCAGGATAAGAACGTATAATTGGTCCTAGTTAAATGATGTACGCTGTGCAATGTGAAACACTGACACAGCTTATTAATTGCAGATCTACTCATCTGCTAGAATTCATCACACATCATAAAAACCAATGTAATTTTCAAAATTTTTTTACCCTGTTTGCAGTATTTTATAATTGACACTTGCCTATATTTATAAAGAATTATTCCAAAAAAATGTGACTTGTCATAAGGTATACATCCATTCATTTCAGCCCAGAAAGTGTAATAACAGTAGGAAAAGGAATGAGAGTTTAAAAATGTCTATGTAGGTAAATGTAAACCATCATTAAAGGTTTATAGAGTAGAGTAGAGTAATCTTTTATTATCCCACGAATGGGAAATTTGGGTGTTACAGGGCTCTTATGAAAGTGAGAGATGTACAGAAAAGGAATAGGAAAAAAAAGATATATTAAAAAAATAGAGACATAAGGAAAGAGGAAAGAGGAACAAGTACAGGAGAAGTACAGGAGCTATAAAAAATAAATAATAATAAATAATCTATCTATATAAATATATATATACACATGTACATATCTACACGATAATAAATAAGTTTTAAATATATATAAATAAATAAACAAGATATAAGTGTAATAATAATAATAATAATAATAATAATAATAAACAATACAATAATAATATACATGTATACATATTATGGAGGCATTTTCATACTTCAGGAATGCTATCCAACAGTATGATGCGTTACCCTTTATCCTAAGCTTTGTATTTTTGTTCTTTTCACAAAAACATCATTAAGGAGTCACAATTCCAAAGTCTTGTTTATTACATTCATTTGATATAAATTCAGTGGAGAGTATAGCCTGACGAGGTGGTATTTTTATTAAAATGTATTTATTTTTTAACCAAAAAACAGCCTGGCTGTCTTTTTCACCACAATATTATTGCCATAAATGAATTTACTTTAAGAACTTTCTTGCAGCCCACTTTTAACTACTGCATAAAAGGTCTTTCTATATGCTAAGTAGTAAGATTTTTCAATTTGGTTATATATTTGATAGCTGTTTTTGGAGGATTACTTTTATAATGTACTTTATCTTGAAGGTCATGCTAGTTATATTTATAATCTGCTTTTATTCTATAAAAAGTCTTCCATTAGGAGAAAAGGGAAAGACAACCATGATTAACACTGGACTTAAAACCTTTTTAAGCGTCTTGTTTTTTTTAAAAATCTTTTGTAATTTTTGCCAAATTGCTCACTCGCTACCATAAAGTCATTTATTCAGAAGAGGTACTAAATGAGTTTCCTTACCTTATCAGCATAACAGAACTTGGCTACCTTGTGTGAGTGGTTGAAGGGCTGTAAATAAGAGAGGAATTATCAGGACAGTGATAACAAGGCTGTTAGAAGGATGCCTTTCTGCACAGAACTTGAATGCATGGTTTTGGTGGTTTGTCCTCGGGTCAACGCACAAGTAATGATATCAGAAATGCATGGAACAAATAGTCTTGTTCTAATTTCAGATTAGCTGGAGTGAACTTACAGACAGCTGGTATCTGATATCCTTGGTCCACACGTGTTCATCTCCGATCACACATGGAATCTCCTCTGTCTTTCCTTTTAGGTCTTGTAGGGCCTGATGAAACAGTGTGAAGCTTTTTCAAATGCCTTTTCGAAACATTCTACAAATGAATGTGTTTTGTCTGTATATAACTATACCTTCACCAGCTCTGCTCTCTCTTTACTCCCATCTTTAAATCCCAAGACTGGCTCATTCTTCACCTCCACGGCTGCACAAGGGAAGGTTCTGAACCTGTGGGGTGCATTAACTTTGTTTACTTTTCTATGGAAGAGGCTTGCATTTCCACAATCTTCACAGCATGATTCAACATGAGAAAACCTTGCAAAACATGGGATTCCAAGATTTTTTAAAGTTATTTCTTTCAACTGATTACAACATAATGCTTTCATTTACAGTTTTGGCTTTTTATTTTGTGTTTTTAACCTTTTTGAAATTCAGTGGCAGACAGCTTTCATAATTCGCCACAGGTCAACCTGCAGTGAGCAAACTTTGCACAATTCCTGTTAAGATTACTTAACTCTTGCACTTTCAACCCATCAAGGGGACATTTAATATCACAGTTTAATCAATGAATTTGTCCTAAACAAAATCCCAAAAATGGGAACCCAGTCAAAGTACATTTATCATACAGCTGCAAGATAAAACCCTATTATAATACAACAAAGGTGCAGTATTTAGTAACAGTTGCAAGCTGGTGGGCTGCTTTCAGACAGACTGAAATTACTTTTTGCCCAGTTCTCTGTTTCTCATGTTTAATCCAAGTTAGTTGGTTCATCTGCATGGCTCTAGCTTTGGAGTTTAACACATTATTTTAGGCCAAAATAGAAGAACCATACCAAACAAACACCCTGAATGAAAGATGCTGGATGTACTAAGAAGTTCTACTAAAGGTTTTGATACCTGGTGCTTTACTCAGGTTGGATTTGGGTCATTACTTGATTTCTGTAATGCCACTTTCAATTCAGAGTGGATTCAGACTGACAGAAAGATTCTTTTTATTTGGAGCCCTGCAGTTTACATCACCTATAAACAAATTAATTTAACTGCATTTACAAGCTGTGGCAAAGACATCGCAGTTCCCATAACTTACTAACTGAACTATGCCGACTTAGGAAGTTAATTATCTTGTTCTACACCACAGTAGCCTGGGCTACGAAATCATTCTCGCATCCCAGTAAGTGATGGCTACCACTTCATTATCTTGTTCCCACGCCTTAGTAAGTCGTTAAGATAATTAACTTGTGCAAACAAAATAAAACAGTTATCTTATGCTACAGTATGGCAAGTCATTGCTGTGACTTAATCATCCCACACTTATGCATTACTAAGTTGTGGCCACAATTATCTCATCCCACAACTAAACTATCTTGTTCCCACACCTTTCTATGATGTGCCCACATATTAATACCCCACCTAGTAAACTATTTCATGAAGATTGGCGGTCAAGAGACTTGATGCACTTGGTAATGTATACTTTTGCCTCTGAAACTTGGCATTAAGCTGCATCTGTGAATAAACTAAAGAAAGGAAGTTATGGAAAATGAAAGTAAAATGTTACAATTTTTAAAGTTAAAAACAGTTCAAGAAAGGAAGGGAAGAGAACGCAGAGGCCTGCAGAAGGAGATGAAGTGAAGTGAAAGCGACTGTCATTGTGAAACAGCACACAGTGAGATGCAACGAAATTCAACCTCTGCTTTTCACCTACACACACGTGCAGCAGGGGGCAGCTACTGAAAGCGCCCGGGGAGCAGTGATGGGGACGGTACCTTGCTCAAGGGTAACTCAGGGCAACCTACTGGTCTGGGATTGGAACTCCAAACATTAGGCCAGCGCTGCCCCAGGAGATGACTACTTTTACACCCCATTTCCACTGACGTTTGTCTTGTTTAGTGGCTTCGAAGTGAAGAGGCAGAGGTCAAATATCAGCAGCTGGTCTGATACCGGGGGTTACGCTTGGTGCTTCCGGACCGGCTCTGTTGAATTATGTAACCCAGTAAAGAAGAGTGAAGCTCATTAAGTGTCCGTTTATCGTCCTGTGTGCTCCTGAACCGGCCTGAGTGAATGCAAAACTGAAACCGGGATCACGAGACTGCATGTCCGCCCTGTTGTTCCACCCAACCAGCCTGAGTGTCGTGGTTTTTTTAAAAGCAGCTGAACTCCCTTCAGCTTTGAGGGGAGTGAAGTCGTGTGCGCGTCCATGTGAAACTACATACCCTCTCCAAGACTGACACAGCGCCGCCCTCAACCGCAGCATGACTCCCCGGCCGGACTAATAACGTGGAAAACTACCTCTAAATGTGTCTACCAGTTTAAAAAAGACGGCTCTTTCGCAGAAAAATGCAGAAAGGAAAACTGACTGACGTTAGGACCACAATCTTCTTGCGTTCAAACCCGAATGAACCATTGGATTTTGAAAGGGGGGGGGCATATTCGTAAAAAAAAAAAACTGTCGAAATATTTTATAAATCTTACATTCTGCATATAGTTTTTAAAATAAAAATAAATGAAAAGTTATAAAATACATGTGAATATGCATATATCAGATATAAAACTGATATTGGTGCTACATTTAAAAATCTCCCCCCTACAGTTACCGAATGGAACATTCCAGAGGGGAGAGTCACTACTGACCTATTAGCGTAAGGGACGTCATTTCTTAGCCAATCAGATTGCAGTAACTTCAGACACCTAAGATCTATATATAAAATATCAAGTGATAAGTCATGAAGGTCTCGTTCTTTGGCCAGATATCATTTATTTCAGTCTCCCTTGCTTTTTTCTTCCTTTCTTTGCTTGCAGGCTCTAACCAAACCACCAGACTAAAACCATCCTTTTGAAAAAATGTTACTTCAAATACATAATAACTTAGATAAAAGTGAATAAATATATCTGATATATGGCACAAATAAACAACTTAAAGAAAGATGAATGAAAGAACCTAAGAGTTCCATACACACCCAATGGGACTGCAGACAAAGTCTTAGTAGCAATAGTACCCAAAGATATGGACTTCTAAATAGTCCAAATATTAACAAAAAACCCCCCAAAAAACACAAGTTTTGCAATTGCACACACACAGCTTGCATAATCCTTGTACAAAAGCATTGCAGTAGAACAGCCATCCAAGTTCATAAGGTGATTACGTCCAATGGCAATGACTTTTTGTAGAGTAGGGAGATTTGGGATGAGCAGTGCTTGTGATCCAGAACTAACCCAACATCAAAAACCTACCTGACCTCACTGATGTCCTCAAAGCGGCGTTCCAGCATCTAGTGTAAAGCATTCCCAGAGCTGCAGAGGCTGTAAAAACTTAAATTGAAAATATTTCCTTTATTAAAGATTGATCTTGTAATTTGAGCTTTTATTTGGTTTGTATTTTATTTGTTCTGTTGATATTACATTTTTGTGGAATCATGTGCCAAAAACAGCCAACCATTATTTTTACACTACCTTTCCATTCAGGTTTTTCTCCATTATAATTAAACTGGCTATTTTGTTTATACACCCTCAAAGGAAATATGGAGTATGGAGGAGAGGTGAAGAAGAGAGTGCAGGCAGGTTGGAATGGGTGGAGAAGAGTGGCTGGAGTGATTTGTGACAGACGGGTACCAGCTAGAGTAAAAGAGAAGGTTTACAGGACAGTAGTGAGACCAGCTATGTTGTAGAGGTTGGGGAAGGTGGCACAGACGAAAAGATAGGAGGCGGAGCTGGAGGTGTCAGAGTTAAAGATGCTGAGGTTTTCGTTGAGTGTGACGAGGATGGACAGGCTTAGAAATGAGTATGTTAGAGGGACAGATCATGTTGGATGTTTTGGAGGCAAAGTTAGAGAAGCAAGGTTGCATTAAATTAGACATGTCAAGAGGAGAGATGAGGAATATACTGGGAGGAGGATGTTGAAGATGGAACTACCAGGAAAGAGGAAAAGAGGAAGACCAAAGAGGAGGTTTATGGATGTGGTGAAAGAGGACATGCAGAGGAAGGTGCAGAGGACAGGAAGAAATGGAAACGGATGATCCGCTGTGGTGACCCCTAAACAGGAGCAGCTGAAAGAAGGGCAGCGGTGGTCTAGTGGTTAGGGAGTTTCACCAGCATTAGAAGGTTGTGGGTTCAAATCCCAGACCAGTAGTTTACCCTGAGGTACCCTTGAGCAAGGTACTGTCCCTGTAACTGCTCCCCGGGTGCTTTCAATAGCTGCCCCCTGCTGCTTGTGTGTGTAAGGGTGAAATGCAGAGGTTGAATTTTATTGTGTTGTGCTGTGTTGCATTTTACAATGACAAGAATGGGCACTTTCACAAGAAGAAGCCCTCAAGACTGACATGTAAACTAGCTCCATTCTGATTTGTCGCCTGCCTCGACTTAAAACACATAAATGTTTCTATATAACATGAACTGAATCACTGAGGGATGTGACACATATGTGGAAATGACATGGATGGCTGGGTTGTGTGACATTGCAAAATAAGTGAACAAAAATGTGCATGTTTTGCAGCTTAGTTCATGATCTCTTTTACTGGCCATATGCCATAACTTAAAAGTCAACACAGTTGATAAATAAATCAGGTTTTATTATTATTTTTTTTTACCCCAGCACCAATCACATTCATTATTTTGAAATGTCTGTATATATACCCCACGTGCCAATGCAAAAGTACTTATTTGAACCATTAATAAAGAGTTCAGAGGCCAAAAAAGCACATTTTCAAAGTTATCTAATATAAAAAAGAAAAAAAGCATTTGTATAAGCATTTAGATCATCACTCAGACAAGAAGACATCCTGCCAGTGAAGCTTATGGCGGTGCTAAAAGTGTAAATGTTGAAATGAATATAATAAAATGTTGTATATGTAATATGTTGTAATATAATGACAATATGATGAAAAGTATGCAAAACTCCCCTCATTTACATCAACAGCATTTCTATTTGTAATCTTAAACAGGGTCAGATTAGGCACAATCTATCCAGACATCTTAATCTATAACTTCAGTTTTAATATTCGACTGCTAAACAAAAGGTTACATACCGTAAAAGATGTGTTACGCGTTGCCATGAGGCCAAGATACAGTGTCAAGTTGAATTGATACAAAAGTAATTATTCTGATTGCATTGTCCAGCAAAAAATCTAATTTACACATTTTCCCACATTTTCCAGAAGAATTAATAAGACTTTTTTGTTGTATCTTTAGTGTTCACTGGTTCTCTTATTGGCTCAGGTTTACAGTGTATGTTGTTTATTGAACATTTTGCTTTTAGTGTAGTTTGTACTTATCATACTGCCGAAATGTATGATTGTAACATAAATTAGTGAACGGATTCCACCTTGATTTTGGCCCATGTGGGTGATATTTTGGTGATATTTTTACACAAAGAAGAAACATTTGGGCCCAAGATGCATGTTGGCTGATCAGCTACATCTGGAAGAAGAGGAAAATTGTTAGATTTTTGCTAAACCATTTCTTTAAATTTGTGATAATGTGACAAAATTATATTCTGACTGAATATAATTTGTACCAGATTGGGAATTTTAAGATAATGCTGATATGCAATTTTTAAAATGTTATAAAATACAGAAACTGGCCTGAGATCCTTATGGATTAGCCTTACAGATAAATGTAATGAAATGCAGTTTAATTAATAATAAAGTTGTTGAACTTTTACTGTCGCTGGAATGTCCTGCATGAAATAAAAATCAGTTTGAAATCCCAATGAAACATTAAAACAGTATGTTAGTCTGCAGATACCAATATGACTGCAATATCATTGTGCGTTCCTAGTTCTGCCCTTTACAGCACTTTCATTTGCTTTACAAAGAGCCCTTTCTGGCCATTACCCCTACATTCCCTACATTCCAGTGCCCAGAATCCCAGTTATAGCAAACATATATTCATCCAGCAAGCTCATACACATGAATACCCCCAAAAATAAACATATACCAAGATCTCCATGATAAAAGTCCTCCCAAAATCTGGGAGGTCTGGCAGACGCTAACATATTTATTTGTTCTTTAAATGCTTGTAAAAGATCTTTAAGCATTAAGAATCTGACTTAATACACATATTATGCTGTAACCCATGGCATACACTGTTTGTGCTGAGTCAAATTGACAGGAAGATCATTAATGATTACAAAAGCTCTCAAGAAACATTCAGAAAGAAATTAAAGACAGCCTGGTTCTGTTGTTGGATCAGATGACCCAGATGAGTATCCCACTTTTCCTCTGTATGACCAATAATAAAATAAACGTTTTAGTGATTCAGGCTAAAAAGGGAGAATGATGTTAGTGCACATTAAATTTTCCAGAGAAAAGAATCACCATCACCCCTGTATACCCTGAACTATATAAAATAATAAAAAAAATAAAAATAAAAAAAAATAAAAATCTTAAGCAGGTTTCAGATACAGGAATCCAATATATGACCATACAGAATTATAATCAACATAAAACCAAAGAGATTTTTTTTGATGAACTACAGGTCTGATTAGCTGCTGATAATGTATGCAGCTTTCTTTTTTATAAATTATTGTGTAAAAAACAATACTAAATCATACCTTTCACCAACTACCTGTCTTGATATTAAGCCCTTTCATTATCTGTCGCACACTCAGCTTTAAAACATTTTAAAAATAGATATAAATACATAAAATATCAGAAGATTAAATCAAGATGGAGAGCATTAGAAACAAAAAGGCCACTGAGGTACGGCAAACAGCTCAAATGCACACAAATTAAAGCCTCTTTTCAGTCCTGTCACATCTTTATGGAGCAGTGCCCCTTGCTGGCCAAATGAGAGCTGTTATATCATGCTGGCTGTTTTTGGGCTGTGATTTATGGTTGAATGATGAAGAAACCAAAGGTAGCTGAATAAATGTATTTGCAAGTGTATACTAGTCATTTGCAGCAATTAGAACCTGCTAATAAAAAAAAAGTACAGGCTATTTCTGACCTGAAATCTCTTAAAAATCCTTTAGAGCTACTCAAAATCAAATGAAGGCAGCTTTGTCTTTGTGTAAGTCCCCAAAACTATATATAGAATAAAGATCATTTTAAAAAAATGAACACATAACAAAACAGTTTATCAGCACATTCACATAGAGCGCAGTAGTCTAAAAAGCAGTGTGAATATAATAAGGCCATTAAGACAATGTCCTGTCATAAGTTCAGGCACGTAGCTCTGTGGAGTTTGAAATTCTGAAACACTGAATGCAGAGATCAGCATGGTCAGTAATTGAATGTGTTATCAGAGTGCTGTTGGAAGAAAGATGAGAATCCATTGCTCCAAAACATCTTTTTTTGGGCTTGTAAACACAGCAGGCCTTGCAGTTTTCTGTCTACAGCAGAACACGTTTGACAGTAGAGAAACTCAGTGTCTAAGACAGTGTTTAAAATAGCATACTCTATACTGACCCAATTTACTGCATACTAAACAGTATATATTGTATTCTTACCCAGCATATTTACTGTATAAAAAATAAGTTTATATAATGCATATTTATAGTGAGTCGATATATCTATTGTATACTGCAACTGTATATACTGTATGGTAAACTGCACATATCACCAAACAGTATATAAAATGTATACTGCACCAGTATATACTGTATACTAACCAGCATATATACATATATATACTGTATAATGCATCAGGATATGTTGTACACTGCATGGTACTTCTCATAGTGGTATACAATGCAGTGCTGTGTGCCACATTTACCATCACTGACATGTACTATGATCTACAGTACCTTCCAAGCATTACTTTCATAGTCTTCCTGAAATTATCTTGTTGCCATTACTTAGTGCACTTTAACACAAAACAGCTCTGGCTGCATTTTGGTGAAAGTAGTACAATATTTGAGCATCTATGGCATACTGGAGAAATTCACATTGGTCTTACATGACATATTACTTACCCCTTACACCAACTAGTAAATAAGCAGTACAGAGTAGGCTATTTCAAACACAAACAGAGAGAGAGAGAGAGAGAGAGATGTCTAACCAGCAACCAAAGGCAAACGACACAGATAAACTCAGTCCTGAAATAAGACTAACCAATTGCATAGAACTGAGATCAGCATCAGCTGTGCTGCATTCCACACGTGCCACTGGGCCCCCATCAGTGAGTGGCTACAAAAAAGCCAATAAAGCCGTCTCAATGTCATTTAAGTAATCACCTTAATACCAGGAGAGAGAAACTTTGATGCGTTGAAATTTTTGTATGAGTTTGCCATAAAAACTGGCTAAGAAACTAATAAATATAGCTGTTAAACTGGGCAAGTTCCATGTTACCCAAGTTAACAAGTGATATAACACAAGCCATTGTGCTTTCTGTTACTACGTGAACACAGTTGTAAGATGTAAGAAGTCAAATGACGAATAAACACCAGGAATCTTTCCACAAGCTCCACAACCATTTTTTTTGTTTACCGCCTTAACTCACAAGCTGAGCAAACAGGTTCCACTTGGTTTCAATACTTGAAAGCTACAACATTTATGAATTCCAGCTTGTGAACAGTGAAGTAGAGCAATAAGAAATCAAAAACAATTATTTCTAGATGTGAATTAACATGTTTCTGATGATCATTGGTTATCAGCAAACAGAGTTTTACCTCTGAATGCACCATTATTACCCTCATGATATACTGAAATGACTGTCACGTTAATGAGGTGAAATAATTAGAAATGTGGTAAAAATACAGCCTGGCAACAGACATTCTAATGCATGCTGGATTCTTGGACAAATGGCTTTAAATGAATATTATTTAATTAATATTATGCAAAATCTTGTGAATTGTTGCTGCAGACCATTGTGGTACGTCATGAAAAGTGCCTTAATATATTTTTGTTTTTTTCTAGTGATTGTTTATGTTGGTTTGATGGGTTGCCCTATGAAGTCTGTGTGGAGGCCCAGCATATGGAGGAAGAGAGCACAGTCATGATGCTGTGTGATGCTTTTTCTAAAAAAAGGTTCACAAAGAAAAGGGACATTGCACTCCTCATCTCCCCCACCCCCAAGAAACTGAGACTTTTTAGAGCACCTACAGTATTCTCAAAAATGTGACTAGTCCATCAGAATTCCTTTGGACTGTAGAATCATTGGCCAAATGCTGAGTGGCCTTGGAGCTGATTGGAGCTCAGTGAGCAGAGGGGTGGAGCCAAGCTGGGCCGTTATCAGCTGATTAGTCCATCTGTGTCTCCGTCCTTGTCCGACTCGTCCTGAATTTCATCAGTGTTCCCTGAGTCACTGCTTGCCACTGAGCTAAAGGAAGGAGAGTTCCTGTCAACAAAACAAACAAATAAAACAGGCATATCACAGGATAGCCAATTAAAATAAGGGACATTTACATAAAGCATTGCACCACAGAAGCAAAAACAGCCTTTTTATTTTGATTGAATTGAAACTGAAAATGTGTCATATAAAAATAAATTATGAAAGTTTTTTGTTAAATAAGTATAAAGTATGCCTCAAGGAAAAATAACATGAAAGAAGAACCTAACAGACTTGCTTTTTCGTTAATAGCTGCTTGCAAGCTCGATAAAGTGTTTAATTCTGCTAAAAACAGCAGAAACAACTTGCATCTTGCATCTCGAATTTTGCCATTTTTTAGAGACAAAGCAGCTATATCTGGATTATATATCTGCATCGGAAGATTGTGGGTTCGATTCCCTCACCAGTAGGTTGCCCTGAGGTACCCCTGAGCAAGGTACCGTCCCCGTCAGTGCTGCCTGGGCGCTTTCAATAGCTGCCCACTGCTGCACGGTGTTTGAGTGCATGAGTTAAATGCAGAGGTCCAATTTCGTTGTGGTTCACGCTTGCTGTGCTGTGACCTCGCAATGACAAGGGTTGTCACTTTCACTTTCATTACGCATATTGTTTGATGGAAGCGGGACATTACCTTCCCCCTTTGATCATTCTTCTGCACGTCTCCATTTGCACATCCAGCCCTCTCTTCATGCTACACATCTCCATGTATTCATGCAGATGCCTATTCATGTCACTCTTAGCTGTGGCCAGCTCCATCTGCAGTAGAATAAGACACAGAAAATTAAAGACAGGGATAGCTAATAAACTAGAAGAATAACTGGGACTGGTGCCAGCTGTTGAAAGCACAATTAATTTAACTGACAAATTAAAGTTGTACAGCTGGAGGGCAAATCCAGCACCAAATCTTATTCTCTCCTCTGAGCATACACTGAAGATGTGTGACAGATGTTAGCATATATACAAATAATATAATTATTTATTTTCCAAGTAAATCGTAGAAAAACCTTTAAAAAATGTGGAAAAAATGCAACTCTCAGTGTGGCTTTTATCAGAGCTATAAAAAAAGACCAAAGAAAGATAGGTCAGGTGTGAGAACCATGTGTTTCTCATGCAGTGTAAAAGGAAGACTTATTAACCTCAATCTGGCCGATTGTTGCCTGGTACTCCTGCTCTCTGGCTTTGAAAAGAGACTCTGTCTCATCGATGAGGCTGCCCAGGCTGCCATCCTGTGAAACCTGGTAAAGCACACATAAGGCCCATCATGAAATGAAACTTGGCTCTTTTTATTTTTGGTTCATATCTGCGACAAGCGCGGCAGCAGATGTTCCTGATTTGTCCTCTTACTGCTGTTGAGGATTAGAAGCCTAATAATTGAGATTTATATACTGCTATGTTGTGATGATGCAAACACATAGATAATTTCTAAAGGGTACCTTTGTAAAAATACTGGACACACATGGTAATATTAGCATTAGCCACCATGCTTGTTGTAAATTGTTCATGCCTACTGTCAAAAAAATAAAAAGGAGCACAAAACATCTTGCAATGAAGCATTCTGTAGAAGACTTGACACACAACATTATCTCTAATGTGGCTTATCAGCCAAGGCATAAGTTTTGTATGATGTAGCTAACAAATAAAGGAAGCTTACAGCTTCTGGTGCAAATTATCTGTTGTATTGACAGCAAAGTCATACTCACAGCCTCCTGACTGCCCCCACTGCAGTCATGGCCATTGGAGGTGTTGTTGAGGGCATAGGGCACATTGTAGTTAGTGAAGTCTTCCCATAGCAGCAGCGTATCTTCGTTTTCTTCCCATGTCAAACTGTCACAATCATCATCAATGTCAAAAGTCTCCCGCCTGGCAACAAATGAGTTATCTGAACAATGTCTGAAAATTGGGGAAGAAAAAGGAAGAGGCAGAAAAATGAAAGAGGAAAGAGCAGAAAGTGAAGACAAACAGCAAATGTTGCCAGAGAAGAGAAAAGAAATGAATTCATGCAAAAGGACAAAAAAGGCATGTAGATACATAGGTAGCAAGGTTTCACAGAGGCTTATATGAGATTCACCAAATACAGCATGTCAGCTAGCACATGCAAAATTTCCTGGACTTAGCAACTGCATCTTTTCACCACTTGGTGGTGACAGAGTACACACTATAGCCTTTTTCCATGCTCAATTATGTCCCTGATTTCTTCTGCTCCTACACTTTGCCACTCACAGTTGATTAAGCATCCGCTTCATCTCATCAGTAATGTTAAGAGTTCCTGGAACTTCCTCCTCTGAGGTGCTGGGATCTGCATCCATTTCGGAGCTTTCCTCATCTGACACTGCCTTCTTCTCCTTCCTCCTGCAAGCCACAGCCCCCTGGGTTGCAGAAAAAGCCAGCATCATGCATCCATAACGACACATATAAGATATATGTATATGTATGTGTATATATATATATATATATATATATATATATATATATATATATATATATATATATATATATATCCTCTTGTTGGTTCAAAAATATTATTTTATGCTTTGCAGCCTGTCAGTCTTATCTTTGGCATATTGAGTAGATGAACTGAAAGAAATGGAAACAAATGTTTTACTGTCTGTGACAGGCTAAAAGTGCCTAAGGATAGCTCCAACATCAGCATCAATAGTGAACTAATCACCGGTCTGATCATCTGGAATCATCTGCACCTGGGGTTTTTCACTGCTTCATAGCTTAAGTTAGGCAGCTTTGTTCTGCTTGTAATTTCTACATGCTACATGGTGAAACTGAAATGTATGCAAATAACAAGTCTGGATTGGATTAGTGCACTTTAATCACATCTGAATTGTTTGACTGAAAATCTTATTCAGGAACAGTGGGGTAAATCATGGAAAAACGTGTCTTTGTCCAAAGCATTACGGAGGGCACTGTAGGTCAATGTGGATTACCTAACAAAAAAAAAAAAAGAAAATTCTCTGAAGCTGGTCTGATATGGGAACTGGACTGAAAGTGAGAGCCAAAAACTTTGTCCTTCAGAAAGCCAGGAGAACTATTTCTCAACAAAACATTTAAAAGATCTGGCTCTTTTGAAGCAAAATATTAAGAAGTGAGGGGGGCTCAAGACTTTTACACAGGGTTTTTAGATCAGCAATGCTAATCATCTACAAATCTGCACCACCTTAATGAAACACTGCAACATCATGAGGAAAATTGAATTTAAGAAGATCGGTTTGACTATCAATCATTTTCTAGCATTCCTAATGCTAATAATGATCATTTGACTCATCAAGTGCAAGCTCTAAACTCAAGTAGCAAACCAAACATGTCTTGGCTGATTAACTGCATATGTATATATGTATGTATGTTTGTATGTATATATGTATGTGTGTGTGTGTGTGTGTGCGCGCACGCGCTTGATATAGACAGAGGAAGAAGCACAAACCATTGGAGCCCTGGACGGACTGACGTTGAACATTTTGGACATGTCTTCTGAGTTTCTTTGCTGTGCTACATCACAAAGTTTTGCTGTGATATCAATCCTCCTACAGATGTCCATGTCAACTTTCATGGCTTTTTCCTGGATCTTGGAGTCCAGCTCAGACATTTGCTGCAAAAAAATAAAATAAATAAAATAAATAAAAATATATATACATATATATTATTTGTACAGCCCAAGAAATAAAATTAATATTAATGTTTTTAGTGGCAGCAGAGGGGAAAATGCAGCTTAATCAGTTAATAATAGAAATTGTTTATTCTAAATCAACCATTTTCTTGCTTCTACTGTTCAAATATTTGTTACAATTTTTACTCTATGCAAGTAAGTAATGGTTACAAAAAGCTTTGAACTTTTCAATATACACTATTAGAACTCACTCACATGCCTTGAATCCATCCATTAAGCTTTAGTGATTAAATTACCACAGCAGTCAAAGCAACTTGTGAGGTTTCCAACCATATTCCCTTTTACTCCTCCACATGAAAATATTTCTCACTCTGATGTTCTGTATGGCTAGATGTATGATTACTGTCGCATTACAAAATCATTCTGTCCATGAGCTCCACACCAGGCAGGTTAGTCTTGAGGAAAGAAGTAGCCATTTTGACTCTTACTTTAAGGTTGAGAAACTTCCTTTGGTTTTCTGCAGCTCTAGAGCAAAAGCCAGGACGCCAACCCCCCTTCATAATAAACATCAGTAACTCATCACAACCTTACAGTGTCAGATGTTTATGAATGTATTTTCCAACCATTTACAGGCACAACAGGTACAAATCATACTGTTAAAACTACCTGCAACACATGTAGTTCAACATAATGCTGCTGTCAAAACAAAACATCTTAATTGTAACACTTTGTAAAACAAGGAAAAATATTCTTAATTGTTCACAGAAGGCAATCTTTTTTAACCATTTTAGCATTTATGACATTGTCAAACATGACTTGATTGAACTATTTTCAAAAACAGAAAAGGCTTTGCTTTAATAGTGACAATGTGAAAGAGAACAGATGAAGTCATGTGAAATTGGGATGAGAAGACTCTCTCAACTGAACTGTTCTGGCAGCAACAAGTACAAGGGCCTGTCACTTGATTACAATTATAAAAGATGACTAGAATTATAGTCCAGATTTCACAACCCAAATAAGCAATAAGGTATGAGCAGCATATTTTTACTAGTTGGTTTAATGCAAATAACATGCAAATAAAAGAAAGCAGAAAATACATTTATTACTTAGTGGCAAAATTGCCAATCTATTAATACAGTCACCTACTTTTTTGCTTGAAAACCCCACAAAGAAAAATCAGCTTAATTTAATAATGCTAGATCTTAAATATTATTCATAATTTCCATGGCCATTAAACATTGTTACTTGACTGGTACTGCAGCATTCTGCTGAAGCCCATCTTAACTTTCTCAAATTAAGCCTGCAATCACATTGAGATAATCTATAGCCTTTACTGAGCACCACAAATGTCTATTGCAATAATATCCTTAGCAAATGGACATTGAATGTGATGACTGTATATAGAATTTGAGACCTCTGTTAAACAGTGTTAACTTAGTACAATGTCATGACTGTAATAAGGTATTCAGCTAGCTGCCCTGAGGCTTCAGGGAAAGGTAGGGTTATTGTACCTCTTCTGGAGGTCTATAAATCTGCTTGCCCCTTGAAACAATGAACTACAACAAATTCAAATAACAGTGAGTGGTCTGACTGCCATGAGGATAAAGGTTAAGTCAGCACAATGGTAGTACAACACAAGTCAAGCCAACGGAAATCCAGACGACATCTGGATAAAATGTTTACTCATTCTTCAATAGCCAGGTCACTGGTGATGCACTGTAGAGATCTCACAGGGTATGGAGCTTGAGATCATGCATAATCAACTGACTGAATTGCCTGAGCAATTACAAGCCTGAGCAGTTAATGTCAGCACATGGGTTTAGCTGTGGTTTACAGTGCTGTAAGGAACGACTTCCAAACAAAGAAGGTCTTTTATATTCCCAGTCACAAGAGGAAAGATCAGGGAAAAAATAAGGTGTAATTTACCAACCAATCTGGGTTCAAGCTGTTAAATGGCTTGTGAAGAAATGAATGAACCTAGGTAATACTATGGCTGGTTTTGTAAATGTTCCAGTCATGGAAAGTATGAGCCTGATCACCTGTGCAACATTTTCGGTTTACTAATACAATTCTTTTTCAAGGTCCTCTTCCTTTGGCTGGTTAGATAGTTCAGGCTGTTATATTGCTATAACACAAGTAATACTAATAAGGGAGTGATATAGCTCATTAGCCTATTGAAGGATACTCACGTCGCTCATGAGGCTTTTGAAAACAACCAGCTCGGCCTTTAACCTCTCCACTTTGTTCTTCAGCTCTTCTTGAATGGCCTCTGACTCCTGAGCGTTCTGGGGACACACGGATAAGAATGTGATTAGAAGAGGCTTGACAAGAGGCTTGAATGTATTTTAAAGATAAACCTCAGAAAGAGAGAAAGAGCTTGGTCTTATTTAGGTGCAAACTGTCTTTAGATGTCACTATATTCCATGTATACATTTACCTTAGAACAACATAGTTAAATATAGTTTAAACAGTTTAATTTCAGAAAGTCAGATGTGAATTCCATCCATCCATCCATTATCTGCCACTTGTCCCAAACGGGGTCGCGCTGGTGTCCAACCCAGCGCACACAGGGCGAGGACAGGGGACACACCCTGGACAGGTCACCAGCCCATCGCAGGGAGGAGCGGGACGGGGACGGCACCTTGCTCAAGGGTACCTCAGGGCAACCTATTGGGAAGGGGTTTGAACCCCCGATCCTCCGGCCAGCGCCCTAACCACTAGGCCACCGCTGCCCCGCAGATGTGAATTTCCTTATCATTAATTAGGATTTAATGTACCCGTAAATGTTTAGCAAGGAAGGTCTAGCTGTGTTTTATCTATTGGTTAATCACATTAGGCTTTAATCCCAGAATCTCTAGGTCTTCAAATAAATAAAGTTTTCTGCAAGCTGAAGTACTGGTTTGAGTACTGGTCTGGGCTAGGTCTAATATGCTCTTGTAAACACAAATAGAGGCAATGAAAACTCATGATTTTCCCACTTTGGCGTTTAATTGCTTGAAAACCTGTGAGAGCTCCCTCTTCTGGATGTTTGCAGACTTAAGCAATCATTCCTCAAACCCTAACAGCCAACCTGGTTTAAGAAACTGTACAGGAACACTATTTTAATATATTTCTATACAAATAGATGTGGATAATTCTCATATCTTAGAATTATCAATATTTTCACAGTCTCTGTAAAATAACTGAAAGGCAAACAATCTGGCGCTACAAGTGTTTGTTTATACCATGTCTGATTTGAAAGGTCTTGACCTGAATAAAATAAATACTTGATGTTTTTTTTTGTCTTGTACCAATAGGGGTCCTGCATGCACAGATTAAAGCAGAATGACAGAAAGGCAGAGTATTTCAAAAAATATATTACAATTTGTATTTTTATAAAGTATTTATTCCAGTATTCTAGTCCAGAGTAATAGATGAAGGTCAGGGTGTGAGCCCACATGGCTCAGAGCAGAATGTAAAAGACTGTCGAGTTTGAGGCTCTCCTGGGAACGGCCTCCGCTCTGTTTTTCTGCTGACCCATAATCCAGTACAAACAGAGATGCAGCCGTTTATTGATTTTCATCTGCATCGATGCAGACAGGAGGGACTGGCTCTTAACACCTGCATGCTTGCTATGAGGTGATGCTCAGCTTTGGCCAGACTTAGGTATGTTATCAGTCAAAGTTTTGAGCGACGTACAGCAACATTACTCATACATGTTCTTCTTTCGGCTGCTCCAGGGGTCGCCATAGCTGATCATTCTTTTCCATTTCTTCTGCTCCTCTGCATCCTCTTCATTTACCCTGAACCTCTGCATGTCCTCTCTCACCACATCAATAAACCTTCTCTTTTGTCTTCCTTTTTTCCTCTTGCCAGGCAGCACTATCATCATTCTCCCAGTATGATTTTCATCATAGGGGCAGCGGTGGCCTAGTGGTTAGGGAGTTGGCCCTGCATCGGAAGATTGTGGGTTCGATTCCCACCCCAGTGGGTTGCCCTGAGGTACCCTTGAGCAAGCTCCCCATCACTGCTCCCCGGGCGCTTTCAATAGCTGCCCACTGCTGCACGTGTGTGTATGGGTTAAATGCAGAGGTCCAATTTCGTTGTGGTTCATGTGTGCTGTGCCGTGACCTCGCAATGACAAGGGTTGTCACTTTCACTTTTTTCACTTTCACTTCATCTCTCCTGTGTACATGTCCAAACCAATGCAATCTTGCTTCTCTCATTTTGTCTCCTGGAACGTTTCTGACTTCTACACTCTTATTCAGACAATAATAAATTATTGTCTGAAACTCAAATGGCTTTTTCTCAGACATTTAACTGTGCAGGAGCCTGTATTTTAATTCCTAAGTAGTGCACTGTGAAGGGAGTAGGGAGCCATTTGAGATAGAGCCAAAATTTTGTCCAGAAACAAACAGCCAAGACACATTTTGTGCTTGTTTAGCTCTGTACTGTAGTTACAAGGCTACTGTCACTAATGCGAAATGGAAGCTTTGGGTCACCAATTAGCATTGAGCATGTCTAAGTTTTCATCTGTTTATAAGTATGCAGCATAGATAAAGATTCATCTCAAAGATAAATGTGGAATAACATTGTGATTATAAACATAGATTTCACAGAGTTTTTACATTTATTACTTTGTTATATTGTTAATAACTGTAATAACTGTAAATATCGTCATTACAATGAATTCCCCTTAAATTCTGTTAGGACCTAGTGCCACATTTAATGGGCTTTAATTTATTTCACAGCAGGGAGGGCAGACAGCTCAGTGATTAAGTGTGCATGTCTGAAGGTGAGCCGTGTGCTTGCGTGTTGTGGTGTGTGTGTGTGTGTGTGTGTGTGTGTGTGTGTGTGTGTGTGTGTGTGTCTGTGTGTGTGTAATACCTCCTGTAGAGTTTCCACCATTGACTCCATCTGCTCTCGTCTAGACAACTCCTCCTCCCATCTGAAACACAAGAGACACACCTCAGATAAGTATTTGTGCAGGCTACAGGGAACAGATGTGCATCCTTGTGTGTGCATCCTTGTGTGTGTTGGTGACAGATTGCCATAAAACTAATTCTGAAATTTATGTTAATCTAGTAGAGAAAGTGTGTGACTAATAATCTAGTCATGAATAACACACCTTTCCACAGCTTACTCAGAGGATTTTTCCACTGCATTTTTAAAAACACATCCTCAGAATCTGCCCCAGAGTACTTATCATGTATAAACATCCAAATCGGTCATTTTATATTTGAAACAGCATGTGCAACATGAATAAATAAGCAGAAAGCATTTTTCGGATAACGTATCTTAAAACCATTATAAAACATAAGGCAGGATATTAATAATCGTGGGATGACTTCCTCTGGAGAGATTTTTGAAGATATTTTATGTATATTTTATTTTAGATAGTAGTTCCTATCACTCTGAAGAAATTCTATCTCAAGTCTCATATTTATATATTCATATCATACTGTTTCTTTGTACCTTGGCATTAAAGGGTTAACACACTTCAAGTATAAATGGCTCAGGCCCAGGCGTCTGTAGTCTGAGCATCAATCCGCAGGATGTCTGGGGCAGGGCAGCAGTGTAACCTAATCCACATGCAGCAGGGCAGTGCCAGGTCACAGGGTTTATACACGCATGCTGCTGTGTGGAGGTTTCAGTGCTGATATGAATGGAAACCCATTACATTGATGGTAGAAACAGAATCTGCCCATTCAGAGAGGGGTTGATCAATAAAGTAATCTCTCTCCAGAACCATGACAGCACATTCAATTCAGTTACTTAATAAAATACCCAGTCTCAGCATCATATTGAAGATTTGTATTTGCAATTAGTTATATTCACTCTTTAATGACATTAACATGATGCTGAATATAAATGATACATTGATTAAAGGTTTGGATTCCCCTCAAACAGCTTCGAGTTGCTCATTTCATTAAGCAGAGTATCACGGTTTGGGTATGTTTTGGTCACAGTAGAGGGCGCTCTGTTCTGACTGAGCACACATGAGCTCATGAAGGCACAGGTGTGCTTCACTGGGGCTGACTATTTAAGCGCCAATGAGTCAGAACAGAGCGCGGTTCTTTCACAAAGGCTAAGTCTTATGTTAATGGGGGTTCTGTTGGTCCTTGTGTTTTGTTTTGGTGACTATGTCAAATAAATTTATGTTCTGGATCACTAGCTCTGTGCAGACATTCTTCCCACACACCGCCACCGTTACACATGACAGAGTGGTTAGAATTTTAAAGAGAAGTTATTGTGTTACTGGAGGTCAATAATGCTTGAATTTTTAAAAATGTTGTGGTCTTAAAATACATACAAACACATGTAAAGATATCTGTTTCCTTAGTGGCCCAGAAGCAGTGTAGGCAAACGTACTAGAACCCCACAAAAGAACCCCATTACACTGATTTATATCAGCAGAGACTTTTAACGTCTGCTTTTGATATTCTAATGCAGTAATAAACAAAATACTGGGAACTCAAGATGTGAAGAGCAAAAACAATACAATAGTGCAACTCAGTGCAGAGACAATCTCTACAAGTGTGTACAAAGATCTCACGTCAGTGCGTACAAGAAAACAGCTCACTGAATTAATAATCAAACTTGTGGGCATGAATGTCGATTGAGCTCTTAAAACACAAGCTGCCACATTCACAGACTGCAAATCAAATCAGTTTTGAAGGATGACTTTGGGTTGCTATGGATACCCTGGCGGGGCGACACAAAAATAGCCTGTGACCGCACATCCACCTCACCACCACGCATGCTGGCCAACATCTCTAATCAGACTCTGGCTGTTACTATGGGGTGCGGACAGTAAACAGCACCATGGCCAGCGCACTGACCCCTGAAACGGTGGCGATTACATGAAAAGTACAGCTGGGTTCGGTGATGTCAGCTTGCTAATAAGGCACTGCCCTCTTTTTGCTGTCTGGTCTGAGTTACTGTTATGGTTCTGAACCCTCCTCAACAAACACACTCACACATAGCCCCATACCCAACAAGGGTGCACTCCAGTAAAACAAAAGACTGCAGGGAGTTTTCAAACCATACACACCCATGGAACAATCACATTTAAAAATACATAAAAATACGTTCTTTAAATAAAAATAATGTAAAGCAATAATATCTTTTATCCCAATCAATTAGTCAGCACGTAATTTTCTGCTTCTTAAAACCGCATGCATGTTTGCTTCTTTAGTTGATCAAGCTTAAAGCATAAGCTCCCTGCAAACTACAGACAATTTATTAGTCTTGCCTCAATGTCCATTGAGTTCAGTTTTTCAAAAGAGTCTTATGCATTCGGTTTCTGAAACAGTGAACTATACATTTATCACTAAAGGTGGTCAAGATGGGATGTCAGGTGTGCCTCATTGGCTCAATGGAATAAAGACCCCAACCCAACCCAAGCCAACAGAAAGCTGACCTTACTTGAATGTTAATTGAATTTAAGCATATCAAGTTATGTGTATATGTAATGAGGGAGGGTGTGGCCTAAGGAGATTTACACCTTATATCATGGTGTGCATAATTATTAGGCAGCTTCTTTTCTTCAGTCAAAAAGGGCCAAAAAAGAGAACCGGCTCTAAAAAGTCCAAAATTGTAAAAAGTCTTTCAGAGGGATGCAGCACTCTTGAAATTGCTAAGCTGTTGGGACGTGATCACAAAACCATCAAACAGTTTGTTGCAAATAGTCTACAGAGTCACAGGAAACGTGTTGAGAAAAAAAGATGCATATTAACTGCCAAAGATTTGAGAAGAATCAAACGTAAAACTACCAGGAACCCATTATCCTCCAGTGCTGTCATATTCCAAAATTGCAACCAAGCTTGATTGTCCAGAAGTACAAGGTGTTCAGTGCTCAGAAACATGGACAAGGCAGGTTTGAGAAGAAACTTTCTTGCAGTGGTACAGGAAAAAGTCTGCATCCTTCAGAAAGACCAGGATATTTTCCATCGCATGCTTTGAAGTTCTCCAAAAATCTCACTTGGCTAACAATTGTGCACACAGTGTATTACAAGAATACAAAGTCAGTCAGTCATTTTCTGCCGCTTGTCCCAAACGGGGATGCGGGGGAGTGCTGGAGTCCAACCCGGCGCACACAGGGCGAAGGACGGGGGACACACACCCTAGATAGGTCGCCAGCCCATCGCAGGTATGAATGCTAAAAAAATAAAAAAAAAGTATTTTCAACTGTGGGCAGTGGTGGCCTAGTGGTTAGGGCGTTGGCCACATGATTGGAGGATCAGGGGTTCGAACCCCTTCCCAATTGGTTGCCCTGAGGTACCCTTGAGCAAGGTGCTGTGTCCTTTCAATGGCTGCATGGTGTTTGAGTGTGCATGGTTGAATGAGGTTAAATGCAGAGGTCCAATTTCGTTGTTTTCACTGTGTGCTTTGACCTTTGGCAATGATGAGGGTTGTCACTTTCACTTAACTGTGAAGGACTGGTGACCTGTCTAAATGTAGTATTAAAAACAACTTACATGCAATGTCTCCTCCATGACAACATGGGCTTGGGATTCATTGGGAATCTGACACAAACACATTAAATATAGAATTCAAATCTACCAAGTGACAAGAACTTGGACTAACTGAAACTATGAACGGCAAGTATGTTTTCTTGAAATAAAAATAAATAAAATGAGCATGTTGATTTGGCACCCCTTTTGTGGAAAGAACCTTGAGTACACTATCACATTGAAATATATTTTTATTGCTCTTGTGATTTTTAAGCAAACTGTTTCTTAGTAGCTATTTTACATCCTGCTTGAGTCTGGGTCCCAATTCCCTTTAATACAGAATAAAAGGTCCGACACTGAATAGTCTCTAGTCTCTGAGATTGCTGCTGTGATTGAAGCATTGCGCTCAAACTGCTGGCTCCGCTGCTTTGCCTGTATTTCCAAGCACACTGCTGCGGTGTGCTGAGCTCCTGAGGTCACTGAAGTTCACAGCTCCCTCAAGTTCCCCTGCAGATACAGCCAATCATATCACCACAAGCACCCCAGGAGCACCTCACTTCCTCTGAGGCTGCAGCTTAACGTCATCTCCATGATGACACACGGATGCTATGTAATAAGTATGATTATTATCTGAAATGCCAAGTCATGTTAATAAAACACAATTTTTTTGGTGATATTGTCAAATAATAAGTCCCAAATTCTTTAAATTAGACTAAGCATAATATCACCTAAACATCAAAAATAACCAGCTCATTCTTTAATCTTTAAGGCATTTAGCAGGCACCCGTCTCCAAAGCGATACAGAGAGAATCATACAGAGTTAACGGTCTTGCTCAGAACTCCAGTGGTTGTGGTGCTGAAGGATTTAAACCTGTGACCTCTTGGTAGAGAGGAGAGTATGCTACCACTAGCCCTCTCACCATATCTAGAATTTTGCAATACATTTTTTGTAGCTGACAACCGAACACAAACAGATGACACATCTTCATAGCAGTTGTAAAGGAACAGTTTAACAAAACAATTTTCCTCTTCACCTCAAACGTAGCCGATCAGCCAAAACCTGTTTTTTGTCCAAAGTCTGTGCTGGGTTTTAACTGAAGCTATGAAGCTAATGTAGTGAACAAGTAATGGAAGCTAGTAGCGCACTTATTGGGACAGTAGAAATGATCACACTTGAGTACTTAACTCATTTTAAATAGACTTGCTTCCATCATTTTTTCAAGACTGCAAACAATCTGATCAGCTTAAGAAGTTCAAACAGGCTAAACTCTTTTTCAGTCATACTATTTTAGGGTTTAAATAATACTTCAGAGAAACAGACTGAAAAATGACATAATTTTACATTAAGGTTATGTTAGTTTTGTGGTTTAAGTCATTGTGACATGTCACAAGCACATCGTCTCATCTTGTCTGTTAAGCATCTGAAATGACAACAACTCCTGAAACACAAGCAAATACATGGGGAAAAATATTCTGTGCTCATCCAACAGGCTGCTTATAAGGAATGCTGGACTGCTTTTCGCTTTTGTCCGAGTTGCTAATATAGAGCAATAGTCACCTTACAAGGCTTTGGAGCAAATGATGAAGCTTACAGGGTGACCGAGAAATTCCACTGCCATCTGGCTTCTTACGTCTGATTGTTTAGGGCAAGTCTGGTCTGGTCAAGGGTTATGCTTTCTTTCTCATCTGTCTAATCATGTACTACTGAAAAACAGGTAGGTGAATAAGGGAATGGTCCAAAGGCCATTAAAAAAAGACGAATTATTATGAAATTGTTAAGTAATCCTTAACAGATTGTCATGTTTCAGTCATTGCTAGACAATAGAGCAATATGCAAAAAGGAAGAGGTGGACATTATGTAAGGACAAATGTTAATGTTATTTAATGTGCCTGTCTATTTTCAGCAAGGTCCAAAATTCAAAACTATAACAAAAGTACTAAATTAAAGGAATATGTGAAATAGAAGCAGTTTTTAAAGGTGGTCTCTGAATAAACAAGTAAAGAAAGAAATTACTCCAGATATGTAAGGGTTATGGCTGTCTTTTTTCATGAAAAAAGCTTAGACTCTAATTAAATAACAGGAGAATGAGAAGAATGTCCTAATGAATATGCTGATATTACCAGGGATGCTTGCATAAATAAGTTATTTTTATAACCATTCATTTCTACTCAGAGAGACAGGAGTCCCGTGACAATACAATGGAATTGTATAAGACCTCTACTGGTGAATTATAGTCATCTGCTTCTTGAAGCCTTTTCTTATTTTCTCCAACAATCATGTTAATAACATATTTTCTGTGGGCAAAACAAATGCTTCTAAGGGACAGTCATAAAGTTGGCAAGATGGGAGAAATGTATCTCTTTTATTTAAAAAATCAATGGACAAATTTTTGTGTCCAAGCAAAATGTGCAGATCTAAAAAATCCAATCATGCAGGAAATCAGCACTTCCGTTACAGTTAGTATTGGAGATGCACCCAATCAATATGTGATCTACAGGAGCAAACACACCCCTCCTCCACATACACACACCGCTGTGACACGAATCATGCTCATAAATCTCCGTCTCTGTCACATACACACGCTTGCACACATAAACCTCAATACCAACCCCTTCCCATACACGCACATAGGGTCTAAACACATACGCAGGCACTATGATTTATTCCTCTTCACCATTGTTGTGCAGTCATCCTCCACCATCGCTCCTGTGCAAATTTTATTTCTGCTGTATATATTTATACCTTGAGATACAGCTTTATTTTACACAGATCACACTGTCTTCCACGGAAAAAACACATAATTGGGGCTTTGACCTCAGACAACACAGAGAAACGGTTGGTCTTGCTACAGTCAGTGGGAATTTTTCAATTTATATTTTAACCAAGGAAGCATCTCCTCCTGTTTATGTTTGATCCAGTCATCACACCTATCATATAGGTATTGTAGAGCATTAAATTGTACCTTTGTTTTTAAGTAAATGACCTGTCAACTTTTTTCAATCATGGATGTCACTGACTGATCACTGCAGCCCTAGAAGAGGAGAAACCCTATAGCCATTCTTACTGGCGCAGACTGGAGCATTTCTGGCCTGAGTATTGATTAAGCAGAATGCAGGCACGAGGAAGAAATCCATTCTATCCTCAGTGGTCACACATTTAGGTTGCTAATGAGTGGTGGATGTAGGGTAAAGCCCCCGTAGCCCTGCTATGTCTGCCTGTGCTGTGTTTCATAATTAAAAATAGACACTTTCACTTCAATTATCTTCTTTCCTTGGCTTTATTTACTTAAGCTACAGACCCATATTCATCTCAGAGAATGTGTTGCATAAATATGATGTAAAAACGCCACATTTCAATGTGGTTCATAATCTCACGGATTAAAATCTTCATAATATTATTGTAATTCTGCATGCCTCAAAATGATTGCCATGCTAATGAATGTTACAATTACAATTTATCATATTATTATTTGCTGTGATCATCTAATTCAGGATGGTGGTGGTCTAGTGGTAGGTTACTGGGCTACGGACCAAGAGGTCGCAGATTTGAATCCCACCTCCAGCACGGCCATCATTGGGTTCCTGAGCAAAACCCTTAACCCCAAGTTGCTTCAGGGAAACTGACTCTTCTTCTTCTTTTTCTTTTGGCTGCTCCTGTTTAGGGGTCGCCACAGCAGATCAACTGTCTCCATTTCAGGGAGGCTGTCTCTGAAATCAGGAATTGTAAGTCACTCTGGATAAGAGTGTCAGCTAAATGCCATAAACGTAAACATAATTCACTTAGTCTGTTAGTATTTGGATAAAATGTCCAGAATTTGATGTTTTAAAATTCAATATTTGATCCTGGAGATGTCCAGCAGCTAAAAAAAATGTATTCCTTGATTATCTTCTACTGAATGGCCACACAATAACCTGATCTACTTAATTTAGAAAAGCAAAGAGTACAAATGCCACATTTAGAGTAGATAATGTAATTCCTTTTTAGTCATTGTCCATTAAATGATGACACAACAACAGCATGGGTTTAATTTCTTATGGACATACTAACTGTTTCATTGTAAGTCTGTATGTAGTTCATGTGAGCAACATAAGATGTTACACTAAATAGCATGATTCATTCAGTCGATTCCCAGGATTCTCCTTCCTGCTGAAATGAAACCACAAGTCATAAATAAGGCACTTCAAAATAGAACAGGCGAAAATAGCCTGCACCTCCAAAAGTATCAATAACACTGTTACCACTGAGAGGACAGCTGATGGGCTCATGAGGTTTAGGCGCAAATATGTAGAGGGAGAAGCTTTGCACTGAGGTGTAAACAGTATAAAATAAAACAAAATAATAGTCTTTATGCTGTCACTTCATTTTGTATCAGATGATTTCTCAGTGCAGTAACAAACAGCATTGACTGTCAAAGTCAAATTACAATGACAGAAATGCTCTCAGTTCAGGAAAAAAGCAGAAAATTCAGGATTTCATTTCAAATAACAAAGAACTCACTTTCTATATGTCTATATGAAATATTAATACATCATACACTGTTGTGTTAGTAATTTAGGCCTATAGACACTACTTAATATTCATGACACACTAATGGGATTTTGGGGTAATTAATTGGTATTTATAACTAGACTTGAGTCAGAAACTTTAAATCATGAAATTGAAAGATCAACAACTCAGGTTATGTTGATCAGTCTTTCTCTGGATCTGACTGGCTATGCATTCTAGATAAATTACAAATAACTTAATTCCCGTGTAATAAAGCAAGTGACGTGAAAACAAATAAAAACCATATAAAACAAAATGTTTCAAAAACAAAAGGATTTTATGAAAGTTCATTGGTGGGGCCCAACACCTGTAGGCCATTTTGGTCACGATTACTCATTTGTACAGAAACAAGATTTCAGATTTTAAATAACAATGAAGGGTTATCTTACATCTTTTAGCTATTGTTACTTGTTTTTTATTGAATGTAGTCTATTTTTATATTGTGTCAATATTAATGAGACAACAAATATAGATTTCAAGTACACAAATGAAGGCTAATGTATTTGTTTTAGACTAGACAAAGCAAAATTTTATTAGCTCATAAGCTGAGCTGCACATTACATCTCTCCTGCTTTGTCTCTCTCTCCTAGTTCAATTTTTATCCCATTTAATTAGACCGTAAGATCTCTTTTCTGAATGACTCTTTCCATTGCTCCTTCAGCCTGACGTTCTGACTCCCAGACACAGTAAAAAAAAAAATTTCATCTCAGAGATGTGGTGGTGTAGGGTGTAGGGTGTAGGGTGTAGGGTGGTGGTGGTCTAGTGGTAGGATACTTGCCTATGGACCTATGGCTCAAGAGGTCCCAGGTTCGAATTCCATCTCTGGCACTACCACCACTGGGCCCCTGAGCAAGACCCTTAACCCTGAGTTGCTCCAGGGGGACTGTCCCTGTAATTAGGACATGGAAGTCACTCTGGAGCGTCTGCTAAATGCCATAAATGAGATGTGTACTAAAATGATGACACCATCACTGAGTCTGGAGGAAAATATGAATAAATCTACAAACCAGAAATGATCAGAGAGATAGAAAACCATGTGGTCTCAATAATAATAAAATAGCAGCACCCGTACTCGAGCAAATTAAACTGAGTACCTGATTAAATCAATAGGGCAACACCGAAAGAAAGGTGTTGCCTTATGTGTAAAGAAACATAATATTTTTTAGGCGTTTCCATGAAGATGAGGCTCATCTCTTAACATTTCATTTGGTTTTTAATAAAAAATGACTCAGAATTATGATGCGTATTACAAAATTGGATGATTACTTGTTTCACCTGTGTGAAGAGTGAACACCTGGAACACACTGGTTACATCCAGGTGGGTACCACACAGAAGTGATAGTTAATGTGACTCACTTATCAATGTGCAAAATTTAAATCTGCCCTGCATAGACATTATGGTATGACCTCCACTGTTCGAGGGGCATATGTGTGCCGGATGAGGTACAGCCATTTCTGTAGAAAAACTCTAATCCCACCAACACCCACCCTGCCTCACCCACCATACCAGTGAGTTCACACCTCATTTACTCTATACAAACTCATTATCTCATCCCTTAACAGCCTGGCATGCACAAACTTACTGTTCTGTCCGCCCTCAGGCTGTTAGCTGTCAAACTAAAATCCTTATGGAGGGGCACACCCCGCAGGAGGATGCCCATCTCCAAGATATAACTTTACAAATAGGTGTGACCAGATGTTTTCATGGAGCCTTGATCAAAGACATTTTTCAGGTAATTGCCTGCAAATGCAGCCAAAAAAACGGCAAACCCTAATATGTTCTTCATGTGAAAACGATGGCGCTTCGAGCAGCAAATTAAAAAATTATTCATGAACCGGGGTGGAGAGTATGATTCAAAATGTCTGATTGTGTAACTCTACTTAATAGGCAGATTGAAAGGGTGAACCACAAGACTTGTTGCAACTGATACATATAGAGGAAAGAAGCACAGAACAACAACAAAAACTTTATCCAAAGGAGTGTCAACAAGAACACAGTAATGATGAGTGTTCTTCTAGTAATGCTGGACTGATTTGTCCCAGCTTGCTTTACCAAATCCTTTGAGCACAGTTCTTGAATCATCATCAAAGAACAGAAAAGCCCTTTCATTCCACATTACAAATTCTACAAGTTCACTTAAACACAAAAAGTCTTATAAATCATTCACCATCCGGAAAGCCATGGTGGTCATAAGGCAGGATGTTGATCTTTGTCTAGGGTCTACAAAGACCTCTTTTTATGTCATATTTACTGATGCCATTGTATAATTCTCTCTGTGGAAATTCTTTATTACTCTCTATAGGCTCCCTCAAAGGAGGCAGACTAAAGTCTACTGGCTATTTACTCCCTGAGCAAAAACACCAAGTAAGAAGAATTTCGCTTAAAGTAATAAGTCTCTGATCTACAGCATCCATTTTATCTATCTTGCTGTCTGTACCTGTGAACGATTATGTAAATTTGTGTAACAACTGTCATACACACAACATCTTAGCAGGTTTAGGCTTGAGACAGGTTAGGCAAAAGGTGTGGCAAACTATTAGAGAAAGTGAGCTAGCACGTGAGATTTAAACAAACTGTTGCATGTCTTAATACAAAACAGAAACTGACTTTCATTAGTGAGCTGTTGCTCAATGGCTAGTGGATATATAAGTCAACTTGTCTATAGAGAAGTATAAAGTATATAAGTATATGATTATACGTATATAAGTATATAATTACATTTGATTCTCTTTGAGTGTAGGGTCCTTTGTGGAGTTAGGGTGGGTTTCCACTAGATGCTCTGGTTTCCTCCCACAGTTCAAAGACATACTGGTCATGTTGATTAAAGATGCCAAATTTCCCTGTTTAGGTGTGTGTCTGCCCTGCGACAGATTTTTAACAAATATGTCATTGAAGCCAATGTTAAGCACGCGTGTGATTATTTAGGGAATCAGTTTGCTAAGCATGTAACTAAGCTTCCTTAACTTGTTTGCTACATAGACCTTGTAGTTCAAGACAAAACGAAAGGGAAAAAGTAAAAAGTACCCCTTTTATCTCACAAACCTCCTCTTGTCCTGTCACCATTCCTTCAATGCAGCCTGTATATATACAGCCTATATATACAGTACTGTGCAAAAGTTTAAGGCAGGTGTGAAAAAATGCTGTAAACAAAGAATGCTTTCAGAAATGGAAGTGTTCATCATTTATTTTCATCAATCAGCAAAATGCAGTGAATGAACAAAAGAGAATCTAAATAAAATCAATATATGGTGTGACCACCCTTTGCCTTCAAAACAGCATCAATTCTTCTAGGTACACCTGCACACAGTTTTTGAAGGAACTCGGCTGGTAGGTTGTTCCAAACATGACTGTGTTTCAGCCTCCGTGTGACATTGATGTTCATCAGCACCTGTTTGGTAAAATTGGTTGATCATACACCGACTATAATCCTACAGAATCCCTGACTTTGTGCAAGTGTACCTAGAAGAACTGATGCTGGTTTGAAGGCAAAAGGTAGTAACACCAAATATTGATTTGATTTAGATTTTTCTTTTGTTCGCTCACTTTGCATTTTGTAAATTGATAAAAATAAACAATCATTATTTATATTTCTGAAAGCGTTCTTTGTTTACAGCATTTTTTCACACCTGCCTAAAACTTTTGCACGAGAGAGAGAGAGAGAGAGAGAGAGAGAGAGAGAGCGAGAGAGAGAGATTTAATTATTAATAATTTCTTAAATGATACAGAATGATATAATGAAAGCGAAACAGCTTGATATAAAAAGCAATTGTATTTATTTAAAGTAGAGACCTCAACTTGTTTCATGGTTCTCTATCCCACCTCTATCCCATGCCTTGCTTTTATCTTGGGTAATCAATGTTGTAAAAACATGTTCTGGCCAACATCTTTCTTGTGGCTGCTAGTTACAGGTGAATAAGGGGGAGTGATACTTAGAACTGGGTCTGAGACAAGGTATAAACTAATTGTGGTAAATGTTAATTCTACATAACTAAAACTGCAATAATGAGGCTACCTCAATAAATGCCTCAACTGTGAAAAAGAAACCTGGATACAAATGAATACTGGAGTGCTGAAGAGGAAGCAGGATGATGAGAGAATGCAGTGCAGGCCTGTGCTGGGCCTAGAGCTGACAGGGCACAGACTCTGCCCAGCCTCCCCAGTGTGCTGATGTAACTGTACTAGCACGTACAGCAGACTGCCCAAAAATTGCCTTCTTGAATAGATGATTTTGTACAAATGTATTACTTTTTCTTTTTCATCCTTTGCCCTATATGCAGGTGGTCAGCCAAGACATGCTTGGTGTGTAAAGTTTGCTTTTTTCATTTCTCATTGGAGAAACTGACAAAATTATGTTGCATGACAAAGAAACAATATACTTGATTTTCTTCAGAATTCTTCCTTTTGTTGTCTGTTGCCACAGCTATCCAATTAATCCACCATTTTCTCATTGGCTGTGTGTTGCACACAAAGGATGACGAGCGTCAGCCTGCGTCCCAAACAGGATACTATCACAAGGCCAAATAGCATGTAAAAAAGCACACAACATATATACTGACATGCATTCAGTAATGTAGAATGTAAAGTATATAATCTTGTCTAGTTATAAATGTTAAGGGGCAGTGGTGGCCTAGTGGTTCGGGCGTTGGCCGGAGGATCGGGGGGTTCAAACCCCTTTCCAATGGGTTGCCCTGAGGTACCCTTGAGCAAGGTGCCGTCCCCGTCTCGCTCCTCCCTGCGATGGGCTGGCGACCTGTCCAGGGTGCGTCCCCCGTCCTCGCCCTGTGTGCGCTGGGTTGGACGCCAGCACTCCCCCGCGACCCCATTTGGGACAAGCGGCAGAAAATGGATGGATGGATAGTTATAAATGTGTCATTTTTGGCTAGAAACAAAATTGTAGATATAGTGGAAAAATAGTTTGTTAATATCCAGCTAGATTTTGTAACAGGTATTGGGACCTTTTTTTTGCAATATTGTAAAAATATGTAAATAGTAACAATCCTGTTAAGAACACAACACAGGTTGAAGCACGTGTGGGAGGATTTTGCAAGCAAAATATTATTGGCAAAATAGCTAGAAGCTACCACAACTTGTCAACTACATTTGATAACAGTTTGCAAAAAGACAAACTTTGAACCCCAAACAAACACCTTGGCTGAATAAATGTCTGAGGGGGACAATCAAACTGGGGGGAAAGTGCTCATAACCCCCATCCAATTGCTTCCAATTGCTATTACTTGATTATTACACATTAATTCATTTTCGACTTATTTAATTATGGGGTCCATTTAAACAGTAATAATTTATAAGTCTCCTGGTCAGATAGATGTTTATACTTTATCCAGTCTAGGTGTTTGGGAGGCGGCTAGCCATGGGCCACTAATCAAGCCTTTCATCTTTAAAACGCTGGTGGCGGGATCAAAGCCTTCAAAGTTGCTTCTCTGCTCGCATTGATCCCAAGCAATGAGCTAAATTCTGCTGCAGCTCAATTATTCATGAAGAGGAAACTGTTCCATGGGCCTTGAGGAAAAGTGGTAGACGACTTTTGAATAGATTTGGCCATTTTCAGGAAAATCTCTTAATATTAATGTTTCCATGGCTTCATTTGAAAAATAACTCTGCACCCACTTCCTTTTACACAACTGGCTCGTTAACATTTATTTAGCATTTACAATAACATAGTAATAACACTATGATAACATTTTGTATAAATGAAAATTAAACATTCCTAACTTCACCTGTCTTTAATTTTCACAGCAACATGAAAACATTTCAGTATTCAATGCAATTATACACTGATTTGCTCAACAAACAAGCAAAACCAAGTAAAAAAGTGTGTGTCACCCAGAATCTATTGTCCAGCCTTCATTAAATTAGCCTTGAGTACAGCAATGGTGGCCTAGTGATCAGAAGCTGGTGGGTTTGAGTCCTAGACCAGTAGGTTACCCTTAGACACTCTTGACCAAAGTACTGTACTGAACACTGCTCCCTGGAGCCAGAGAACCATTCCAGAACATGAAACTAATACATTCATACACACATTAATATATTTGCAGCTTTTTGTCAGGCTTTGAATTGTTCTGGGTACAAATAGAAAACTTCACTGCTACTGTTTGATGCATCTATTTATCTTCGTACCAATTTATGTGCTTTTTTCATGTTAGAAAATCTGTTTGAGTTAAAAATGACATGTACCTCTTCATCCATAACAAGAGATTCGATTTGAACAGACCTATGACAATTTCAGGTTACAGATCAGAGTGCAGAATTGTGATAATTACAAAAAGGAAACTTAAAAAATGACAAATTATACTTCTCAATTATCAGGGTTATTCTTACTGATGAATAGAAAAATACCAGCCAAAATAAAACTGGTACTGTAGATTTAATGTCATAGTACAAATCTTTATTTTTCTATTATTATGTAAGAGGCTATTAAGTGTAACGGAAATTGTGATACCTGTTTTCTCTTGATAAAGTACTGTGACATAATTGAGCTATGGTAATGATAGCATATTCCTTTGAATATTGGTTGTGTATAAGACACTAGAGTTGTGTTTCAGTCTACTGAGGTTAAAGGGTAAAAGAATACTATCTGCCCCCATTTTGCATATGGTTTAATCCATTCCAAATAACAGCAGGGAGGATTTCCCATAAAGGAAAGCAGCATATGATTTTCCCCTGAGCTTGAAATGATCAATATGTACATATGCCACTGACTTGTATGCAGTTTTTCTGTACCTTCTTTCTCTTGTTCATTTCTCTTCTTTCATACATAAACATGCATACACACTAAGCAAACTTTACATCAATTATGCTGAGTAAGCAATGGCTCTACATCCCATCAATTTCACTCCTTTACAGAGCAGCAGACCATGGGTCATGTTTACTGCAATAGTGCACTGATTCATTTTACTAGATTTAGAATTTTAAGAAAATCGTTCAAATCATCTAAAATATATGTAATAATAATTAAGACTAAAAGAAACATTATATTATCTACGCTTCTTCTTCTTTTTCTTTCAGCTGCTCCCGTTTAGGGGTCGCCGCAGCAGATCAACCGTTTCCATTTCTTACGATCCTCTGCATCTTCCTACTTCAAACCAACCACCTGCATGTCCTCTCTCACCACGTCCATAAACCTCCAGGTCAAAATAATCTATTATAACAACTGTAATTTTAATAACCTTACAGAAGCATTTTTTCGCAATGCCCTAAGTCATGATATATTACAGCACAAAACAATATTCAAACAACCAGGCAACCAGGGAAACCACAGCGCCAAAACCAGCTCTCCAATTAAACATCCCTGCTATACAGCTTCAGTAACTATAAAATTATTGCAGGTGTTGGTGGGCAAAAAAGTGGTCAGATATGACTATATGACTCACGAACAAAGTGAGTTAGAGCAATTATTCTTACAAACTGCATCACCTGTGCACAATTACTGTTACTGACGTGCTCTTGATTTAACCTCATCATGTTCTGCAAGAAATAATTATATTGTTGAATGTCAATCAAAGTACATAACAGCTGTGGCATAACTGGAAAATCTGAAACCCTGTCCAACGGAAAGCTGCAAAAGCACAACACAGTGATGGATGTTGTTTTAAGTGGAACAAACCTGTTGTTTTGAAAGCACCATTGTTTTGTTCATTAATCCAAGACTGTTCTCCTGCTAAGAGGAGATTAAAGGGGTAAACAAGGTGATGCTCAGGTCTGCCAGCTGCTACGAGCCTTAACCTGCCTAAAACCTGTCTACTAAATAACCATTGCGAATGCCCGGGCACTTTCATGTCATGCAGAAACACAACAGCCCATAAATCTTGAGGTGTTTTTAAATGTGTTCATCAAAATGAGGCCCTTTAATGTCTGTCCTGCAATATCAACGTGAAATATTGTCTTAAATACCCATGTCTTCTCACGGTTTCCAAATCAGGGCAAAGATGCCATTTATAGTTCTTTTCTGGATTATTTTATTGTGAAAAATGTATTTTTATGCCTCTCTGCCTTATTCAGTTCAAAACTCTCCAAAAAATCTATTAGATTCAAGCTTAATTATTTAAAATATAAATTGATGTTGATGAAATGTTTGTTAAATGTCTTAAGTATAAGGCAGATCTGGTTCATATGTTTTGGGTGTGCCCTAAACTGTCAGATTCGTAATTTTTTATTTTTTTATTTTAACGGTGACGTTAATTTAAACTTTAAACCAAGTGTTGAAATGGTTCTATTTGATGTCACAAGAGAGAATGTTGAAATGACCAAAAAAGTAACAGGTATATATGTGCCTTCACATCTCTTCTTCTTGAAGAAGAATTCTGCTAATGTAAAATTCATCCAACCCACCTAAAGTATCAGACTGCAAAAGATTAAACACTTTTTAGAGGGACAATAATTAAAAACATACTTTGATAACATCAGGACACTATCCTCAAATTAAAGTAAAGTATAAAATTTACTTTATATTATTTTTTGTATTACTGCTGATCCCCATAAGTAAATTTCAAAATATGGCAGAATGAAAACATGAAATATTTCAGATAAGATCTTTCTGTTATTTTTCTTTCATATTTTTTTAAGTAGGAAGGGGTTTGCGTGCAAGAGCTCTCAAATGCATATGTGTGTGTGTGTGTGTGCGTGTGTGTGTGAGAGAGAGAGAGAGAGAGAGTGTGTCTGTGTGTGCATGATTTCATTTCAATAGAAAAGAGACCATAAATTTTAAGCCATTGCCCTTTTAAAAGGCTGTAAAAGAGAAAAATGGTGAAAAAAGAAAATGAAGATTAGCCGGAGGCCTTTTAGCAGACTGCTATTGAGTCTGTGACTGTAAACAGAATGGGCTTTTTCTAGGCTTGCATAACTTAACAGCAAGCCACTAACAATGGTTTAATTCGTGTAGGCTAATAACCACAATGTATTTGCATAAATTGCATGAAACAAATACTAAAACAAAAGAAAACTTCTCATTTTAATTTTAGCTCTCCAACTGGCACCACTGGGGGAAACAGCAAACACATTAAGGCCAATGCACATTCTTAAAGTCATTAAAATAATAGCCAGACCAAATAAAAGCTGTCAGTCCAAGAGCTTTTAACGGGTGTCTGGAGGAGATCTGTGCCCTGCTGTGTGACTAAACTTATGAGGAATTAATCAGTCACTAGAGCAGGATGCTGCTGAGAGTCATAGCCAGTCATTGCCAAAAAGAATGTTAAGCCGAAGCCTGACCACTGGAAGAGGATTTAATGTGTAGTAGAAATTAAAGGGAGAAAATCAAAGAGATGAAGAGTTTACAGCCTATAGGGGCTTATTTAAGATGCACCTTGATGCCACTTCTTCTCTTCCAATACCAGAATTAATATTCAAACCTGGCACGAGTGATTCCAGTTAAATGTAAGGAACCTACTGATTATTCTGACCATTAATTCATATTTTTGTATACATTACTTAAAACCCCAACCTGACTTTTTATATACTATATCTAATTTACAATATATATTTTACAGAAACTTTACAATGCTTAATGACCACTGGTTTACAAAAAACAAAACATTACTATAAAACCAGGGAAAGTTACAATTTCAAGGTGGTTTCATTTAAAAGTACCACCTCTTTAATATGAAAACAGCTGATTATAAGCTAACGTGTTTAGCCCCAGCACTGGTGAGCAACCAATACAACCTGCTGCTGCCTGTTGCTAAACATTTTCAAAGGCTAATTCTGCTTTCCATACCAGTGGTACTATTTATCATTCTATCTGCAGAAAAAATGCTTTTAATATTCCTCATGAGAAATGGCTAGTCACAGGCCTCTAATAATGCCTTTGATCTTTAACATTCTGGCAGGGGGATTAAATCCTCCAAAAGTACATTCTTAGTACTAATACTGATACAAAGCAAGGAGCTGTACTTCAATAATAACTCCATTATTCCAAATAATTTTGGTTTCTCAAATGCAGCAGAGACTATACATCCATTGCTAGTTTTGTAAGGGAAGTAATCTATTCTTTTATTATAACAATTTAGTAGTTTGATTACAATTATTTGTGAACAATAGAATAATGTATACATTATTTGAGTACAATTAGAACCAGTTCTATTTAAAGAGAACTTCCTCAATTTGTTCCATTAAAATTGCTCTGGTTTCCTCCCACCTTCCAAAGATATGCATGTCAGGTGGATTGGAGATGCTAAATTGCCCCCTAGGTGTGTGTCTGTTTGTCTGCCCTGTGACAAACTGGCAACCTGTTTCCTTAAGCTGGGATAGGTGTCAGCACTGCACGTGACCCAGGATAAGCAGCTAAGAAAATGAGAATGAGTCAGTATAATGTTTACTATACCCTAGTAAACTATACTTACGATATACAGACATATATGTTTTATTTTTCATGAACATTGTCCAAATGCACCATCCATTTTTCAATAACGATAAAATTGCCTCTCCCTAATGAAAAATGTTAAACACAGATGCTTTTCCTTCCTCTTTAGTGACTAAATCACTTTCTGAAAGCAGTGGAATCTGACTGGTACTGCCAACAAACCAGCATAAAACCTTTTAAAAATCAGACATGCAAACTAAAGTTCAACTGTTGGTTTTGTCTGTGCATTCACGCCCATTTTAATCAAAAACTCATATTTACCTGGCAGACCTAAGGGCAGACCTTGAGCTATTTTGTATATAAAAAGTCAGCACATTACAGCTATAAATATGTATAGCAAGAAAGCCCATATTTCCATTACACTGAAAATGTAACTAGACCTAGATATAAGAAATGGTGCACATTGGCCCAAACCATTCAGTAGCTGTATGAGCAACTCACTTACTCACTGGAAGACCGCTAACTAAAATATGCCGCACCCGAGTGTGGTCAGAACACCACACTGGTGTATTCCTTCATATCCTCTTTCAGGCCGACTCATTGTCTTTTTGGGTAGTAAGGCTGCATTCACTGGTGAGTCAGCACATGCCTGGATGAAGAGGCAGCTCCAAAACGGCAGCACTGAACAGTCCTCCCTTCTCTCTCTCTCACACAAATACACACACACACACACACACACACACACACACACACACGCACACACACACACACACACACACACACACACACACACACACACACACACACACACACACACACACACACACACACACTCCCTCTCTCTCCCCCCTGGTGAAATCTCTGAGCACTTTTGTGTGGTCATTCCAGCATGCATTAGTAATAGTCCCAAATGAAATACCATTCATGAAGGCTCTATATAAGGTCACCTTAGGATGGCCACAGATTAAATGCAGCACAATGAAGAATCTTAAGCTTTCACAGCTGCTCTCAGATCAGCATTTGTGTGTCCCTACAGATATCCATGAAATACCTGAAGACCGCTGTAGTTACAACAGTCAAAGTGGGTGTCTGGCTAAAGACAATCGCCCTGCAAGGAGATGTTTTATTCATGTCTGCTCTTCCTCATGCTGCAGTAATTTACTACCAGTGTCTGATAGCCCTAAAAATGTCAGTGGACAAAGAACCCGAGCTTCAAGTGTGTGTCCACTCAACAAACACTATTTCACTAAAATGAGGACTTTACTTTGATAGTAAAAAGGAGTTATGATCTGCATCTTTCAAAACTTATCTAAGGATCTGTTGGTTTAAATTAAAATTTAATTTATTCTTATTTGCTATATAATTCTTATTTGCTATGGAAGCTTTAGCAGTGGGGTGACAGAGCTGCAGCAAAAGGATGGGAACCAGTGCCTTGGAACATTACATTCCAGTTAAAACAGGACCTCAAACTGAACGAAGAAAAGTTTGGAAAGATCACTAATCATTAACAGTTCTCACCAGTTTGTGTCATAAAATCTGTCCAATCAGTTGTGACTTTTTGTCCACAAGCCTGTTTCTATCACTTGGTTCAGTGTTAAATATGTCATTGTGATCACATGTGTGCACCTGAGTGTGCACCATCTCTAAAACGGTCTACAAAGTAAATAGATATATTTAATTTCTAATGTGTTTTGAGTTAAACCCAGCGTAAAAGTGAAAGTAAGCCATCGTTAGCTTAGCAAAAACATAGTATTCCCCAACAATAACAAGGTAGGAGGACAATACATTTAACAATGAATGAGTTTAGTTATGAAGTGAAGTGAAAGTGACTATTCTTGTCATTGCAAGGTCACAGCACAGCATGAACCACAACAAAATTGGACCTCTGCATTTAACCCATGCAACAGGAGGGGACAGTATGGGGACAGTACCTTGCTCAAGGGCACCTCAGGGCAACCTACTGGTAAGGGATTTGAACCCACACTCTTCCGAGCCTGTGACCAACTCCCTAACCACTAGGCCACCGCTTCCCCTTATTCTAATTATATCACAAAATGTTCCAAAGATCCATAGAATGCCTGTGTTTTATTTAATAACACTTACATAACACTTGTGATCTTCTTCTGATACAATAAACAATAAACAAATATGACTGTTGTGTTAATTCAGATGCATGAGTGGAAAATACATTCAAATGCCCATTCTTAGTGATAAACTTTTGTCCCCATAACTCGGCTACTTTCAATGTGTGCCCTCATGAGAGTGCCAATGGCATGTGTTTTTCTCCTCATGCCCTGATTCCTGGCTCTCTTCCACAGCCTATTGCCGTCACTGGTTGGGCGCGATTTAGTTTTCCACATAGGTCTGTGAAAGCCCACATTTCTTTTTTCAATTACTTCAAACATCTGTAGGGCTCACCGAGCTACCTTTGATCAAGCACCCACATATGGCACAATCACAGCATGCTGGCAGTACTCTTTAAGAAATAAAACAAAAAAATAGGTTGTTCTTATAACATCTGATTCAGCTCAAGGTTATAATTATTAGCTGATGATCTGGGTAAAAACAAACACATTTTCATCTGTGCCACTGATAATGAGCTATTAGGTCTGATTATCATACAGTACTATAAAGAATCTTCAGGCACTCCTTATTTCTATATATTTTGCTAAGGAATAAACTTGGAAAAAATTTTATTTTACATTGTAATAAAATTAAACAAAATGGGAACTAAAGTGCCTAAAGATACAAGGTTCTAAATAAAGGAGCTCCAACCACTTAGCATTCAGCATCATCAGTAAACTAATCACCAGCCTGATCACCTGTAACAATTTGCACCTATTTCTTCACTGCTATGTGCCTCAAGATACACAGCTTTGTTTTGCTTTGATGATTCAAGCAAAGGTCACTGTTTGGTCTAACCTAAAAAAAACAATCCTCCAATACTGGTCAGGTACAGGAAGTGAAATGAAAATGAGCCTTCAGGAAGCCTAGCAAAATATTTCTCAAAAACACATTAAAAATATAAGAAAATCTGGCTCTTTGGAAGCAAAATATGAAGAAATGAAGGGTAGCTCAAGACTTTTGCACAGCAATTTAGATCATTCTGTATTTAGCAGATGTGATTCTGCTACTGTTGTACTGATTAATGCCTGATACTACTGTTGTTCTAGGTGACGTCAGTAAATGGTCATAGAGGGTCAGACCCCTTTGCAGTATGGTGATTTTCCAGCTAAAATACATCAGATTCCACTCAACTTATTTCCATGACTCCATTTATAAGAGCAAGAACCACCAAACTACAGTACTCCAGCCCAGGAACTAAGTAAGAGTCATCTGCTCTAAAAGCCTTCAGTATCCTATTAAAGAACAACCTTCAAAAACATTTTCAAAAGGCCCAATGCTTTGGTTTTCACCCCATGCAATCTGGTCATTTTTTGCTGCCCTGCTGCCAGGATATTCCACCGCAATAAATCAGTCAGCCTTCAAAAAAGAGAAAGAGACTCTAGACTCACTGCAGCACTAAACTGCAGGACAGTTAGGCTGGGACAGGCAGGTCTGCTGTTGTGAGAAGGCTTTATGCTAGATGCTGGAATGTTGCTTTGAGGATTTGAATGTGTTCAACCATAAGAGAAGAGGTCCGATACTGGTGGATCACAAACATAATTTTATTTGGATGGAAGCCCATCACTCCACAGATCCTCGAGCCAATGCTGAAGAGTGTAATACCCCTTAAGGCAATACTTGTGCACTGAGCTTGGTGACCTTAAGGATTGCCACATGATCCGGAGAGTCTTTAAAACTGCTGAATTCATTTTTGCAGGTCTGTCTGCATACATATATGTATGTATGTGTGTATGTATGTACATACATGTATATACAGTACTGTGCAAAAGTCTTAGGCCACCCCTCCCCTCTTATTTTTCGCTAGGGATTAACTTTTTGGTGTATCTTTGCTAGATTATGTCAGTGAAACTGTATTGTTTTTGGCATACAGGGATTAAGTTAAACAAATGGGATCAAATGTTTTGACAGGTTCATGGGATCAAATGTTTTGACAGTGTGACAGGTTGCAAAGTGCCTGAAGATACAAGGGGTTCCAACCCCTCAGCATCACTAGAACACTAACCACCAGCCTGATCATCTGGAATGATCTCCACATGTGAGTTCACTGTTTCAGTTAAACAGTTTTTTTTCTTTAATGATTCATATGTAAGCCACTGAGTGGGGTACAACAAACAACAAACAATCCTTTGAATCTCATCAGGTACAGAGACTGGACTGTAAATGAAACCCAAAAACTTTGTCCTTCAGGAAGCCTGGAAAACTAATTCTCTGCAGTATATTAAAATGGCTCTCTGGCTCTTTGGAAACAAAATATGAAGAAGTGGGGGATGACTCGAGACTTTAGCACAATACGGTACATATGTAGGTGTCGATCATCAGACATTTACTGCGCAAAAACACTCACTTTCTCCTGTACTCGTCTCTCTCCCTCTTCACCTTGGCCAGTACATTGTACAGAGCTCGGATCTCCGGTGTTATTGTGTCAATCTGCACCCCGACCCCGTCCGGATGGGTCCAGGACACCCCGGGTCCGTGGAGGGTCTCCACGCGCTCTCCGGACCTCCAGACGTGCGTGAAGCTCCAGATGGTGCCGGGCAGCCGGGGCTCCTGCGGAGAATCCGTTTGGACCGCGACGTCTCGGGCGAGCAGGCTGTGGTACCGGGCCCGTTCGGAGGCGAGCTGCAGCCGGCTCTCCAGCAGTTTGTTCCTCCGCTCCAGCTCGTGGACTTTGGCGAGGAAGCATCGGAAGCGCAGGTTCAGCGTCTTCAGGACGTGGATGTTAGAGCCCAGATCGTTCCTCAGAGCGGCCGCCGGAGCTCCGGAGGCCGTGAGCATCGCGCCGGGCGGCGCCAGAGCGTCGCCAAAGAGCAGCGAGCTCATCTCGCCTCTGGAAGCTGTTAGCCGTTCTGCGCTAAAGTCCCAGTTAGACCCTCAACGCGTCTAAAAGCCCCACAAAACCCCGAAAGCCGAGCGAGAGAGCGACCGTGAGTGCGCTCACCATCCCCGGGTGTATTTCTTTAATCTTTTCGGGGTTAATATTCTGTTTTGGTACCTCAAAACCCGCGGCGGCGGTTGGTCTTCTGTCCTGTCAGCTCGACTTCTCCCCTCAGGAGTCCCTCCATCTCCGCTCGGCGCTTAATAACAGAGTCTAGGTGTTTTTTTTAAGTTTTCCTCAGTTTTTCAAAACTTAAAAGTCACATTTAAATAGTCCCGGTTCAATAATAACCGGTTTTAAATATGTAACGGTTGAGTTCTGAGGGGACGCTGGTTTAAATCCGGCTGACTAACGGATCGCGTTACGGCGCAGTCACTGCACCGGGGACTCCGCCCCCCGCCCCCCTCTGGACTCAGACTGCAGGGCTATTAGCCACGCCCACCACACGACGCGCCAGTTACACAGCCACGCCCACAAACTGTTCAGCTATTAAATCCATGACGTGTTTAACATTTAAAAGTAGATTCATGAAAATACAATGTATGTATGTTTGCATGTATGTGTGTGTGTGTGTGTGTGTGTGTGTGTGTGTGTGTGTGTGTGTGAGTGTGTGTGTGTGTGTGTGTGTGTGTGTGTGTGTGTGTGTGTGTGAGTGTGAGTGTGAGTGTGTGTGGACTCAACCCCACAACCTTCCGATCACAGACGTCCTTAATCATTAAGCCACCATTATTATATATATTTAATTAAGACCAAAAAAAAAGAAAGAAAAAGAAATAATAATTATCAAGAAAAGAATGGCTGGAATAACTGTCTAGGTCTTGAGCACAAGCCATTGCTAATAAGAAGAGCTGAGAAGGACTAAAGAAACCAGAAAATATAAAATATTTAACAGAATATCCATAAGAAGCCAGCAGGGGTTTACCCCATAATTATATTTCTCTTCTTTTTTACATTTTGATTTACACTTAATAAATAATGTTGTAACAAATGTTTAAAAATGATTTATGGTCTAACATGCCTTAACAGCATTTTGTGGGGAAAAAAAATGCTTCATTAACTGTAATATTATCCTCTACAGAAAAAAGCTGGTCTTCAACCCTTGAAAGGGTGTGGAGTCTTGGGTGCTCATCAAAAATAATATTTTGTTGGAGGCATCTCCGTACCTGCAAATGGGACACACCTGAAATGAGTACATTCTTACATAACCCTACTGTTTTATAAGCAGTTTTTTTGCAAAGGAAACCAGATTGTCTGATCCTTGCATTTACACAGACAGGATATAAGTTATGCACAGCTTGCATGGCAAAAATCTCAGTTTCTTTGAGGCAAAAAAACTGCAGTGCTGTCTTAAAAAGTATCTCCAGCACACAAACAACCTGTGTGTTAATAATCTGTTAATCGTCTGTTTTGGGAGCCATGGAGCAGTGGAACAGTGTTCTGTGAATGATGAGCTCAATACAGTGCTCTGGGATGTGCTAGAGTGGAGCAACAATGTTCCCACATCTGACGCCTCTCCAGAGGAGTTGTTGCTATTAATGAGCGATAGATATAATATTACTGCAATGACAGTCTTTTCTGACTGCAATATGGGACTGAAGGGATTGTTTTTTGAATGAGATTCTTCCTCTTTATTCACCCATTCACTTAATGGAGCAGTGGACAGCCATTAATCCTGGGCTTGGGAAGCAGTGATGGGGACAGTACCTTGCTCAAGGGTACTTCAGGGCAACCTACTCGTCTGGCATTCAAACCCACGTCCTTCACATTCTGGGGCCTAGTCACTAACCACTAGGCACCAAGAACCCTAACTTTCTACATTTAGCTGACGCTCATATCCATTTCTACCCCTATTTTCTACCCTACCCCTACCACCACTGCTCCTTTCAAATCATTACAATCGTTGTTCAATCACATCTGATCATTCTAAAAATTTCAAAATCATTCCAGTTCATTCCAGATGTTCCAAATAATCATTCAAGTTCAGATTCCATTTATTTGTTCTCAATTGCGCCATCTGTCGGTCAGGAGCTGAAACAGACTAGTCCTTCTTCCCGCAGACGCCAGGGGGCAGTGCCGGGTTTTCTGGTTGTGTTTAACTCTAAGAAGAAGTGCGAACAACGTGCGAACCATGCCGAAATCAAAGAGGGATAAAAAAGGTATGCAGAAACTTCTTTATTGTATTTATTTCCTTTTTACATCTGATTTCTATGTTGTTTATTACCGTCCAGCTTTCAGTTCTAGCGCCCTAAATGGTTAAAATGAAACAAGACACATGTGTTAAAGTGTTGGGTAACATGGGATCTCTCCTAACTGTTAGTATCTACTTTAACAATCCTCAGATTGATACTGTCCTCCCTGATCTGACATTCAGGCCAATCACTTCTCTTGCTAACCTGCAGATTCTCTGTAAACCCATTGGGAAGGTAGCCTGGAGGATCTGTTTTTATTGTGTTACTTCTTTGCCTCACTCTTCTTTATCCCTTTACTCTCTCTCTCTCTGCAGTGTCCTTGACAAAAACAGCCAAGAAGGGGCTGGAAGCAAAGCAGAACCTGATCGAGGAGGTCAGTGGGTGAATTATTATTTTTTTCCATTTTTAGGTAATTTTACATAAACTACAAGACTGGAAACCATTTCTAACCCCATCCCACCATCTCCCCCCAATTCAGCTGAGAAAATGTGTCGACACGTACAGATACGTGTTCATCTTCTCAGTGGAAAACATGAGGAACAGCAAGCTCAAAGACATCAGAGCGGCTTGGAAACACAGTCGGTGAGACATGCTGCAGCTGCTGAGCAGAGCGGTGTTGGGGATGTGTTTTGGGGCAGACGTAAGTGTGTTGTAATCTAACGTGTGTTGTTCTATGCAAGTTTCTTTTTTGGCAAAAATAAGGTGATGATGATCGCGCTTGGGAAAGGACCCACTGATGAGTACAAGGATAATCTGCACAGGGTACGGGATTGTCTGATTGATTTTTCACAACCTGTATTTCAGCTTTCCTGGTGTGGTGGGTGGGATAATTGGATTGTCTGCTTTGTAGGTCAGCAGGTTTCTGAGAGGAGAAGTGGGCGTCTTGTTCACCAACAAAACCAAGGAGGAGGTACAAGAGTAAGTGCAAATAAAGATGTAAAAAGCACATTATTGTTGCTGTTGGAGCACATTTCTTAAATTGTGCAACTGATGGGCTTTAAGAGGCATTACTGCCAAAAACTATTTAAAGAAATAAATATATATTATAGTAACATAACATCTGTAGGTTTTACAAATAACCCTGGGTGGTGGTGGTTTAGTGGTAGGGTACTTAACTATGGACCTATGGATCAAGAGGCCACAGATTTGAATCCCACCTCTATTACTACCAACATTGGGTTCTTTGGGTTATCCTGAGCAAGACCCTTAACCCTGAGCTGCTCCAGGGGGACTGTCCCTGTAATTAGGACATGGAAGTCGCTCTGGATAAAAGTCTGCTAAATGCCTCAAATGTAAAAACAGTTGAACACAGAGTCATACCCTTTAGCATAGGGAGACCGAAACATTCTATTCCATTGTACACTGAATTACGATGTTTTGTGATTTTCACATATTGGTTAAATCCAAAGCCAGTAGTTATATTTTTGGCAATTTTCGAATGCCAAAATGATTCCCATATTATTTTGGATACAGAGTTGATTAAATCTGGATAAAGAAGGCATGGATTGTCCGCATTAGATGTTTGTGCTAAATCTTAGTCTCTCTTCGTTCTCTTGTGGACTTTTGTGGTTTGCTGTAAGTTAATGCATTAAGTGTTTGTATCCTTCAGATATTTTAACAGTTTTAAAGAGATGGATTACGCCCGGTCTGGTAATATTGCACAGATGGCAGTGACCTTAGATGAAGGGCCACTCGAACAGTTCACACACTCTATGGAGCCTCAGCTCAGACAGTTAGGACTTCCCACAGCTCTCAAAAAAGGTAATTTTATTATTTTTAACCATTGGAATTGTACGAAATCAAAATGGTGGTTGAACCAAAAACAAATTTACACCAAATGTAATGACTGCCAAGTCGTTATATACTGATAATTGAACATCAGGCACAAAATAAGTCTTAAGTGTAGCTCTGAAGTACTGGAAGCTCATACTTTACACATACTCATATGTGTAACATACTTTACGTGCTCCAGGCTCAAATCATCTCACATTCCCAACTTTGTTAAATTATTAAATAATTTCAAATAGACGTGTTTATGTGGTTTGTAAAACTGACACGGTTATAAATGGACAAAATGGAGACTTCTGCTGTTTTAGCGATACAGCACATTTGTTCATTTTTATAGGTACCAAAATATCATATTGTCAAATCTAAGTCTTTATTAGCTAATTTACCTGGCATTGTTTAAGTCAAATTGGTGTCACTAATGTTCTACTGTATTTTTTTAAATTTGACTTGCTGCTTGTATGTACAAATGAAGAAGCAAATGTCAAAAATGACAATGTGTTCAGCTACATTTGAGAAAATTGAGTAAGTGAGATTTGTTACTGGATTGCCGATTAATACGGATTTAACACTAGCTGCTTTTAATAATCTATCTGATCTCAAAACTGCATGGCTGGATTATCTGAACAAATGGTGTGTGTTGTATTTGCAGGAGTGGTGACGCTATTAAAGGATTATGAAGTGTGCAAAGAAGGGGATACGCTCACGCCTGAACAGGCTCGTATTCTGGTAGGTTGGATGGACATCATAGGCTTCAGTATTACACAAGTGTTACGATGTTATACAACACAATAGCAGGCACTGTGGGCTTCTTAAGCAATAAAATGAATAGGTTACATGATTTCTTTACGTGTAATGTATCATATCTTTTCAGGGTTTATTTATGAAAATAAAAAAACGGGATATTAGGCCTGTTGTTGTAATTCATGCATCTGTATTAACTTGGAATTAAACTTGCCACATGACAAAAAGCACCAGCATCCCATGTCACTTGTGAAAGTGAAAATGTACTCTGAGAAAAGTGCTGGTTAGGGAAAGTTAGGGGTCCTTTTAAGTAGATGGAGCATTTAAAAAGATGCCTGTGTCCATTTTTCTCAGAAACTCTTTGGGATGGAAATGGCTGAATTCAAAATAGCCCTGAAGTGTATGTGGAACTCTGAGTCTGGAGACTTTGAGATGTTGGCGGCTGATGAAGAGGACAACCAGCAAAAAGATGATGATGAGGAGGAGGATGATGATGATGATGATGGGGAATGAATAAAGTAGAGAACTAAGCAGGCACTGGACTTTCCTCTTGGACATTTTAATTCACCTTGTGCAAACTGATGTGCAAACAGGTTGTATTTTTCATGTCTTCATGACCCAGCAAACTGAATTTTGTACATTGCTGTATTGAACAGGGGTTTTGACTCCTCCTGTAACTATGTTGTTAAAATAAGACAGTTTGTGTGGTTTTCGTTAAGCTTAAATATGCAAGTTTTCATACACAATTCTGTTTCCATGTATAAATAAGCAAATATACTTTGGAAAATGTACCATCTGTATTTATTATACATCAGATTATTATACAGTCATTTTTATAAAAATAAGTGTTCATTTTAAAGGATATCTTTAAGATAGGTTTGTTTTTGCTTTGATTCAAATTCCCCAAGAGAACAACTGATTCTGGGTGGAAAAACAATTATAGAACCAAAAACAATCACTTAAATGGTTGTTCACCTGATAACTGAGAATTGAAATGATTTTTCTAAAAATATATATTTGAAGGGCTCAGTATCCAAGGTTAGTTTAAGTGGTCAGTGTCTAACGGAAGTAGCTGGGGCACTCATGTGCCACCAGATCCCAACCCTGCTTGAAGGCTTCAACAACTTCTTGCTTTAGAGGACCTTCTTCAGCTGCTATTAGGTTCTCCTTAAGCTGCTCCATGGTGGACATCCCGATGATGACTCCATCACCAAGATCACCCTGAAAATACCAGACTTCTCAGATGCAGGAAAAATGCGTTTCAATAATTAAAAAGGTCAATGGCACACATGAGGACATTTTTTACAGCTTGTACATGCTTTATAGAAATAAATGCAAAATAATTTACAATACAATCATTTGTATTTGAGCTTGAGGTCACCCTGTCAAGATGAGCTGAGGTACAAATGGAACGGAGAAATGAAGCTTAATATAACATCTCTAACAACAACCTACTGAGAATGCTTTGCACTAGAGCATAGGTTGAAATATCGGTTTGAGGGTTTGATGGCGTTTAGCGATAAGGAAACCAGTAAGATCCGGCCCTGATGTCTCTCACCTGAGTGGTGGTGGTGCTGCTGCTGCTGAAGCATATCTCGGTTCTCACAGGGTGTAAGGTGGAGAACACCCTGGACAGGTTGTCAGTCTACTTGCTTTCAGGCAACAGCACATACCAGTGTGCCACCATGCCGTCCGAATATGCAGAATACTGGAGCTCTATCACTCCAATTTTACTGCTCTATAGTCCAGCATAATGGCCTTGTATGCCTCTAGTATACCCCAGAACATTAGAATCAATTTTTCTGTGGAGATTATTGATTTCTTCTTTATTGTTTGTGTGCAACTGAACACCTGTGCAATGGGGCAACTTTGAATAGCCAAATCCAATGGATATAAGGGCTGTAGTGATACCTTTGAAGATGGTGCCTCTGATTTTATCCCCATAATTTGTTTTAAAATAAAAAAAAAATCCATTAAAACCATAGTCTTGTTAGAGTTAGATATCTTAAGTTCATACTAGAAAACGGTTATCCTTGATGCTGATTGTTTTTAAAATGGAAGAAATCTTACGTTTAACTGAGAGTGATGATACATCCACCTAATAGCAGCTGAGGTTAAGGTTGGTTTCTGTGAACCATATGCTGCCGTAAGAGCATTCAGGACTCCATCTATGGCATAGAAATGACTCTCTTTCCAGTACCTGAAACAATCAAAAACAAATGTTGAGAACAGTGTTTATAAAGGCTTTGGACAAACGAGCCATGATAAACGACTCTCAGCCTCATCAATCCAGACCCTTGTTACATTAAGCTGTCCCAGCTAGAACATATTGTATATCAGGGATGAACTAGTGGTTAGGGAGTTGCCCCCGCATCGGAAGATTGTGGGTTTCATTCCCTCAACAGAAGGTTGCTCTGAGGTACCCTTGAGCAAGGTACCGTCCCCGTCACTGCTCCTCGGGTGCTTTCAATAGCTGCCCCTTGCTGCACGGTGTTTGTGTGCATGGGTTAAATGCAGAGGTCTGGGGTAGCGGTGGCCTAGTGGTTAGGGAGTTGCCCCGCATCGGAAGATTGTGGGTTCGATTTCCTCACCAGTAGGTTGCCCTGAGGTACCCTTGAGCAAGGTACTGTCCCCATATTTTATATGTAGGGAACGCCATCAATGAAATCAAATTCTGATACCATAACTCTGTGTGTCAGGCCAATTTTATATAGCATCAAATAGGTAATTGTGCATTTCAACCTGTGGAGATGTTTATCATAATGTGTTTAAGTTTTTGCTATTTTAGATTAAATGTTAGAGTGGATGAGATTCATACCTGCATCACATTCAGAATTCTCTGCCTATATCAGACCAACCCTGATAGCTTTTTTTTCAGATTAATGCTATTTCTATGTTAATATTTTTGCAGAGCATTAACAAAAGTGCTATTTTAAAACCCAGTGGCTGCTTAAGCGCAGAGAACAAGCTTTATTAATACCTGTCTCTGTAAGCAGCAGCCCAGTTATTTCCAAAAAAGCGTCCAGCAGGCTGGCTTCCTTCTTTATCCGCATAATGATACTTCCCAGTGAGCAGACCTCCTGCACGGACAAAAAAAAAAAAGAGTCCAGATTAGTTAAACAAATTCTCAGACAAAAGGTTGCGATAAAATATGTCAAAAGCGCTGTACCTGCAAGAGGATTGTATGCATAAAAACGAATGCCAAAGTGTCGCAAACACGGAAACAGTTCAGTTTCCACTTGCCGTGTGGTAGCATTGTACATGCCCTTTAAAGACAGAAGGATTTAAAATACACAGATTAAAATGTGTACTTCTTCATATTACTTTGCAGAGGTGCTTTAACATATATATGGCCTTTTCACCTGGTAAACTGTGGGAAGCACCCAATTGTTGTGTTTGCAGATGCAGTAGATTTCAGCCACTTCCCAGGATGCATAGTTTGATAGACCGAGCTCCTTGAACTTTCCCTGGTTACAAAAAAAAAGTGGAATATTCATTCAAAAGGATCTGTAAAATACAATAATATTTCACAAATAGAGGGGTGATGGTGTAGGGAATGGCACATCAGGGGGTCGAACTCTTAAATCCCTATTTCAACTGGACAACCCAGAGGCATACTTTGAAAATATATTTAATATTTTAATTTTATACTTAGTCAGCAATGATTTAGAGTCTTAATTTTGCATGAACTGAAATTACAAAAACCTAAAATCTTAGTAAAAACCCAGATCTTTTTAGTAAGTACATCCACAGAACATAAATAAATACTCCTGCTCAAAATACTATGTTGTGAATAGGACCTTTCAGTCTAGGCTATGGGAATTTGGGGAAATTACACAAATGCTTTTCTTGTATGAATTAGGAAGTCAGATCAAGATGGGCTTTCAAAGTTTTTGGCTCTCATTTTTGGTCCACTCCTTGCATCTGACTGGCTCTAAACATTCTTAAAGAAGTGTGACCATCTTTACAGAGAAAGGCAGGCACTATCCAAAGAAGAGCTTCCTCCAAGAAGCCTAAGAGAGGCTGTGTTAAGCAAATTTTTACTTTTAGGCTCATTAGAATAATACAAACTCTTGTTGTATTATATAAACCATTTACATGTATGTTTGCCTGTGTTCCAATAAATCACTGTACATACTGTCTCATTTTCCCAACAAACAAAGAGATGAAGTATGGTTCAAGACTTTTGGACAGTGCGGAATAGGATCCTTTAATATAGGCCATGATGAGTTGTGGTTTGCTAGGACTCGGTTACCTCTTTGTGGAGCTCATTGCAGGCCTGCAGTGTGTCCTGAATTGGGTTCTGATGATCAGGGGCATGCAGGTAAAAGATGTCCACGCTCTCCATGCAGAGCCTCTTTAGAGAGGTTTCCAGTTGAGAGCGCACGCTTTCTGGCTTCAATGTCTTGCCTTCCCAAGGGTTTGCTTTGGTGGCAATTCTAACTGGGAAAATAGGAAGGAAAAAGACATTAAGAATCTCTCCTTTTGATTACCTGTTCAGTTGGAATTTAATGAATGATGGATGAAATCATTGCCGAATAACTGCAAACCCTGGTCAATAAGCTATTCCATGGATAATCAGTTTTAAACTTGGGCACCAGGATTAAGCAGAGTTAGGTGATTTCAGTGCTTTAAGTTTTTATCCCTTAAAATATCCATTTTGATTAAATAAGGAAAAAAACTGCTTTATCTTTTGCTTCCTGGTTTAGCATCAGGTAAAACCCAGACTTGAAAGTGACTGTTCTTGTCATTGTGAGTACACGGCACGACACACAGTGAACCACAACGAAATTACAGCTCTGCATTTTACCCATGCACAAAACACAAGCAGCAGGGGGCAGCTATTGAAAGCGCCCAGGGAGCAGTGATGGTAATGGTACCTTGCTCAAGGGTACCTCGGGGCAACCTTTTGATCCGGGATTCGAACCCATGATCTTCTGATCTTGGGGCCCTAACCACCAGGCCACAGCTGCCCCCGATGATGTATCATCATTGTTTCTTCTGTACAAGCTGGTTAGTTAGCTAATAGTTAGCATTTCTACTAGAAAAAGTAACAAAAAATTGCATCCAAAAAAATGAATTCAGTCAATTCCTGCTGTGCTACAGCATACATCGACTAACAATAATAAAATGTTCATTATTAGGTTTAATAATGATTGAGAAAAACAAAACAAAAAAAAAAACAAACAAAAAAAACTGTTGGACATCAACTCTCCAGGACAGGCCCTGGAAAAAATGCCCTGTTGTAGTTTACAATAAAACACTAGTAGTGATCACGCACACTATAGACAGTGGGCTGCAGGGGCAGTTGCCCAGGGGCAGTTGCCCAGGGGCAGTTAGGGGGTTAGGTGCCGAAGATTACTTCAGCTGTAGAGGCTGGAGTTGGAAAGTGTGTTCGCCCACGCTCTTCCTGCTGGTCCAGGGAATCGAACCAACAACCATTCAGCTGCAAAACCCCCAATTTTTACCGCGATGTCTTCGGTGGCCAGGTGGACTAGGCCCCATATCCTTAAGGCTGTGGGATCCTGAACCAGTAGATTAGCCTGATGTACCTTAGAGTACCTCTACGTCCTGCTGAACTGGGTGTATGGTTTAAATGCACAGAAGCTGTTTATAGTGGTTGACTCTTCTTCACAATGACAATCACGTTCACATTTAAAGTTTGACTGTAAATGTCATAGCAGAACAATGAAGAGAGAATTCTCTGTAAAAATCATGGTCAGTGTTTAATCACTGACCATATCACGATGCATTATAAAAGACTGAGAAAAGAACATTTTTATCACAATAACAGGCGATAACATCATGTCTGCAGTGTTTCTGACACATCTCGGTGGATTTTTCTTGCTGGTCCCTGTACTCAGGTCAGGTGGACCATGTGACTGGGGAGTTTTACTAAAGTTACAAACTTCACGCAGGACTGTGAAGGAAGACCTCTGATCCTTTTGGCCCAATGACTGGAGCATCGAAAGTGAGGGCAGCTCCTTTTCCAGGATATTTAAAGTTGTCCTCGTGGGTTAGACGGTCAGGGCTGTTTTGCAGGAGCTGTCATCTCAGGCTTTACCTGTCTTGGGGAGTTGCATGGCTCCTATAATGCTCTCTGCCTGTCCGTCTGTGTACATGAATGCGGTGTCCAGCTCGCGGTGGCCGCGCTGCAGGAACTCGTGCACCATTTTACCACTCAGATCCGCGTCCGCGCGACCCCCGAACGCCATCGAGCCCAGGAGTGTAGCCGGTACCTTGCCTTGGCCTGTGGGACACGAAGACATGCTGACACACTGCGGTTTAAGGGCAGGAATGAGTCTTAACGGCGCGGCGTGCAGGCCTGATCTCACTGCACTGAGCATAGCGACGCAAACAGCGACGCAAACAGCGTGAACTGAGGAACCGTGTGAAAAGTGCGCTCTTTGGGAATAAACGTAAAGTGGGCAGACTGTGGCAGGGAAGTCCATTTGGTTTTTCTTTTAAGATGGACTTTAAACTGGTCGAAGTTCAAAGGGTTAGGCCATTTTCGAAAAACAAATAAACACCCCCCTTAGCCACTACACAGATTCGATGACAGGCGAAGGTTGGGTGATGTTTACTCCCTCTCCCCAACTTTACATGTTGTTCCTCTGGTGGCCACACGAGGTCAGCAAAACACAAATAATCTCTTTACTGAAGCCTTTCTTTACTATGTCCAGTTAATTATTTCAAATATTTTGTGAAATGACGTAGCAACAAAACGATATGATTTTAAACATTAATGTTTTTTTAAGAAATAAATGTTATATTATATTTTTTAATCAATTACCAATACAGCTTTAATCATCAAAGAGGAATTTATGAAAACTAATTTAATTAGGCATACAATTTGTTTAAATTCAATAATTTGACTTAAAAAGTACTTAAAACGTTTTGTTTGATTTTTTCTTAATATTTTATATTTTTTTGTTTTAAGAGCAATTTATCAGTAATTAATTGATCTATTTTTAAATGTAAAAAATTTAATATATTCTAGTTTTCTATCTGTTTGGTTGCCTTTATGCAGTATCTGAGGTGCCAATGGATTTTCTTTCCAAAAGTGTCAACATGCACTAGGCTAACTTATAGGACAAACTACATAAATCCAGTCGATAATTTACTAAATTTGAACAAAATATTTAAGACTGCCAAAAAAACAAGACAAATAATGTACTTTTTTCATTGTAAACCTATAGTATACATTTAAATGCTTAAATTCCAATTTTCAGTAAAAAAAAAAACCTGTCTGTATTGTGTATACTAACCTAATTAAATTGTTGGGTATGAATTTTAGCTAACCATGAGCTCTTCTGAAATCATGTAGTTGGTTTGAAGTACAGGAGGTGACAGTGATTCCAGTCTAAGTTCTGTCAGGGTGACACGTAGAGGACAATATGAAAGTGAAAGTGAAAGCGACAACCCTCGTCATTGCGAGGTCACAGCACAGCACACCGTGAACCACAACGAAATTGGACCTCTGCATTTAACCCATGCACTCAAACACCGTGCAGAAGGGGGCAGCTATTTAAAGCGCCTGGGGAGCAGTGACAGGGACAGTACCTTGCTCAATGGTACCTCAGAGCAACCGACTGGTGAGGGAATCAAACCCACAATCTTCCAATGCAGGGGCAACTCCCTAACCACTAGGTTAGAGTACTTTACCTTGATGGGTTTATTCGGCTCTGCCTAACAGTTACTATAATTAACTGCATAAGAATGTCTGAATCAGTCTTTAAAAAGATCAACCCCAAAGTTTACAGGTCATTCAAAAATCAAGGCATCTGTTTAAACAACCCAATTTTTTTGGTTTCAGTACAGGTTCAGTTACATTTATGATTTGATCCATGAGTACAGTATCTATTGTTTTTCATCAGAACAGACCAGAAAGTTGAAAAAAATGTTTCCTTTTTTTCTGTGATACAATTAAAATTGATTGCTCATTGATGGATTACAGCCTGTTTAGTATACAACTCTACCAATTCAGGCTGAGCCTATAATGACTAAGGACCTAGAATTCTTTAGGCTCCTTGTTGGATGAGATACCAATCAGAACATTTACATAAATCAGTTTTAAAGGCATCGTGGATGTGGATATGAATGGTCATGCAGAAATTAACTGTAACTGTTTTGGAACATTAAATCACCACTAAGAGGAGCCAGACAGTAAAGATATAAGCCCTTTTAATATATTACCATCTTGTGCTAGGACAAATGTTGACACTGCCTTTCAGTCCAATTCAGTATGGTGTGTAAATAAACTTTAGCATCAATCAAAGTATAACACACCTTATAGGTAGGATACTTGCCTATGGACCTATGGCTCAAGAGGTCCCAGGTTCGAATCCCACCTCTAGCACTACCAACACTGGGTCCCTGAGCAAGACCCTTAACCCTGAGTTGCTCCAGGGAGACTGTCCCTGTTGGGACATGGAAGTCGCTCTGGATAAGAGCATCTGCTAAATGCCATAAATGTAAATGTAAAATGCTAAATAAATGATCTCCCGGCAGTGGTTAGGGCGTTGGCCGTATGATCGGAGGAGCGGGGGTTCTAACCCCTTCCCAATAGGTTGCTCTGACGTACCCTTGAGCAAGGTGCCGTCCCCGTCCCGCTCCTCCCTGCGATGGGCTGGCGACCTGTCCAGGGTGCGTCCCCCGTCCTCGCCCTGTGTGCGCTGGGATGGACACCAGGACTCCCCCGCAACCCCGTTTGGGACAGGCGGCAGAAAATGGATGGATGGATGATCTCCCTGGGGGACAAGACAGCAAACTGCTGAAAAAAAACATAAGCACTTGTCTAATTTGCCCATAACTGCTTCAGTAATCCCCTGCAGATCTGGAACATGGATATTGTATGTGTTCTATTAAATCTGAGAACATGCCAGTGGTTCAGCTTAATGGGAGAAGCCTTCTGGAATGGAAATGTTTTGTTGCATTGGGATTTGGCTCTTGCCGTCATTAAAGGAAATATGGCTTCTGCTTTGTGTCAAAGAAATGTTTCACTGGATCTGTGAGTTAAAGCTGAAGTGCAGGTGGGTCAAGCAGCAGGCCAATATTTGAGAAAAAGAGAAAAATGTAGTCAAATATGGTTTAACAAACAACAGTTCAGGCATACATCCCTCTGAGAATGAAGCAGGACCGGAGTTTGAAGGAACTGAGCTTCTTCCCAGATAATCTATAAGAGTGATCAATGACAGCATGTGTTTAAACCTGTCATTGTTGCACATGTTGGGTTCTTACATGGAATAATGTAACCAAAATAATAAGGATTTGTGTTAGGTGCATGTTTAGGTTGCTATTTAGCTAGTCAAGGTGTAGAAAACAATTTAAGTCAAAATTGCTGATGAGCAAAAATTGCTGCAACTAATTCTTCACAGTTCTGCAATACTTTCTGCTTTATTCATAGTATTTCTAGATAAAGCATGTACTGTAAATTATGACTCAGAGTTTTTTTTACTGTATACTGCAAGTAATTCAGAACTATTCTAACTACAGATGAAATATTATGTGGATGTTTTAATGATTTAAAGGACCAGTTCTTCTCACATTTTTTTAAAATGAGTTGTTTGAATTGGGGGTGTTATGTAACAATATTACACTGATTGTGCTGCAAAAAACAGCCCATTCAGAATTAATTATTATTGTGGCGTCAACTCCCTCCCTTTCTCTCCTTACATATACAGTCATTACACAAGTCAGCCTTCAACAATATGTTTTAAACCATATTGCATATCTCACTAGTAGAATGTAATTACAAGTGTTTTTTTCCATGTCATGTAGCCCGATCAATGATCAGGTAGAAGAAGCTTTATTCACTCTGCCTCCTGTATGAGAGCTGAGTGCTTTTAATTGAGCACTTTAAGTCCATGTTACTGGGCTCACCAAATTCAGCACTCATAAGTATTGATCTGCATAAGTGGATGTTTGTTACGCTTGACATTGTACAGTGAAACTGCTGACAGCTCTTGAAAATCTCATTTTACTTCACTTAATAGATGTAGTACTTTTATAAAAAGCGGATATAGTATTCTCCAAAAGTACTGGAACAGCAAAGTAAATTCATTATTATTATTTTTTGCTATGATATTTGGGTTTGAGAAGATTAATATGAATTTTGAGAATTTTAGAAGCTTTAATTGTCAGGCAGATTTTGAGTGGCCAAAATACTGGGACAGAAAGCACTAGAGTAAATTAATGCAAATGACATTTAATATGCATTTGCACACATTACTGCATCAAGCCTGCAACCCACTGACTTCATTAAATTCTTGGTTTCCTTTTTAGCTAGGGTTTACTAGGCCTTTATTCCTGATCTTTTTTTTATTTCCAAATCTAACTGCTGATGAGTGGTCTGCATCTGGTGGTTTGGCCTTATTATTTCTGCACTCCAAGTCACAAAATGACTTGTGAAAACTCCATCTGTCTGGTGGAGGTTGTTCATGATGTTACTTTATATTCCTTTAAGGATTTTCTTTTCTGCTATCACAATTTTTCATCAGATGTTGTTGTTTTCCTTAACCAACCCATTCTGTGCCTGTTGTTTGGTACAGTAGTTTCCTTCTTTTTCAGGAAATTGTAAATAACAATACTGGCTATGCCAAATTTTTAAAATGAAAACTACAGCTTCAGCAGCTATTTACAGTTAATAAATCACACTATGAGGACATACCTGTGAAATAAATAAAACCTCTCAGCCCCTTATGTTCTCGTCCATTTGCTCACTTGAAAAACTGGATGGTCAGATACAAAAGATGACATGTTCTATAAAATTAAACATGCCTATGTTCATATTACCAGGAAATAAAATCGGATCTGATCTAGTATCATTAAAACTGAAAGATCTCATTACATACCCAAAACCAATGCACTGCTCTTTCTTCTGGATTTGTTTTCCCACAAATGTTGTTTGCTCTGAAGCATATTAATGATTAATTGAATACCAAAAACTGTGTAAGGTTAATTACCCATCATTTCCTCAAAACCTTTCCCATATGTGTTTCCACAGAATGTGCATGCCTTCAAAACTCTCACATGTCTTGCAATATCAGTAGCTGTTTTTTTAGCTGCATTTTAGCTGATTGCCTTCTAACCATGGAAGGAGGTGTTGAACCTTGACTGGCATTGACCCTTGATATTTGAACCACTGCATGCTTTGCATGCTTCTTCACCAGCATTTGTAATGCCTGAAGACCTTCGTTTCCAGCTAGCGTGAGGCTTCCTCTCCTTTTGCAATGTACTTTTGAACCTGACAGTCTCTTCCACTGACTATTAGGAACTTTAAGCCTGCATTAAGTTCAGCATTCAGATCAGGTGCAGAAGAAGGACTACCATGCCAAACAGATAGTAACTCACATCTTCACTGAGCTCTCTGAGGTGATGCTTGGTCTCTGAGGTGATTTTATTTGTCATTTTAGGTGATATCTGGTGTCGGGGTGAAAGGTGGTCCATTTCTGAGGTGTTATTAGATCTCTAATGTGATATTTGGTCATTTTCTGAGGTGATGTTTCTGTCCTCCAATGTGATATTTTGTCTCTGAGGTGATATTTGTTCAGTGAGGGGAACTGCCATTTTCTGAGTTATTTTTGGGTGTTTTCTGTTGACTGAGGTCAAATGTGGTCAGTTTCAGAGTGATATCTGACGTTTAAGGTAATATTTGGTCTCTAACGTGATATTTAATCACTTTCTTAGGTGATGTTTGGCCCCTGAGATGATATTGGGTACATTTCTGAGGTGATATCTGGGCTCTATTGTGAAATTTTGTTTCCAAAGTGAATTTTGGTCTCTGAGGTGGTATATTGTTAATTGTAATTGCCATACAATTGGACTATTTTCTGGGGTTATGCCTGGTGTCTTAGCTATTTGGTATTTAGTGTGATATTTGTTTGTTTTTATTGTGATATTTGATCCCAGTGTTGATATTTGGGCATTTTCTGAGGTGATATCTGGTCCCTAATGTGATATTTGGTGCTCTAAAACATATTTGGCTTCAGTGGTTTCTGCGCGTAAAGTCTCTGAGATGATATTCAATGTATCTCTTATTTGTAACAACACTGAAGTAACATCAAGCTCGCGCGCGCGCGCACGCGTGCGTGTGTTAACTGATTTTCGGTGGTGTGGGACTCCCCTTCCCATCCATCCCCACTGCTGAATTCCGCAGCTCCTCACACTCTTGGGACGCTGAAGCATGGAGTTAATCTCTTTCCCCTTTTAGACATTTTAATATTTCTCCATGAAGATCTTCGCCAGGGTCTTTCTTGGCCACTCTCATCGACCTGAGAGGATGGATGTGATCATTGCACCTTTACTAATCATCCTAATTAGAGAAATTCACGCAACAGCCCATTATGGAAAGGGTCTCCTGCCTTACATGTGAGTAATCATCTTTTTCTCATCGTTTTGACGTAAGTTTGCTGAAGATCCTCGATTTCTCACTAGTTTCTGCATTATAAAGGCCACTTTGGGAACTAACTGAGATTTCGCTTTAAAGGTGGCGATGTTACAACCTAAAGTGAGTGTCAGTGTCAGTCATGTGGAAGAATATAACACGAATAAGTCAACATCTGAGTTACCTTTCACTGTAAACTAACTAACTCGATTTAACTAGTCTATTTGGACATTATTTCAGACTGCTACTTCACAAGAAGTTTCCGTTCCACCTTAAATGGTGTAGCACCAGAATGGAACTGCCACACCATTTAAGGTGGAACGGATAGCTCGAGCTCGAATAAGAACAGAGTTCTGCTGCTGGGATCTTAATTTAAGATATAATCAGCCTGTCAGAGAGTTCAGTAAAAAGTGCAACAGCAGAAGGACCAGTAGCCTACATGTGCTTTCTGAGGGTTTACATGTAATATTGTGGCAAAACTTTTTTTAAATTCATAAAAAACACATCTCTCCTCTAAACGCCTGGTTCCATTTACCACCACTATGAACAAATCTGACTCTGTAGGGGACTTTAGGAGGGATTTCACATCAAACCAACTGTGAATGGCTTTGTTTGCTTCCTAACCATTGAATTTTTTCATGTAACTCATCTGTAGCATATAGGCACCTCAAACAATTCACAGTGTTTGAAAACCTCATCACTTTAAAGGTTTAAAATACTTACAGACAATGTCAGACAAAAATCTGGTTTCTTCTTAGTGATTTATCACTTTACAATCTGCTGATCTGTTTCAGTGGAAGTCAGCAAAAAGATATTTTATTCCAGATATTTTATTCTAGTGTGTAAAGGGCAGCTGATGTTTCCAGATTAGGAAAAAATAATGCTGAAGTGGAACTGCAACGTCTGAAAGCAACATTATAACTGAAGCTAAACCCCATAGAACTATCTTCTTTTATAAGTGTAATTTAAATGAGTTTCTCACTTAAGTGTTCTTTTATGTACAAGGAAATGCATAAATGCTAAATTCTATGGCCAGTGTGTGATACAGATGTTAAAAAACTGAGCTGAAACCAGGTAGAATAGCAAATTTGTCATACTTCTACCATGGTCGGTTGACAGGTAGGATCTTGCAGAATGTTACTGTGAAGATGTGAATCATAAGGTGCTCAGATGTAACAGCAGTGAGAGATCACTCATAGACCAACTGTGACTCATCGATCCCATAAGCAGCCCACTCTCTAACACACTGTCTGTTCATGTGTGTTCTCTGGCAGGCCAAATGTGTGCTCGGAAAGGGAGGTGAAACTGGTGGCTCAGATGCAGCCCTGTATCCAGGCCTTTACCCGCATGGTCAAAGTTTGGAAGCAGGGATGTCAGGGACAGAACTGGTGCATGGGCTATGAGAGGAGGTAGGACCATACATCTGTACATCCATCCATCCCTTCTGTCATCCACCCACCTGTATTAAGATACAGTGTTATATAAATAAAATTTTAAATGTTATATACATTTTGCTAATACTTTTCAAATGCAACGACATATTAATATAGGTACATACATTTATATTCAGATTCAAATATTCAGATTTTGTATCGAGTGACATTATTCCCTTGTTCCAATGAGCGATAAGAGAGAAATAATAAAAAACATTCTGTATATACCCAGTTATGCCTTAGTGCTCTGACATTGGTGTTAAATTAACAAAAAAAAAAAAAACATCTATAACTGTAACATTTTATTCTGTTTCCTTTTGGCACAAGACCTTTGAATAAATAACAATGATTTTCTGAATGACTAAATAAGTTGAAGCACTTGACAAGGAGCACATGATATTAGAATGTTTTCCTTTTATCATCCCAGGTGTACTCAAACAGTTTTTCCCCATCAGTTATCATCGTGCAAATAACATGCCTAAATCATCAAACTCTCTGAGGTTTCTGACATGCTGATATTTAGAATGGACAAATATGCAAACGAAGTGCAGACTCTAAATGTATTACTACTACTGCTGTTAGTTACGCAACGTGTCCATTTCTACAGTCTCTTTAAAATCAATTGTTTTTGTACATTTTTACAAATGTGTCTACATGTAGACCAAACAAACTCATGAAGCGTGAAAGCCATAACACACTGGGCATGCAGTGTTCCATTCTGCATTGTAGTGGCACATAGTGTAGCTTCGAATAACAGAGGCAGTATCAGCTAGGATGTGTCACACTGTGAGCACAGATAAAAGAGAATTTACCTTCATTTGAACACTGTATTTCTATACTTTTGATATAATACCAGTTGAAAGAGACATTGTGCATCTACTTTAAATGGTTACAAATATTTGGACCCAGAGCAATGAAGACCTCCCTTCTGTAGTAGCTTTAGGGATTTATTGGATTTTTTTGGGCCAAACTGTCAATGAGTTTCACTCAGAGCTGTCCAAAATGTTTTCCACCACTAGAATATTGGATTTAAGGATCCTCCAGTTTCTTTTTGCTTATACTTTGTTCATTTGTACGTTGTAATCAAAGCCTTTACATCTTTCCTTATGACCCTAAAGTGCAAGGTGTAGCCACGTTTTCCAAGAAAAGCTGCAATTTGACAGGCATGTCCAATAGATCCAAGTAAACCCCTAAGGTAAGAGTCTTGTGCTCACCCTGTGTCCTCATGACCACCCCCAACCCCCTCCCCTACACAGGGAAGTTCCTTGGTGCCTTGCACGGGCCCGCTTTCTCTGTGTACTTAGCTTGATACTGAGCTGAGCCCTGCTTTTAGGAGCCACCAGTCCTGCAATTACTTCCCATAAACAAAGACTTGTGAGCAAGGTGTAATGCAGCCAGGCTCCAAGAGCTCCAAACTACAGGGCCAGTCGCTCTGCTTTGAACGCATGCCTGGGTCTCATGCTTTGGGAAAGCAACATAAAAGGGTGGAGGGTGAAAAATGTTTTGCTAATTACACAGTGTTTGTGTTTTTTGCCTTTTACACACTGAAACTCAACCACAAACATTACTCATGGCCCAAGTCTCTCAATTGCAGGCTACCCACAACAGTGACCTGGGGCTAGTGGTGAAGTTCCCTTTACACGTTGAGCCCATAATAAGATAGGCTTTAAATCAAAGTACTCTTATGTAGAAGCTGATGAATGAGCTACATGACTGGAGAGTGAATCATTATTAATAGTGTGTGATGGGATAAGGCGGCTGAAGTTATGTTTAATGTGATTAGTAGAAAATACTAAAGGATCTATCTTTTGTTGCAGAACGGCTTACTACACCGCATACAGACAAGTGTATCGGCAGGATTACCAAACAGTACATAAGTGCTGCCCAGGATGGTCACAACTTAATGGGGAAGCTGGTTGTCTATATCGTAAGTACCTTGTTTTTTTAATTATGGGTTTAGTCATGACAACTGTTCACATTTTTGTTATATTTCATGTAAATACTTCATCATACCAGAAATGGATCATATTGCTCATTCATGGGGATTGGACTGCCACAGCGAAAAGCCTTATCTCAAATATCAAATCAAATGTAATATTTCAGTGTAAATGTAATATATATATATATATATATATATATATATATATATATATATATATATATATATATATATATATATATATATATATATATATATATATATATATAAAAATGGTTCATCAGCTGACGTCAGTTTATGTGGAAACTAAAAAAATGGAATCAAAAGGTTTCAAAAGTATTGTCAAAGCAGTTTGGATGATCATCTACCTAGCTCTCACTGAAGAGCCAGAGATTTACAAGATATATACCCTAGATAAATCTGTGAAAAATAATTAGATTGGATCAAAGGATTCCTTTTCATTTCACATCTAAAATGCTTTTTGTTTTGGCCACAATATAAAAATATAAAAAACATATAAAATATATGTTAACAACTGCTAAAAAACTTACAGAAACTGCCATTTACAGCTCTTCTATAGCCACTATGGACATTAAGTATAGAGTCTGTCATGTTGTGGGGGGTTGGACTGGATGTAAGTGCAGAGTGGGGATAATGGAACATGGTTTATTTAACATAAAATGTAAACACACACGCACAAACTAAACAGAACTCACACAGAACTCCACAATGACAAACAGGACATACAAGGCTGACAGGACGCGCAATGACTGGCGGCTTTACCCCGACCCGAGATTTTTATACTTTTAGATGAATAAGGCACACCTGATGACATAATGACGCATCAGGTCTACCCAGTCGGGGAAGCGTGCCATGAGATGTGACAGAGTCAGGCTTGCAGGGGTGCTTTTTATGTGCGGACAATGCATTGTTGTTTGTGCTTCATGTTTTTAGCCACAAGTGATTTTTCATAATGATATAGATTAATATTTCTGTAGCCTATGTTACTTCCTCAGGTGTGTTTTCTGTCACTTTGGCCAAAAACAGTTGATGGAAAAATTTGCCAGAAGCACACTAGATATTATGATGTTATGTTATAGCTATATTACTTTTTCATATTTTGTTTTAGATTAATTCTTTGCCAGGTCATGCTAAAATACAAGAACACAAAGGTTATAAAATATTAGATTGAGAAGTACTTGAACACTTTGTTTACCATCTCATTTCTTTGGCTGGGCAATAATACATGATTTTGAATGGTCTTCATTAATCAGTAAGGATGTACAAGCCAGTGTATTTCCTTGTGTTGATCACAAGTCTTGACAAATGGGGAAGGTTATGTTCATCCAGTGTAAAACTTTTGCTGAATCAAATATGCAGACAAAGAAAGAGATTTCCATGGTGGATTGGTCGATGCCTGGGTTAACAATGACCACCACCAGTACTGTTTGGGCTACTGTTAGCCAAAGGAGAAGAAGAAGAGGAGTAAGGTAAGAAGGAATTTTGTGTGTGAAAGATACTAGATGATAGATGGATGGAAGTGTAGTAAAGTCAGGTGTTTTGGAAGAGGGTTTCAATTGTTTTACCATGGTGTGGATGGAAGCAGGAATGGGGTAGGTGAAGAGTATGTGAAGAGTGTTTTGGAGGTGAAGAGAGTGTCAGATAGGTTGATGAGCTTGAAGCTGGATGTTGAAGGTGTGATAATGAATGTGATTAGTGCTTATGCCCTGCAAGTTGGTTAGTTGGTCAAGCTAAGATCACTTTTAGAGACCCATCCCTGCTCCTGTTTGGCTTGGGGTGGGAGAATTTACAGGTCCAGTAGCTTGCATTGTCCTGGTAACAATGGAACAGAACCCAAATAGCATAGCAGGCAGAGACAAAAAGCTCATCTCCTTGTAGGAGTTTAGTTTGCATCTAGTGGTCTGGGCTGGAATCCTTTGATAGGATTTAACAGTGGTTGAGCTCTCTGGCCGTAGCTTGCATACCACAGCCAGTGTCCCTGACGAAGAGCAGTCTCCTCATCCTCTAGCTGGCATCTATCCTGCTCTTCTGCAGAGCTCAGCTGATGCTTTTTGAAGTCATCTTTGGCATAAGAGTCTGTAGCTTAAACCTAATTAACCAGCTATTTACAGCAGATTGAAATGTGATTTCTTACAATTTTTTTGAACTTGTGTTGGGTTCAGGTTTGATGCAAATTTCTCATAGCCCATCATCTTTCACAGATTTGGACCTGCACTTTCCTCTCCTTTAGTTTTGGTCCATTAGTAATTCTTCTTGCCTAATTTTATTAACTGTAACTATTATAGTCTGGCATAACGCACTCAAAATGCTGGCTGTTAGTTCCAGAAAGGAAACATGAAAGTAGAGCATTATGTAGTGAATAAAATATTGTAAATAAAATCTTTTAGGAATGTGGAGTTTTGTTGAAGATTTTTCTTGCTGCAATTGGATCTTGAGCCTAAATTTGGTGCTGTTGAACTTGTATGGACAATGTTTTGGAACAAAATTTTAAACTTAAGTATTCCTCCCCAGAAGACTTATTCCACAGTACAGGTCTACTGTAGGAACTGCAATCCCTCGTTAACATAGCAGCTTCAAATGCAATATAAACAAAGCTAGATTTCCTAGTTAGATTCAGAGCATTGCCTGGGCCAAAGATCGCTGGCTGTACTCTGAGAGTGACAGAAGGGTTACAGCAGCCGATCCCCCAGGTTGTGATTTTCACCGCGGTTTCATTACCAAAGCCAACACTATCCTCAAAGGCCTCTTTGTCCATCAGTGAAGGTTAGACTACTCATTATACTGGCAAGAATCAGGGTGCCTACTCAACCCAGCATGGGTTTGTTTTTAAACTCACTAAAAAACGTCTGTCGACACACATTCCTGCATGTTTCTTAACGTCGCCATCCTAAGTCTCTGGGTTTAGTTTTTCCTTTCTGCGACAATATCTGATCTCTATAAGCGGCGGTGCCTGAATACGCTCAGGCTTTTATCTTTGTAACTCAAGACCCAGGCACACTCTGCAAAAACGTGAACAAGCTAATCACTCTTTTCTCTAAGCCACTGAACAAAGATAAAGCAGGAAAGTGAATGCTCAAACCACCTTCCTCTTCCCCGGGGAGGCTGCAAACCTAGAAACCTTCTGTCCTGCATTTCATTCAGTGCAATTCCACTTAGCGGCTTTTCCTGAGGAACATAAATTCCACAAGGAATGACCAGGCTCTTGGAGAAACCGGTAGAATTTGTGGCAACAAAGGGAAAGAGAGGCCACACAGACTATCCCCAGGGAATTAAAGTACAGCTAAGACAAAGAGAGGTTGCAGTCATAAAGATTTAAGCTAAATCTTATTAGCCTAATGACCAATATTATTTAGCTAATGATTTTGATGCTAATGATGAAAACAGGAATCCTTATCTAGAATGATTTCTAAATCATTCTGCATAGTTTCAGAGTTTTAGTTTTTGTCTACTTTCACTTAATTCCAGAATACTTGGACCATGTGCATGTCCATGTTTAATATAGTAAAATTCAGAATGATATTTTGAGTTTTCAAATAATGTATCTTTTATGTAAAGATATCAAAGGGCCACTTTTACCATTAAAATGAATAAATCCATTAAAGCATTATAATTAATTCTATACTCTCAGGTTTGCACAGGATTAGCAGAACCACTTGTGAAAAGTCAAATGGACAAAAGAGACAGGATGTCCAGGATGAAAACCTTCATAAGTGCCCAAAAAATCCGGTCCTAGTTCTAAGTGCCTAATAAAACAAATCATGCAAATGGCCCTTTTGGCTAGCACGCTCCTGAGTGAGCTGGTAGAACGCGTCTTTCTGTTTCTCAAGTGCACAAGTTGCCTAAACAACTCCTTGAATCATCTTGTCTAAGTGCCCTCAAGCAGTCTAAAAGATGCTTATAGACTTCCTTCCCTTCCTACAAAATTTCCTTTATTTCTTTCCTCAAGGCCCTCTTTCTTGTAGACCACAATGGCTGAGAATAACAAAACCTGATCAGGGAAGTCATATGATGATTACAGACAAAGTTTGACTGAGGGTGACAAGGCATATTGAAATGCTTCTGAGCATTCAATCAATGGCTTTTGCTGCTCTCGATCTTCTTCTTGTTCTTGTTAGCTGGTGGATGGGAACGGTTCTTTTGTTGGACCGAAGTCCACATGGATGGAAAAGCTGGACTGGGACATTCTGATGAACTTCAGTGGGTGGTCTTTGGGTCAGGATTAGCCATGTGCTTATGTGCAACAATGCCAGTGGTCCTAAAGGCCACATGACCACTGATTTCTCTTGGTTAAATGTGATGTTTTTATGACCCATTGTTTCATTGTCCTGTGGTCTTTCAGCTGAATGCACTTTTCTAAAAGGCACATTAATGCTTTTCTCTTTGGGAGACATTTAGCTAATTGCAAGTGCTGATATGCCAGATTCTTAATTGTTTCGAGTCAATGCAATTATTTTCTTAGAAAAATTTATTTTTTAAAGACAAAAATTTCTTTTGTACAGCTAAGTACAATGTATGTTTGTATGTATGTAAGTTAAATGTATGTTTTACATGTCATCATTTCATGGTAGTATGTCATTCACCTAGGTGATGAGACTGAGAAGATGATGAGATCTCTTTAGCATGCAATGTTGTACTAGTTAGCTCTAGTCTTAGCTCATCAGCTCATTTGAGAAGGGCTCTGTAATTCATCAAAAGTGAAAACTTGGCCATTCCTCTTTATTATTTTTAAGTAGTTCTCATTTTCAGATGTTCTTCTGTGGCACTAACATTTATGCTACTGGTTAGCCCCCTAACAATGCAGTCCTTTGAGAAAAATAAGCCCGTCAGATGTTAATTTTTGATGTTATTGTTTTGTATTTTATATACATATACAAGGACCAGTAAGAATAAAAATTGATATCAAAGTTAATAAGGGTTCGCATCCAAAACCCAAAACAGGTGATGTATTGAAAAAGTCTTTAATAAAAATATGAACTTTTTATTAACATTTTTATTAAAATGGTCACCCAAGTTAAAGGATTTTTACATTTTTCAATCTGTGCTAACCATTAGTGCAGGGCATTAGCATGTATTTACTTTTTTTCCTGTTCAGATCTGTGGGAAGAAAAAAAATTTTTGCAAGTGTATCCATAGCAGCCAGAGATTTGTGTAAAATTGTGTGCTCTCTTTTGTCTGATCCATGTGCTTGTGTTTCACTACTGGTCTACAGCATCCAAAACCACAGCCAATAGTCTCTCTATCTCTTAATATATGAATTTTCTCTAATTCAGTGCATTCTTGAACTCCTATACTTTGTAGCTAGGCAAAGGGTATATTCAGTTTTCTGAACTTAAAACTCTTTAATTGTATCTGAGTCTAAATTTTTTTTTTTGCCTTAGTGAATTTAATAATCTGATGTTGTTTTGTAACTTGTGGAAGAAGGAGCCTGTGATATTTGTACATTCCTAAGCATAGACATGATTTGTGGCTTCATCATGTAGCTGCATGATGTACATGATTTACTGCAGGATCTACTTGTCAAGTAAGCACTAAATTCAAGTATGAATTGCTAATTTGCTTGTCCCTTCAGTGTTCACCCCTGAAGAAGCAGCTCACATTCTGCTACAGTTCTTAAAGATCTACGTCCTACATATTTCATGTACTTATGTTTTTTCCTCGAATTCTCACTTATAACAGTTTATGTTGTTTTATATGATACCAGGTATTAAATGACCATTTCGAACTGTTCATTTACGCCCTGCATTTAAATGGAAATGTTTAACCTTACCTTGGCTCATGTCATTTGTTTGTTGTTAGAGGGGATTAAACTTTTTGCAAAACTGACACTTTGAAGCTCAATAAACTGCAAAAAAAGTGGAATAAAAAAAAAATTACATCTTGTTTAACTGATTTGTTAGCTCTTCTGACATTCAATGCTCTTTCTGAGGTCGGAGGATGCTTCTTAGCCACTCAGTCCAGGTGCCTTTGAAGAGAAAAAGCGGGAATCATACAACCTGATGCAACCATGGCTCCAAAGCATGTAGTTAGCTAATCATTTCAAGGCTGATTATCCAAAGACATGGAGCAGGGGGCCTAAGAATGCTCTGGTCAGCTGCCAACCCCTATGTTTCTGACCTCGTGTAGAGTGAAAGAAGGACAAATTTAAGCTTTCCCACCATTCCTTTACTGTAGTGAGTTGGGGGGGTGAGGTGGGGGTTCTGGTGTTCCTGTCTGGTTCTGAAGCCCAGGGCTGATTCTCAGCACAGTAAGTATGGTAAGACTACTTAAGGACACTTGCAGCTGCAGGTGATGTAATGATCCTGTTAGTTTGGAGACAATTAAATTTAAACGGTAGTTCCACCCCACAGGTCTTTTTACATTGCTAGTTTAGTCCTTAAGAACACCTAGATTTTTAAATTGTTATAATACAAAAGAGCTAGTTGTTTGTCGGTGTGCAACATTGCAAAACATGAAAGATTAAGCATTTATAATTTAAAGTATAATAATATATTTTCAAATATAAATATTAATTTTCTACCCCAGTCCAATGTGAATCAGGTAATTTAATGTGGCCAGATTTATAGTAATACATATTGATTAGTACCTTCCCTTTTGGATGTTTAATCTACCTTTGGGCCAATAGATTTGTTTGCATTTTTAACAATACTTTGAAATAAAATAATAAAATCATAATTTAGGCAAAATATGCTTTTCATGAGAAAAAATCACTTTGATGTTTTCTTTTTAAGGAAATCTTTTTACCCAAAGGAAAGGCACCATTAAACATTAAGAAAGAAGGCAAGCTGTCCCCAGTATTTTGAAAGGAAGTGTAGCCTAAAGAAGTATGTTTCTTTTCATATAATTTCTTCTGAAGCTTCACACGACCTTTATCATCCATCAGATGTCATTCCAAAGGGAGAAAGCTTGAGATGGGCTGTATTATAGTTTAATTGGACTGGGAAAAGTGCGGGTCTGTTGAGCTGTTTAGCCAGACAGGTGTTTGAGCTTTTATCAGTGATGAAAATGGGAAAAGACTGACACCTGCAGTTTTATGGAATCATCTCATATTTTTTTAAATCTTTTTGCCAAAGATTTTTAATTGTTTTCCTTGGTGACAGGCTTGCATTTTTTTTTTTGAGATTCCAAACTTTGCATGTTTCTTTCTGTTCTTTGGCAACAATACCACAATACTAGTCTCCCTTTCACATCCCAATAGATCCACACTGCAGTACACAAAAAGAAATCTCATATTTAAACTGTTTTATATGACTGGAAGCTCAAATCTGTCTCCATTCTGTTGTTTCTGCTGTCTGAGGTGTTACAGGAATTTAGCTCAAGCACTTTAATTATGGTTTTATTTAGACCTTTAAGAGAATCCGTCCTTAGAATTAATAGTAGAATTTTCCCTAAAGTATGACTTAGCTGGAGAATACTCCTCCTGTTTTGCCTAAGCTGTGAAGTGTGTATGAATTCTCCTGCAATAACATGGCATACCAATGGACATTATGAGGAAAAAAAAATCTAATGTTTTTTTCTCTGGCCAAAATGCCATGCATCATGTCTGTCATGTTCTTCTATACCTGAGCCATTAACCCTTAGCTGGTCCTAAATGTTCAGATGAGGGACAGAGCAAGCAATAGAAAAGTGGGTAAATCTAGGGTAAAGCACTGCAATTACATGTTTGTGGCAGTGCTTCCTTGTGAATATTTTATCCCCTTGTTAGCACTCGTCAGCACACAAACTACTTTGCAAACAAACACTATCAATTTCACTCACTCCTTTTCTGATCCACTTTTCTAATTCACTGATTGGGGTTGTGGAGTGCTCAAGTCTATCCCAGCTCTTACAGGGTGAAAGGTGGGGAAGTACCCTGGACAGTTCGCCAGGCAATCGCAAGGCAGACACACAGCAATTTAGTATCTCCACCTGACACGTCACGTCTTTGGACAGTCTTTGGACAGAAACTCCACACAGAAAGGATGTGGGCCTTAGAATCAAACCAGGACATTCTCGCTGTGAGCTGCCCAAAACCATCAAACCATCAAATCAATTGTTAAAATTTGATTATTGAAAATTTTCCCCACTATACAGTGTCGAATGACCCATTAGTATGGAGGTAAAATGGTTTGTACTATAACGGCACTGGATTTTGGTACCCAGCCCTAGCAAAGGCATTGTTGTTCACACCCAGTTACCTCCATCCACAACTCCCCCTCGTCAACAAAATTTGTGTTGATCCAGTTGTTGTCAAAACACTGCTAAACAAAGCATCAGACTTGTGCTTCGATGCAGTCATCCCCTGGTTTGCCTGCTGGGGACTACCGCAAATGCATCCATCTTGAACACATACAAGATAAAAGATAAAAGAGTTTTTTAGTTTGAGTGATGTGAGTTTATGGAATGTGATGTATTTTCCCCTCAAGGCACAAAATGTCCAATAGACTAAGTGTTCATTTAGCCTTTGTAGTTCAAGCGAACATGCCAAGAATGAAAGAATCCTTATCTTAGGGGAATGAGTGTGTTTGGCCATTGAGCCTGCTTACTGACAACATATTTTCAGAATTTATTCCCTTCATTTCATCTTATTACTCACCTGTGTATGGGCCTAAAACTACTTCATTGGACACACCTACTTTGCCTTTATGCCTTGTAGGTGAACAGTTAATCTTGCTTTTCTATGAACAGCCTGTGTTAGTCATTCTAGGCAATTGCTAACTGATACTTTTGGATCAGCATGTTATTCTTAATTCAGCTGTTAAAGTAGCTATGTTTCCTCTGCAGATGATAAAATAAAAATGCATGTAATTATATTTAGTGCTTTTTGTTGGGGAGGGGCATATTTCCTTCAAATTGATATTTCATCAAAATTAAGTTGTTTTACTTAATGATAGGAGTAAACCATTTGGAGAAGTGATGTAGTCGTGTTTTTATGTTAAGTTGGGTGTTTGGTTGCAATAGATATGGTCATTGTAAAACTTTCAGGTGTTCCTTTATGTACAGTCATGTTGAAAAATTAGGACAGTTCTTTATTAAGAAATCTGCTAATTAGACACACATCGATGTCTAATCTTGTTTTTATTTTTCTCTGGAGAAGAAAGTGGTTTAATTGCAGGTAAACCAACAAAATCTTGATTAAACAAAAGATATCAACAACAATGTGTATTCTAACAGGAAAAAGTGAAGACACCCTACTCTGTAATAACTAGTGTTACCCCCTTTGGCTAAAATAACCGCAGTGACACACTTCTTGTAGCCATCTACCAGTCTCTGACATTGGTCTGAGGAAAGTTTGCTCCACTCCTCAATGCAGAATTCTTTAAGCTGTAAGATGTTTGAGGGGCTTCTTGCATGTACAGCCTGTTTCAAGTCACCCCACAGCACAGGTTATGCTGCAACAAAGCATCTCCAAACCACTACACTTCCAACTCCATGAAAGGCTGTATTTGGTTTATGCCAGACATATCCTTTGTTCTGGATGACATTTTAGTGTTTTTGGAGACTTCTTTTAGCATCTTGCAGTTTGCTGTCAGGGTGAACTTGCTTGGACAGCCAGACCTGGGCATGTTGGCAGTTGTTTTGGAAGTCTTCCACTTGTAGACTATTTTCCGGACAGTGGAATGGCTGATTGCAAATTTATTTTGAGATCTTTTTAAATCCCTTACAAGACTTATAAGCTGCTACAATCTGACGGCCTCAGACAGCTCTTTTGATCTCACCATAGTGTACACTCTCACCCCAGCAGCCAGGACCTGAGGTTTAAATAGGGAAAACCTCCTTCAAAATGCTGAGTAACGATGTTAACGATAATGTGCTACATCTGTATGTGATCTGCCATTTTAATTGGGAATAAAGGTGTGGGTGTCCTAATTTATTCCTCACCAGAATTCACATTTTTGTAGAATTACATTTTACAGAAGATTTTGAGAAGTCTTTTCTTCAGTTTTAATTGATTAGTTATATCAATTAAGACATGAGTCTCCCAGTATTGTTAAAATTGAGATTAAATATCCATATGTCCAAGAATGTAACAAATACACACAGACTTTCATAGGGAGTCCTTATTTTTTCACATGACTATATAATGATCGTTAAGGCAGATTAATGTTTTATTGTTGAGCTTCATTTTGGATATCAAAATAAAAAAAAGACACCAAGAATCAGAAATACGCTCTGTGACTAATCCCCAGATAAACATTGGTATATTTAAGATTAAGATTCCGAGAATGACACTGCTTGAACACCTTGTGCAAGGAGTTCCCTACCTAACAGCAATTTATACAACAAGCTATATTTTAAAATTTCAGAATCCAGATGTAAGACTGGCCCTCCAAAACCTTTGGAAGATGGTATTCTTTCTGACTTTAGATCCTGTAGGTTTAGGGCTTCTGAGGGCTGATGTTTTCTGAAGGAGTGGACAGACATCAAGAGCTTGACTGCATCAGGTGTAGACAGATTGATGTTACTGCATTAGGGGGATGAGGCCCCAACAGTTGACACAGGACACGATTACATCATGCCAAAGCTGTCTGGTGTTTTCTGATCATCAGTATCTGTTTGTGCTTTCCTGTAGCAGTCTGCAGCTATGGGGTGTGTTTCAATGGAGGCCAGTGCAGAGAAGGATCTTCACAGCTTTGTGACTGCCCTGCTGGCTTTAATGGACCCAGCTGTCAGTATGGTGAGTTTAAACAATTTGAATTTATGCAAAGCAGCATTACAATGCACTGAAATATCATCATAGTTAAATTTTTTTTTTATCTGAGAATTATTTAATTTTATTAATTATATGAGAATTATTTATTTTATTATGTCTAAACTACTGGCAACAAAAGTGAGTACACCCCTAAGTGAAAAATGTCCACATTGTGCCCAATTAGCCATTTTCCCTCCTCATGTGACTCGTTAGTGTTACAAGGTCTCAGGCGTGAATGGGGAGCAGGTGTGTTAAATTTGGTGTTATTGCTCTCACACTCTCTCATACTGGTCACTGGAAGTTCAACATGGCATCTCATAGCAAGGAACTCTCTGAGGATCTGAAAAAAAGATTTGTTGTTCTACATAAAGATGGCCAAGGCTACCCTGAAACTGAGCTGCAGCATGGTGGCCAAGACCATATAGTGGTTTAACAGGACAGGTTCCACTCAGAACAGGCCTCGCCATGGTTGACCAAAGAAGTTGAGTGCACGTGCTCAGTATCATATCCAGAGGTTGTCTTTTGAAAATAGATGTACAAGGGCTGCCAGCATTGCTACAGAGCTTGAAGGGGTGGGGGTCATAATATTTAGAAGCAATAAATGTGGCCATAATTGCTTATAAAATTACAAAAGCCGTTCATTAATATCACTCTGTTTACACCTTTACCATGTTGCATCCCCCCATGTTCTTAATATAAATCCTTTTTTTAGCTTTATCTGTTATTTAAAATCATGGCACAGAGGAGATTTTTTTATCTTATACTCTTAAAAGACATGAGTGTGAATCCAATAAACTTTAATATAGCTTTTATTAGCATACATTTGAATCAGTTAAGGCCTTACATTGTATCTGCACAGTTTCTTTTGCACATCCTTCCTTGTATTGATGTAGCTAGCTTGAACTGCACTTCCTTATGAGTAAGGTTTAGTTTTCTCCCGTCTGGCTGTGGCTCTTTGTTGCCAAGTGGTTGAAAGATAAAAATTTTATCTCTTTCAACTGTGGAACTGGAGCAAATAACATATTGTGTGGTTTTGTAATATCATGGAGGATGTTGTTTTGTGATATCCATTCAAGACAGGAAATTCCTGACAGACAACCGATCCTCATAACAGTCAGTGTGTATCACTGGTGTGAGGGTGTTGAACTTCTTGACTTGCCCACAGATGATACCAGCTGTTTCAGAGATGCAAAAGACCAGGGAAGCAGAGCTGGTCACAGGAATCTTGTGTATGGTATATGGTCAGTCAATTTATTAACAAAGTATGACCTGTGATTGGTCTTTTAGTTCTTTTAAATGGTAGGGGAATGTAGCCAAGATGTAATGGATACTTAGTGACCACCAAGTAAAGTAGTTAGTTTCAAACAGACTTAATTAAAATAGAAATTCCCACAGTGTGTTAGCAAAAACACACTATGGGAATATGGTGCAAAGCCTACTCGGTCGCAGTTTAACAGTGTGCAGTCTCTCTCAAAAGCTAATGAACAGTCTGCTGCAGAGACAGACATGTGAAGTAGGTGTTGACAATGCCGCCCTGCAGTCGTCATGTTTGAAGTGTGAGGGACTTCCTGTGCTGGCAGGGTGTCTGAGGGATTCTTAGGAGTCAAGGTTGGAAGAAAGAGGAGGCAGCCAGACAGCTTTATGAAGCCCTCTGAAAAAAGTACCCTTGTCATTGTGAAACGCAGCACAGCACAACACGATGAAGTTTAATCTCTGCAATTTAATATACACACACGTGCAGCAGGGGGCAACTATTGAAAGCACCCGGAGAGCAGTGATGGGTACGGTACCTTGCTCAAGGGCACCTCACATTGTCCTTACATTGGGAGTAAATGGGAAATATACTTTCCCAAACAGAACTGCTTGTATGATGAGTAAATGGTTAACACGGTAAGACCTTTGCTCTTCCCTCCTGCGTCTTTTTTTGGGGGGGGTGGGGGAGATAAAAGGTTCTAAAACCTAAATTAAGACCATTTGCAGTTTTCCACATGTGGTCGACCCCCTGCCTCTAGCATGTCCATCCATGCATTTGAAGTCGTAAAGGAAACGTCAGCTACACATGGCTTTTCTTCACAGTGTCAAGACCTGTTGCCATTGTCTGGCCTTTTGACGAATAGCAGGTCTAACAGTGGAGGTCTTGCCCTGTACCCTTTGGGAAGTAATTAGCTTATGAATAGTGCACTGGTTATATTACCTACTGATTGACACAAAGTGTTTTACCCCCTTTGGACTGTGAAGAGTGATTGGTTCAGCATTATGAGAGACAATCCCGCATTTGTTGTAGTGGCTTATAGGGATGGAGTTTGGAGGCTCACAGACTCTTTGTTGTAGTTGTGCAGAACAGTAGGCAGCCCAGACTTGGAACAACTGTTGTAAATACATAAAGTGGCCACAACAATGGGGTCAAGTGAGGTAATTACCTCTTTGGGAAAAAATTTGTGTAAAGCACCTGTACATTTTGTAAATGTTCAAGCTGATGAAAATCCAGTTGGATCTTTTGAAATGGAGATCACTTTTAGGGGTACCAAGGAATAACGCTGCAAATAATGTTTATTTATAGAAATTGATTATTCTAATATACATTTGTTGTTGCAATGGGTGCAAACTGCTTCACTATTAGCTAATAAGCTGATCAGCTCACCAATCAGTCAGTACTCTGTGACTGTGAAAAGAATGGTTTAATGCTTCATCAGACCTGTGTATAGTGTTCTGAAAGCAAGCAGATTCACATTTAAGAACAGGTTTGCTTGAAGTAGGCAAAGTAAGATCTGTTTACAAAACATCAGCAGCTATCACACTGTAGTCTTTCATTTTGTGATACAGGGATGACATTACAACAGCCCTCCAGATAACTCTTTTTGAAGAGACTGAGCAGCAGTTGAATTATACTAAAACAAGTGATGCATCAGACAACCCCTTTAACTCTAGTTTAACTGATTTTTGCTGAATGAATAACCAGAGCTTTTTGGTGATTAATTGAATAATTTACAGATCTTTTGAACACTTATATATACACAGTTTATATTTCACTGTCAACTTTTGGCTTCATCTTTGTGATGTGATGTGAACATCTGGAGCTTTCAACAGTGTTTAACCCACACAACACTATAAATGTCTGCATATATGTCTGAGAACCCTGGATGACTTCTAAGATATTGTTTTCCTAACCTACAGAGGAATTGGCTTTCATAAAAGTACAAATGTAAATCTTTGCTGTTTGATTTTAAAGGCACTGCACATGTTTAAGAACTTTTCTTTAATAGTGAATAGAAACATTTGGAAGATAATATTTTGAAACGCCACATCAAAAGTTAAACCATATGAGTAAATTAATCCAATTTGTCTTGTTTCATGTATTGACATAAACTTACTAGACTGCAATGATTTTGGCAGACATATTTGAGAATGACAAGTAGAATTAATACATAAACACACAGCCACTTTCTGTCCGTTAGAATGTCATGCAAGAATTCCTGGATAATACACTGTAGTTACTGGTTGTTACTGCATTCCTGTGCAGCATACATAGCCATAATGGTGTACCATGTGGCAGCAGGTGATGACATCTGACATATTCATGCAGCTTTAGCATGTAATGAAATCAAGAAAGAAGGATGGAGTTGGCATGCCATGAAGGATATCTCACTGAGACTGTGCTCTTGGCTAAACCCCTATCATTTTCCCTTGTGGCTAACAGTGATCGGCTTCTCCTTGTACTCTCTGTCTGACTTATCATCACAAAGCAAGTGGTAGCCTATGAGAGGAGAAGAATTTTCAAAGACCTCTGAGCCCCAACAGGCATTTTAATCCAGTTCAACATCTGGGATTTGTAGAACAGTAATGTCTACTGCACAGAAAAAAGGATCAGTTTAATGTGCATTCAAGAACTACAAAGCTTTTGAAATTAACTGCATGATTGCAGTTGAAGATAAACTAGAAGGAAGCTCAACTAATTTATAATGAATGTGTTCTCTTACATGATGACACAAAGGGTGTCTTTGTGGGTCCAAAAATGTAATTTTCACATCCCTATTTGAAATCTTTTGATCAACAATTTCAGCTTGTGTCTGGGCATCCCTAGGTGAAACATGATAAATTATTAAGGGAAATCTTAAATGTAAAGATGTATATCTTCAAGGTACATCTTTCTGTAAATATCAGTGGGTTGTAACTGCAAATTACTGACACTACCTTTCAGTTTCAAACATTTATTTCATTTTAAAAAAGTGAAAGTGACTACCCTTGTCATTGTGAAATGCAGCACAGCACAACACAACGAAATTCAACCGCTGCGTTTCACCCTTACACACACGTGCAGCAGGGGGCAGCTATCAAAGTGCCTGGGGAGCAGTGATGGGGGCGGTACCTTGTTCAAGGGTACCTCAGGGGAACCTTCCAACCCACAATATTCCAATCGGGCCAATTCCCTAACCAATAGGCCACTGCTGCCCCACAAAGGAAAGTGATTTCTGGACCATGGGTGCATGCACAAGTTGGAGATCTTGAATGTGCAAAACTACCAAATAGCCTCAGAGACCATTCACATTTTTGTTTTAGTAACTGAACAATATTATTATTGACAATGGAATCTCTGTAACATTAGCTGAAAGCATGCTGTGTGTACGCATTCTTTCCTTAATCATTTGTTATTTGTATTGTTATGCTTTGTATTGTATTGGATTGTATTGGATTATTTCATGGCTTTATGTATGTCTGGGTTTTTAGTTAACATTCCAAAGGTAGTTTGTTTCATATCTAAGCTTAGCATTAGACATTAATGCTAATTAGCATTAGCATTAGCTTAGACATTCAGCTTAGCAGTATTAACATTCATCTAATAAATAAAGTAACAATGATACCAAGGAGAATTCTCTTTTATGATTAGCTATTCAAGATGTAAATATACTTGATTTAAGACATTCTGCATTTTGTCATGGTCACTGTCTCTGTGTCTTTACCTTATATTAATTTTTTGTAATTTATTTCAAAGGTTTTTCACATGGAATGCCTTTTTTCAGCATTACTAATACTTATTATGGTAGTGAAATGCTAATGAATGGAGCATTGAGTTTCAAAATTCTGTTTGAAAATGACTTATTTTTATACATTACTTACTTATTTATTACTTATTTTTTATATTTAATCATCTGGCCTTTGGCAACCACCAAACATTGTTACCCAAGTCAGGAAAAGTTTGAGCACCCCTGTACTAGGGATTATAATTTCAGAACTTTTTTCAGGACTGTGTGATAACCAGTGGGCAGAGCCAAGGTGTAGCCGGACCTGGGTCTACTATTCCAGACTGGTAGAAGTCTCTCTACTGTCACAATTCTTTTGGTTCACAATCCCCCTTCATCCATCATGACTGTAGCACTATGTGTTTGTTATAGAGTTGTGCTTTCTTTGAAGTTAATAAACATGAAAGAGAAAGAAGAATTCTGGAGTGAGTTAGATGAAGTGATAGAGAGTGTTCCCAGGGGAGAGAGAGTGGTGATTGGTGTGGACCTTAATAGACATGTTGGTGAAGGTAACAGAGGTGATGAGGAGGTGATGTGTAGGTATGGTGTTAAGGAGAGGAATGCTGATGGTCAGATGGTTATAGATTTTGCTAAAAGGATGGAAATAGCTGTAGTTAATACTTATTTTCAGAGGTAGAGCACAGGATGACATATGAGACTGGAGGGTCGGTCTGAACAAGATTGGAGACTGCAAAGAAGTGACAGCGGAGCGCGCAGGTAAACCACATCGGATGCTGGTCTGCAGGATGATGCTGGATGTCAAGCAGAGGAGGAAAGTGAGGGCAGAGTTGAGGACCAGTTGGGTGAAGCTGAAGAAGGAAGACTGCAAGGTGGAATCCAGGCAGGAGTTAAGATGGACACTGGGAGGTGTTGAAGAGCTATCAGATTGCTGGGTAACTGCTGCGGAAGTGGTAAGGGAGACAGCTAGAAAGGTAATAGGCGTGACACCTGGACAGAAGAATTAGTATAAGGAAACCTGGTGGTGGAACCCAGAAGTCCAGGAGCGTATACAGAAGAAGAGAATACATGGGTTTTGGAGAAAGGGAGAATGGTTAAGATGCAGGGACTAGAGGTGACAAGGGTAGAGGAATTTAAAAACTTTGGGACAACAGTTCAGAATACTAATGAATTTGGAAGTTTTGGAAGTGAAGAAGAGTCAAGTCAAGTCAAGTCAAGTAGGATTTTATTGTCATTTCAGCCATATACACAGTACACAGTGAAACGAAATAACGTTCCTCCAGGACCCTGGTGCTACACACAAGACAAGACACAACACAAGACACAAGACAACATAAGACACAACACGGGGCAACAAGTGCAGACAAGACAGACAAGACAGACAACAACAGACGGCACGACAGACAGTACATTCATCCGTGGAAGGCTGCAGTGTTGTGGAACAAAGCAGCCCAGGCACATTATGGTGTAGCAGTGTGGTGGAGCGGTGTTACGGTAAAACTTAAAGTTACTTAAAGTGCAAGAGTGCAACACGAGATAAATAAATAAATACAGAATGAAAAGTGGAGGAAGTGGTGGGTGAAGTGGTGGGTTTAAGAGTTTTGTATTATTGGTGGGTTTTTAAGAGTCCATGATATTGGTGGTTCCAGAGTTCAACAGTCTGATGGCCAGGGGGAAGAAACTATTTCCCATCCTGGAAGTGGAGGCCCGTATGCTGCGGAACCTTTTCCCGGATGGCAGGAGGGAGAATAGAGTGTGGGAAGGGTGGGAGGGATCATCCACAATGCTGGTTGCTTTGCGGATGCAGCGAGCGGTGAAAATGTCTTGTACAGAGGGCAGAGAGACCCCGATGATCTTCTCAGCTGTTCTCACTACCCGTTGTAGGGACTTGCGGTCTAAGACGTTGCAATTCCCGTACCAGGCAGTAATGCAGCCGCTCAGGATGCTCTCGATGGTTCCTCTGTAGAAGATGGTGAGGATGGAAGGTGGGAGATGGGCTTTCCTCAGTCTGCGCAGGAAGTAGAGGCGCTGCTGGGCTTTCTTTGTGATGGAGCTGGTGTTGAGGGACCACGTGAGGTTGTCGGTGATGTGAACACCAAGAAACTTGGTGCTCTGGACCAACTCCACAGGTGAGGTGTTGATGATAAGTGGAGTGTGGTCCCGACGTGATCTCCTGAAGTCAACAACCATCTCTTTAGTCTTGTCGACGTTCAGAGACAGGTTGTTGGTTCTGCACCAGTCCGTCAGCTCTTGTATCTCCTCTCTGTAAGCTGCCTCGTCTCCACCGCTGATCAGACCCACCACGGTTGTATCATCAGCGAATTTGATGATGTGGTTCGAGCTGTGCTTGGCTGCACAGTCGTGGGTCATCAGTGTGAACAGCAGTGGGCTGAGCACACAGCCCTGGGGGGCTCCTGTGCTCAGTGTGATGGTGTTGGAGGTGCTGCTACTGATCCTGACTGACTGGGGTCTCCCAGTCAGGAAGTCCAGGATCCAGTTACAGAGGGAGGTGTTCAGGCCAAGCAGCCTCAGCTTCTCACTCAGGTGCTGAGGGATGATGGTGTTGAATGCTGAACTGTAGTCGATGAACAGCATTCTGACGTAACTGTCCTTTCTGTCAAGATGAGAAAGGGCCAGATGGAGGGTGGTGGAGATTGCATCATCCGTTGAACGGTTGGGACGATACGCAAACTGCAGGGGGTCTAGTGAGGAGGGGATCTGGGACTTGATGTGCCTCATGACCAGCTTCTCGAAGCACTTCATGATGATGGGTGTGAGTGCGACGGGACGATAGTCGTTGAGGCAGGAGATGGATGGTTTCTTAGGCACTGGAATGATGCTGGTGGTCTTGAAGCACCTTGGAACAACAGTGGTGCTCAGAGAGGTGTTAAAGATGTCAGTGAGAACAACTGCCAGCTGTTCTGCACATCCTCTGAGCACTCGACCTTGAATATTGTCTGGACCGGCAGCTTTTCGTGGGTTGACTCTGAGAAGAGATCTTCTCACCTCGGCTGTGGTCAGACGGAGAATCTGGTCGTTCGGAGGAGGGGTGGTCTTCCTCATTCTCGTGTCGTTCGCTGCATCAAACCGTGCGTAGAAGTGGTTCAGCGCATCTGGGAGGGAGGGGTCACCGTCACAGGCAGGTGGAGATGTCCTGTAGTTGGTGAGGGCCTGGATGCCCTGCCACATGCGCCGTGTGTCACCAGTGTACTTGAAGTGGCCATGGATTCTCTCTGCGTGAGCTCGCTTCGCCGCTCTGATGGCCCGAGACAGGTTTGCCCTCGCTTTTCTTAGGGCGGCCTCGTCCCCTGACTTGAAGGCCTTGTCCCGGGTTCTTAGGAGTCTGCGCAGCTCCGCAGTCATCCATGGCTTTTGGTTGGGTCGTGTTATGATGAACTTGGAGACAGTAACATCCTCAATGCACTTGCTGATGTAGCCAGTCACTGAAGCTGTGTACTCCTCCAGGTTGATGGAGTCACCGTAGGTTGCAGCCTCCCTAAACATGTCCCAGTCTGTGCGTTCGAAGCAGTCCTGAAGAGCAGAGATGGCTCCTGTGGGCCAGGTCTTTACTTGCTTCAGGGTGGGTCCCACGCGCCTGACGATGGGTCTGTACGCTGGGATCAGCAGCACAGAGATGTGGTCTGAGTGTCTGAGGTGGGGGCGGGGCGAGTGCAAGAAGGTTGGAATGGGTGAAGAAGAGCGGCAGGAGTGATCTGTGACAGACAGGTACCAGTGAGAGTTAAAGGGAAGGATTACAGTGTAGTAGTGAGACCAGCTATGCTATATGGGTTGGAGACAGTGGCACTGATGAAAAGACAGGAGGCGAAACTGGAGGTGGCAGTTGAAGATGCTGAGATTTTCTTTGGGAGTGATGAGGATGAACCAGATTAGAAATTAGTATGTTAGAGACACAGCTCAGATTGGACGTTTTGGAGACAAAGTTAGAGAAGCAAGTTTGTGTTGGTTTGGACATGTCCAGAGGAGAGATGAGGATTAAATTGGGAGAAGGATGTTGAAGATGGAGTTAGCCTAGCAAGAGGAAAAGAGGAAGGTCAATGATGAGGTTTATGGTTGTGGTGAGAGAAGACATGTCAGTTTGAATGAGGAAGATACAGAGGAATGAAAGAAATGGAAACTGATGATCCACTGTGGTGACCCCTAATGGAAGCAGCTGAAAGAAGGAGAATAAGACTGGAAGTCAATCAGAATGCTGGCTTTTGCAAATAAAGAAAGTGCAGGAATAAAGGCAGCCTTTTTAGCACTCATTGATTCCTGCAATCTGAGTCTCTTCTCCTATTGTTTTATTTCAGAGTTTTTTGAGGATCGTTGTCTACACGTTTAGCTCCATCCTTGAAAATATGATCTGGCATATATGAAGAGTATTATTCCTTCATTCATGCAAACCAATTCATCAACCTTTAGTCAACAATATGTGCTTATGTAACTTGTATAAAAAAGTGTTGTTCAGAGGTCAGAAAGGCACTCAAAGCATTTTAGAAGATCAGATGACGACACATGGTTGATTTCCTTGGAGGTCCTGACCTGCTTAATGCGCTGTGCTGGAGGTCCAGTACTGTGAACTGAATGACTGAGTGGACCCTATGGCCAGTGGGGTTGCTTTATGTAAGGTCAGCAAGGTCATGTGAAGGATTCACCAGCCAGTGCCTTTAACGAAAAAGTTTCACTTTTGCAAGCTAGCAGCATGTCTATGATTTAGTGTTATTGCGCCTTACTGAATTTAAGGAATAAATAAAATTGCACATTCTTTTCTTTACCCTTACATGTAATTGTTTCTTAGTGCTATTCATCGTTTGAAGAATATATCTGAATTTTTACTTGGTCTTAATGTAGATATTTTTATATCCTGTCACATGGTTTTAAACCTATGGACAGGATTGAAAAGGAACAGTCTGTAGAAGGAAAACCATTTGCTTGTACTTTTCATCTTCCACTAATCAAATTTCTTCAGGGTTTGATGAGTCAGGACCGTTTTTAATGTTCTTAAGTTGGATAAAGTTCCTTCTAGAAGATGATGATGGCAAGCCTATCTCATCTGTTTTGTAGGGAGATTTAATGCTTGTCTTGAGAAGCCAGGAATAAGTAGACTAGACAAGGAAACCCCTTAGGAGCTCTTTGTACCCATTCAGTTAAGATTTGAAAGCATACATGACAGGCAGAATGTGATGTTATGATAAAACATGCTCAGAATATCTGTCCTGTTACAGTTCACTGCAAACAGATTTTTTGTGCTAACCAGTCAGCACTGAGCTGGTTTCATTAAAGGCTTTGTCTTTTTGAGGCTTTGTGGTCCTGTATGTTATTCTCAGAGGGTACTTGAGATAATTGGAAGGCAGCACCTTTACTTGGAGCATAGCTGGACTACCTGGAAGATTTGAGACTATATCTCTCCAGCTGGCCTGAAGCCTGCCCATTCTGTCATTTCTTGGTGATGTTCCCAAGCTGCTCCCATAAAATTAGTCTTTATATTTGCAACAGGTCAGTTCAAAAAAGCATGACAGCAAAGGTGAGCCAGGCAAGAGTGACCAGTTTTTGGGCAAAGACAACAGTAAAGGAATGATCTTAGGCAAGTGCTACATTTACTGGTCTAAGATGATGATAGATAAAATTGAAGACAGACCCTTACTTTTAAATTTTGATTGGTTAAGCCATGTTGAAAAACATTGTAAAATAATACACACATATGGTCACACTTGTCAAGTGAATTCTGTCAGTGTGAATCAGAAATCAAAATGGATTTTCCTCCTGTACCCTGACGTATTTCTGAAACAGCAATGGTATTAGGGTCCAAGCTATCTAAACTCTATCTTACTGGAGGCAAGAGTTATGGAAGCGGGAGGGGAACTGTGGTATTATTTGTTAATATTTCTCCCCAGTGTCTCCCCAGTTGAAATATCTAAAGGCATTTTAGAGGAGTTGAAATTTTGCACAAAATGATATGACATGACAAATTGTTATCATGCTTAATATGACAAGGAGTAGTTATTTTAAAAACAACTTGCTTGACCATTACAACTTTTCATTTATACTGTAACTCCCAAATATTCACTTTTGCTTATGAAAAGACAGCTAGAGTAACACAAATATCAGAATATTTAACAGAACAATTTCTGGGAATATTGTTGATATTTTAGTACTGCTAGAATATCAAACTGGTTATGTGGATTTGGCCTAGTGGTTAGGGTGTTGGCCGCATGATCGGGGGTTCGAACCCCTTCCCAATAGGTTGCCCTGAGGGACCCTTGAGCAAGGTGCCGTCCCCGTCACTGCTCCCCGGGCACTTTCAATAGCTGCCCACTGCTGCACGGTGTTTGAGTGTACATGGGTTAAATGCAGAGGTCCAATTTTGTTGTGGTTCATTGTCTGCTGTGCTTTGACCTCACAATGACAAGGGTTGTCACTTTCACTTTCATATCACAACTGATCCTTTTTTGACTGTTTTTTGATGCTGTAATTGACAGGGAATCCGTAAGACTTTAACTGGAGTAATGTATCCCCCTTTCTTAGTGCATGTAACCAGTCTGGTAGTAATAATAATACTTTTTTTCAGAGGACTGCAATAGTGTAGATTTGATGAAATACAAGCATAAATTATTTGTTTCATATACCGAATGGAGAAAAATACCTTAATTGTTGAAATTGCCCAGATTTTGATAAAAGCTGCTCTGGGAATATGGAATAAATCAAATCTGAGGTCAGGCTTAAAGTGCTCCAAGGTGAAATTAGATGGGTATGTTTTTGGGGCCAAAATGCAACAACCCAAACAAAGCAAATAAGCTGTAAAAAAATATAACAAACACAACCAACATTTTATGAAGAATCAACACAAAAACTATCAAGAAGGCAGAAAAAGAAGACCCATCACAGCAGTCTGAGGAGAGGATCTTGTGTGACAGAGTGTGAGAAAGCTTTGGCAAGAGAACTCTGTGAGCACTAGGGCTAAGTGCGCCCCAATTCCCCTTCGCCCTGTATTGTCCTGCTCCAGTCATTTCATCTGTGGAGCATTTGCTGGGTCATGGAACACTGCACCCTAACAACACTTTTAATAGCTAACTAATTCCTTGAGCAGCACAATGTAGAAGAATGTGATTGAAATGTGAATGAAGCAGTCTATTTAAATATTTATTTTTTTCAGTTGAAATTATGCACCCTAGGATGACAAATGCTGAATGCAAATTAATGAGATATTCAAATGGTCCCTGGATTTGTCTTTTAGATGCCTGTGAGCTGACACAGACTATAGCAGGCATTCTCATTTTTTGAAAGAGGCGTTAAATGACCTTGAATTCACTAAAGATCCTCAAATAAGGGCCACTCAAATATTAGCATTTGTTTGCATTTTAAAGGCTGCTTCAGATTTTTATTTAAGATAATTTAAATTTAAACCAGCTGACTCCCACATTCTTTCAAAGGTTATGAGTGAAACAGAGGCAGATGTATGCACTGTCCAAACTGGATATTCTAACCTATTCAATAAGTCCAGAAGTTTCAAGACTAACTGCTATCACAATAATTGTGCAATCTCAATAGAAAAGCACAGAATGGGGGACTCTGGAGCTGCCACACATGAACTTTAGGTCACAACACTCAAGCATCAGCTAATCACCCCAGCACCAGGGTGTAGTGTGTTGCTGGTCTAGTGGTAGGATACTTGTCTATGGACCTGGGTCAAGAGATCCCAGGTTCAAATCCCACCTCCAGCACTACCATCACTGGGTCCCTGAGCAAGACCCTTAACCCTGAGCTCCAGGGGGACTGTCCCTGTAATTAGGACATGGAAGTCGCTCTGGATAAGAGTGTCTGCTAAATGCCGTAAATGTAAATGATTGAGCGCCTCCTCCTTTTGGCGATGAGCTGGGCTAGTATTTGTGACCCAGAACTAACTATCCAATGTCAGTATATGACCCCTGCAATTTCTTCTTTTATCTATTGGATTTTGCAATGTTCTGTTTCTGCCAAGTAAATGCTGGTGTACATTCATTTTCTCGTATTGGATTAAATTCAACTTACAATATTTACTGAACTAAATATTGACTGAACTAAATAACTGAACTAAAAACACTGAAAAATGAATGCAACACCCACTTTCAGGTACTTCCTATTTTTGCAGTATAAAAACTGAACCGTTAACACACAATTGTTAATGGACTTCTGAGTATTGCATATTATAATACCCCAGCAATTTAGTTATTTCATAACTAACTAAAATGTCTCACAAAACAGTAAAAACTTTAGACCTTTGATATTTGAAAATTATTTAAATGCTTGTTGACAGTTTCATTTTAGGGAAGAGCTTTCAGAAGTGCAAAAGAACATTTTAGGGATGTGCTTAGTGTGTATTCTGACCATAAAGTACTCCTAGTAGTATGTGTGGCCTTACGACAAACCAAGAAAAAGTTAACACAACAAAAAGTTACACAACAGCACACTACATGAATGATACAATGGAAATAAAAGAAAATCTAGTTTTTCCAGAAATTATACATTGGCAACAGTTTTGGTGAACAGGAATTTTCCAAGAAGAACAATGATACAAACCGATTAACTCTAAGTGAAAGTGAAAGTGAAAGTGACAACCCTTGTCATTGCGAGGTCACGGCACAGCACACATGAACCACAACGAAATTGGACCTCTGCATTTAACCCATGCACACTCAAACCCGTGCAGCAGTGGGCAGCTATTGAAAGCGCCCGGGGAGCAGTGATGGGGACGGCACCTTGCTCAAGGGTACCTCAGGGCAACCTACTGGGTAGGGGTTGCCGCTGCCTCTAAATTAAGATAATTAAATTAGTTTATAATAATAATCCTTTATTTATAATCCCATGAATGGGAAATTTGTTCTCTGCATTTCACCCATACACACCTGTGCAGCAGTGGGCTGCTATTGAAAGCGCCCGGGGAGCAGTGATGGGGATGGCACCTTGCTCAGGGGTACCTCAGGGCAACCTACTGGGAAGGGGTTCGAACCCCCAATCCTCCAACATCATGTGGCTAACGCCCTAACCACTAGGCCACCGCTGCCCTAACGTAAGACTTAAACAAATAGGTACATATGAGGTCACTTAAAACTGGCCTTGACCAAGAGGTTAAATTGCTTAAATTATTGTGAGTGGAATAAATAACATTCGCACCTTCATAGGGGGTGAAGTCAAGCCTGACAAACTTAGCTTTGTCCTTGACTCATTTGAACTTTATGTGCACTACTAGCTGCTGGTCAGCAATCAATGTGCCAATGAACAGCAACCACTGTCCTCTTCCTATTATTCTATTTATCTTTCACTGAGGTGAAAGAGTATAGTTTTATGCTTAAATGATACTGAAATGTTATGTTAATTGTATGATCACAAGTGATAAAAAAAAATTTAACAAAAAATTTTATGTCCAATACAACATTCTCAGATCATTCCTATTCAGAGATTTAGACTCTTCTTTTTAGACAAAAATATAAATGCATCATTTCCACAAGCTCATTTCCTTCATTCCCTTTACCCATCAGGGCACTCTCATGGTATACACAGCTGGGACAACTGATATTCATATCTTGAAAGCTTCCAGAGCTAGTCTGAGCCCTGTAATAATGGTTCTCATTACAGGCCTTGGAACCTTCATTTTCTCACCACCAGCAATAACATGTTTATCATCATCAGTGGAAAAAATGCTTTTTTCCTATTACATAATATTTTCTTCCATAGATATCTAAAATGTAACACAATAACATTATAAATAACTATGATATGCTACATTGTTTTACTTATTTACATATTTTTATCATACAGTGTCTGAAACCGCCTAAGTCTATCTGAGATTTCTTAACATGGTTTGAGGCAAGTGTTTGAGAATTTTGGCAAACATATATTGTCTAATTGGCTACTATTGGGGTGAGAGGAAATGATTCCTCTATTCCTAGTCCTTCAATATCTTTATCCAGATCAAGCCTTCATATTACATGTTCTGGTGGCCTTGGTGATTTTGAAATGTCACATATATTGTCTGCTCAAAGGTAAGATTGCAGCCCTTCAAAGAAACATCCCTTTTGACAAAATAGGATACAGCTAAAGATTAGAAAGGAAAGACAAGCTTGGTGTTTGAGGTTTGCTTCTTTTGTTTTGTGCTGGAACTAAGTGGAGAAACATTTCTCAAGATAAGAAATGCTAATGTTTTTTCTTTTGAAAGTGTCAGTCTCGTTACTTTTTTGTGATAAATCTAGGATTCCTGCTTCCTGGCCAGTTTCCTTCTCTTTGTGGCTGCTCTTCCTGTTGTGATATTTTAGAGGAGCACAGAGGCCTTACAGCAGGCTACCCAAGTGCTGAAAGCCTGCAGTCACAATCTGGAGTTTAAATGAGAACTCTGCCTGTGTGCTCTCTGGCCCTCCTGCCTAGCACCATAATCTCTCTTAATTGCACTGCTCTACACACTCAGCTTGGAGTAGCTCATTAGGCTCCATACCTTCGCTGTGCGTAAAGGTCCCTCCCAGCTTTGCTGAGGTGCCAGACTTCAAGTGCATCAGGGGGTCAAAGCCGACAGGCGTTTGCAAAACACAATTACTGAATAATCTCAAGCCTTGTCTCCTGCTGTCTGAGCTGTGGGGTTGCCTTTCCTTGCTTCTGTGGGTTCTTTTCCTCCTTCGGAGCAGTAAAAATGCTGCTTTGTCCATCTGAGATCTGCTGTTTTGTATCTTTTGTAACCTACACTCCAGGCAAATATGAAAATACTGAATTTAAAGTAGCCCTTATTTTAGGATCTTTAGGAAAGTGTGAGTAAATTCAACTGTGTTTACATCCTCAGATGCCTGTTGTCTTGGGAATACCTAATACATATGTTGTAAGGTTATGTAATAATAAGCTCCAACAAAAACATATTGTTAGTCTAGTTTGAAGCTGTTAAAATCTGGGTTTTATCTCAAAATCTGTCTGGATGTCAGTGATGTCAAATGATCCCAACTTTCACATTTAACAAGTTTCTATATAAGTTAATAGTAGTTTAGTAGCATAAACAAAGGCAATCAAAAGGGTGTTTTTATGAAATGGTTCATTGTAGAAAACCTCAACAATTCAGATTTCTTTATAGTAGCACGGAATGAGATGAGTCAATATGCCTTCTGCACAAATGTAGCATCTCACCTCCATGAACAGATTAAGAATATGGTTTAAGCCACAGCTTTATCTAAAGACAACCCTGAAACAGGGGCTCAGGTGTTATTTAATATATCATATAATAACTTTCTTTTAGAGAACGTTTAGAAGCTTTAGGTGTCTGATTGCTGTTACCACCACTGTGAACAATTATAAGAATTAGAACTGTATGTAGCGGTATATCAACGGTGGCCTAGTGGTTTGGGCGTTGGCCCTATGGTCGGAGGATCGGGGGTTCAGACCCCTTCCCAATAGGTTGCCCTGAGGTACCCTTGAGCAAGGTGCCGTCCCCGTCCCGCTCCTCCCTGCGATGGGCTGGCGACCTGTCCAGGGTGTGTCCCCCGTCCTCGCCCTGTGTGCGTTGGGTTGGACACCAGCGCGACCCCGTTTGGGACAAGCGGCAGAAAATGGAAAAAATTGTATGTAATCAAAGATTTTCAGTCCCAACAATTTTTGTACACATATTCACCTTTTCAATCATGCAACATTTACAAAATGTTGTCTTCACATTACTGGAAATGTGTCAAAGAACCAAAATCTTTTGATGTCATTACATTTACATTACATTTGCGGCATTTAGCAGACGCTCTTGTCCAGAGCGACTTCCATGTCCTAATTACAGGGACAGTCCCCCTGGAGCAACTCAGGGTTAAGGGTCTTGCTCAGGGACGCAGTGGTGGTAGTGCTAGAGGTGGGATTCGAACCTGGGACCTCTTCATCCAGAGGTCCATGGGCAAGTAACCTACCACTAGACCACCGCCACCCTACGAATAGTATTACATTGATGATTTAAAAAAAAAAAAGCAAAATGCTATTTAAATAGATGTGAACCTATCACCAGCATTACTCAATTTACTGTTCAGATATAACCTTATAAAGCAGCTATGTCCACATGGATGATCCGCAGGCAAAAGTAGTAGGTTAAGCACCTTCACTTATCAGAATGGTTTACGTTATAATTGCCCAGAGGAAGTCAACCACTCTAAAAGATCACTCTAAAAGATCACTCTACTAACCCATTAGACACTGCAACAGGTATGGTGCAGTGGCAGAGACGAGGCCACAGTTTTATGGTTGATCAGCTTTTGAAACAATAACACAAACATTTATTGCATTCTGCAAACAGAAATAGCATAACACTCTACATGCTGATGGCTGTTACTAGGAAATGTTAATATGAAGTAGTGATCTTCATAAAAAAATTCAGATTATTCAAAATTCTTTCAATTATTTTGTTATAACACAATTTGAAATGCAAAGGGCATGGCAAGTGGCCTAATCCTAACTGCTGTTGCTTAGCCATGTTTACTCGCTACACGAGGGATTCTTGCTCTGAAGAGACTTTAAACTGTCAGATGAAAAATACTTTTTGAGCTTTGTCCCCCATGTGGTAAACTCCTCAGCACTGCAGACTGTTTTGCCCTGCTAATGACCCTCAGCAGGCAGATGTGAACTCTCTTGTGGGTTCATTAAAAGAGACACGTCTGTGTTTGACATGACAGCAGCCAAGCTTAACAGTTCCATCCACAAAGCAAGCTGCTGTGTCTTTTATTTGAAAGTGCGATCTCACATCATCATACATGTCTGAAAATTTGCTGACCATGCCTGTTCTGATAATTACAGTGCCCTTGGGCTGGGTTTGACAGCTATTAGATCAAAGCCAGCAGATCATGAGCCAACACACATTTATCATCCATTACTACTGTGCACACACACTACAACCTTAATCTTATCATACTGTCACTCTTTCCTCCAGTGGTTATCAGAAGGGCTGTGTTATAGAACACCTTCTCTGAAAGAAAAATGCCTTGTTTTGAAGATAAATGGTTATTCAGTTATGTAATTCCTCTAGGTGTAGGATTTCTCAGTATACATTTCTAAAATAATCACAGACATTAGAGGAAGTGTGTTTATGGTAGTGCTACCTGAGTAATAATGCCACAGCCAACATATGTATTTACTTTGCAGTCAGCATTCATCAGCACTCAATACTTTAGGCAGAGGTGTCAAACTCCAGTCATGGAGGGCCGGAGTCCAGCACATTTTGGTGATTTCCCTCCTAAAACACACCTGGTTCACACTTAATGGGTGTAGTGAGTGTGTTTGAGGAGGGAAATCACCAAAAATGTGCTGGACTCCGGCCCTCCAGGACTGGAGTTCAACACCCCTGCTTTAAGGTATTTCAAAGTTTGTCTGCCAAATCATTATGTAGGAAAAAACTTGATAAGAAAAAATAATGATAAATAGCTATTTTACATTAACCACAGTGATCAGAGGCCCTATATTGGGTCACAAATAAAGAACACCTTTATAGTGAACATAACACATTTTCTGATTCCACAAGGGTCTTGGTCAGGTATTGGGTCCAGAAATATGATGGGTACATTAGGATAAGGAGAAAAATAGAAGAATAGATGCATCCATCATGCCTTTTTTCTTGTTTTACCAGCCATGGATTTCTTCTTTCCTGGTGGCATGGGAATATAATATATTATTATATTATAATATAAAATTTAGCAATTCCAGAATTCATTGGGCTGAAATCATGGAAGACTGGTTCAGGGAGGGTGAGGCATTATTTTCACACTTGGTTTGGCCACCACAGAGTGCAGACTTTAAACCAACTACGAGTCTTCAGGATGTGCTGGAGAAGACTTTACACAGTGGTCTCGCTTCAAAACTAAAGGCAGCAAAATATTAGGGGGATTTTTTGGTCAATATACATCACCATTGTACCAAAACACTAGTACTGATGTCTGTAAGAAGGTGCAATTTTGGGTTTGTTCAAATTTACAAAACAGATACTACATCATGCAGTTATAATTAAGCATATTTACACTGAACATCTTTGATAAATATGGCATGGTGGATTTCTTTGTCAAGTGTATGCATCATGGCATATTCAGGTTAAAAAGTGCTGCAGTAACTGGAGCATTCCTTCAGCTTTCGCCATGCCATTGCAGGTCTCTGCACAGCACCTTCACTGCTAAAGTTCAAGCTGTCATGTCCAAACAGGTAGAACACAGACACAACACATGCCAAAAGGTCAAAGTTCAGCCCCTAAAGGTCTGAAAAACATATTTTTACCCTCTGTTTACATCACATGGACCTGTAAAACACAATAGCAGGGGGTAGATGGTATTGATGGCTTAGAGCCATTGGGAAGCTTTGGTTTTGTCTAGATGTCAATGTATCTCAACACAGCTTAGGAGAGATCAGGACTTTCAAACTTGGAGCCAGAGACAAATAAGGTGCTGAGAAACATGTGCAAGATGGATGAGAAAAAGACCATACATTGGTGGCTGTACAGGGGCTGAGCTCTTGCAGATTATTTCCCATTGTGAAGGAGCTGGTTTGATTCAGTTGGGCTTCTGTGAATATCTTAGCCTCCCTGTATTTGTAAGACAAAAAGTAGTTCCCCAGGGAACATGGAGAGGCTTGGAAGTTTAACTCATGCTGCTCAAATTCAGTTTCTTGCCTTGTTGAACTGGCCTATTTATTTGAATACTTGTGGACTGATTCTAAATTGTAAAAATATATATCAATAACCCTGCACAAAACCTTGCTGCAATAAGATTTCAAACGGTATAATAAATTATTTAAAACAGAGCTCCTTATTGCAATTACATGACATTTTTTGTTACTGCCACTTTTACCTGAGGCAGGATTTATATAAATGATATTTCTTCTAAATAGGTTTTGATTTTGGAATCATTGTGCATCCCTAAGAAAGAACGATGCACTATATACAGAATTATATTATGAATGCCTCTGAATTTTAGCATTTTAATTAGTATCATTATATATATATATATATAACTGGATATCTTTTGACATTTGGGTGGCACTGAATATACTTCATTCACAGATATAATCTGCTCAAATGACTTAAATCCAAATTCATCCACAGAGCTAAGCTTGGTTTTAAAGGTTTTTAGGGATTATGAAGCTTGGTTTGAAAAAGAATGTCACCACCACACTAATGGAGCTCACATAGCAATGTTTTTCTCACTGGACACTGGTACCTGGTAGTTACAACATGGGAGGCATTCGCTTATTACATACTTATAAGGCAACATAACTCACTCCAAACAAGTGTTCAGGTTTCTCCTGCCCATGCTGTGTTTATCAGAAAAAGACAAGGGCAGTCTCAGACTCAAAACTGGGTGAAACTGACCTATGATTAGAGACTTGCCAACTGTATACTTCACTTCTAGTAAGTCACTTCTCTCTCCTAGCCAGTACTATAGAGAGAACAAGTTGCTGATAGCATCACTTTATCCATGGAAAGATGTCGGTTATTTGTCTGCCTTTTCCTGTCAACACATGCCTTGGGAACAAGAAATGTGTGAAAACACAATGCAGCTGGTTTAAAAGGGAGATATGCAGGGAATTTGCTGAGGGAGGACAGCCTGTCTTCTCTGTACTTTGAGAAATTCTCTTAGAGGCATTCGATGGATTCAGCTTTACCTTTATGGCAAAAAATGTGATTTCATTATTTAATTAATGATTATTTCAATCAATTCAATCTTTTTAAAACTTTCTCCAAATCTCACTAATCTAGCATCATCTTAACCCAGAGCTTCCAAATCCGGGTGCCCTGAACCTAGGATTGGGAACCCCTTGCTTAAATCGAGACCTGCAGTCAGTCAGTAACTGGGGAGAGACACATGTTTTTGTTTTAACTTTATAATCTGGCACAGTGGGTGTGATTCAATAACTGTGTTATTAATGCACTGGAATCTTTGATGACTGGTTTGGTATTTAAGTCAATAAATTTGGACTGTTTTAAGATAAAACTGCTCTGAAACGTATTATGAAACTTTTAAAGAAAAATAAATGAATGGTAGTCACTGAGACATAAAAGAGTATGAGTGTAACCATCCATTTAACAATCATTCTGTTGACTTCTGTTAACTTGGAGCAGCAGGAAGAGCTGTTGAAAGTGTTGAGAATTCTTTGGATGGCCTGAAAAATAAACACATGGATAAGAAATGGTGGAATGTGTATCTGTGCAGTGAAAAGTTTCTGATATCACTATCCAGGAGTGTATATCAGCAGCAAACTCTGTTTAAAATCTTCCACAATCAGATAAGGAGAGTCTTTATAGCGTGTGTGTGTGTGAGAGAGAGAGAGAGTTCAGTTTCTTACAACCCAGGTGGACAGCATATTTAAACTTTTTACCAGCTGGGATGAAGATAAAACCGTCGCACTCTGTGGACAATATAAGGATTTACAAGGATTTTGTTATGTATGAAAGTCTAAATGTAAAATATTGATCACTTAGATCAAAGTTTGAACTGTTTCAACTAGCTTTAGTTAGCTCATTTTATGAAATGTGGTAATAGGTTTCTAAGTCGAATGCCCAATACTATGGAAATTAAATTAATTCTTTTTTAAATAAACTAACTGTTTAGTATAACCACTGAAAAAATCAAGTCCAGTTCATACGTGACCATGTTTTGCAACTCAACAGTAAAAACAGCCTTTTGAATTAAGATCTTTATATATCTATATACAGGTTAGCTTCCCTCACTCAGTTTGAAATTATAAGTTTCTGCTTTTTGAAATGATAAAGAACTAATGAAATAATAAGCAGAGTAAGAAAAACTTTTTTTAGTTACTCTTAGGAAATGTATAATAAAATATTAGTTTTTGATACGCAAGTTGGCAAGTATAAAAACATGCTTAGACTCTAAGCAAAAGTATGCCATTTACAAATAACAGCCAGTTACATGCAATGTGGTCAAAGCAAGCAGCTTTGTTTTAAGTGGAGGTACATGAAACCATACTGCTTAAAATTTAAGGAATGTAATGCCATCGTGACAGCAGAACGATCAAAATGATAAACAATACAGGCCAATGATCTCTGTCTCAGTGGAGAATTTTGATATTATATTTGCTTTGCTTTCTACATGTTTTTATCACAATTTCTTCTGCTGTAAAGAGATTCTGAGACTTGACCCCAGGTTATTTGTTTGTTGAGATCCTGTACACCAGACCAACAGCAGGGGGCACTGTGTGCTCTATATTTATCTACAGACATGGTACATAGACCTTTTCTCTTTCATTGTCAGTGATGGTGGTAATATTGTTCTCATCCATATGTATCTAGTCATAGGTCATCTTGCCTCCAGCACTGTCAGATCATAGCTCTTTACAGGCTCAGTGACCTCTTTCGCGGCTTATAGAACATACTCTTTAACATACTTTAATATTTAGATAGGTGCGTGACAGCAGTCTAACAGGGAAGCCAGGGGGAAACAATAGAACAAAAGAATTTTAAAAAGGAAAGCAAACTGGGAAAAACTATAAAATACAATGGGAAAGAATGGAATGCTGTGAATGCTTCAACACTGCGAGGAAATTGAACGAAAGACAACCAGCTGTTTGTTCCAGAAATACTGAAGTAATTGGATGAGTCTTGCACATTTCAGATTTTAGTTTTCACATTATTAGGTAGAACCATATCAGTGCAGTTTATAGGCTTATCAACACCATTCATCAATATCTCAATAGCTCATCAATAGGACCACCACCCTAAATACACCTTTAAAATAGTTTTAAAAGTTCTTTAGTAGAGGTAGTTCTGTAGTAAAGTTTAGTAAAGTTCTTAACACTAAAAATTCCAAAGAACCATTGGAATGGATTAAAGATTCTTGGCCTCTTTTTTCTTCCTCTGTGGTAAAATGTAGTGTAAATGGTTCTAAAAATATTTTAATGGTTTGTTACATCAGAGAACCAATTCTTTTGTTAAAAGTGTGCATAAATGACAACTCAGTACATGATCATAGCTTCAAATGTCTGTTTTCTTAAACCTGCATTAGAAGTTATTAAATCATTTGATTTTAATGCAGTTCATTAATTCAGTTGTTTATTGCAGCAGTAGAAGTAAGTATATAATGATGACTTGTGTTTTTGTAGTTTCCTTTGATGAATAGAGCGTCAATGACCAAATTTTGTGCTGTAAGTGACCTTACAGATGCTATCTAGTCCTAGTGATTTTATTTGGCATGTATTCTGTTGCCATAATACTTCAAAGCCAAGCTATCAGTACTGCTCTGAATAGCAGCTCTCAGAGCTGGCTTCATCACAGGAAGTTATACAATTCAAGAGTAATTTAAGTGAAAAGCAAGCACATAGATCTTTTGACCAGTCATGAGGCCGTCATGTACTGGAGACCTGGAGGTAAGAACTGAATGTTAAGGTGTTACTGGTGGCTGAGTGGAGTTCAGTAACAAAATTCTGAACTAACTCTTATCTTTAGCTTTTCTGCAGTTTTTCTGGCCTTCAGTAATAGTTCCTTGAGCATAATGGATGTGTTTATGGACCATGAAGGATATCCAAAATTGCAAAGTGTTCTGATACATGGTATGGTTTGAATTGCTTGGACAGTTTGCCCAATGCCTGGTGCTCAGGTGCTTTGGTGCAGGGACAGAGCTTTGCAGGAGGTTCAGTAAATCTGACTGGTGGCTTGTTAAAATGCAGTGATCCATGAAAGTAAACAACTGTGACAACAGTGGTCAGTAGCAGTTCAAAAAATATTTCAGAGCTATATATGTCACGCTTTGCAGAGCACAACACATCTTGTATGTAGCGCATGGTTATAGTTTTATTTTTGGTTGCTTGGAAGAGCCTCTCTCCAGGTGATTTAAACACAATAGAATTATAGATGCAGTAGATTCCACTCCTTTTAAATTATATATCTTTGCAGTGTTTTTAATAAATCATTCTACATAATGTAAACAATTTAAAATCGTATGTATTTGTATAGTAAGGCGGCTAACACACCTGATTAAAACTCACTTAGAACTCACTCCCTGAGATTTAGTATTTTAATATTTCTCCATGAGGGGGCACTACAATTAATTCAAAAGTAGTTTTTGAAATGTTTACCTTACTTTAGGTTTTGGATTTATAGGTCTGTTACCTTTAAAAGATGGGTACCTGGTCTTTTTGACCGACAGTAACCACTCGGGCACAGTACCAAGATGATTGTTGAGTAGATACTTTTCTTATTAGGCAAGTTTTATAACAGCAATTTAAAAAGGTCTGTTTAAATATAAACTACTAATATAAACTACTTTTTACAACCAAAACAAATCATGACACTCCTTACTGCATTCTGATTTGTTTGCATTTGATTCTATTTATTAATATTCATTATATATATTATCTATATTATAGCGGTATATTACTGCTGCAAACATAAGCATTCTGCGGAAAACATGACCCCAAACATTGGATTTTGGCCCTGAACTATACCATGGGAAGGTCTCTGATTGCTTTGTCTGCATTTTGTGATAAACTTCCCCCAGGGTTCAAGGCAAAATGGAGCTGCTTCCCATTTGCCAGGTGCCGCTTGTAAAACAAGCATTACTCTGTTACAATTATTTGACCATTATATGCTGCAGAGGACACCAGAGATATCTGTAGAATACACCTGTTACTTGGGCCTAAAGTGATTATTTAGGGTTTTTTTGAATGAAAGGAAATGAAGGAATGGTGGATACTTTGCAATAGTTACTGGTTGTCACTCAAGGATTGTATGGTGCATGAAACAGTGATAAAAAAAGTCAGGTTGAATCTGGGACAGTTGTTGAAACTAGGCATTTTGAAACTGAAGTTTCTGAGCCATTAGACAGAAATCCATCTAGGATAAGAACAATCCTCATTTGCACTGGCAGTGTGTTTGAGAATGTGCCTATATAAATAAATTTTCTTTGTGTTGTAACATCGAATCACTTTATGTTCCTTGTTTCCCTTGACTGATTTTGGAATACCGTTATGTCAGTGCTTAGCCCAGTGTGGAAAATGACAAGCAAAATTTAGCAAGCACATTGTATTCCTGAACACACACCAGTAAAATTGTTTTCTGGGAAATGAAAGAAGGAAATAAATTTTCTCATACATTAACTAATGTTTGCTGATTAGTTTTTTAGTGGAGGTTTTAGAATGTTCAGACCTGACTTTGAAAACATAGTCATGAATTTACGCATGAATTCAGAGGTCAGATGCATCATCATAGAATTTAGACACATTATCTATTTGCTTCTGAGTACATGTTTTTTTTTGGTATGATTATCCATATTTGTAGTGCCTTACCCAATCATTTGTGGTCGTTTTAGGGCTTTCAGCTTTTAGTCATTTGTATGTTATGTTGAGAGTCTATTATAGCTAAACAATAGCAGTCCCTAAGTAACTCCATTGCCTCGTTTAGACCCTTGACCTTGCTGATCTTGACCCACTATGGATCATTCTGAAAAGCTATTTCACCCCAGTTGAGTGTGTGGTCTGAGATGGATGAAAGCACTGAAGCTCCCACTGGGCCTTTATGTCATGTACTTGACCTGCAAGTTGACCTAGGAATAGACAACATGCAGGACCTCACGGAGGAGGAATTTGCTTCCTCTGAGCTGCAGTGTTGACCTTTTCGCTTTGCATTGTATCAACTTAAAAAAAATTGCAGTCTCAGCTCTGTAAGGGTACCTTCAACATAAATAATACAACATAGCTTAACTTTTTTCCTTCAAGACAGGAGTTTACTGATGACCTCTGACCATCCACCATTTCTGATCACTCCTTTAGTGTCACATGAACATCTCAATTTCATTATGAATAGACCAATAGAAAGGTTTCAGATTTCCTTAAATGGGCTCACTGTATTAACAAGCATCAAGGTTAAGACGTAAGGTTTATATTTCCCATGTGCTCAATGATTGATATCTAGTTTCTTTTGTTAACTTCTATAAACTTCTCTAAAGGTCTGCCCAGACCTTTCATTTCCCAGATAGATGCCTTGTTTTGTGTTTGCCTTGTTTTATGTATTATGTTGTGTCTTCTATTGTCTTGTGTCTTGTGTATAGCACCAGGGTCCTGGAGGAACGTTATTTCGTTTCACTATGTACTGTGTATATGGCTGAAATGACAATAAAATCCTACTTGACTTGACTTGACTTGATAATGCAATGATATGACAAAGTATACATTTCTATTAATTGTTTAAATAGTTTGAGATTATCTTGGTGTTGATTGGAAGTGAATTTGAATGACATCCGTAATTTTAATTGTTAAAAAACAAAATCCAGAATCAGTAACATGCTTAAAGGAGTCTTTGAATTAACTGCTTTTTTCTGTCAACAACATGTGCCATGAATCTCCCTGAAAATTGGAAATAACCTTCTTAGAGCTTCGAAACCATCTTTCTCCAGTATCCACCTTACTTTTCTTCATCACCAAGTTTGTGTGAATTCCATTCACAAAGAATTAATATTTTTCTCTTGAAACCTCCTGAAAACTTTAATTGTTCTTTAGAGTCCTTTTTCGTGAGGCACTTACTGGAGTTTTGGGAAAAGCACAACAGCATAAATATCTCCATGTGTTTGTGGTGAGATGAATACATGTGGTGTAATTGGCTGGTTGTAAATGGGCATAAGCAGTAATTGGGCAGGCTGGGCAAAGTGCCTGAAATGGAATGAATGATTTTCTATCCGTGAGTCTTGTTTGCTTCTTCTGGAATATATGATACATTTATTTTGCTGTTATTCTAACATCCATGGCCATGGTTTGGAATAACCACTTTCAGTTTCAGCCAAATATCACCAGGCTTTCATTGCCAATACATAATATGCATTTTGATTTGAGGCCCTTCCCGGAATACAGATTTTCTGAAGGTTTAGTGTTCCTCCTCTGTTCTAGTATGTGTCTGTGACATTAGCTCATTAGGAAGTGAAATAGGCTGGGCAGTATTGTGTTTTAACTCATGCTCCAAAGTGGTCAGTGTTTAGGAGCCTGGTTTTAGAAACTTTGGGAAAAAGTCTAGAAATAAGTTTAAATCCAGCATAATCAGGACATGTAAACAGTACTCATACTATGATTAGAAAGTTAAAGTGATGAAAGTGCTACTTTTTCTCTCCTGGGACTACTTAGACCTTCTTGAGATGGAAGGATTCAGAATGGAAACAGGATATTATGGTTTCATAATTGCAAGAAATTTCCAACACCACTCATTCCAAACCGCATGAAATAGTCCTGAAATTTTATTGAGAACACTTTAGTTAGTCTACATGTTGCTGCCCTTGCCAGAGATGTAGCTTCTCCAAAAAAACACATGTTTGGTGAGCATTTGCAAAACTCAAACTTGTTTTTTGTTGTCTGATGTATCACATTTGGTGTGAATAATCATGTTTGATGTGCAAAGGCATTTTCTCTTCATATTTAATGGATATGAGCCTTGGCCTATAAATCCGAACACCATGTTGTGACCTGTATTTGTGAGTGGCCTGTTTTTAATTCTCTGTCTCAGATGTGAACGAGTGTGAGGAGACTAATGGAGGATGTGAAGCGTTATGCTGTAACACCATTGGCAGCTTCTATTGCAAGTGCCCCTCAGGACAGGAACTCAAGGAGGATGGCAAGACCTGCCAAGGTACGGTCCATTCATCTACTTTTGCTGCATGTTTCGAACAATATCTAGTATCACTTCTTGTCCTGTAAAGTCTAAGTATGCAAATATGGATGCAGTTGATGTAATTCTAGGTGTGCTCTAATCCAGTCATATCAGAGGCTTGTTTAATACAAAACTGAAGTCCCTAAGGAGGACTCCCTGTACAAAGCTGATGAACTACATGTGTTGCAATAAGTATTATTATTAGCAACTATGGCTAGTGCACATAATAGTACAGGATATATTTATATACCCTCTAGTGAAATATTTACCATGGTACAAAGTAGAAACAGGTTTAACATTTTAGCAAAAAGCAAAATGGTTTTCACTTGGGTATTACATTTTTCTCTGCTCTCACCATTTAGCAAGGAAGTGTGAGTGGCTTAGGTCCCTCTAAAATTACATGCTCATTAGCACTAAACATGCTTGTTTGAATACCCATTGAAATAAAAGAATGCTAACATGAGTTAGGAAATCTGCATTTTAAATAGCCTTGCCTAATTATAGTTTAGCAGCAGTGCAACTTCAATCCCCCAGTGAGTCCAAAGTCATAGCAAAAACATTGAAACGTGAGAAGACAGAGCCATTTTGTTAAGCATGGAGACCCTTTGATCTTCTCCATCAGTGTTTCTGTGTAGCAACATTCAGTGATCTCTGAGCAACAAATGAAGGCCATATTTGGTGAAACTTACATTCTGAATTCCTTTCTTGTGGTCCAGAGTTTAGAGCATGATTATAATGCTCATAAGTGGGTTTGGCGTCTCTCTGATTTGGAGAGCATATTCATCTTTCCACTTCCTCATTACAAATGATACCAAAACCTTAGTGCTGTGCTCGATTAATAGTATTTACCTCTAATAACTATATTCCCAGAAACAGAGAAATCTGAGATGCGAAATTACAAAGGCTATGCTTGCATTTTTGCTTTCTTTAGTAAATTTCATTCTGTCAGGAGCTGAGATGAATTTTGCACTGTTCCTTAGCTCAGCTGCAGTTTATTGACTTTTATAAGAAAGTGTGGCTTTGTAAGGAAGTTTTTTTCTTTAATGATTGGGTTAATGTACTCATTAATTCTGTAATTCACAAAAACCTTCCCATATATTCCACTGTGTCCCTTTTTACAGGGGAGCAAAAATAATAGATCATGGGCCATTTTTGTGCTAATGCAGTATTATTAATTGTGTTGGATGCAAGCTCATTCACATCTATTTTCCAATTTGGTGATTAAAAAGAAGGTGCCTGCAAGGATGTGGGTGAAGTGGCACAATCAAATGTGAAATTCACAATTAGAAAAACTTCATATGAATCAGACAGTTGGCGCATCCTTACACAAAGAACTTTATACAAATTGTAAACTCAGTGAAATGTCTAATAAAATGGATCTGATTTGCCATGTCTGAAGCCTTTGTAAAATACTGGCTTTTTTTTTACTGTCTCTGTCTATCCACACAGCAGGAAAAAATAAGGAACATATGGGCAAGAAATCAACAGTAGCTTTGTACTCTTCGCTGTTTTTCCCAAAAGAGACTCAGAAAAAGAGCAGAATATTGTCAGCTGAGAGTGCTGCAGAAACAATGCCACATTAATTGTCATACATGCAAAAAGTTTGAGGGCCACTGATAAGATACATAGTGTTAGTGTTTTGAGATTCTTCAAATTCCCATCTCTTTGGAGCTTCACCTTTGAGGATATATTCTATTACTTCTAATGGTATTTCTTTCAAGTGATCATTTAGTAGTTAGAGTGTTGTCCAAATTTTTTATCTGAGTATTATTCTCATAGATGATAGAAAGCTTTGTGTAGGTATACTGACCACAATTATAAATGTGAACTGCTGAGTATCAGTTTATAGATCTGAGCTGCTTGCCAGCTTGAAAAGCTTCCACTGTGAAAAATCTGAGAGTCAGCGCTGTAGATGCCAGCAGTTTAGCAAGAGTTTCAACTCAGATGCCAGAACTTCAACTCGCTTCTTTTCTCTTTTCCTTGAAATTCCACTTCTGACCATATATGCCATCTCTGTGATCATTTTCCCATGTTTGTCTCACAATCCTGCAGATTATTTGTGCATACACTTAGAAACAGCAATTGAGAGATGAAAGAACATTTAACTGTTGGAACTGTTGAAAATATTGATGTTATGGATTATAAATATATTTTGAGATGGATTCACTGTTTAGAGGTTTTATAATAAAACGGTCAATCAATTATTGGTTATAGTTTACAATTTTTGCATATCTAAACCTCCTGCTTGTCACTGGAAGTTTTTCTTTTCCATAAATGTTGTTACATGTTGTTACAAGACCCCATGTGTGACACAAGAGATGTCTACAAGATGTCTACACTGTTTATATATTCTTTGTTAGCAGAAAACTTTGTATCTTAAGGGAAGTAACTTTACAGGAAGACTTTTTATTTTTTTTTTACATAGTCATGGACAAATCCAGTGTTTATTATCATATATTATCATATAATATTGGAATAATATAGAATTATGCAGCGGTGAGAATAGAATAGGAGGTTTGAATCGGTGATAGAACTGCAGCATATAGATAAAATATCAGTATGGTGATTCTATTAATAAATATTCAAATTGCAGTGACTTATATATAAATATATATATATATATATAAAAATTCTAATATTTCTCCTTTTTTCATTATTAAAATTGCTTTAAAGTGTGTTAATATTGTTAAAATTACCCTTCCACCATCTATACAGGCTATATATGGGCACTAAACTCACTTTTTTGACATTTATAAATATATCTTCTTTTTAAACCTATTGTAGTTTAGCTCATCCCACTCACACTGATGTTAGAAGTAGTGTTTCATCATGCCAACAGCCAATCAGAAAAGAGATCACTGGAATAAATCAGAGCATGATTGAGATTGGTCACCCTCTGATGGGTTAGAGGTTTTCGTGAAATCAGTACTGCACAAAACAATGCTCCAGTGTTGATTAACAGACAATATATTGTGCAGGGCTAATGGGTGTGGTTCTAAAGTGTTTATGAGCACGAACAAAATTACAGACTAGATTGATTGTTATCTTTTAAATAAAAGTAAATGTTTTAATATAAGTAAATGCGATAAGATTTTAGTGTTTACTGGGCAGAGACATTATTCCAGTGTTAGCAGCAGCTGGCATTTTCAAATGAAGCACAAACAAGGTAAAGGTTTTCAGACATTGATGATAAGTTAATTCATAAATGTATGGTTGAATCATTAATTAAATTAAAATGCCATTTCCATGGTGTATTGGCAGATTTGAGTGTTCTAGCTTTTAACTGGTTTTAGCAGCAAAACAGCAAAAAAAATGAAAAAAAAGGAAATGTAATGGATGTTTTCTTCTCATAGTCAAGACTTTATAAAAATGGCAAAAATAAATGGTCACGATATAATCAAGAGTTGTCCATCATATTTAATATTTTTTAAAATATTTTTTCTGGTTTCTCATAAGACACACAAACTGCCCCGCACAGTTTCACAAACTGCCCTGCTCTAAATACAGTTAGTTAGGATGAGTTATGCTCTAATTGTAATGAAACATGTAACTGATCAATGTTCTTTATGGATTGATGTTATGCTTAGAAAAGTATATTGAGATTTTTAAATCACAAATTATCATGATAACCGTAAACATCATCATATTACCCAGCTCTACTTTACATGCAATGATAACTTTATCAGACTCATCTTGATATAATTTAGGAACCCAAATGTGGTACAAATCTGGTCTCAAAGAGCCATGAATGAGCAACAGATTTTTTTTTTTTGCTGTCAATAGCTGCAGCATTTAACAGACTCCAAGTCTTTGCCATTTTAAATAAACATATTTTATAGCCTTTCCCAAATCCCATTGCTTGACATTGCTTAATTTAGAAGTTGTTCATATTTTTTTCAGTTTGCTGTCTGCTCTGTGTCTTCTTCTTATGCATCCTTGTCCAGGCTTTACCCAATCTACCTCCCTTGAATTCCTCTTGCATTTGGAATGGGTATGCTAATCAGCCCCAGACTTGACTCGAGGGCATGAAAGATTAATCTTCCCAAGGCAGGCATGTCTGCATGTGGACGCGTGGTTCCTAACAATCTGCTCGACAGTCTGGAGTGGGTCAAGCCTGAACAAGCAGCTGGTCTTTGTCCGGATTAAAAAAAAGATCTTACATGTCATAGATATATTAATAAGACACAGTGTTATGTCTTTTGAGTCATATCAGCCCCACATATTTGGCAGGCCTTCGGGGTCTCTAGCTCTGTTGAGAATCATTTGAAGTCTTGAAGATACTGTGAATATAAAATGTACTGACCTTTGCCAATCACACAGAGTTAAAAGTGAAGAAAAGAACAGGAGTGGCAGAAAAATTGACGGACCTCTGTCAATGTTCTGAGCAGATCTTTGGCCTTTTTCTTTGATTCATTTTATATTGTGCACCACATTATGCAGTAGCTTTGATGAAAGAAAAGAAGAATGCTTAAATCTTGTCAGTAGCTTCTGTTTCATCACATGCCGAGTGTGGGCAGCAACTGAATTACGATGTGAGAAAATAATTTTTAACTGTACAGCTCATGCCTCTAAGTTATGCCATGACATAAAAACAATTGTTCCAAGATATTGAGTTTATAATGATATTGTGAATTTGTAATAAGTTTTTATATTATAAGTTTACATACTATATTTACATACAATAGCTCACACAGTGTAGTTCTTAATTTCTTAATTCTTAATTTGAACAGCCTGTACATGATGTGTTAACATGCTAAATTATTAATGCTATTTAATTTTAAATACTGCTAAAGCATTCCTTATGTTAATATTTTAATAATCTGTACCAATGCAGATTCTAACCCTTTTTCTATGACGTCTGTAGCCCTATTTATTTATTTATTTATTTATTGATTGATTGATTGATTTGAAATGAAGTAGTTCTTTGTTGCCAGGAAATGGTACTACATTTTATTTTCATGTAAACATGAGCAATGCAGCCTGTAAGAAGTTACACCAAGATGTGCCTAGTAAGCCCTTTTGATTCACAGGTGTACATTCCTGACATCTACATCTCTTAATTAAATATTAAGCTTTTTTGGTTTTTTGTGTTTTTTTGTAGCAAAATAAGTCTCCAATAAAAATGAATATTCTTGACTGAAAAAATACTACAATTTTCAACATCATATAGGCATTAGGCACTTGGAATGTTTACATTTATGTTAAAAAGGAATTTCCCAATACAATATATCTAAATCAACCATTAATATTATGAACTTCCTATTGTTAATAACTATAAATAACTGTTCTTTTAATGTGGGCCATTTTGTACATCGATGTTGCAAGTCGAGAGCAAGAAAGGGATGTGAAGTTGGAGAAAGGAGGGGTCTAGCAAAGACATAGCGGAGGAGGTCCAAAAGAGGGAGAGCTAAAGCAAGTACAAATATATATATATATATATATATATAATATATATATATGAGGGGAAGAGAGAGAGAGGGAAAGGGAGAAATGGAAGGAAAATAAAAACTCCTGGTCCTTATTTTTCTTGCTGACAACCCAAATTTACTTTGCCTTTATCCTGCCTGCTGCCTCCCTGCAAAAAGCTGAACTCAAGTTCATCATCCTGACTGAAAGGTTCCTCACCATGGCATCTCCTAAGTGGTGGCTGCTTTGTCTTTTCTGCACTGGATTTTATCTCAGCCCAGCGCAGAGCGCATATTTTCCAGGCTATTGGCATCCATTTAGGAACTGTTATAGGCCACCCTGCTTCCATGTGTATAACAGGCTCAATATAGATTACCTGAGACCAGGTGAGTTTTGGGGAACTATGAACTTATCTTTTTCTTGCATGTGACGGTCAATTTTCAAAATGTTCTGTAAGTACTTGCATGCAGTTTTAATAATAAAGGTTCCACAATGGGAGTGATGCCTTCAAAGAGCCAGTTGCAATTCACTAAAGAACTTGTTATTGGAGTGTTATTTAAGGCACAGTGTTTGTAAATAAGAAATATGTAATATACATATAATGTAGAAGTTTTATACCCATGAAACTGCATGTGCTAGCCATGAACCAATTACATGGCTGGTAACTTAAACCTCAAGTATTTTTCCATCCCTTGATGATTTGCTGCAAAATGGTTCATTCATAAACAAGTATCATCTCATGGCTAAGCAGCTATAGACAGTGTTTGAAATGCCATGTCTGCTTGTGTCTATTGAATGATGCACTGGGCAGAAAGCCCAGTTATTTGTACTTCATGCAAGCTGCATGCTACTCCACTAATAGATACAAGCTCAGTGTTATCATCCACCTCCCATACCACCCAGAAAGCCCTGCCACTCCAATCTTAACTGCAGTGATAGTGTCAGGCATCTCCCTCATAATATTATGAGAGGATGGAAGGTTTATTTGTATAGAAGTGCATACTTGGCTGGCCTTATGCCTGACTCGGCCAAGTGTGATTTAGTGTGGGATACTACTGTTAGTAATGTGAGATGGAAGGCAGGACGCAACCTCATACTGTGTGTTAACTGATGTGGAGGTTTTTGCACTGTTGAATTATTATATCTTATAGCAGTTTAGGCATCATCTTGAACCTGGAGAGATGAAGTTTAGCACATTTGATCATGATCCATATTCACTTTGGTAACTGTAGTTATTTTTTTATTTAAATAATATAACATAACATATACTTGTGTAGTTGCACAACATATTCAATTTTATAAATATTTGAGATGAACTCTGTTTTTTTTATTTAAAAAGAAGTTAAAATAATTTTTTCCTAAGAAGCAAGACTTTTATCAATTGAAAAATGTAAAAATGTACTTAAAAATAAAAATGTGTTATGAAAGGAAAAGTTTACATTGAGAATGTGATGATAAAGTCAACTGAAATGTAAGAACAAATCTTAAGCTAATATGCCATCCAGGTTTCAATGAGAAGGTCTTTTTGAAGATTTTGACTGGATTTTGTCTTGGCTTGTCAAAATGTTCACAACTAAAGAAAGCAATGAGTCATTCTCATTAGCACAGATGGCTGTTCACGTCACTCCTTTACTTCTTGCTTTATGGGACAACAGCCCACTAATTAGCAGAAGGCAAACTACATGTCCTAACAACAAACCCAGCCTAATCAACAAACACCTTAAATCAGGTTTATTAAGCTCAATTAGAAGCACTTATACAGTCTTTGACACAGAGCGATCTACTGTTACCTATAATAATGGACAAAAGTACATACAAAATTCAGGCTTCAAGCTGTCTGATACTACTAGATATCATTTACTTTTGTCTTTTTTTCCACTTTTGAACAATTTGAATCACTCATTCCTAACAGTCCAATTAGTTTAGTGTTTACTGATGTACAACTTGGAACTGATGTGGAAGCTGTGAAATTGAGAGCAGGGGCATGAAAGAGTGATTAAATAAGTCTAAATGTCCCCGTGTGGTCGTTTTCATTCCCTACACAGTATAACCATGATTTTTTTATTACTACTTGCCTCACATTTTTCTTTAATTTAGTTTAACCCCCAAACCAAACAAAAGTGTTCTGTGTGAATGGAAAGTGAGTCAGTCTGGCAGATCTCCTGCTGGAGCCACAGTATGTGCATGCAGGGGCTGAGTCTATAGCACCAGCTGCACATACAGTCTGGTACTGCAGGGTGAGCGGGTAGAAAAGGTGCTTCTAGAGAGGGTTAGTTAGGTGAGCTCATAGGATCTTTAAGGGGATGCTTCACAAAAAAACTAAAATACTTAAAGGTCAGCATGAACCTGATGAAACATTAAATTAGCTTCATAGGTTGAAGGGTATCTGAGCTATCTGAGCTCAATGACAGGTGAGAGCGATGGGAGTAATCAGTGAAAGATGGCATTTTTGTTAAGGTTAATTTGCCGTTATTTTTCCCAGTAACATTATCTATAACATTTACATGCAAGACAGGCAACAGTCTCTTCACTTCAATCAAAGATTAATGAAAAAGTATGTTTCCTCTTTCACATGTCAAAGTTCAATAGGTAAAGAGATAAAAAGGTAAAGATGAATTGTGCTTTATATAAATAATGTGAATATTAAAAATGACTTCAGATTGACCTTAAAGCATGCCTACACACCAAAAATTGTTAGAATGATAAATATCCTGATAATTAGAAAGCATGCTGTAGAGAAAAGTATCTTATTTTATTTCCTTTGTAGCGGTTGTTATGTACCGTTATGTGCGGTGTCACACCTTCAACCACTTTCAGTCAAAATCATTTTCACAAAATCAGTGACTTTTATTTGTTTATTTAACAAATATTGTACTATGGCACATGGCTGATTTCTGCAAACTTAAATAAACATAATTAAGTTTGACACAATATGCAAAATTCAATCCACACAAAATACCTTTACACTCTGATCCGGGTAACCTACAGTGGCAAGAATTCAGTGCTGGTTTCCTCCGTAAACTCGACTGTGTTTCCATACTGTATTTAATTAACTCAGTACATCTGGCCAATTCTAAAAAAACTGGCATACACTCAAAAGAACATTCCTAACAGTGCTTCTGTTGAGTTTAATGGGAGTCATTTTATTTGATAATTTTATCTGATTGATTGGAATTATGTTACATTTAACTCCTTCCTAGATGGTAATTTGTGAACCATTTGGCATTCCTTACTGAACGATGGCACTTAATGGTAAATGGTGCCAAAAAAACAATGAACAAATACAAAACAAAGTGTATCTGCTGCATGAAGATGGGGTCATGAAGATACAGAGTTACAAATGTGCTCATTTATATGTTAAAGGTGATGCTAACTTAAGCTTCTTTTGTTCCTTTTGGTGGTAACAGTGCTTACATTGGCACTAGAGACTGCAGGTTTTGTTTGAAGTGAAAACACTTCGAACATGTTATTTGTACTAAAGAAACAGAAGCCAAGAGACCTACCAGTATGTGGACCTAGCTGCTAGAGAATGATTCATTTTAGGAAATATATTGTTTCTAGTATAAAAGGGTCACTATCTGGAGCTGACTGCTGCTCTCCTTTTGCTATCAAATTTAGTTGCCAAAATGTTTCTTAGAAGCAATAAAATAAAATGGTAAATTTTACCAATGGCATATTATGAGGAATGATTGGTGAAGGTGAGCCTCAGATAGATGCTAGCTGTCTTCTTACTTGGATCTTTTTCATAGAAGTGGCTTGTAGCTTGGTCAGTGGGATGATGACGCCAGTCAACTTCACATTTTATTTTTTCTCTTGATTTACTCAAGTAGTGAAGTCCTCTGTAGTCACCTTTCAACTTTTTATCCAACAAGCTGTCTCATTTTGATGAGAAACATCAGATGTAATACTAGATGAAAGTCACATGAAGTAGTGACTTGTATAATTGCATTACTCTTTCTGGATCAGGGGATTTCACTATTAATTTGAACTGCTTGGATATTTATGTTGCTTTATTCCACATGGGGCTTTATTCACAGTCTTCTAGTCACATGGTTTTTACAATTTCTGTGTCCCCGAGATTACAGGTTGTATCAATCCACTGTAAATTTTCTTCATTTTAGCACAGTAGCTGTGATCCTATTGTAGCTAAAAAGTAACAAATGCTTATACCTCTCCATTGGTATTGCGTAAACTTGATGCCAGTTATTATACAGTTGTCTCAGACCATGTGTAAGTAATGAAGAATCCCAAGTAGATGTGATTATGTGATGACTGACTCTGTATAACATACAGAAAAGCATTCTCTGTTGGCACTGGATGACTTTTATTAAAATCTTTCTACCTGGATTAGCAAAGCAGCGAAGATAATATTATAAATACTATCATTTCTATAGAAACAACCTGTTCAACTGTACAATACAACAACAAATAACCATTTAGAAATTAATCAAAACACTTGACTCTGGAAGTACACACAGAAAAGATTATAGTCTATAGTCTAGAAAGATTATAGGAAAGATTAATGTTATGGGAATGCCCATGTTTGTTAACAACTGTTGTCTTATTGCATGAGTCCATTTGAGGTATTTATCTGCAAAAGTAATGGGAAATGTTTCTAACTGCCATTATGCAGGGACTCTGGTTTTGTAAATGGTCCATAGCTTCATTAAAATCTGATCTCAGTTCAGTGCTAGCAAATCGACCAAGTCTTTTTAAATGGAGCATGACCTGATAAGCTCTGATCTCAGCAAGAGTCTGCTTTGAAAGTCGTAAACATATTAAGAACTCCTCTGACTTTTTAATGAGGCATGAATAAAGACATGAGTCAAGACCACTTTGCAATGTTACCAGTTCTTCACGAAGCAGACAAACTAAGCATGCCACTTTTCCTCATTTGTTTGTAATCATGTTGGTTGGATGGTTGGAATGCATGACCAGACAGTCAAATATATGATGTCACTAATCATCCCCGTTCTACAGCAAAGTGATTTGAATTCAACCAGAAGCCTGAATAATTTGAAGATTTAGGCAGTGTTGTTGAATCAGCTGCATGACATATTCCAAGTCTTGCATAGCAGATGTGAAAGTCTTTTGTCAGTTTGACTTGATTAGATTTTACACGCAGGTCAAATTGCACTGATTTTATTGCTAAAAAATGTAATAAATGTCTGAGGAAACTAATACTACTATCTGAAGAGTCTAAACGTTCCCATTGCTTTCAGTAGCCAATATAACCAGTGCTTCAGTATGCAGAGGACAGGACATGCTAATATATTTATTTCCTTTATTATTTATTTTTCCTTAATTATTTTACATGTTCACCTCAGGTTGTTCATTTTTGTTTTTGTTTTCTCATGTAAACAGTTTTAAAACCGTTTATACATTTATTCATTTTTACTTAAAACATTCTTTTTACATTTATGAAACACTTTTTTTTCCTTTTTATTATTTGTGTGTTCTGTGTTAGCTATATTGTAAGGCATTTCGATCAGTATACTTTTGTAATAATATAATTTTTTTTTTTATCAGTAATTTTTTTTTCTGTATGTGTGTGACATTTTTCTGCAGATATTGATGAATGCCAGGTTCATAATGGAGGCTGTCAGCATAAATGTGTGAACACAAGAGGCTCCTACCATTGCCAGTGTAACCCTGGTTTTCGTTTACATGTGGATGGACGCACCTGCATTGGTAAGAGGACATGCATGCAATTCAGTATGCACTGTGTTCAAACAGAACACCGTAAATCTAATATGTATCCAGAGTGCCCTACTAAATAGCTAATTTAGCTTCTTTAAACTGCCAATTGTATTGAATTAGAATAATTTAAAGTACTGACACAGGTAGTCAACTGCACACATAAGGTTTTTATATATATATCAGGTGGATTGGATATGCTAAATCGCACCCTGGAGTGATAGTCTGTATGTCTGTCCTTTGATGGACTGGCAACCTGTCCAGGGTATTTCTCTGCCTTTTGTCCTCTGAGTGCTGGGATAGGTTATAGCACCCCTGTGACTCTAGTCAGGAACAATTCAATAAACAGATGGACAGATTGAAATGAAAAACATGACACCCTATAACAAATATGTTGTTGGCAATCACAGCCTTGAGACTATTGTTAGAAGTAATTAGCTTCTTGCAGTATTGCTCAATTTTTGCCCATTATAGTTCCCCAAGGCTATGAGGAGATATGTCACATCCTGCTGTCATGATGAGGTGCAAGAATTATGCAATGTGTCAAATTTTGGTAGAAAGTTAATGAAATTCACCTTTTGCTCATCCAGCTGCTATATCAAAATATGTTTATGTTGCAGTCTACACCTGTGTCAGACACAAATGTCAGTGCAATTATCTCACTTCCCACAGTCTTTCTCTGTGGAGACTGGAAGAGAGCAGGAAACGGATGAATATTTTGGTTTAGCACAATCTGAGCCTCATCATTATGTGGTCATTAAAACAGATGAGTGACCCTACGCTGTGTGTTATGTGGTTATTCAGCTGCAGGAGATGGATCTGTAATTGATGTAATTAGGAGATAAAGGACTCAAGCTATTTCAGACAGGTTCCTAAATCAGTTTGTGTTGGGGTTGTTTCTAACTCAGATCAATACATCATTATGAAACTCAACTTGAGGTAATGATAAAGAGCACTTGAACTTACTTTACACAGTCTAATACTGGAACATTCTTTACCGTTTATGGATATTAACAATTGCTGGTGATTATATTTTGGCACAGCAGCCTTATTATTTCACCTCAATGTATTTGTGTGTGTGTGTGTGTGTGTGTGTGTGTGTGTGTGTGTGTGTGTGTGTAGCTGTCCATTCTTGCAGTATCAGCAATGGTGGATGTGAGCACTTTTGTGTCCAGCAGACTGCAGCTCACTTCCAGTGCCGCTGTCGACCCAGCTACACACTCACAGAGGACGGCAAGCACTGCACCTGTGAGTGTCTCTCCACTTTCACTGGGTTTCAGCTGGGAAGCCAAGCGCTCAGCTTTGACTTATTAAATTCCCATCCATACAATCAGCATGTCATCTCACACTTTGACAGGTTTACATTATTGTTTTCTGACAGCAGGATTCCAGCATAGACTGCTTACCTTTGATTTGTGAACTGCTAGTTTCAATTCAATTTGCCACGGCTCTGTTATTATACCTCAAGTGCAAATGTACACTGTCCACGAGTGGAGCTTAAAGCGATACTCCAGCATTTTTCAGTCTGTTCTCTAGCTTCTACCTCTTCTATAGTGAATGGCCTCAGAAAGTAAACTCAATGCATTTGCCTCTACTGTCAAAAGAAAAAAATATCTTAAAAAAAGGTTAAAGAACATCCTTTGAAAAGTGGGGGCTGTTATTCGTCAATGGGTTTTGGGTACATCAAATTTACTTTCTGTGTTGTCTGATCATTTTTATATTAAGAGACAGAAAGAAAAAAACTGACATATTTCTTGAAGCAGACAGCATTTTCCTGCCCTTGAACTGTGAGGAAAGATAAGACTGGATTGTCTGTACTGACAAGATGCTGCCAACTCCTCTAAGCCCCAGACTGGGTATTTAGGAAATTACATCATAGGACATGAAACTTGATCTGCCTTGGAATCTTAAAACTAGTGCAGCTGTGAATAAGATGAATAAAGGGATGTTTTATAATGGAAAACATTTGCATCTTGTGAATCCTTTTTTTTTAACATCTATTACTGCTGTGAATTTTCCAAAACACTCACCACCTTAGAGTGTAATGCAACGGGAGGTGTGAAATAGTATCCTACACAACTAGGGAGATTTTCTTGAGAATAATTGCTTACTCTTCTGAGATGGAACTTTAAATGCGTGTTAATATATTGTTATCATAACTTATGCCTATAAGGAACTAAATTTTTTTTTCATTTTGTCATTCTGTCTCTTGTTCTCAACCCATGCTCTTACTCTTTCCTCATCAACTGAGACAGTCAATTGTTATTCAGCAGATTATTAGACACAGTCAGTCATATAAGGTTGCCATATACATATCAATATATGTTCATGAAGGTTTCTTTAGTGTATGTCTAATGTAAGCTCATTGTTCTCCTATTGAAAAGTGCTGACCTGTACTGAAATGCATAAGCCATTTGACAGCATGCTTACCGCCTAGCCTCCGGGTGTTCTTCATATGGGTTTTTGCTTACATTCTGTGTTCTTTCATCTTCCCAGTGTCTGACCCATGTCTGGTCAGGAATGGGGGCTGCTCTCAGGAATGCCGCAGTGATGGAGGTAAGGCACACTGTGACTGCAGACCAGGATATACATTGGCAGAAGATGGAAAAACCTGTGAAGGTAAGGAAGAGGTCTTTGTGGTGGTTCAGGAATGGTATTGGCATTTGCAGCAATACTGATAAAAAAAAACAAAAAAACATTAGACTGGTGTAATAATCTCAACAGTCAATTATGATAGTCAATTATGATATGAACTGTTTAAACCACAAATTTCAAATGTAATTATTAATTGGAATAGTTCTGAATTTCTTTCTTTTTTTAATTGTTATTATTGTTATTATTATCATTATTGTTATTATTTTTATGGTTTTTTAGACTAAGAGCCATAACAAATACATTTCAACACATTTTAAAACAGTGCATACTTTACTTGATGTTTTTGTAATCAATCCAAAAGTTCAGTTGTTAACTTCAATTATAGATGCAGAACTGCATGAATGCATTTTAAACCCCTAGGCTTTTCAGTTGGTCAGTTTTTTGTTGTGTTATAGTTATTATTTCTTCTGTGCCAAATGAATAGCTTATCCTGTGCTGGCGGCAATGATTTTTTAATTTTTATTGTTGCTGTTTTTTGTGCGCATAAATGTCTCTTATTAAGCCAATTTTATACAGTTTCCCTGAAAGCCCCAATTGCCATTTCTGGCCAAAGTCAACTGCCCTGAATGTTTATGGTGTGCTTGTGTGTGTGTGCGTGCTGCTCTCAGACATCGATGAGTGCAAGACGGGTCAGGCAGACTGTACCCATGGCTGCCGTAATACCAGAGGCTCCTTTGTGTGTGTGTGCAACGCTGCATATGAGCTGGGAGCAGATGGCAAACAATGCTATCGTGAGTTTACACTTTGTGGAATCCACAGCACACAGTTTATTTATTGCTTTTAGCTTTGTTGTTTCATAAATTTAAAACATTTCTTGAACAACACACATTTTACTTTAGAGGTATGTTTAGAGGAATATAAGTACATTGCCTACTGTGCTATACAAATTTCCTTGAAGAGTGAAGAGTGAAGGCAAATGTGTAAAATTGCTCTACTGGGTGCAAAGTTTTTTCTGGTGCAAAGTTTCCCAGGAATGATATATAAATGTAAATATAAACAGAATGTTTAACAGACCTGTGGATGATGATACATTTACATTTATCATCAGCATTAAGCTGACACTCTTATCCAGAGCAATGTACAAATCCTGATTACAGGGACAGTCTCCCTGGAGAAACTGGAGCTTAAGGATTTTGCTCAGGAACCCAGCCTAGTGCAGGAGTTAGACCTTGAATCTGCAACCTCTCGGTTTATGTCCAAGTATCCTACCACTAGACCAGCATCATTCACGATGGTGCCCCCATGTTTCAATATTAAAAACATTTAATCATTGTTAATATATAATTCCTATACTTCTAAGAATAAATAAAATTAATCCAAAATAACTAATATATTTTAATACAAAAAAATTAAAAGGAGAAATGATGCTTTGGGATGTATACTTTTTTAGATGTTTAATATTTTAATCTTTTTACATTGTTATTGTATATATTAAAAATAAAATCATACAGATAATATAATTCACTTTAATTAATGATTACGTGATTCCAAAAATTAAGTAATGGTTTGTGGAGTTGTTGAATTATGTCTTTGAGTCCTCTCTGACTTGGTTATTTTTATGTAACTATTATCTGGATTTTGTTAAGATTTTAACCTCACACATTTACACTTGGTTTTCAAATGGGTCTCTGGTCTGAATTAAATCACAATGATATGATTATTATGATGTGGTTATCATTAATACTCTATCCCCTCGCCTTCCAATAACCTGTGTGTTTACTTTTGCCTTTTTATGTGGATATGTCCAGTTCAGATATTGTGATTTGTGTGTGATAGGGATTGAGATGGAGATTGTAAACAGCTGTGAGGTAAATAATGGCGGCTGCTCACATCAGTGTCAGCACTCCACCAGCGGGCCAGTGTGCAGCTGTAATCAGGGCTATCAGCTCGGCCATGACCTGAAGACTTGCATTGGTAATGAAGAGTTTGGTCTGATGTCCTTCACTATGCTGAATTCTTTTCAAAATCTTGTTGAATTAGCCTGACATTGTGTGTGTGTGTGTGTTTGTGTGTGCGCATGTGTGGGTGGGTGTGTCAGACATTGATGAGTGTGCAGATGACAGCTCTTGTTGTGAGCAGGACTGCACAAACTACCCAGGAGGCTACGAGTGTTATTGTGCTGCTGGCTATCGGCTCAACGCTGATGGGTGCAGCTGTGACGGTGTGTTGCTTTCTGACACAACAATCAGCTCTAAAATGGAAAAAAAGTCATATTAAATTGGTGTATTTTTTCATACTGAGCAGTATTTTGTGAATTTTTATTATTATTATACTATATTACTTTTAATTATTATTATTTTAATATCTGAGGCAAGAATTCATTTCAGAGTGCATCAGTCTGAAGTGGTATTTGCATTTAATGGATACAGAAACAGCCAATTTCATTTTCTCAGGCTATTTTTAACTTACTGAAAATCCCAAATTAATAGTCAGTTTTAAGTCATGGAGAAATGTGAGATACTTGGATGCACTGAATTATTTCCTAAATAATCCTGCTTGAAATAAATTATTGTGTGCTACAAAATTTGTACTCCCAGTGAGTTTTTACGGATGGGCCACTACATAATAGTGCACAGTTATGAATCATATTAACGATGGTTGTGGAGCTGTGTGGTGAAGCCTGTTGGGTTAAACTGTGAATTCAGATATAGACGAATGTCTGGCTGAGAACGGGGGCTGTGATCACACGTGTCAAAACAGCGCTGGATCCTTCCAGTGTTACTGCAGACGAGGCCATCGGCTGGCAGAGGACCGCCGCTCCTGCATCTGTGAGTTGAACTCCCTGCCAGAAAATGGACCAGCTGGACAGCAGCTGAAACTACGCTTAATATGAAAATGTAAAACTTTCCAGAGCAACATAGTGAGGGGTGAATTAAGGATAAAATTTAGTAAAATTCTTAGGTACATCATAAAAATGAAATACATCTAAAAATGTAAGTTTATTGAAAGAACTATATTAAACATATTAAGGTATTTTGCAACATTATAAAAATCTATTTATAATGAAATAGCAATAGAACAAAATATCAAGAACCTTAACAAGTCATGATGGCTAGATATTAACATCACTGATGTGAAGCACCACGTTTATAAGACAGCAAAATCTACATTACTGGATAATCTCGAGTGCTTCAAACACCCTTCGATTCTACGGGAAGTGAGAAGAATACAAGCAAAATCAGCTGTGCAAGTTACAAGTCCATCGCTCATAGATGACATTTTATGTACCATATAAATGTAAACTATAGTAATAGGTGGAACAGTTTAACAGTCAGTGTTTGTCTTGGTGTGTTCTCAGTGTTAGAAGGAGCAGTGGAAGCCCTGAGCAGGGGTCCGGTGGTGGAGAGACCTAAGCCACAGCTGGCTGTCCTGCAGGACTATGAGGCTCTGGAGCTCTACGATGACTATGAAGAAGAAATCAGCGCGCTGCGAGCAGAGAGCACGCTGGCAGAGAAATTTGGTAAAATATGTTTGCGTGATGATTTTTTCAACTGTTTGAGTTAGTACCATGGAAAAGCGTTAAAGGTTAAGCTAAAATGTATAATTTGGAATTATTTGAAATGCTTATGTAGTTTCATATGGACTAGATGTTCAATGTTGCTTCACAGTAGACTTGGTGATCTCACACTATGTACATTTTTTATGTCTAAACTGAAGGACCCCCTTCACTCCAAAGAACACAGTTTCATTACCCTACAGCTCAGTGACAGGGCCTTTATTCCTTTCCAGCCATTGATTAGCATTAGGCTTCATGATATTAGGTCCATGCATTGCTGATAACGGGACAAATAATGGAACAAAAGGAAGATAAATGTGGTAAGTTTTAACACTCTCTCTCTCTCTCTCTCTCTTGCTCTCTCTCTAGTGTGTCTAAATGACTCCTTTGGATTTGACTGCAGCTTGTCCTGTGAAGACTGCATAAATGGAGGTGTGTGTAATGCCCATAGAAGTGGATGTGACTGCCCAGATGGATGGACAGGAATCATCTGCAACCAGAGTGAGCTTCTGAGAATTCACCTCAGAACACATCTACATAACCTATAAAATAGACTCTCATGTGCCCTGCACCAGTATGTTCTTTAATTCTGGTCTTCATAATACATGTGAGGACATGTGCGTGTCTTGTTTAATATGTAAAATGTGGCTTCTTGGAAGGCCTGATTACTCATGCTGGGTATGTTCATAGCTGTGTTTCTGTGTACACGTGTATGTGTGATGCAGCATGTCCTGAGGGCTGGTTCGGCCAGAACTGCTCGCTCAGCTGTAAGTGCAAGAACGGAGGTGTGTGTGATCCAGTAACTGGGAGCTGTCGCTGTCCGCCTGGCATCAGTGGAGACCTCTGTCAGGATGGTCAGTCCAGAAGCTTTCATATGTATCTGATATGAGTTTTTGGGATATTAGACAGTGAAAACATTACTGAAAAAATTGTACATTGTATATACATACATATATATGTGTATATACATAATGTACACTTTTATATAAAATGTACATAAAAACATACATTGTACAATATGTTGAGAGAAAACATATATACAGTGTATGTATGTATGTATATATATATATATATATATATATATATATATTCAGTATGTATAAACATATATACTGAATGAATTTTTAAGGTGTCCGTTGTTTACAGGCTGTCCTAAGGGCCTTTATGGAAAACACTGCAATAAGAAATGTAACTGTGCTAACAATGGCCGGTGCCACCGCACATACGGAGCCTGTCTGTGTGACCCTGGACTCTATGGACGGTTTTGTCACTTGCGTAAGTCTAACAGTCACTCTTAAGATAATCTCTGACTCTGAGACTGCAGAGTTAATGTAGACTGAACTGATACAATTATTGTTAAATTATTTTCACTAATCCTTAGTGTAAATATTTTATTTTGCCAATTTTTGCTCCTGTCTTGAGCAGCATGTCCAAAGTGGATGTTTGGACCAGGCTGCACTGTGGAGTGTAAGTGTGTGCAGCAGAACACACTAGAGTGTCACCGTCGAACCGGCAACTGCATCTGCAAGCCTGGTTACCAGGGTGACAGATGTGATGAAGGTCAGAATCCCCTGAAGATCTTTGGGATCTTAATGTTACAAATATGAATATAAATAAATGAGAAAACTCTGATTACTGTGATTACTCTTTATATGTGTAACTGAAAGCTGTTTTGTGGGTTTGTTTGTGTTTGTAGAGTGTGATGCAAGCTTCTACGGTCAAGGCTGTGAAAAGAAGTGTTCCTGCCCTTCTGGTTCTAGGTGTGATGCTGTGACTGGGGCATGCTTGCGGCAGTGTCCAGCGGGAAAGGAAGGAGAGAACTGCAATCAGGGTGAGATCATTGCTTCTGTTGTGCTAAGTTTGAAGTCATATGATGTTCAATGTGCTCCTTATCTGTTGGCCTCTGTTGGCCCTTTTTTTTATAGATTGTACAGTTGGGACATTTGGAACGGGATGCTCTCAGACATGTGACTGTTCAGGGGCCCCATGTGATAAAGTGACTGGACAGTGCAGGTGCCCTGCTGGAGTGATAGGTGGACGGTGTGAGAAAGGTGAACTTGAATTGTTGGAAATTACTTTAAAGATAAAGATTAAAATGGTCAAATTCAAATATATTGGTATAAAATGTAATTAAAGCAATTCACTATATAATTCAATAACTATAAACATTTAATAATGATCATAATACTGAAGACATGTAAAGGAGCACCATCAACCTTTGGGATGAGTTTGAGTATGCACTTTATTTTCAAAATTCAATAAAATGATCAAATAGAATAAATACAATAAGATCCTCACGTCAATCTGACATCAAGTGTAAAGCCTGTCCAGATAGGTAGATTTATTTACTTGACAAACACTCTGCAAATTTATCACTTCTATTGAATTACAGTTATGTATGTGTATTAGTTTGTGTATGTGATGCAATTTCATCTCTCTATCTCACTTTCTCTCTCTCTCTCTCTCTCTATAACTTCCTCAGAGTGTCCTGCAGGAAAGTGGGGAATTGATTGTATTGAGACTTGCCCAGCATGTGAAAACGGAGCTACGTGTGACAAACACAACGGCACCTGCCTCTGTGCTCCTGGATACATGGGCAGACTCTGTCAAAACTGTGAGTACACCAGTGTAGTCTACTTTTTCCACCCTGCACAAAACTTGCTGCACTCATCAAATGCATGAACTTACTCAAATGTAGTAGAGCAGCCAAGAGTTATTTGGCTTCTCAGATAGAATTGATTTTGTTTTTTTGGCACTGCACCTATAAAAATATGGACAAACGCAGGAGAATATCAACCATTATTTTTTTATGCTATGCAAAATACTTTTGCCATTTTTTTTGATAAATACACAGATTTTACTTCTATGTTTTAAAGATGTAGTATGTAAACTTGGCTATAAATTTTCCTGTTAGCTAGTTTAAGCTTCCTTAAAAAAATTAGACCAAAAATCATTTATATTTAGGGAAAATTGTGTACATTTTTGGATAAGCTATCAATATTGATACAAGGGTTACGTGTGCAGTATGTCCTACTGGCCGCTTTGGGCAAGGCTGCCAGCTGAAGTGTGTATGTGAAAACAGCGGCCGATGCCACCCTGTAACTGGCCGCTGCACCTGCACTCCGGGATGGACTGGACACAACTGCAAGAAAGGTACTGTCAACAAACTTGAGTTATTATTGTGTGTGTTAGAGGTCAGTCAGATTTGTTACTTATTTTTTGTGCAAAACTTACTCAAAACCAACTTCCTTATGACAAAACTTGCTCTCTTGCTACTGTCCTTGTTAACAGCATAGTATGTTGGCTCTCATACCGTCAGGAATTATAAAGCAGAATGACTCAATTTCTGACAAACTCTGCTCATATTTCATAAAGACACAGCCATCCCTATGGGAACTTGTTCACCTGTTGCATGATCAGTAGGATGTGTCAGCTTTTTGGCACAAAGCTTTCTTTAATGTTTCCTTTTGTGTATGTGTGTGTCCACTGACAGCATGTGACACAGGGTACTGGGGACAGGACTGCGCCAATGTGTGTGACTGCAAGAACAGCGATGGTAGCTGTGATGCTGTGACAGGCCAGTGTAATTGTGAACCTGGCTTTACAGGAGTACACTGTGAACAGGGTGAGGAAGCTTTATTTGCTGGATATGTCTAGACATTTGATATTAATTCATAGGGCTATATAATAAGGAGAAAATATCACAATATATTTATTTCAAATAATTTGATGTAACCAGCATAAATGTTCGTACTAGGCACTAAATGATCAATTCCTCTGGTTCATAATATTGCACAAAGGAGATCAGATACAGTAGTGATCATTTGTTTTTTGACCTTATAATGCCTAAAACTATTGCACAAAGTAAATAAATATATATTGCATAAAGTAATAAATATAAAGTTGAATAAAATAACTTGTTTTTTTTTTTAGGCTTTTTAAGTCATATTTTATGTCTTTCTCAGAATGCCCTGCTGGCTTTTTTGGGCCAGGCTGTCAGCAGCGCTGCCAGTGTGACAACGAAGCATCATGTGACCATGTGAGTGGAGCCTGTACCTGCAAGGTGGGCTGGACCGGCACATTCTGTGAAAAATGTGAGTTCATATTATTTCTTTCCACTTAATCATCTTGCAAACTGTAATTTAATACTAAATACTCCTGGAACTGGAAAAATGTAATTTAGTAAAGCCTGTGTTTTGTCAGCCTGTCCACAGGGATTTTATGGACTGGACTGCCAACAGAAGTGTGTGTGTCTGAATGGTGGACGATGTGATCACCTCAATGGTCAATGTGTTTGTCCAGCAGGCTGGCTGGGTCCAAACTGCAACCAGAGTAAGAACATGATCCTACTCTGCAGTTTGTGCAGATTTATTATTATTGCATAGAATGGTTAATTGAAATGTGCAGTTTATAATGGTTATAAACACAATTATTTAGATTCTATTAAAATTCTGTATCAACATGTTCAAGTCTGCACTTGAAATTTCCATACATATTGATTAAAACAATGTGAAAAAAGTACACATTTGTAAAAAAAAAAAAAAAAGTCTTTCTACAAAAACATGCACTGGAATGTCTAGAAACAAATGCTTACAACTTTAACTTTCACTGAATTCAAAACAAAGAAATATCTTGCGTTCCAGTTATAGTATGGTTTGTTTGTAGAAGAGATGTAAATGAAGCATCACTTTGTGTTTACTGCATTTTAAGGACGCACTGTATTTTGTGGGAGGTTAAACAGGAACAGATTTCCTGAATTTGTAGGCTTCTGGTAATCTGCCAAAAATGTGGCTCACAGTCAAAGCAATAATTACATAATGGCATTATACAGTGCCTTTACTACCAACACCCATAGCCCATATGCTTCAATGATCTCTTTTTCCTCCTAACAGCTTGCCCATTTGGTTTCTATGGTAAAGACTGTACCCAGGCCTGCGATTGTCAGAACAATGCGAGTTGCCATGCAGTCACGGGTCAGTGCTTATGCATCGCAGGGTGGATAGGACAAAATTGTTCCCAGCGTGAGTAAGAGCATTCAGCAATGCAGATTGCTAGACCTCTGCAGCTAATATGTGCATTACAAGAAACAATCTCAAGATATGAAAGAAATTGTTAAAAGGTTGCAGTTATTGAGGCTTTTCACTCTCTCAGGGTGCCCAGATGGTTCATTTGGAATATTCTGCAGCCAGCAGTGCCTGTGCCAGAATGGCGGTACATGCAACCACATTAGTGGACTCTGCTCATGTTCCAGTGGCTGGATGGGGGCAGCATGTGAACAAGGTGAGTCGCAATAAGAGAAAGGTATGGAAGTGCAAAGAAGACACAAACCTGGGATCACAACAGCAGAAAAACAAGCTCTTGATACAATTATGACCATTTGATCAGATGATTATGCAGTTTTGAACAAGTTCAAGTGGGATACTCTGCTAAAATATGATCTGAATATATACAGGAAGCTGTACATGGAACCTGTCAAGTCTCCCTACCAAATACTAAATTAACAGAACATACTGAACTACTGTGAATGTCATCCGAAATAAGATTCGACACAAAGCATAACCTTAAACCTGGGATCTGCTGTTGGGAGTGCTGCTATCCTATACTCAGGAAGCAAGTTAGCCACCATAGTTTCGGCCCTGATGTTTGTTTTGTCTCCTGCTGGTCTTTGGAAGCTTGTTAGCTTCTATGGCAGACGTTCAGCAGCAGTTAGGAGTGCAGTTTTCTAGACCTCCTCAGGCTCAGCCTCTGTTTGCTGTCTGCCCTATAAAACTTTCCTTCCCCACTAACCTCATAACAGCTCCAGGGTGTAAATTTACTTGCGTTTCAGCAAAAAAAGGCCAATGAAGCCCACACCACAGGAAATGCCCAATCACACATGCATAAAACTGTTTAAACATAGACTGGGTTCTGCTTTAAATATCTCAAAAGTGGACTGAAAGTTTAATATCCCAAAAGAGTTTATTGGAAAAAATTACGGAAAAGTTTTTTTTTTTTATGTTAACCTTAATGGATCCTAAGGAAAATCAATTTTTTTCAGTGAAAGTAACTTTTTTTTTGTGATTTTTGACCAATTATTTTTTTACTTTTTTTTTGACAAAACCACAGGGTGTACCTTAGAATTAACTACTGGTACAGGACCCGTACAGGACCCATAACCTTCTGATCGGGGGACTAGTACCTAACCATTTACTTTTACAGCATTTAGCAGACGCTCTTATCCAGAGCGACTTCCAATTCCTAATTACAGGGACAGTCCCACTGAAGCAACTCGGGCTTGCTCAGGGACCCAGAGATGGGATTCGAACCTGGAACTGCTTGATTCCAGGCAAGCACCCTACAAGTACCCTACCACTAGACCACCACCACCCCTAATCACAAGGTCACAGCTGCTCCCTAATTCATACCCACGGTACAGCAATGGTCAGCCATACATCCACTTCCCAGGAGCAGTGTTAGGAATGTTATATTGCTCAGGGGCACCTCAGAGTAACTTATTGGTTTGGGACTCAAACCCACAATTTTTGTCTTGACATGTCTGTTTGTTTTCAGAATGTGCTGCAGGAACGTTTGGGACAGACTGCCAGTATAAGTGTGAGTGTGAAAATGGAGGCCAGTGTGACAGGCAGACTGGACAGTGTGCTTGTGGGCCTGGCTGGATTGGAGAGCATTGTGAGAAAGGTAAGAATCAGATGCTTCTACTTTGAAAATATGTTTTTATCACTTGCCTGCCAAAAGAAACATTGAGTCTTTTACAACATACACATACCTAAAAGCAGTTCCTTCTTCTCTATTGGGCACATTAGCATGTGCATGTTAGGAGCAGATTGTAGTTTTAATAAATTAAAGCATTATAAGTGCAGACATGCAGGTTTTTTTTAGATCTGTTAGCATACAGCCATCTGAAATTTGAAAAAGTTTGGCAAAAAATTAGTTTTCCCTGTTTTCCTATTGATCATTTAAAGCATTTTCAATGGAAATATACAAGCAAATTTCAGACATCAATCATGTCTCTGCAGAATGTTTGCTTTGTATGGTATCTGTTTGATCTTTTAAATCTTTTTGTGTGCTCTCGACTTTTATTGTCTCTTATGTCTTATTGACTCTTGTGTCTTATTAGCATGTGAATTTAGTCAGTTTGGTCTGGGCTGTGAGGAACATTGTCGGTGTGAACACTCCTCACCCTGTCATCATGTTACCGGAACCTGCATGTGTCCTCCTGGTTGGAGAGGAGCTCGCTGTGATAAAGGTCAGCTCTTCATTTCATCAACTTCTACAGCCCAGCATTAAATATGATGCAAACCTGTTCATTTGCTCTGTAATATTCTTCGTATACCCTAATTAAATTTGTCTTAATAGTGTGCTCTTGGGATATAATTCCGTTTCAGAGCTGTATATTTATAATATATTTTTTTCTCTTCTATCAGCCTGTTTGCCTGGCTTCTATGGTAAGGATTGTGCTGAGCTATGCATCTGCCCACAGGGCACTTCCTGTCACCACATTACTGGAGAATGTGGATGTCCACCCGGCTACACTGGAAATGGCTGTGAACAGAGTGAGTGCCTGAATAAATCTGACAGAGACCTGGAGATGATGTTGTACTGAATTAGTGAGATGGAATAGACCTTGTAGTGAGTTAATAAGTTGGAATGACATGAGCCTTTCGTTTTAGAGCAATTTACTTTGTGTTTGCAGCCTGCCTGCCTGGCACCTACGGACTCAATTGCAATCAGGTGTGCCAGTGCTCTGAGAGGAATCAGTTGTGCCACCCGGTGTCAGGAGAGTGCTACTGCGCTCCAGGATACAAAGGACCCAAGTGCAATCTTGGTAAATAACTTTTTAAAGACTTTTGAAATATATTTCAAATGTATTTGTTTAAAGTGTAAGTGTTTATCATTAAATACTTATTTCCTTAAAAAAGTTACATTTTTCTTGTATGTGCTTATTTTTTCAGAGTGTGAGAGGGGGCGCTATGGTCCAGAATGTGAGAGGCGGTGCCAGTGTCTGAATGGTGGGGTGTGCCAGGCCACTACAGGAACCTGTGAATGCCCACCTGGCTTTATAGGGGCTCAGTGCAACATCAGTTAGTTATTTATTTTTTTTCAGTGTGTTTTAAAATGTGAAATGGATATTTCTGAAATAACACATGATTCAGACACATTGCATCATTTGCAACACACCAGTGTCACTGACAGGGTGGTGAAATGTGTGTGTTGCACAGAATGGATTGCAGCAGTGGTGCTGGAGTTGTTAAAAACTCTGTCCATGTCCTGTTTGCCCAGCTTGTAGATGTAAAGTTGTTGACAGTTCATCTGAAGCTGCACAGTTATTGGACTATTCTTAGCCCTGCAGGGGCACTGAGGTGTTCAAAAACACCACTTGTGTGATCCATATGGTGCAGCACAAACACACTCAGACGTAACTGTGATCTACAAAGTGCTCCCGTATGGTCAACGGTGCTGATAACACGAGGACGAGGTTAGATGCATCTGACAAAGGGAAAGTGTAGTGACTGTATGTCACTGTGAAATGCAGCACAGCACACAGTATAACACAACTAAATGCAGCCTCTGCTTTGAACCCATACACACCATGCAGCAGAGTGCAGCTCTTTAAAGCACCCAGGGATCAGTGAAGGGGACAGTACCTTGCTCAAGGGTTTCACCCAGAAACGTTGCAGTTTTTCCAGAGCTCTATCAAGCCACTGATAAATCATTTTATACTCAAAGAACTCATTGTCCCAAATAGCTATAGATGTGATATGTGATGTTTCCATGCTTGTACAGAACCATCTGGAATCTATTTTTCTTTTTTTTTTTCTTTTTTTGACATAGAAGATAAGTTTCTCAACTTTTATTTACTTGATCTTCTTATCTAATATCTATATAAATATATTTTCTGTCTTTTTAATTCATATCTTACTAAAAGGTGTTGAATAAAGAGTTAAATTTCTTTCTGCAGCATGTCCAGCTGGACGCTATGGGCAGGACTGTGCCCGCATGGCCCTCTGTGGTGATGGAGCAAGGACGAACCCAGTGACAGGGAAATGTGTGTGCACCCCTGGGCACCAAGGGGAAGACTGTGGACAAGGTCTGTTGAATGTCAGGGAAAACATTAAATGGAACATGTACTATAAATTGTTGGGACGTCAGATACATTTGTGTCGCCAGGCTGTGCTCCGGGCTGGTATGGTGCAGATTGTTCTCAGCGCTGTAACTGCAGTAGCAGGGGCCTGTGTGACTCTGTCTCTGGGAACTGCACATGTGGACTGGGCTTTACTGGACTCCACTGTGAGAAAGGTCAGCTATTGGTATTATTATTTACTCACTGTTTTGTGTTAAACCAAATTTCCTATTTGGCATAAAACACCTGAGAACAAGATTTACTTGACATGTTGGGAGTCTGAATGAATGCTGTGCTTTTTATTATTTAGAAATTCCTCATGCTCAATAAAGATGTTAAAATATATTTTTAAACACAAACTGACAAACCATTCCGTACTTCCAACTTTTGCAAAACCTACTAAGACTATTGAGTTATTTTATGAGAGGAATGCTGGTGTAACTGTTTGCAACCTGTGTGTGTTTGTATGCCAGAGTGCCCTGAGGGACGGTATGGTCCGAACTGCGCTCTTGAATGTGTGTGTCAGCACAGCAGCGCTTGTGACAGAGCGACAGGAACCTGTCAGTGTAGACCAGGCTACTATGGACACCGCTGTGAGCATGGTGTGTTTCAGTCTCACACACATTTCCAACCCTCAGGCAAAATGTTCATCTGTCTCTACAGTAGTTTTAGTCCTTCAGGAAGTTGTGTTTTTTTTTGTATTTTAGTTTGTCCTGCAGGTCTGTATGGATTTCAGTGTCAGCAGCACTGTGACTGTGTGAGTGGAGCTCCGTGCCACCCGAGCACAGGCCAGTGCATCTGCCCTGCAGGATACAGGGGACTACGCTGTGAGACAGGTCCAGTTTGAGCTTTTTGAAAGTGTTTTGAAAGTGCTGATTCTGCAAAACAAACTTACTTCTCAATGTAGTAGATGAGCCCATCCATGTGTGAATTCTATAGTTTATACTAGAGCTATGAGGCTAATATAGACAGGAACAATTCATGGTGTCACAAGGCCAGTTACAAACTAAACAGAAACTGACAATTCTGATTCATTCTCAGTTGCAATAGCCTGCATTTTTTGGTGCTGGGGGATTATTATTATTTTTATATGGTTAAAGGGTTAGGGCAGAGGAGGCCTTTATTTAATCTTTTTAGTCAATACATATTTAAGGGTTACTGATTTGTAATATTTTTTCGTTTGCAGTAGACTCCACTACTTTTAAGTTGGCTCAGGCCATCTGGGCTGAGGCCCACTGTGGCTTCAGGACACTTTCCACACAGGTCGGATCAGTAATCCACCCCTGAGCACAGCTGATAAATGAGCTGTTATGCACTGCCAGTTAGCAAACCACATGTTTGAGTAACAACACCTTTGTCTTAAAATGCGCCAATTTACAAAAATGGGCAGAAGTATATGTCCTTTGTAAAAACTGCTTTCTCTTTTATGTCTGTTAGGCTCAGTTCCAAGGCAAAACAAAAATGAACCGGCGCATGTATTGGTCAACTGATTACGACTGGTTTATTTAAACTAAGTAAAAAAAATGTATGGTGTCATGTTTGGGGATATCCCTGAAACACAGAATGATCATTTTTACAGAATGCAAACAGGGCACTTTTGGGCAGAACTGTTCTCGGGATTGTGACTGTGCGGAGGACACGCCATGTGACCCAGTGAGTGGCAAGTGTCTGTGTTCCTCAGGAAAGACTGGGGTCAGGTGTGACAGTGGTGAGTCCATATACTTGCTTCATAGAGTGAGAGCACATTGGTCTTACAAGTTTTTTTCCCTCCCATTTACCTTTTCCCCCTTTCTGATTTTTTTGGGCACACGTGTGGGTGTTAGACTGTAGAGTGAACCAGTATGGGCCGGACTGTGCACTGAGCTGTGAGTGTGAGAATGGAGCTGAATGCGACAACCGGAACGGACGGTGCACGTGTCTGAATGGCTGGTTTGGGCTCATGTGTTCAGAAGGTAGTAACTCGGAAGCCTTTCCTCTTAATGCAAGCGCACTGTTATTTGACTTTGTGTAATTAACATACTCAGCTGTGATTGTAACTGCATCCATAGGTGGGCCTCTGCAATTCACCAGAAGGAACAGAGCAAATGACCAGTCACATCACAACTCATTGTAGCCTCCCCTCTCCAAACAGCAGTGAGTCCACAGTTGCAGTTACTGGTTCTTCCTCTGGGGGTGCTGTACTGTGAAAAGCAGTGACTGGATGCAGTCCTGTAAACTCTCAGAGGGGAAAAACAATGTTTGTGCACAGAAACATCAAGAAAAAGAAAGAAATCGCTCACTGGTGAAACCACTGGCTGGTTTCTAATTGACCGAAGAGCATTACAGCTAATGAACAAGAACATCGGGTTAATAACCTCATGATGCTGCGTGAACAAGCTGATGACAAAAGGTGGATGACGGAGGCCCATTTTTTACAAGGTTCCATCAAAAGACTGCATTTTACCATGAACTGGACAACTATGTGTCGAGTTTTTAGGGAAGAATAGAAACTTAGGATCAAAAATTCCATTCAGGTGTATCGCAAATGCAAAAACTGATCCCAGGGCAGCACTCTGACTCTGAAATATGATGCAGGGCATCCCTTGTTTTTTCATACGTTCACCCAGAATGCACTTTTTCATTGATGAGCCCATATTTATGGCTGTAACAATACTTGAGCATATTGCTGTTTCTGGGCATTTATATTTGTGGCAGTTGTGGATATGGTGGATATGCATCTCAAGCAGGAGGTGTCAGTCTGTAATATAGAGACTCATAAATGGATACCACAACAAATAATCCTCTGAAAAAGAGAACGGACAATAGACATTAATAAGCTTCTATCACGCCTGTGAGATTTCATTTTGTTGGAATAAGATGTACCAAAATACAATCTAGAGTAACAATTGTGACTTTTTTTTTTTTTTTTTTTAAATCTAAGCTTTAAGGTCTATGCATTATTTTTGGGTCATTCTTCAAGAATATCATGAAGTTATCTGTTCTGTAGATGAAGTACCTTCCTAATTAATGTGGGGCTGTTCGAACAGGGCTTATATAATTTATATTCTATTCTCTTTTACACCGGGGTATCGTAGCGAGGTTTGTTATAATCATGATAACAACACAACATACTTTTCTGAGTGCATTGTCGATATTGCCATCGGGAGATATGGACCACCAGAACACAGATCCTGATCTCTGGATCCAGCTCAGTATGGTTTGTGATACTTGCAGTAAAATTATTTATAATCAGTTTTGAAGAATATTTAACCATGACATCACTGATACTGATTTTGGAAAAAATGAACTATTGCAGTGTGTTCTTTATGAAAGAACATTTCATGAAGTAATGCGTTTCATCATTTCTTTTCCAAAATTTTCTTGAGTGGGAAGACGTGAGGACGCATCCTTTATTCATCTGCCACTCAGCCCCACATCCTGTCTTGGTCTTTTCCACCAAGTTTGCATGTTTCAGTTTTTTTAAATGTATTTTTGTGTGCTGGAAATCTACATTTAAAAATAATTCTATACTAATGTGATTAAAAGCTTTTTTTGTGATGTACATACTGAATGTGTGGGAGGATAAGAAAAAACTTGAAAGTCAAAAAGGGTCTCTGGTTGGTTCAATTCAAGGACATTTAGCTTTTGATGCACATTATGTACAAAATATTTGTACTACTTTGGTTTCCTTTAATCAGGAGAAACACAAAACAGACAACACTGTAGATGCACATTGTCATCGTTTTTATAATCTTCATTTCATAGACACTGAAGCTGTACATGTCTAAATTCAGATTCAAGCACAATGCAGTTAGCAATGCCTGTCAATGAAAATAAAAAAGGAGACAAAAAAAAGCCAAAGTGATCACAACCATTTATGTATATATGTACAAAGATCAAACTATATACAGATATCTGTCTCAACATACAGCATCTCTCCACACAGAGTGGAAATGTAAGCTTGCCATTGTATACATTTTACAGATTTCTTCAATATGCATATTCAGTGCAAATAGTTGCTCCTCGTTCTCGTCACCACCACCTCCCTCACGTCTATCAAATTAGGGCAACATGAATGGTAAAAAAATAAAATTATTTTCCCGCCCTTATCCTAAAATTCTGAACATAAAAAATAATCTCTCGGGAAACAAAGAATGATAATTAAAAATAAGTTCTCTTCCTGTATCTACAGGTCTGATTGAATAGATTCTGGGAATTCGCATGATCCCAACTCCTGTCACACTGTGGCATTAAGGAATACATATATTAACATGAATGGTGGTCAAAATGGGTGAACAAAGTTATAAATACCATTCCTGGTAAATGAACATAAAGCTGTTGTGTAGGAACATTGAAGTACTGAGAAGGATGAACACTGCTTAGTCTCTTTTTCTGAGACCCGTCTCCTGATCAAATCTACCACAGGCTGGAACCGATCGTATGCACCTCGCAGCCAATTCACAACCGTACACTTTCAAACGTGATCCTAACTTATGACCAAAGGTAGGTGCTAGTTTACGTGCTGAACTAATATCTCACTGCAGATCACAAATAGTAATGCCCTTCCTTCCTGAGAAAAGCTCTTACACACAAAGAGGGCGACGTCAAAAAACCACCAATAAACAAGACGGACAACAGCAGACTCTTCACGAATGAAAACATTAAAAGTCAACTCAAAGCCAACACGTAACATTTGGTCTTTTCACAATTCAGTATTTGCTGCCATAATTAATTTAATTTTGCTAATTCAAATGCAGTAGAATGCTGTACCTACCGCGTGGAGCACACTGTGATGTAAACAGTCTTGGACTATGGTACACTAAACTAACATTGAAAATGATTTCTAAACAACCGTGTCCTAAACTATTTATATCAAATGCTTCTCAAATAGATCTGCTCTACATTTGAATGGAATTTAATTTGACTGTCCCATTTTCACTATAAACTCGATCCGTTTCAAATAACTTGATATTGTTCAAACCTCTCTACTGTACACGAAACATTTTTGGTCATAAACATGTACAGCAGCTGATAAGGGGGCTCAAATGATACAATAATAAATTATAAAGTGCAAATTGTTCAAATGAAGTGAATAAGAGGAGCTGCATTGGTTTCATTTCAGGAACGAAGGCGTTCCCAAGCTTGTTCTGTTTTGTAAGAGGGGAAAAAAAAAACCAAAAAAAAAACCAAAAAAAAAACCAAAAAAAAACCTTTATTCTTTTCTGCACATTGTCCATCAACAGTGTCCAGTGACTGATGTCTGAAATGATCATCCAAAAATTTCCCATCCAAATAAACTATTCAGTGCAACTCAACTATATGACCTCTCTCCCAGGGAAAAGTGAGACTGAAGCCTTCTCTGAATCACTTTTGATCTTAACGTCACCACATTTCAATACAAAATGTATATTCTCTTCGATGTTGAGTAGGAATATCTGTGTACATCTACCAGTGCTTGTCCTATAAGACGAGGACTGATCCTCCAGTTATTTCAAATGAATGTAGGACATGCTTTGAGATAACGGACCTCATGCAATTCTCTTGTGCTTACCAGGGCTACAGTTCAAACAGAGAAAGATTAAGTGCACGGGTCACAGATTTCTTTCATATTCGACTTTGTAGCTCGATGACGGGATTAGAATCCCTAAGAAAAGGGCTAACGAATGCTTATCATTCCTAACCTGTAGGACGCACTACGTGTGTGTCTATATTGCTAGACAGCTTGACCGGAGAGAATATACAGGTGGGAGGAGAGATGATGGCATAGCATAGGTAAAAGAGAGGGTGTAACATGCTGCTGAATATTTTCACCTCCGGCGAGTTGGAGATACAGTGAGAAAGGTCGCAGGGGTGAAGCAGGATATATCTTTGGCTTTAGCCACATGTAAGGTCACTGGTTCTTAACAGAAATGTCCAGTGTCCAGAAGTGAGACATTTAGACAGGGAATTCTGCCTCTTGACCACACAAAAACGCTGCATGCTCTGCTTCTCACTTGCCATCATGCACTCACTCAGACAAAAATCACACATACACACAAACACACTCTGAACCAGTCCCTGAGCTGCTGACACAAACCAGTCTAGTCTCTGCTGGGGGCAGGCGAGCTAATGCCATTGAACAGTCTATGCATTTATAGGCTATGATCATCTGCCAGTTCACCAGCCTGTGCTCTAACAGACCATAGGTGGTGTAAACTGCAGGGCAGCTGCAACTCTCTCCATTCCAGCACTCTGAGGAAGTAGATTTGAGGTTAAAATGTCCAAGGTAGGTGGACAAAATGTCAAATTAAAAAAGACAATCTTCCAAGTATAAACTCATGTCTGTCATTAGGGTCAGTTTCTGCTCCTTCAGTCATAAATTAATGATTATTGATCGTTCAAATTAATCTAATGGCTTTTATTGGGGTCCACACTTCCTTCCGTTTATATCTACATACATAATACTTGCAGCTACTGGTTAATATGTTGGAGAGTAAGAAGTTTAATTTTTTAACTTTAGCTGTGAACATGCTGCCAATTCCCTTTCTTAACACGACCGTGGGCCTAGATATAAAGATATAAAGCAGCCGCGTCTGCAGCAACACCTCAGTTTACGGGTATTTATTGATATATTCTTTTATTTCGAATTTATTTCCTATGGCCCTGTTGGGAAAGCACTTCTGAGGTCTTTCGGAGCCATTATTGGGCTGTTGGGCCAGTCAGCAAGAAAACAGACATTAAGACAATGTCCTGTATCAGGGAAATAAAAGCAACACTGATATTGTTGATTTTTTCCCTCTCTCACTACATCAGTGCCTCCCATAGCCACTTCCTCAGACATACTCCTAAAGTGCTGATTGGCTCATCTACGAAGGGGCGTGTGCAATCATGGCGCAGACAACACAGTGAAAGGTATTCAGGGAGAAACTTTTGATGGTGTGACAGATGTCCATATACAAACAAGCAAACCTTATGAGTGGCTATGGGAGATGTGCAGCGAATCTGAATCGATTATCTATATTAACCTAAGCTCTGCTTTTTTCTCAAATATGCGTTTAGTATCAAAAAAAAAAAAAAAAAAAAAAAAAAAGAAAAAAGGAAGAAAAAAAAAAAAAAAATCCAACAGCCAAGCAAGCATGTGCTATTTTTTTCTCTTTCTTTTTTAGATTCAGCTTTTAAATTACTTCTTTTCCTGCACAGTTGAATGCTTATCTCTTGTTTACTTTATGAGCTCATGTTCCCATGGGAAGGTCAGGCTCTTTCCTTTTCTCTGTGAATGACACACTCTTGTTTTTTTCATTGCGTGATTTTTTGTTTTTATTTAAGTTTTTCTTACTTGACTTGCCCTGTATTTTTCTAAAAGGCGTTCCCCTTTTTGGGTGGGGGTGCCTGCCAGTCTCATGCACCGCTTACTCATTCAGTAAAAGCTCAAGCAAACAGAGGAACAGGCAAAGGTCGGTGCGGGATGGCCCCTGGTCTGCCGATGCACTAGGAGCGGTAGTCCTTTTTACTGTAGGGCTTGTTTCCTAGTATGCTGTCCACCTCGTGCACGATGGAGGAGGATAACTTCGGGAGGACCTGCAAAAGATGGAGAGCTTATTTTGAGAGATGGATCAAAATGAAAAGAGCTATAATTATATAACTCGTTTCTCACTGTTCATTCCAAACTCCACCGAAGTGATTAAAATCTGCCTAATGTTTTGGTACATCTGGCATATTGAACCTCATCTCTGTAGTTTCAGCTATTAGGTTAGCGCATGTTACCCATGGAACAGATGATTCTAAAGCAGAGTGATGAAAAGAAATATTGCCCTATGTACAGTTTAAATGGTCCTACCAAAGCCAGTGTATAATTCAAAATATTGTTAACAGACTTTGTAAGTACACTATAAAACATTTGGGCTTGAATCTTGACTCTTATCCTAACGTTTTAAAATTTTTAATCCAAGAGAGTGTGTTCATTTACGATTAAATCGTTTAAAACACAATCAACATAATCAAAGAATTGCAGGTATAGAAACATGGAAAAAAATATGCAAAGGCTCACCTGTATCGCACCTATATTCTCCATGAGCTGATCAGTGTTGGAAGCTCCTAAGAGCACAGAGCTGACTCCTTCATTCCTTAGGCACCACGCTGCAGGGGACCAGCATATAAAATCATACCCAGTACAGCACTATCAACAACCAGCACACAATGTGCCCCCCATTTAACCCCCCCAACACACAACCACTTTTTAAATGAAAATTCTCTACCCATCCATAAAAAGTGTAAACCGTGGAAAAAAACTAAAGCCAATTCCAAAATTAAAAACACTGTAGCCACTTCTCCCACCTACATACACAGAAGCATCTCACATAACACACATAGGAAAAAAAACAGCTGCCAGACCACACCGTTACCATGGCTCCCAGCACCGAGGGTATACTGTATGAAGACAAAAAAAAAAAAAAAAAAAAAAAAAAAAAAAAAAACTTAATTTTTTGCTTGCTGGCCTAAGCAGGCGAGCGAAGGAAGAGCTCTGGGAAAAATGGCACTGGAGGAGTTTTAGAGAGAAGGTGAGAGAAGCCATGTACTGCTGCAGCCCCCAAGAGACGGCACATGCAACCACAGCCACACTGGAAGGGAACTCTGTGGGGATTTCACTCCTTGAGAGTGAGTGAGTGAGTGAGTGAGTGAGTGAGTGTGTGTGCGTGCGTGCTCATGCCATCTGTGGCTCCGCCACACTTTGTGTAGGCACTACTGTGCTTTGAGATTGGATGAATAAGAGCGGCCATTTGGTTGGAGAAAAACGTTAATCCATCTTTAAGCTTGTGTGCAGCTCTGATTCCCTAAAACAAGATTTCCACTCACTAAAGACAGGAACTACTTACAAATCCAGCCCAGAGAATTTCAGCAGTTTTTCAAAAGGACAGAGAGCCTTTTCGCCTTTTTCAGCGACCACAAACACACACGTGTCAACGAGGCTGCAGAGACATCTCATTATTTCAAACTGTTACAGCAAAATTTCTCTATCTATCCATCATTAGCAAGGCTTTTGAACCACATTTATCGCTTCCACTGCTTTACACGACTTAGCATCAGAAAAAGACGGGCAGAGGACAAAAATGTCCTCGTATTCACTTGCCCACAAGTACCCACAAGCATCTATAGGTAGATTACTTCAATTCTGAAATTAAATTAAAATTCTGTGTAGTTTTAATCAGTGAGGGCAAAAATCTCCTTTTAAATGACAATCATTAATTATTATTTTCTATTCTGACATAAAGCTAGACTTATTTAAAGCATTCTGTAATTACATGATTATACTCTCCTACTATATATATTTTTTATAGTAAAAGGTTGTATATTTTTTTTTACTTAATAGTCAAAATAATGGGTACATTGCTTACATGCAGTAGGACTGTCATTGTGGAGAAATGAATATAAGCCAGCCTTTATGTCTTCAGTGGTGCCAGCTGTATGAACGTGAGGGACTGGCTTGATCATAAATTTTCTGATTCAAGCCATGCAGGGATAGAAGGATTTATAGTGATTGGAGGAAGTGGCACTCGCTAATGGGGTGTGAAATGTGATCTATGGTGCTGCATCACGCGGCGAGCTGGGTGAGAAATGCCTGTGGGTTTGAGGCGGAAGAGCCAGGCCGAGGTGTGTGCTAACGGGCTGTGCTGGAACGCCACCGGTGGGGGATTGAGTGGCTGTCGGCAGTCATACACACACTTTGCCTGCAGTGTGTAAATCAGCAGTGGTGTGCTGTCAGGAAAGGGTGTGGGCTTTACCACTGTGGGAAGCTTTTAGTGACGACAGGAGGGGGAAAATGAAGGTCTCAAGAGTCAGAACAGTGAGGGATGAACACAGGTGCACACACACACACACACACACACACACACACACACACAAAATGTAGTCCACTGCTATAAAACTAATTTCAAACTCCACTCTGCTTTACCAATAGCCCATTTCACTTTTGCCAGACTTCACAACCCACCTACACTCCTCACACTCTAACACAAACACACTCATGCTTCACTTTATGGACATTAAAGAATGTGTCAATGTATGGGAATGGGATTAGAAATGGTTAATCAAAAATTTAACATTTATACAAAATGAAACTGGGAGCAGAACCTTAAACTGTATCTAAACTGTCTACTGTCACTGAAGGTCAGCCTAACAGGAAGCCTTTCATGAAAACTGAAATAAACAATCAAAAATGCCTATTCCAATAAGTGCTAGGCTAGCTTGTCAACTGTGATATTATTTCTCCTCAATAAATAACTGATAACTGATGCTTGTTTGAAACAAATAAATAATAAATAAATGTGAATAGTTTTATACTGGTTGTCAACAAAAGGCAGGTATCCTGTAACCTTACATATACTGGGCTTCAGAGAAGTGTTCTTGTAATTAATTGTTTTATTCCAGTACACTTTTCCCTCCAATGTTCATGGTATGATGTTTTTCTCAGATAGTAAAATTAAAAAAAGTAAAATAGACTCTTCTAAGCTGAGTACACTCATAGGTAAAACAAAGCTTGAATTAAGCAATTGCAGTGCTAAAAGTGTGTGTGTTCGTGTGTGAGGAGAGGACGAAGGGAATGAAGTAGTGGGGGGAGCGAGCGAGCGAGGTACAGGACGGACGGACAGACAGACAGAAAGAGAGAGAGCGGCAGTGTGTCATTAGGGGGTTTTGCGTACCGATGGCTAGCTGTGGCAGTGTGCAGCCCAGCCGCTCGGCGATTGCCTGCAGCTCTTTCAGCTTCGCCTGCTGACGCCGGCCCTCCTCGCTCAAGATCTTGTCCTTCAACCACTGGTAGCCCTGTCAACAACACAGCACACCTGCTCAAAAACAGGGGCCCCTGCTGCACGGCGGCGCTCTCTCACTTAGTTTCTCACATACTTATGCGCGCACACACACACACACACACACACACTACAAAAAGGAGCACCTTTGCGAGCAAGAGCCTGTTTTTAAACACGTGACTGTCTTTGCCAAAAAGATGACCAAGTCATTCTCTCTGCTTGGACAGCTTTAAGGGGTAAAATAGAGTTCACACACACACAAACATTTATTTACCATATTAAAATGTTTACTGAATTAACTAGTGGTTAGGTGTCAATTTTCTTGCTTTTACTTTGAGCAGTCCAGAGTTATTGTCATGACAATATTGTCATATTACAGAAATGTAATTATATAATGAATTAAATAGGGAGTCATGTTACACTTGGAATTTACACGCATACAGATTAACATTCTGTTTAAAGAGGTCTGCAGCTTCCTTTTTGAAGGTTTTTCACTTTAGGTGTCAAAACAGTGGCAGACATAAAATACATACAAGTCAAACTTTCTAAAACATCTTTCACTTTTAAGCACAAATGTAGCATTAACTAAACGAATTTGAGTTTAGAATCCATGTTTAACTAAGTGGCCAGTTATGCTCTCCTTGATTCTCGGCCACAAAAAACTGCGGAACCAGTGACTGAACTCTGGAAAGACCAGTACTTCGATGGCTGCCCGTGAATTCTGAGATTTTAAAAGGTTAATTTAGTTCCTGACAGCCAGAATCAGACTTTTAATGTTTAAATTTAGGGCTGAGCACTTTACAAGATTAAGTGTGGATGTTTGTGTGTGTGCCGGGATTGGATAAACAACCCGGACGGTACATCATTGGTTAAGTTTAGCAGTGGGAAGGGTCCTGTCTGCTCTGATGATCCAAGCACTCATAGATCTAAAACAAAAAGAGACCCATCACTGTCCAGATCACCAGCACAGGATATCACTGAAGTGTCATTTCATACGTGGAATAAACACTGTATGAATGACCCTGGTGCTATCACGTCGATGGGGGTGGGTAGATGAAGAGAAGAGATGACTGGTTACTGGCCAACAAATACCAAATGACTAACAGCAATACGATGCTGCATGCCAGTCCACCAACATACACAGTACTGCAGTAGAGAAATGCTGTTGTGTGTGTGTGTAAGAGTGAGATTGTGCGTATGTTAGGCAGATGCATCAAAACTTGCATTAAATATCCTCCTCAGAGTTACCACAAACACATGGTCACATGACAAAACAAAATAGAAGATTTTGGTCTGAAGTTTCATGCCACAAATAGGAATTTTCACAGACAAACACATCTACAAGGGGAAAACACCCAAAGCTAGAACCTGGAAGACACAAACACATCCATTAAAACATCAAGGACATAGGGAGCCACTTATGATGCCACAAATGTTCTGAAACACTTAAAACAGCGAGGAACGGGGGGACTGAAAGGAAACGTAGTACCTTCAGAGATGCGCGAGAGTAAGGAGGCACTCCGCTGTCGTATTTCCCTGAGATGATCCCACAGGCTAGTGGGGACCATGTCATTGCGCCTACACCTAAAACACAACCACAATTACATGGCGATTTTTTTCATTTTAATGGACATGCATTTAGAAGTTGTCAATAGTTTTGTGAAACCATGGATCTGAAAAACCCCAGTGCACCAGTGTACATACATGAGGAAGCCAGGCCTTCCTTGATGCTCCTCATTCACAGTTATAACTTCTAGAAGACTCACTATTGGTTTCTTGGACGATAATGGTAGACTTGTCTAACTATAGGCTTAGTCTATATTTTCCAACCAGGAGGCTGCTGTCCACCAGTTTACTTGTTCACCTCCACAAACGCACTTATTACACCTTAATAGAGCTGAATCAAGAAGAGCAGGGAAATCACCAACATTAACTGAACACCAGGTCCTGATTTGGCCACCCCTGGTCTAAAAGTTTGTAGAAACTTGCCTATACAATGTTACTTCTAAAATCAATGCTATTAAGAAGTTTGTAGTAACAGACTTTATTCTGTTCCTTACACTAGATGTTGGAACATAGCTATGAGGATTAGACTGATTTCAGTAATGCAAGAACATTAGTAAGGTCAGTAACTGCTGTTGGATGATGAAGTATGAAATCACCACTCCAACTCATCTCAAAGGTTTTGGAAAGAGCTCAGATACTTCAATCCACAATTCTAATAAGCTACATAGCCATTTAGCTCATGTGAGGCTGTTCCATAAAATCCTATTCTATAGATTACACCTGGTTATTTGCACTATTGGAGACATGTCAGATCCTGACAATTCTAGAATCCATTTCTATAAACACTAATTCAAACCAGCTATGCTATTAATGCTTCTGCAGAAGACAGCATTACAAACCTATCTTATGAAAAAGCTCAGGCAACTGCACCTCCACCTTCTCTCTCTGGAACATGTGGTACTCAGCCTGCTCGCAAATCGGGGGGATCTGGTTAAACTGCCGGGCCACAGAGTATGCTTCCTGCAAGACACAACAGCTTATAAAGAATATTTATTTAAACAGAACTTCTCAAACCTATAATATCTTTGTAATTTGTAGGAAAACAAGCTCGAAACAGAGGCGATAGAAAATTGAGGTTGTGTCAATCCCCTTATTGACCTGGTACAATATATCCAACTGATCTGCAAATTATATTTTTATTATAGTGTTAAGCTGACAATGTTTTTTTTTTTTACTGGCAATAATTTACATCTTTTTTAAAGAATTTTCCAGTGTAAAGGTTTAAAAAGGTAGTTAAAATTTAGCAATACTGAGCTGCATTCAACAGTCTGTGTGCTGTAGCATTGGGCTGCAGCCATAGAAAGCTCTCTCAGTACTGGAGGACTTCAGAGCTAGACTTCAGGGAATCATAATAACTGTGGCAAATAACTGGTGTAAAAGGGACAGAAAGTGTTACTAGTGTGAAAGGTCCTTTATGACCGGTTCTTTTTGTGTAAAACTGTACCACCTGACATACATTTAAAAAATTCTTACACTAAATGCGGTTATGAGGCTATGAAAATGTGAAGCAGTGAGGGTTACTGCAAAGGCAGTGAAATGTGCTTCAGTGCATCATACTACATGTCTATCTATAAACATGCTGTAGGTGGCAATAGTTACTGCACATTGCAGTATCTGACTCATGGTGTCGTAGGTGGCTGATGCATTTAATATGACACTTTACTGCCTAGAATCAGTTACGGGAGACAATCATTTAATAAATTAACTTCAAAGTGTCAAGTGGTGGAGATTTGCTTGGGTGATTTTCATTAAAAAGTTTCTGACGACGCCAAAGCATCCCCTGAGTGAGTACTCCCTGATGTTAATGATCACAAAGTGGAACTTCTTACAGAAAAGATAAGGCGAAGGAGAGGATGCCTAAGCTTAAGAGTATGAGGCAGTGAGGGTGTAGCTAAAATAGCTCACCATTATTTCCATGGGGCTCCAGCGGGATGTGCCCCAGTACATGGCCATTCCCTGATTGATGACGTGGGTCATTGCTCGAACTGTCTCTGTTGATAAGAACAGATTGACACAAATTACCCCGAGACAAAGTGCGGCAGGTCACAGTAATACCATCACAACGCACTGCCAGAAGAGTTGAGAAAGAACAATGTAAGGAAGAAAACAATGTTGAATTGATTTGGAAAACAGGAGCATGTCCTTAATGAGTTCTTTGGTAGATTGTGCTAAAAATGAGCCTGCAATTCTAATCAGTACATCTGAAGCAAAGCAAATAAACAGCCACTAGCATCCAAGAACTTGTGAGGAAAACAATAGCTCACATAGACAAAAAGCCTGCATTAATAAACAAAGCTCTGAGCAAGAGCTGTTTCACTGATGGCCATGGTTGATGAAGTGCACTCTTCTGTTTAATGTAATGTAAAGAGAATTGAGGAGCAAAAAGAAGAGAGTCAGACAGAAAGGCAGAAAAAGAAAAGAACTTTGTCTTTCTCCGTGATGCTGTACCATACATGTGACAAAGAGCAGAAGGCCACAAACGCTCCAGGGTAGGGTCGTGTGTTAACGTGAACTTTTTTGAACTTTTAAAAGGGCAGCTGGAGAGAAATAAATAAATGAAGGCAACCCTTCTCCTTTAATTTGATTTAACTAGTCTCTCCAACAGCCTAAAACAAGGACCTTACAGTAAACGTCACATGCAAGTTTCTAGAGCAGACTGCCTCACCAAAGTGTGGCCTGGCATTCAAGAAAAAAAGACTGTTCTCTACTGAAGTGCATTCCCAAATGGTGTGAACAAGTGGCCTAGCAGTTAAGGACATGTATATTGTTTATTAGGGGAAAATATATTTTTTAGAGCAATTTTCCCTTTAAGAAAAAAGTTTGCATATTGATTCAAAAATGCTAAAATTTGATGGAGGTGATAACAATAGAAGATGGAACTTCACAGGGAGAGAACAGGGAGGTGATATCTGTAGTGGACTGAGGGTCAAAAAGAAAAACAGACTTGTTAGTCTCCTCATCTCACATGATGTCAGAATATGCAGACACATGCTTACACAATGTAGACAAATGCTTCATAAATACTGTAATGGGTTTAATAACCACAATGTGTTGTCCTATAATTCCATTCACATTTCTAAAACAGGTTTAACACTGATAATGGTACAATTTCACTGATGAGCCTTGGTTAGATTCTCCGTTGCTCTCGGTTTTGTTCTTCTTGGTCTTTGTTAGCTTTCTTGCCGCTCATTAAGCTCAGAAAACACCAGTGGTCTTAACCAAGATGCTGTTGAGCTACGATTTTTGCTTCCAATTATGTGAAAGTGATTAATATGAGTGCGGTCAATAAGTTATGGAAACTGAATGATCAATAAATGCATGTCTTGTAATTCCTCACCTTCCATAGGTGTGTTTGGGTCTGGTCTATTTGCAAACACCACGTCCACGTATTCTAACTGCAGTCTCTCCAGTGAAGCTTTTAAACCTACAGAACAGTTCACAACCTTTTAACACATTTATTCAAGTCACAAATTACTACCTGGCCACTGATTTGAGAACAAAAAAAGTTTCATAAAAAAAAACCCCCATCAGATTCTAGGAGTAGAATAAGCGTGCTTGATCAGCAAACTTAACTTCCTTAACTACCTTGTGGGAGTAAGTCAAACTAATTAAACGGACTCTGCATGCATCAAATAGTTATAGCTCTGGATAAATTAGTTGATTTCGTCCTACCTTCTATAATGTGCTTTCTTGACAGCCCTCTTTCAGTCTCTGCCCTGGTGAATGATAATAGCATTAGGTTTATACTGTAATAATAACATAAGAATACAAATTCTATCGTAAACTCTCTCTACTGCTATCTAAATTATCTTACTTTTGGCAAACTACAATTTATATTTTCGCAACATAAGCACAAAATGAAATATGACATACTTTCCACCCCAGAAGATTTTCGTAGTGATCACTAAACTGGAGCGTCTTCAAAAAAAACAAACAAAGATAAAGAAGCATTAATCAAAATGGGTCACTTTTTTCCATTAAGACTGTAGAACAATTATATATATATTAAAAAAAAAACAAAAAAAAAAACAACAGTATTAGACCTTTGGAGGCAAATGCTAATAAATGCATGGCTTCATTTCAAAAGAATGCACACACTCACATACAACCAGGGGGACTGAAATAGGCTCATGCTCTCTGGAGATGACTATTGTGTGGCCTGATACTGATGCACTTTGACTGGGAGGATGACTAAGCTTCCGGTCCGCTAGGTGAGCATGGACACACAATTCTTATGATCATCTCCTAGGAAGCTCAGTTACTTTCTGCTTTATCACTGAAGCCCAACCACATTAAGAACATTTCCTTGCCATTAAAGGCTTAATTTTCAAACTAAGATTTCTAATAAGCAAACAGGGTCATCTTTGAATTTTAGAAAAGGAATTGCAGCAGACAAACATACTAAGAGATCAATTGGATACAAACCGGACTACCGACATGAATCTGATGCATAATTTAAAAAGCTACGAGGCTTAGCGATGGCACTGCTCCTGGCATTAAAATTTCATATCTCTGTCTGCCTGCTGTACACAGTACCACACACTGTATTGTTCTCCTCTGACAGCCTTTCCTTTGGACCAGGTTATCAGGCAGAGATAGAGGAACGGCTGAGCGGAAATTAAAAAGGTGCCCATCTTCAAAAGCGTACCTCCATCCTTTCTTCTTGATGATATTGCCCAGCACTACCTCGGCCCTGTAATGAAGAGAGAGACACAGATGGTTATCAGAGTCATCCATCATTTTCATTGACATCTAGTCATTACCACAAAAATAAGCAAGCAAACTGTGGACAAGTTATTTTTGTTATTTAAACTTTGAAACGCCTAATCCGTACAACCCAGGACTTATCAATAAAGTCCCCAAAAGGCAAATTGAGTGCTTAAAAGTTTAGGACCATGATTAATTAGTGTGAAAGTTTCAGTCAATAGTCTGCCTGAAATCTCCCTCTCCCCTACTTTTTAAATACATGTACAATTTTCTAAAAATGGACACAATTTGTTGCATAGTTAAAGCAGCAATAGCGAAGTTAAAAACTGGCCATACATTTTGCCAATAAAGTCAAAAACTGATTAACTGAAAAGAACAAATGTAAACAGTTTAAAAAAAAAAAAAAAAAAAAGATCCACATGAAAGTGAAAAAAGTGGAAGTGACAACCCTTGTCATTGCGAGGTCACGGCACAGCACACATGAACCACAACGAAATTGGACCTCTGCATTTAACCCATGCACACTCAAACCCGTGCAGCAGTGGGCTGCTATTGAAAGCGCCCGGGGAGCAGTGATGGGGACGGTACCTTGCTCAAGGGTACCTCAGGGCAACCTATTGGGAAGGGGTTTGAACCCCCAATCCTCCGATCATGTGGCTAACGCCCTAACCGCTAGGCCACCACTGCCCCAAAAAAAAAAAAAAAAGATTCTCATTTAAAGTTGAAAAAAATCCTTTTAAATTTAATAGGTTACATTAAAGGGAAATTCCCAGTGTCCATTACTCCAAATTTTCCAGAGAGCGCCATCCAGGGAAAATAAAAAAAATTTCTGTTTAACAGTCAAAATAAAGATACAGTTAAAATAAAGATAATATAATGCATAGTTATTTTGAAGTTGTGGCTGCAAATGTGCATTTCGCCAATTCCTTGCCAGTAAATACTGGCCAGACCTGTGGAATGAATTAACCCCCCCCCAAACTATTTTCAAAGTGAATTATATGATCACCACATCCTTATCAAGAAATTGTTTATATGTAAAGAATATCTTGAACCCCTTCTGGAATTAAACAATTGTGCTGATAGATCTGTACTTTACATTTTGAAAGGTCTCCTTTCTCCCTGTAGCAAGCTCAGCCAAGCGGCGATAACAGTTTGCTGGCAGCAAGTCTTTATTGCAGCTACTAGCAATGCCATGGCTGCTAATTGGGCCCCAGTGTAGGTATGATCAGGGCTGTGGTCTGCTCTGCAAGTAGGAGCTCACTGGGCTTCATGCAAGTCAAACAGAACGAGCTGTCCTATCACAATGTGATCTTTGCAGCACTTCACTGGCCTTTTCAGGGAAAAACGGGGTCATGGGAATAGATGTGTCTGCATGCTTTCACACAGCAGGCCGTGTACATCTTTGTGTGAGTATCTATGTGTGTTGTGTGTGTAACCATGCGTGTGCATCTGTGTATTCGTCTGTCCTGACTGGCTACAGAGAATATTTACTCCAGGGTGTTTGTCCTGCCTTGCCACAGGCCCATTCAAACAATAGCATTCAACAGCTTCAGAAGCAGCATATAATTCAATACCTATAAACACTGATTTTGATAGCAAGCTAATAGCATCGTGCACCATGGCATTCTTTTCAATCCTTCATTTGCACAGTTTGTTAACGAAGCATCATGTGTCAGGCTGTTCTTCTCATTCAGACATATTAGCACTTGAATGCTGGCTGAATTCCGCTGAGTAGTGCTTAGTGTCCTCATATGGGTGCACCATTCACATCGCTGCAGGGAACAGAGGCGGGGATCAGGCAACTTGAACAATTTGCAGCGGCAGCACTGTCATACACTGGATTTCTCACGTTAGCACACTCTCAGTCTGAGCTCGTGAGGGCATTGCTTCCTGGAGTAAAGATAGTAACATCTTGTGACACCTTAGGTAACTGTAATAGACAACATCCCATTTGATCTTGCAAAATGTATAACAACGTCATCTAATAAGACATGAGCTCACAGTCAGAATATTGGTCATGTTATTGAAACTGCATGCCTCATTCAAGTGAGAAATAGAGGTAAAGAAAGTATAGATACAATAATAGGAGGCAATGGTATTTTTGTGATGGGCACATTTAACAATACTTTGTGTTTACCAGCCAATTTTGTATTAATTTAATCTCTCGCCAAACATTTCATAAGAGCGTTTTTATGAATATAAACAGGCCCTGGTAAGCATTTTAGCTGATACTGAGAATAATGACCCAGTAAAATTGTACTTACACTCAAACAGATCAACATTTATTAGGATTACTGTTTAAATGTTACCACATCCAACAAAAGTCCAGCAGTTTGCCGAATTCCCTGCTCAGACACACTCTTAACTATTGTTTATACTTGCCATAGTATGAGGCTTAGGTGTAGGACCAGGATAAAAGCAAGGTTTAGGATTTGGGTTAATTTGAAGATTAGGACCACAGAATGGGCTAGGGTAAATTTAGACAAATATTTTGGTAAATTCCAGGCAAATTATCTACAGAAGATTTAGAGTTAGCCTTTGCGTTATCATTTAAACTCAATTTAAATGAAAGTAAAAAATAGTAATAATCGTAATTATTTGTTTACGTTAAGTAATCCACAGGTAAATCAGACATATGTTGTGCTTGAACACAATCAAATAACAGTGTAGTACCGGTTGAGAAAGTGTACATTGTGTACACATTGTAAACTCAATTATAGATTGTTATGCATAATGCCGGAGCAAAATAGCACAATGAAGAATGCGAATAAATCTAGCGTCATCTTGTGTCATCATACTCATTTAAAAAGAAGGATAATCTCTTAGATTATGATGCTTCATCCAGCACTTAAAGGCTGGTTGAGGTTAAGCCTTACTTAAATGTGCTGTTTGTTTATAGATGGTATTCTGGAGCGTTATGCCCAAAATCTCAACATCAGAGCTCCTGTATGGCTTGTCTTTTGACAATAAATTTTCAGTGACACACATTTTCAGTACCCACAACCCCACGTGCAAGTGACATATTTGCTGTTTTACTGCTATCTTGACCTCTTATTCACAGCTGGCTGGATTTTACAGCTTCCCCCATGGGAGGCTCACGTACTGACCCAAGGCCAGAGGTGAAACAGCATTTTGAAGGGTGGCTATGCATCATTCTCAATACAATTTAGCTGACTCCCTAAATCATGTTATTGGCCTTCGCAAACCAAGATTGAATAATACACATGATTCCACTGAATATCAACACTTGGCCACCGTTAACAGTGAAGAACATCACAGATGAGAACAGATCGAATGGGGTAGAGGTGATCTAGTGGTTAGGGAGTCGGCCCCAGGATCGGAAGGTCTTGTGTAGGAATCCCAGACCAGTAGGTTACTCTTGAGCAAGGTACCATCCCCATCACTGCTCCCCAAGTGCTTTAAATAACTGCCCCCTGCTGTATGTGTGTGCATGGGATAAATGCAAAGGCTACATTTCATTGTGGTTCTACTTCACTTAACTATATTTATGAGCATTCTCTATATCCTCCTTGAAAGTTTCTTAAATGGCTTGATCAAAATTTCATGAAAAACAAATCGATAAAGATCATTGCTTTTTGATTTCCTCCCCCCCCACATTCCTCACATGCTGCCAGCTGAAGTTTAATCTGGGGTAATGACCATTTCATCACCTGAATTTCCTTCAAAACAAAAAGGAGCTGACCGTCAGTGTGGGATGTGAATTCAAAGTATTTTTTTCTCCCAGTATATATTTTATGTTGTATCTCATTTCTCTTGCAGTCTTCATTATGTAACTAGTTGGAGTAGACTAGAACGGTGGCATATGCTGTAGTGTATGGCAATGTTGATAAATTCAGCATGATGAGGTGTGCTGTATGTCAATTTTGGCTCACTCACTTTCCTGCAGCATAGACCTCGGCTGTGTCGAACAGATTGATCCCGTTTTCATAAGCCAGAGTCATCAGCTGCTCAGCCATCTGTTAGAGGGGAAGAGAGGAGAGGAGGGGATTGAGGGGATAGCCGCGTTTAAGGTGCTTCAGTCTCTTTAATTATTCAGCGCTTGCAATGTAGAGCAGAGCATAATGCCTCTCAGCTCCATGTGAGCTCAATTAATGAGCTGGTCTAAAAGTATATACTTAATTCATAAGAGTATGCAGTAGTCAGGGGTGTCTGAAGTTCTATCACATTTAACAATAAGTTCAACTCTCAGTACTTTAAAATAAACAACAGAATGTTTGTTGTGAGAGGTCCTACCTCATCTGTGATCTGTCCGCCAAATGTCACCCATGTTCCTGCAGGAAAGAGCTGGAATCACTCCCTGTTCACACACAACTAATGCCTTTTTTTGATTACTATTCTTTTCCTGATTAAGAGACTGTTCTGAAATGCCATAATCTAACATGGATAAGCTTAATGCTGAGAGGAACAACAGTGCGAGCGAAAAGATTACATCTCCAGGACTTTTTATAAAAAAAAAAAAAAAATCATGCCCTCTTTGTTGAGCTTTCATGGCCATAATGAAAGTGATCAAGAAGGACTCACCTAACCCAAGGCATGACACCCTCAGTCCAGACTTTCCAAGGTTTCTGTGAAGAGAAAATAGGCTTTTAATCTTGTAATTCAATAAAGGTAAAACTGTGCCACAAGCACGAAAACAGTTATTAGAGAATTCTTGGCCAAGTTACTGCACGTCCAGCTACAATTTTCTCATTGATTTTTATTTTTAAGAAGATCCATGAATTAGTAAGGCTGGGGAGCAACAGAATCTAACAGGATTACTGTATAAATACAAAACTGTAATCCTTTTTAGTTGAGAAAAGTACACAATAACAAGATTATAAAAAAGGATAAAAATTTTAGCACCAAATCCAAATGCTTTAGGAGATAAAATGAAAAATGCATTGTTTTCCACAACTAAGCTTTCCTTTAAACTCCAGATGAAATGAAAGCAAGAGAAAATTACAGTAGTAAAAAGCGATCATGTAGCTCTTTAAATGAGTTCAAATGAAAAACAGTAATACAAAGTGAACTGAGAATGTGTACTTCAAAGATATTGCCAGTACAAGCAGCCCTGAATATATTTGTTCATAACCCTCATGGTCAGCAGCTAATGGTATTGATTGAGACTTCCTGTCCAGTCACAGTGACTGGAGAAGAAGGGAGTCGGCTTATGGAGAGTAATCTTCACAAAGTCATTACATGTGACTGATGACATCTGGATTCAGGACCATTTCAAATTAAAATGCAAGTAAAAAGTAAGCCTGATTTGTTGTGCACAACATTTTCAAAGCGAGGGACATCACATTTTATGAGACCCATGCTGACCCACAAATAGATTTGCTTAAAGAAAATAAATGTCATATTTTACTCATTTTCCTTCATGATTTCAAGTAATCTTGAGTGTCACAGACTGAAGCGAGTGTGGAGCCTGTAAGTGTCAGAAGCTGCAAGGCTGAAACGAATGGAAACAAAAGAAATGCTCAGCCACCCCAAGGGTACAGTGCTTAGGGTGTGAAATAAAACTCAAATCCATTCAACTGAGGCATCCTCTGGAGAAAGCACACAGCTCACAGTTCCTGAAGCCACACTTGTACGAGTTTGGAAGCTCAAAAGTTAAACATTCAAGGGATTCAGGGTGACCAGTTGCCATAACACTGCCAACAAAGAGTTTGCTTGGATCAACATGATCATCTGCAAAATAGCTTTTTTTTTTTTATTGTTTGTATTTAACAGTGTTTGCCTTGACTGCTGCATTGTGCTTGTTCCTCCAGTCTTATTTTAAAGTTGATTGTTCTTAAAAAATAACCTTAAATCTATGCAACAATTAAGGAAGACTTTTTAGGTAAGCTAATAAAAACTAAATCTTGAAGCTCATTTTAAATAAGAATCACCACAAAAAGTAAAGTTATTGAATCATAACTTAAAATGCTCCCTGTGCAAAATAAAAAAAAGTCCTTAAAGATGAGCTTTTAATGCATTCAATTTAACAAACCTTGGAGTTGAAAACATGATTTACTGCAGCAGCGTGAGCTAAAAGCTCAAATCAGAATCCTTAAACTACTCCTTTGTGTGTGTGTTTTATTCACCATGTACACAGATAGAGCCATGTATTGAGGATTAGGGGTGATATAACATGCTGTCTGTGTGAGTAGGAGTATGAGGCAGGCATGTGTTTAGGGAGGGTTAAAAAAAAAAAAAAAAAAAAAAAAAAATATGCGTGCACGCGCGTGTGTATACATAAGCATGTGTGTGTGAAAGAGAAAGACAGAGTGTGATCAAATGTGTAGGCCTGTGTGTGTATGCAATTGTGGAGGTGTGCATGAAGAATTAGGAGTATGTGGGAGTCCAGTTAGTGAAAGGATGCCAAGTTAAAGCGATTGGAGCAGGTTATGCGGGGTGACACCAATTGGAAATTGAAAATGAAGCTGCTATCCGAGGGCACTCAACTCCGAGGAAAGAAAACGCAAAGTTAGCAGTGGCTCTGTGAAAGATTTACTGGCTTCAATAAACTAGCGTCATACTTCCCATGCAGATAATCCCTTAAAAACACTGGGGAACCTGACAGGTCGGTGGAGCTAATAACTGCATGTCATTAATCTGCCATGCTGCATTCTCTCATGAGAAAAGATAAGACTATCTGCTTAAATGTAGCACTGTGAGGGGGTGGATGATGGTTGATGTTTGTTATGGGTCGATGGAAGTTGTAATGACTATTTATGGGATTTAAAAATTGCTTCCTGCAAGAGGAGTCTACAAACAACCTAATGGTGTTTGACAGAGACAAGAAACACTTCGTGTCTGCTGTTAAAACACTGACAGCAAATGAGCAAATGCTGGCTTGAGATTGCAATGAAAGCCGATCTGCTCACACTGTTGATGCTGCTCACACTTTTGAGAATAAAAAGAAATTCAAATATGAAAGAAAGTGATTTCCCAAACACACGCTAAAATGTATTTGTGGCCATCTGGAGAAACCCACTGGATATTGGTGCTGTACAATAGTGAGAAGTCAAAATTGGGGCCAGGCATTGCGGATCCCTTTTAGAAATTTACAGAGAGCGAGAGAGAGATTGCCAAATCTGGAGCTCCACAGTATAGAAAATGATTTTAAAAAACATTTTGACTATGCATCTTTCATGGTTTATTCTTGTTTTTCTTAAACTTTGAAAAACAACAATTATAAAGGCTATCACATTAAATAAATCTGTGTGTGTGTGTGTGTGTAAGTGTGTGTGTGTGTGTGTGTGTGTGTGTATATATATATATATATATATATATAAATATACATATATATAAATAAAAGTGTGTTCCAATGCTCCAATCTCACTCTGGCTAAACATGTTTAAAGTTTAATGAACAGAAATGTCTGAAGTGTTGGAATATGTATGTTTTTGATGTTTTGATGTAAAGGGAGTTCCTCAAGGAACGAAAAGGTTAGAAGTAAAGAAATAGGCTCCATAATTGAAAGGTTGTGTGTTGGAATCCTGGACCAGTTGGATATCTGGAAGTACCCTTGAAGGTTCTGACCCCAACCCAGCTCCCAGGGCACTGGATATATGACGGTATCGTGTGGCACTGTATGATGGGTTAAACATAGAGGCTGACAATTTTGTGGCAGACCTTTCTCAAATGAGGTGCAAAAAATGCAAAAACTGGAAAATGCTTCATAATGTGCAGTTAAGACATGCAATCGGTCCAGAGGTTGTACTACCTCTCTGGCAGCACTATGTCACACTGAATATTTCAAACTGCAGCTGAATACTGCATGATGGACGGTTGCCCAAGCCCTGGCACAGCAGGGCCTAGTTGCAGCACGGAAGATTGGGTTCACGATGAGCCACAGAAAAACAAGGTGGCAAGGGAAAAGGTCACTTCTGTCTTTTAAACTGGTAAATGATGAGCACATGTGTGAACCACGGGTGTGACATACAGGGGTCTTGGGCAATAAGAAAAAATGATTAAAAGAGCTGATTAAATAAAAGTTCTCCTTATAAGGGTTTGTGTGAAATAGAGGAACTGTTTCTGTTCAGAGAGAACAATGTTTAAAAACTTATAAAAGGCCATCTTAGATCAGGTAGCAGCCATAACGATTGCTGATCGCCGTCATCTATTGTCATATAATGTTACTTGCCTTGTTCGAAATACCAGTGGCCTTGTGGAGTGCAAGAATATTATTTCTGGGCCATTAAGTTAACACATGACCACAACACCTAACTATCCATCAGCTGGCGTTCAGACACATGAGCGAGCAGTATGATGCTACGTTGCTCAAAGTCTGGCAGACTACAGATTCAACTGTGAGACATTAGGATTTGTTGTTGACGGTGACGAGTCAAAAAACATGTATTCGTTCTGCATGTATAAACACAAATATACACCTTAACCTACACTTGATTGTGTAGGAAAAAAATCCACAGTCTAACAGAGGACAGTAAAACGAATAAAAAAATAACTTTACTATCAGCGATAAAAGCAAGAATTATAAAAAGAAAATAACTACTTGTCTCATATTACAGGTGTTGTCTGTCAAGCCTTCAAAGTTATTATTTTATTTATGTAGAATATGACTGACTATATTTGAAATTAATTTGCAAATTAATTCCCTGCCATGGTCACATGGCAAAATCCAGCAGGAAAGAATGCTTAAAAATATTAACACCAATATCTCCTTGCAATATCAGGCACACATGCACTACACCCTCCTCAAATACAGTATCATGTGCCTTTGTTCACTGAAATGTATGTTATGTAATAACATTTCAGACCCTGAGTATCCCACCTACACCCTCTTCAAAAAGCATTAGGCTCCACCTGAGATGAGCGAGATGAGTTTCAGCTGGGCTTTGGGAAGAGTTGCATTTTAGAAGTAAATTTCAAATCAAATGTTAAGGTTAAATCAAGATATCTTGTCAACCATATTGCACAAATGTTATGCAGTACAATGCATAACATTTGTGCAATACAGCTGACATGATATTTTTTCAAAAATCCAGTTTAATCAGGACTAGTATGCTTTCTGTCTGAAAATGTATGCAGTCAGTCATTGTTTTAGAAGTACCCATGATGTCCATCAAATGGCCAAAAATATAATCAAGTAAACATGCAGCTACATCACAAACGATGTAGAGAGGATTTGCGCTAATTAACTGGGACATCATAAAGCGCTGATTGTAGGTGTCTCTTTTAGCCTGTACAGAAATGTAACACTGACCCTGTTACAGGGTGTTGAGTTTCCAGTGTCTTAGATGCATGTGATGGAACCTGATCTCTGCAACTGACTGCTGGATCTCCAAGAACAGGAAAAGGAGAGCTTCCGCCCCTGTTAATTAAGCTTAAAAAGGCTTCATAGCATGCTGAAAAGCTTCTGAATAAGCACCACAGTGCACTCTATAACGATCATTGTAGGATCCAAACATGAGGGCTGGATTTGTCACACACAGTTAGTAATGGTAAATTACCATGTCATATTGCAGAATATTGAGTTGAATGTAATAATCCATCTCTTATAACTACATAAGATTTCTCACAAATCACCAAACAAAATCAAGATTAAAACAGTTTCTTCAAGTGGCTTTATCGGAGTGAACAACTGAAACGGATCCGGTAGTTCATGAATGATTCAGTAAAGATAAGCAGAACAGATAGTTGAAACAGGCTATTAATATTCAATTCAACAAGGAAACAAGTCATTTACAAAAGAAGTCAGTGTAAATAAATGTAGTCTATTGCATTAATGCAAAACTAATTAGCTGAGTGATGAACAGAAGCTTAATGTCTATTTCAGAAGGAATGTGGCTTGGATTAATAAACCTATTTATAGAGCACTGAGAAAATAGACAATGGCAATCGGCATGTGAGAATGTAAACATTATTAAACCACACATATGCATATTTTAATTAATCCCAGCACAGCACACAGGCCTGGAGGTCTCCGCATGCTTCATCCAGCAAAGCATGTCCTTATCAGAACTGAGGATTAAACTCGGGATGAACACACACACATATATGTATGTATGTGTGTGTGTGTGTGTGTGTGTGTGTATGTGTGTGTGTGTGTGTGTGTGTGTGTGTGCGCGCGAGCGAGCAAAGCACTGCAGCTACATGGAGCAGGCAACTTTTGGTATGCCTTCACTTAGCATCACTGCCTTCAATCCTTGCTCTTCAGAAACATTCATCTAGCCATATTTCATGTAGGAGTGAGGCTGTATCGGGGCTGGAACAGCAATAGTGAGCACCACGAGTACTGTAAAATCCTAACACGCCTACTCGCTAACACTTGCAGTGTACTATCACCTCATTTTGTTCAAACCCAAACACACCAGAAGTACATCTTCGTGAAAGACAATGCTAAATTGTGGTAAATACTGTACTTTAAAATCCACATTCACGTGCCTCAAATTGGACCATTTTTAACGTTCCAATTCAGACGCTCCAAAAAAATTGTCCAGAGAATCCATGTTTAAATGGCACGGATACACCATCTGTTATAATTCTGTTAAGGAACTATTTTGATAACACTCTTGCTTACATTAAACTAATCAGGTTTTTGTAGTTTAATAAACACTTCCATCTGTAGCTGTATTTTTGTAAAAGATTATGAAAGTCAGTATGATAAATTATGTAAAGCTATAATTGAGAATTTCAATTTATAGACCATCTGTCTTCCCCCAGCAATGGATGGTGTGAGAATGATTAAACTAACATCTAAACACTTCAATTCGACTTTCAGAATTGCCAACTGCCTAAGTGGCAGGCAGTAAATCAGGGCTTCTAAAATATACACAGAAACAAGTCGTGATAGGATCTTTTTGTGAGACACCAAAGGGAAGGAAGCTTGGAATGTCTCATGTTTCTTGAGCCCAATATATTTTTACAATTTGCACAGACCTATACAGCCCATAAAACCCTAATGTTTTTTTTAATCTTTTGTTTGTTTTAATGCAATAATTTGACAAATGTAATAAAGCCCTGTTTATATCTAGGACTTTCTTTCTAAAATAACTGATTCAGGGTCTACCTTGTTGTGATGTCTGCAATAAAAAGCTCTGATACCTTTCAAATCCCTAACTCAACTTCAGGCAAAAAGAGATTCAACATGAGCTCATAAAATCAACTATACTTTGGGAAAAGAAAACTAACAGTTTGGCCAGGTTCTTCATACCAATAAAGACATTTCACCATGGGCAGTGCCAGCAACATTCATCTGACTTTTAAACCCATCACTGAAACCCATCACATGGTGCAGCAGGAAGCAGCCATACAACCGGAGCCTGGGGAACAGTGCTGGGAATGATATCTTGCTCAAGGGTACCTCAGGATAACCTACTGGTCTGGGACTCACAACCTTCCGATTATGGGGCCTAGTCCACCACTGCCCCGGAAGCAGGATTCAAATAAACAAAAAAGAAATGACAATCCTTCTTTCAAAAGGGATGACTGGAAATGCATCATCTTCATTCACACAATGTGTGTGCCACCAGGCAGGCTCTCCAAAACTCCGCCGCAAAACTCCAAGTCATTGCTGAGTCATGACAGCTGGGACCTGTCAAGACTACCTGCAGAAAAGCATGCAAAGCAAAGAATCCTTTGGCATTTACCGCCACCTTTGCTATGTCACATAGTCAGCGGCTCTGCTGGGGCTTTACATATCATTTTGCCTACTTAACTTTTGAATACATTAATTCAGGCCTGAGCAAATCCATTTAATCATTGTTGGGGGGAGTCAAACAGGCTCACTATCTTTCTCAGTAAGTGGCTGATTTTAAACCATAATGGCATATCATGCGCCTCCAATAAGGCAACATTTCCAGGCAACGCTCCAGTAGTGCTCGATCCCATTATCAGTGTAGACAGACCTGAATGAGGTAAACCCCCCCCCCCTCCCCCACCCCCACCCAGCCTCAACACAGCCAATAAGAATCAGTACACCTCATTATCTTCACTGACACACTATCTAACAATCATCTTCCCTCTCCCAAGGTACGCTCACTTAAAGCATAATGAGCTTGCACCAAATGCTTTCTGATGAAAATGAGAAACCTAAGGATTATTCTGCCTAATTATCAACTCTCTGTGAGACGGAGATCATTATATAATCATCACAACTATTGATACACGATATATCAGGGGCTGAAACATTATTGGCTGATATGGGGAATTGTTACAATATTGACATTTAATCCGATAATCCATTTAAAAAAAAAACAAAAACAAAAAAAAACAAAAAAAAAAAAAGTGCTTGCATGATATGTTTAGCTTCCATGTTTCAAAGTGAAACTTTATGTAGTTTTTCACGATTTCAGCAGGGGAAGGAAAAAATAAAAAAAAATAAAAAAACAACCCCTGGTGTTGCAGCAGCAGTAAAGCAGGTGTTTTTAAAAAAGACAAAATTTACAAAAGGCAATCCAAACGTAAGCATGCCTCTTCATCGGATCAATGACAACACCGATTTATTTTTTTACTTGACATACAGAAGCATAAACGTCTGCTTGATCTGAACAAATGCCTGGCCATAAGAACATAATCAAGGAAATGATACGGGCTGCGAGATCTGTGAACATGAATCTTTGCTGCTGGTCATGTGGTTGATAAGACCGCATATAGGAAAGTAGAGATGAAACAGTCTAAAGAATAAAATGGCTTTTAAGCTTCCTTTGTTAGGCACAATCTGTATGTGGAATAATGCATCTGATTTAAATGTTATGTAAATGTTATTTGTGACTTTTCTTTTTGGCTTTTATTCTACAAGCTAAATATCTGCTGGTGACTATAGTTTTGCAGTTATGAAGCCTTTCTTATTCAGTTATTCACTTATCACCTTTAACCATTCAAGGCTAAATAATTTTTTCGTTTCGGTGTTAATGTAAACTGATAAACTCATTAAAAATGAAGTCTGTATTGATAAGCACAAATGCTCCTTAAAAACACTCTTGTTCGATTAGGTTTTCAGTATACATTAATAATTTGTTACATATATTCTGTGTTACGTTTAAAAAAAATCTGTTTTATGTCTCTGTTCTCTCTTATCTTTTAAAAGCTTTGTATTTTGTATTTGCCCTTTGTAAAGCACTTTGACTGCAATGTTAGAAAAGTGCTATATAAATAAACCTATTTTGAAATGGAGGTTATGGGGAATTGGTTCTGGTGCCTTAACTAGTGATGTTTTGCAGTTTTTCCCATTTAGTAACTGTGCTATGTTGTTAAATCAGGTCTATTTATGCCTGTGTTCTCCAGCAGACATATTTTTACATTCAGTGGAACAGAAGCACTTCGGAAAGGAACAGGCATGTTTTACACCATCGTGGGCAGTGAGTTGGATGTGATGTAGGATGTGTTCAGTAATATGACAGAACCAAACTAACCAAGCCATACACGAAAAAGTGTTAAACTCAATTGACGTGTACGAGTCCTATTTGATCTATTATAAATATGTAATATGTGGATGTGGATTAATAATATTTATTAACTAAATTTAAATTGTGAACCATAATGTAATTTGATCAAAGGAATCTCATTCCTTAATGCATAAATATTCCACTTTGTGTTCAACAAATACATTTTAAACCAGGGATAATATAAAGCATTATTTTCAATAAACTTCACTATTCTCCTTCTCTAAATTAAATGATGAATGTTCTAAACGTCAACCTAGGATATGGTTTCATTCTTTTTTTTTTTATTAAAGTTTTTGATTGTCCAGCTTCTATAGCCTTTAGAGGATTAGGAAACTGCATAAACCTGAAATCATGCCAAGACGAATGGTTACATAAAGTTATATAGTACTGGTACATTTCCCACCTCTAGGAAACTTGCTGCATTTCAGAAGTAGAAGCATTTTTTATCAAGGCAAAAGGATGGTCCAACCTGTTGCTAAGCAACCTAACTTTCCAACTGCTCATGTTTACGCTCCCGACTTCAGTCCTTTTCTTTGCATATTAATGCATGTGAAACGATATTGGAAAATGATATTGCTTTGTACAACAACAAAAAAAGATTAATTAAACCAAAACTAGAAACTCCAGTTGGTTGATGCTGCTGGGGCAGCATTAAAAAGCAATTATTTCTCATCAGTTTGTTTTTTGAACATCTGCACACGTTCCGCGTGATGCGTTATTCATGCACTAGTTGTAAACATAGTAAACTGTGGTTTTGTTTTTGATTTATAACTTTATTATATCAGTCCTGAAGTTCAAGTGTGCTATTTCATAACTGCTCACTGAAGCTCTGAAGGGTGTTTACATTAGGCCGCGCATGACTGAGATTCACTCTGACAAGAATAGCAGCGCAACTCAAGCTGCTTCCTCCTCTGGGCAATTACACACAGAAATTTTGGAGAGCCCCAATAAAGGAGGGCATATTCCACTATTCGACAGCCATATGGCCGTAAGTGTGTGAGGCAAGGGGAGAGGAGGAGAGAGAAAGGGAGAAAAATTAATTCAGTAAATCATGAGTGCACACTCATTGAGCGCTGCTTTCCTCTCTACCTCTGAGCATCATTAGAGTAAATCAGTTTAAAGCTATACTTGTGCATGTCCGGCAGCTACTGGCAGAAGTTCAGATGCTGACCCTGCAGTCAATATGGGGCTTTCCGATGCCGGAAGGACCTTTGAAGAGGGTCCCTTAGAGGGCTTAGAGAACTCTGTGACCTACATCATCCAGAAAGGCAACAGAAGGGCCTGGCACTAAATATTGGCTATTTCACCACATACCCAAAAAAGGAACAGAATAAGGGAGTTCCAGTTAAGACTAAAAGTTAAACACAACGTCAGTATTGACCTTAGAAACCACTACTACTACATAAAAGGTGCATTCAGAACACAGAGTGACGCTTTTCCAGTAGATTGAATATTTCTATTACACATTGACAGCAAAATTTCAGTAATTAAAAAAATTTTTTTTTGATTTATTATTTATTCATAATTGTTATACTTTATTGGTTTGTTCTGCATTTGCTTAAGATATAGGTGAGGTGACGCACCAGTTAGCAGGATGATCTTCAGCATTTTATGTTGCTAGAGATCTTCTCACATTTTTTTAAAAGCAAGAATGAATCCATGTGCAGTATGTCTGAGAGAAAGAGGCATTCGTCACGTCAAATGACAGAACTCAAAACTGAACCAGGGTCAGATGTTTGAACAACATAAACACTCAAGGCATCATAAACAAACTGAAATAATGTTTGTTTTTTTGAATCATTAGGAAAAAAACAAAATGACTAGTGACAGTAGTGAGAAGCAAGTAGAAATGTTGCAGCCTATTGACACAGCAAAGGCATACGACTATTAATGGAGCTTAAATTGATTGCGGGTGAAGGTGCTGAAAAAAAAGTTCAAGCAATATTCTTAAAAATTTTGATTTCCCCTGAAAAAAACCAAAAACCACCAACTGATTGCTTATGAAATAACTGGGATTTCTTCAAGTTTTCTCAAATTTGGGCTTTTCATACATTGCTTTCTTAGATATTTTAAATTCAGACAATACATGCTTCATTGAAATGTTAAATTATGCAGAAGGAAAACTCAATGCTTTGAAACTATAACAAAAGTAGAGGTATTCAAACAGTGCCATTAATTCTGAAAACATTTTACCAAAATACAATAAAAAGTGGATAACTGGATTAATAGGGAACTTCAAAACTTTCAGTTTTAATACTAATTATAAGCAGATATGGAAAGAAAAGGTTGCAAAAACAAATTAGCTAGCTGACTGACATTTTGCGCAAAATAACAGAATAATGGTCTTACATTCCCCTTTACACATTTACATTTTGTACACCGATTTGCTTGAATAAACTGTAGTGTTAGATAATTAAAAAGTGTTTCATCCTTGATAAAGGGAAAAAAGCTTATCTACCTTAAAACCCACCATTAGAGCTTTCCCCAGATGAAAGCAACACACGCCATGCATACATTTACAATACATTTATAACAAGAAAACCACACACACTCAGTGATACTGACCATTTTTTAAACCATTATTTCATTAATGGTCTTTGTCTCAAACAGGAGAAACAGAAACCATGCTTGGAAAACCTTTGAGGTTTTCATGAAGAGGCTAAGATGGAGCCACTGAAAGAATATTTATATGGATTGCCAGAGGAAAATTGAGTTATGATGATTAAAGAACACCGTTACCATTAATCTTAAAGCAGCTTCATGGTAATACCGCAGGATATACTGCACATTTGGAAGGCTAATTGCATCAACAAGCCAAATTCATTCAAAATAATCAGGGCATTCTGCAGAAGGAAAAAGGCAAATGGATTATTGCAGTACTTTGCAATACCTTCTGACAGGGCAAATCACATTGTTCCTCAAAACAGATATGTTTTCTTCCCTCAAACAGGAAAGTGGAGAAGTTAATAGTCTTCTGAATATTTGTTGCTCTTTTTTAATCAACAAAATAAGAGTAGGCAAAAAAAAAAAGACATTAAATTTAACTGAAATGATTCTCATGCCCGCCATTAATTTATTATATACACAGCACTGTGCAAAAGTTTTAGGCAGGTGTGAAAAAATGCTGTAAACAAAGAATGCTTTCAGAAATAATGATTGCATTTTGTAAATAAAACTAAACAAAGTGAGTGAACAAAAGAAAAATCGAAATCAAATCAGTATTTGGTGTTTCTACCTTTTGCCTTCAAACCAGCATCAGTTCTTCTGGCCCCCACAGAGCCCTGATCTCAACATCATCCAGTGTGTCTGGATCACATGAAGAGACAGAAGGATGTGAGGAAGCTACATCCACAGAAGATCTGTGCGTAGTTCTCCAAGATGTTTGGAACAACCTACCAGCCGAGTTCCTTCAAAAAACTGTGTGCAAGTGTACCTAGAAGAATTGATGCTGTTTTGAAGGCAAAGGGTGGTCACACCAAATATTGATTTGATTTAGATTCTCTTTTGTTCATTCACTGCATTTTGTTGATTGATGAAAATAAATGATCAACACTTCCATTTCTGAAAGCGTTCTGTTTACAGCATTCTTTTCCCCCACACCTGCCTAAAACTTGTGCACAGTACTGTATTTATTTTTTATTTTTTAAACATTCATTGAATAACATTTACAAAAAGGTTTCCATATTTTCTTCAACACTGGCATTCCTCCAGTTCTACAACCAACCAAGCACTCTCCTTCATGGGTGAGGATCCTTCACAGGCATTAAAGCCTAGTCTAAAACTACTAATAATTCAACAGAGTTTCTTTAGTTAAGGAAGGTATACTTCATGACTAGGCTTAACTCCCAAGTGTTCGACCAATACTTTGTGCTATATTGATGTTCCACTGCTACTCAGGCATTCTCCTACCTGTACTTCATGCCAGTCCTCATGCTCTGGTCACTTGAAGACGGTACGCTCTGGACAGACAGCTGGCCGAGACTGCGAGCAACCATTGCCACGGCCCTGAACTTGCTACGGGTTCCTGTGTTTGGGCTGTTGGCATTCTGCCGGTTGAGCCGGTCATCTGTGCTGCGGCTCATGGACCGGTGGTCTGTGCAAACGAAGGACACTTGCATCCTGGCCTCGAGGATGCAGGATGAGCGGGAGAAGTCGGAATTCCTTATAAAATTCTAACAGCGCTCACGTTCTGCCGGAAGACAGTTGGATGAGAAGACTGAGGTGAGCACTTTCTAAAATATACGCTCCAACAAAAGACCCTAAAATAAATTTGGGACAGGAACAGATCTCCAGGAGTGATGCCCCTTCTACAGTCTTCAGTCTAAATGGATTGTGTGGTGCACTCTTTTAGTCTGACGCTCCAGTTTCATCCCGGCTGAGAGAAAATGAGGTGGATGAAAGAGGCACAAAAGAGCAAGGGGTGGACGAGAGCGTTGATCCGTGTCTCAGCCGTTCAGCCAGATAACACTAAGCAAAAAAAAAAAAAAAAAGAAAACGCCTCCGGTCGTCTGAATGCACCTTCAAGCAGCGAATCAGCTGTGGAATTCCATTAAGTCTCGAGGAAGCTTGGATCTCTTTCCACATACACAAACGCAATTTCAGCTATTTCCTCATTCAAATGCCCACAGAGAGGTGGGCTCTATCCTAATTTCCTTCTTCAGTAGCTCACTTGCTGTCTGCAGCACGGTCCTGTTTTTCCTCCTCAAAATGTGCCCAATGATGTCTTCTCTTTCAATTATCGGACTGAAAACAAGCAAATTTTCAGCCCTGCAAATATCGCTAACGCGACATGCTGTTGCACACTTTTGGGATTGAACGACAACAAGCCACAGGTAACTAGCAGAGATGCATTCTTTGTGGAACCCCGCGGTAATCGCGCATTATCGTGTGCATTCGTCTGTCAGTCAAAGAGCCGCCCCACGTTTGCTGGCACTCCTCACCAGGGATTAAACTTATATGTGCCTGCAGAGAGCAAGACACAAAAGAGGCAGAGCGTGCGTGAAAGAAAAAGCAGAGAGGGGGGAGAGTGAGGAGCGAAGGTGGGAGGGACAGAGAAATGAGCGCTGGAACAGTGGGAGGTGAGAGGGAGATATAAAAGCAGTGAGAGCAGTCAGGCAGAGAGGACAAGAGCGAGAGTGTGGCTGAGAGGCTCACTCTCTGAGGTCTCGCCAATGATTCCATGCATGGCAAATCAGAAAAGAAAGACTGGGCAAGTACTGCAAACTCAAATTCTAAGGAGAAGGAAATCAAAATGTGTTTGCAGTAGAGGCTTGTGCAAAATATATATTATGCAATGCTGTCTAACAGAATGTGTGTCAAACTGAGTTGTAAAATGGGGACAACAGTACATTATTAGAGTTCACCCACCAGTCAGCCTGTTCCAATCTGACAATACACTCAAACTATTACCTCCAATTTGTGTCAGTTCTCCTAAATCCTTTGCATGTGCCAAAGATTTTATTCACCCGTAATTGACAGCCATTTCAACTATGGGGCTAAAGTACCCAATTACCACAGTACTACAACAGTGTGTAATACGGCTGATGACAGAAACTGATACCAGCTACCAATTAGCTGAGAAGGGGAAAAAAAAAAAAAGCTGAGGAAAACACGTGGAAGCCATGGCTATAAATAATGCTGGCAGGTCAACAGAAATTTCATTATAACTGGTGAGGGAACAGTCTGGGCAAAGAGCAGGGAGACTGCTGTGGCACTTGTTTGTACAGTGATAAAATAATGACGCTTATCTAACTAGGACCTGCCACTAGTCTATTGAGGGGATAATTAAAAGCAAAAGACCACAGCTGTACTGAAGGCAGTTGACGGTGATGCTACACTGAATGAATCCAGCAGATAAGCAAACCTTTGGTCCGCAATTTAACAAACCTTTGAGTTCTGGGATCTTACATAAAGGATAGAAGCATGTGGTTTCATTAATTTAAAGATTGATCTAGGCTGGTCTTTATACAGTTAGTCATTTTAAGCAATAGACGTTCTCATCCTTTCGTCTTGGCACTCTGGGTTTCTGCTTTTTTTTTTAAATAAGGGGTATATTAGGATTTTTTCCCACTCTTTCTCCACTTTCAAAGAAAAATGCTTATTGTACCAATCAAATGACATAGAAAGTTTCAAAACATTCACTCCTCAGCCCATGCAGTCAAAATAGACACTGCAAAAACCATGAGGACAATTAAAACAACCACAGGTTGAGCTCGGAATAATGCAGTGTAATGTAATAGTAGCCAGTATACACAGTAGTTGGGGTGAAAGAGGAAAAAAGGGAAATGGCCATTGGAGAAAGAAATGTATCACCGTAGTCTTTCAATGTATCTGGAGGATGTAATGAGGGTTATAACCTTTTCTACAGTGAAGCATGGTGGTGGGAGTGTCATGGTTTAGGGCTGCATGAGTGCTGCCGGCACTGGGGAGCTACAGTTCATTGAGGGAACCATGAATGCCAACATGTACTGTGACAAACTGAAGCAGAGCCTGATCCCCTCCTTTCAGAAACTGGGCCGCAGGGCAGTATTCCAACATAACACTGACCCCAAACACACCTCCAAGACGACCACTGACTTGTTATAGAGGCATCTGAGGGTAAAGATGCGGAACTGGCCAAGCTGGTCTCCAGACCTAAACTCTATTGAGCATCTGTGGGGCATCCTCAAACAGAAGGCGGAGGAGCGCAAGGTCTCTAACATCCACCGGCTCCGTGAAGTCGTCATGGAGGAGTGGAAGAGGATTCCAGTGGCAACCTGTGAAGCTCTAGTAAACTCCATGCCCAACACAGTTAAGGCAGTGCAGGAAAATAATGGTGGCCCAAAAAATTGACACCTTGGGCACAATGTGGACATTTTTCACTTAGTGGTGTGCTCACTTTTGTTGCCAGTAGTTTAGACATTAATGACTGTGTGCCAAGTTATTTTGAGGGGACAGCAAATTTACACTGTTATACAAGCTGTACACAGACTACTGTGCCCCCCCCCCTTTCACACACACACACGTTCACAGACTACACTGAAACACAAAGCCACAATATGATAAGCTTGAAAGGATAAGGTGCCAATGACAATACGATTCAAAGAATACAAAGCCCTTGGAAGCTTTTTAGTAGCAGGGAAAGGGTCCAATCTTGCTCGTATTGAATTTCCGATGCACAAACACATTATGGGTTTGTAAATGACACCAAGCCACGGTCACACAACCCTCTGCATGAGCTGGGCCATCTGGGACTTTAAATGGCTCTTGTGCTTTGACCTGCACATGGAGTGTAGTTGCCAGGTAACAGACAATTCATAATCATAACCACACCACTGCAAGCAAGTCGATTTATCTGGCCAGTTAATTCCCATTCATGATTCAACACGATGCCACTGAGGCTTGATCAATAAAAATGTGCGACATCCCGCACTGCGTGTGCCTGCTTAGTGATTCATCGGACAGCGGAATCAATCTGAGTGCACGTGATGGTGTAGAAAATTCTTTAAGCTTCTCTGTATATGGTGGTGATGATCAGCTTAGATTTAGCTGATCCAGGGTAAATATTCAGATTTGTCCGGAAAAGAGGACACAAACTGAAGTTCGGACTGTATGCTGATTATTCTAATCAATGTACAATAAGCACAAATTGTTGTTCTGTATGTCTAAAAGCTACAGTTTTGCCGGCAAAGCTTTCAAAAAGCCTTATAATATAAAATATAAATATAAAAATGCTTTTAGTAGTGAGCTGTGAGCTGCTCCACTAAGGTTACTATTTGTGCTTTAACATCTTTGGCGCTCCAGCAGGAGAAGCTATAAAGGACTATGTGGCTGCATGCTTTCAATCCTGTAGAAACACAACTAATTCCACTTCATTAATTGGTCTTGGTCTTCATATACCTGATAAGAGATGCGAAGTGTGTATGGTGTATAAAAGAGGTACGCGCTCCTGCAGAAAAGTCCTTTGCAGTTAAGATTGGGTAACCCTGCGCTGACATCAGAATTTGTATTTCACTGGATTCATGTTTTAATGCAGTAGATTTTTTTGTGTGTTTTTTTTTTTTTTTTTACAGCTCTAATCTAATTACAGGCATCCTATTTAGTACTGAGATAGGAAAGGTATTATTTTCTACTCTTAGAGTAACTAAAGTTTGGGCTCACACTTGCTGTGCTAAACTGACCGAATTGCACATCTTCCCTCATTTCAGTCTTTTCTTATTTTCCTGTAAATCTGTAAAAAGATTACAAGTTGGAAGCGTTCTCAATGCATTGTACTTACTGCATGTGTAGCAATCCCAAAAACAAAAAATTGACAAATTCTCTGTCTCTCCCTAATGGACATAAAAATCATTAGGCAAATCCTACTAATCACACTTAAACAACAGCTGGCATGCTCACAGCTGTGCAACACAACTCTGCAAATAAAAAGTGAATACTAAACCAGGGAAATTACTGCAGAATTGCTATTTTCCACTGAGAGAAAGAGAGAGAGCGAGAGGGGTCACTATAAAATCTATAATGGCTTACACTGACAGACAAACGTAAACAGGGAAAAAATTAAATAAAAAAAAAAAAAAATAAAAAAAAATGGCCTTATTGTTTTTTTCCATCAACTCTGGGATTCCAATTAAAGTCTCCTGACAGCGCTTGTCCATCAGGTCCTTCTCAGTCCAACAAACCTGAAGCCAGCGAGAGTGGGTGGACTGCCCTCTGTGACATGAACAGCTGTCAGCTGTCAGTCAGAAATCATCCAGAACCCAAAAACATGCAGAGGCAGGCAATCTGTAGAACTGTTACCTGGGTTTTCTGTCCAAATGATTTCCTGTTATGTGCCACAATGAAAATCACAGACTGCATTGAGTTCTACAGTATGGCCAGGCTTACACAGAGCAGGTCATCGTCAGATTAATTTTCACATGTCCATCACACAATGAGCATCCGACTTTTAGTATTCTCTCACTCTTGCCATGAGCCAAGAGATAAGACACCCATATGGGGATTAAAATACTCTAAAAATAACTCAACCCCAGGAAAGATCAGTCTCTTTCATGCACATCTGGAGTTATTTCATTAGAAACCTACTCTCCATGCTTAAGCAATCAGTCAAACTGTTTTTTTTTCTTTCTAAAAAGCTGTTGAATTAACATTGGTAGTTGGCTGATTTGTGGTGTCAGCAGGGGATTTCTGATTAATTAGAAGATTTAAAATGAGTTTTAGCCTAGCCAGAGAGGGTTTTCTTTCTCTTCACCCCACGGCGAAAGTGCCAACTCCACTCTGGGGTGTCACAATCTCAGCAGCTTCTTTTTGATTAAGAGCCCAACTTGGCCTTATTGAAAAATCTAATAAGCTGATAAAATCTCTTTTAGAATGGGAGGGTCCATGCACACAATGCTGACAACATTCTCCAATTCAAAGTGTTAAAGGAACAGTGTAGGGTTACTGTGTGGTATCGCGATACTGATTAGACTGCAGTGAAGCATATCTGTTTGTGAGGGAAAAGCAAGAACGGTAAACAATTTAGAATAATTGCTCAAGACAAAACATAATGAGAAAATGACAATGAAATATGTGGATGGTATGGTCGAATACATGTCCTAAACACAACCAAAAACAAAATCCATCAATATTAGGGCTAGGTTAAGAGAATTCTAGAGAGCTGAATGAGTGACTGAGCCTAGACACCGCTCATTCAATCATTAAGCCACCTGCGCTGAGACACTGCGTGCATCTACAGGGACAGGAGGCTCCGTTCCTGTCTTGCCTGAGGCACTAGGTATAGGTCAATCACATAGACAAAGCAATCACTCACCAGAGAGACAGGCTGTCTGATAGCAATCAGCTAACTACTTCACTGTCTGACCTGTGACTAGACTTATCAAATTCCAAACCCCCCAAAAAAGCCCCCCAAAAAAACAAAAGGGAACAAAAGCAAGGGACAGCACAATACCCTGCAGCCCCTGGTTTGAAGCTTAAAAATAAGAACAGGCAAACGGATGATTCTTAAGAATTTCATTTTTCAGATACTAGCTCAAAACAGGCAACGTTTGGAGAGGAATAACAAGCCCCTGGGGAATCACAGGCCATTACATGAAGCCTTTACTGTCCCCACTCAGAACCCCCCGAACCACCATGGAGAACAATTAATGGTCAAGGGGTTATGGTTGCATCAAATTCCTAATGGGTTCATATAAAGATGACATTTTCTGAAAGTTGGCTGGAGCTACTTCACTGAGCTCTGGACTAAAATCTATGGCACAGACCCGTTGCCTTTTCTCTGAGCACTTCACCAGATATCAAACTAAGACTACACACAGGATCTTTATCGGCGTCTAGAGCGCTTTAAAACTAGCATATCAAATCAAATAAAAAGCTCCCAACCAGAGTTGTTAATCCTAGTTGAATCCATAAATATATTTTTTAATTTATGTTTTGATGGGAATATATTTATAACCGGGAATTAATAGTAGAGGAGGAGTTTGGGACATCAGCCTTTATCAGCTGGCCATGATGATAGTGAAGAGGAATGGCTTAATACAGGCCAAAAAAAACAATTTCTGTTCTAAAACACAGCTCTCCTAAATTCCTTACATGTCACTGTCTAGTGTTAAGTTAACTAATCAGAAACTGAGGAGATAAAAAAAAAAAAAAAAAAAAAGTCTTATGTCGTGCTCGGATTCTTCTTTTTGATCTCACTATGATGCACTATATTATAATTATACTTTGAGGAATAAACCTTTGTTCTGAGAAGGATCATATCAAAAACAAAACAACATCAGCCATCTGATACAATTCACATTGCAAAAGAGAATAGGATGCTGATAAAATAGGTTTTTTCCTGGAGTTACGTAAAAAGAAAGCCCTGAATCCCATGTCCCTGGAGACTATAATGTGGAACTGTAGACAGTTGCCGAGGATGTCAGGGAAACCCTCTATTGCGTAACGTCGCCTTGTCTGTACAGACTCTGGAAACTCGCTGAGATCACGTGACCCTCATCATTTCCAATGAGGGTCAAGGGGATGGTCTGTTTTTTCTCTCTCTCTTTCTTTGACAGCTTGCATAACAAGGTGTAGGGTTGAAGTGAGTGCCTCAGGGGACGACAGATGCTAATCTACTGATGGTTGGCCTAGCGAGGAAACGTAGAGGGAGTAATGTGTGGTGCATGCGCAACATACGGAATCCCCAACAACATACGAAATCTGCCGTCGTTGCACAATTTACAGTGACTTATGGGGGGCGGGAGGTATGCATGGAAAACAGGAAGTAATTATTTGATTAGTCGGAAGCTTCTGCACTGCCGTGGTCTCAAAACTTAACCAGCTATTTTAATTATTACCTGATCAGCTGATTTCTCTCACTTGTGAAACTGAAAATTGTAATTCCCTGTAAAATACAATGGCTAATCTCTCCTTCTCCACTCTACATCATAGTAAATAACTGCCATTAAAAAAAATTAAAGGTATGGCCATGCAGACAGTTTTTGGTTATCGGTTCTTGTAGGCGTGTGGGTTAAGGATGTGAGTTGATGCTGATTTGCTGACTTGTCTTCAGACTCTCCGCAGAGGTTTAGCTTTGACATATGACACCAGCGTCCATGTGTTTTAGCAGCACTTGGGATGTCACTCTCGCTGTATGGTTATTGGAATGCCACTGAATGGTTAAGAAACATGTTCCTTGAATCTCAAAAACCCACCGGGTACAGCCTGAAATAGAGGTCTAGCAGTAACATCAAAAGATGTCTGGCAAGGGGCCTTTGTGTAAAATGTACTGTCTACATTTTATGGGATCGTCTGCAAAACAAGGGGTTCAGTGAAGTTTAGGGTTCTCTTCACTGGAAACAGTATGCAATGGCAGGAAGTTATGCAAGGCCTTGAGAGGTGGATGCCACCCAACTGGATCCAGTAGATTTCCCCCAGAGGGAGAGTGGCCATTAATAATACATGAGGGGACACAGAAAAAAGTGAAATGTTTAAAAGAGCAAGTAGAGCAGAAGAGCAAGCTACTAGGAGAAAGGTTCTGATAAAAAGAGAAGAACAAAAAGTACAGAAAAATAGAAACAAAAAGAAACTGGTCTGTTTAAAATCTAAAAACAGAGCATATACTTAGCATACTGATAGGATAATATTTTTAGAGAAAATTGTAATAGAATGGTCAATAATTAACAAACAAAGCAAAGGCAGCAAAATGATCTCTCCAAAGTTGCACTGCATCTAATATACACGATTAAGATTTAATATTGCTCAACAGTCCCACTTTGCACAGCATTTTCTTAAAGAAGACTAGGATGCATAATTAGATGCACAAACACAAACACACACGTAAATCCCCAAACCAAAGCCATCGGTCATACTGACAGCTTCGCTAGGGAATGTGAAGAAAACTGGAGTGACTGTGTCACTGAGCTGAAGCACAGTGGACATAGCTGTCCATGTACAAATATGACTCAATATGCACATGTGACACTACTGTTGCCTGTGTAGACCACTCAGCTCTACACAGACAACAGCAAACATTTAGTGCCACCCAGTGGATTGAAACAGAAATTCTTTATTTACTTTATTTTTTAAACTAACACGTTCTGCTTATGCAAGTTTTATGCTTTTAAATCAACTGTGCCACCCGAGTAAGCACGGAAACTTTCAGAGTTGTAGATGAGCACGTCAAAGACTGGTCCTGTTTGCTTCCCAAAATCAATATGCCACTGTCACCAGTGAGATTACCTTTCATAATGACAAATAAGACCCGCTCCCCATCTTACAGAATCAAGCTGGCTTATATACTTAACGACACCAATCAATAAACCAAAATGATGGCCAACGACACGGAGACTCACTAGCTGGGAGCTTTGGCTTTTTGTTGATCTTGATGGCCCCCTGCTGGTTCTATCTGGTATCACAACAAAATAAGGTTTTCTGAGGTCTTTGCACAACATTCACTGACTTTTTTTGGGGAGGAAACTTATTTAAAAAAAAAACAAAAACAAAAACAAAAAAGTCTTCTACTTTTTTTTTTTTTTACACTTCAGAGTTAAAGGATACAGTGAAGTAGTGGATCAACTAACAATATTGGGATCAAGAATACAAGTAAAAAAAAAAAAACCCAACAAGGGTAACAAGGAAAACTAAGCCAGTAAGTGCACTATGAACAAGCTCTGAGCTCTGAAATGGAGTTAGAGTGTAAATATTCTTTAGGAAGTCACTTTTAAAAATTTTTAAATTTCCCCACACCTCTCCTTCAGGATGCGATCACCCATTTTTTTTTTAGCCTTGAGAGGCAAAGAAAATTCCCACAATACTCCTGAGTATGTTGAGCGAAATATGCAAATGCCTAGTTTCCTATAGCCCCAAAATCACATACTTATTAATGAAAACTGTTGCCTTGAGTTATAATAAATCTAATTGTTTATTCACGCACCACCCACATCTTTATCCATCTTGCAACAGAGGACAGCCTGACAGCGACAGAATGGTAGAATGATTGTGCAGAGAGACATCAAGACGGTGTGAGAGTACATAATGAAAAGTGGACAAAAAGACATGCTGGGGCCAGCCCAGCCTCAGTATCCATTAAAAGCAGATGGATAGAACCACTCAGTTAAATCAATACCCGTATCTCACCTTCCAACCAAAGCAAACAGACAGAGTGTAGATATACACTTATATAAGTTCTAAATCATCAGAGCATGCTTTACTTATTCATAGTCAATTATATGCATAACTACTGTCACTAATAATTACTTCTAATATTAGCATATATAACAAGGAAAGAGTACGGTGGTTGAGTGCCACAGTAGTATTACTTGCAACTATTTATATTAATTTCTATTAGAAATAGTGGAGTTCATGTTCCAGTAAATAAGAGTAATGTAAAAGTAGTGGTCATGCAGTTGCTGGGCAAGCGTAAGCCAATCTCTGTTGTGGCTTCAACCGAAAGACCACAACCTAAGTGACCACAAGGCTGGTCTAGCAGGTCTGCTTGACTGATAGAAATTAAAGCCTCGCCAGGGTCAACCTTTACCGATAAGAGAACTGCCCATGTTAATTGTGCTACAACTTTTTGCTAGTGTTACAGGAGTGTGCTGGATTCATTCTTAAGGGGGAACAGGTCAGGGTAAAAGTGCCACTCACTCTCTCTCTCATTCTTTTCTTCTCATCTCACTCAGCCTCTCGGCCCCTGAAATAATGATGAGAGTTGTTGGAAACAAGTTCCCACCTGACCCAGTTGCAATGATCACTACAGCACGAGAAGTGACCGAGGTACAACCGACAACTTGAGTGAATGGATCCCTCAGTTAGCTGCTCTTACGTTCAGGTGAAGCAGCTAAGGTTTCTGGGAGTGTGAAATTTAAGCCTACCGTTTCAAGAATTTACACAGGTTTCCATATACACCATGCTCGTAATACCCACATTTCTTCGAGGAACAACAATAATTACCTTTTAGGCTTGATCAGTACTTTGCTATTGGTAGTTCCCAAACAGACAATTCAAGATTAGCCAATAAAATATCTATAATCAACCTCTAAAACTGTTTTTTAGATAAGATAATAACCATGTGTCATGTAATTGGACTCTGTTGCCCACAAAGTGACACTGGATCAGATGGTTCATGGCTGGTTGAGTAAGCATTACAGTTAAACACGTCGTGTGACGGCTGTCCCTGACACAAAACACCAGACGCAGTCGTCTAGTCTACTATAGAATTGGTTGAATGTAAATTGCAATGACATGGCATTTAACCCGCACAATTCAGATCACTCTCCATGATGATAATGTTTTTGTCAATGCCAATTAGGCAGTTTGGCAGAGAAACAACACTGGTGTCTCTGTCAGCACAGAAGGAGCCAAAGTCACAGATGTTGGATACTGTTCACTGTATTAAAGAAACTGTAGTGTAAAAAATATGCACAGGTCAAAAATAGTTTCACCTGTGAGATCCACACTTTTGCCTTTACAAACAGGGGTTAAAATAAGAAGACAACTTGTTTAAATTAAGAATATTGTGTAACAACAGATAACACAGCCATGTTGCGGATGGAGAGGTTTCTTTTTACACTTCTATGCATCTTCCCTCCCCAACTTGCCTCAGAGACTTATCTGCCCTTCTCTCATTGTTGGGCAAATATGCCAGCGACCTAGTTGATGAAAATAAAACCAGCACTTCTAGCATAGCATGGGAGGAGCAGGCTGGCTGGAAATAAGTATTACACTGCAGCAAGTACAGCACAGAGTAGCACTTCAACAGTACCAAAAGACAAAAACCAATGGAGATGGCTCATTTGAAAATCAAGCCTTTGAGCTTGAGCAGAGCAGGGCCGATCAAAAGAAACCTGTTGCTGCAGTCAATTTGTGGGGGGGAGGGGGGGGGGGGGGCGTAACAAAAGGTATTTCCTTTGGAAGCTATGAAATTGAACCTTAAATAAATAAATGGAATAAGTCTGAAGTTCATGAACGAAGTTTAAGACAAAGGAACTCAAACGCTTCCAAACCATGCATGGCCAATTAAGTAACAGACTCCTGTCTCCTGAGCATAAACATGGAGCCAGAGTGATGAATGCTAAGTCCTCAAGAGCAAGAGCAGTTGTCCAGTGTTCCAAACGTTACTCCAGACTTGTCACCTTGTTTCCAACTCTCTCCTGTGTGTCTCCACCATTAGATCTCAGCACCTTACCTGTACTTCATGCCCGTCTGGTAAGACACACACTCCTCCAGAGCAAGGCCATTCATTTTGAGGAAGTCTTCCATGTTCTTGATCTGTGCAGCTACCCTCTGCTCCCTGAGCCTCTGAAGCTCAGCCTGGTCCGTCTGTCTCTGGGCCTGGCTGAGCCCCTGGTCCGAATGATAGCGGCTGATCCCGCTCCGGATGCTTTCGCTGTAGGACATGGACAGCATCCTGCCTCCACTGCTGCTGCTGCTGCTCTTCCGAACGCCACCACCTGGCACGGCTGGTTTTGGGATCTGCAGGTTTTCGGAAGGGAGGGTGGATTGGCGCCGACCATAGTGGCCCCCTGCGTACCCTCCCGCAAACATTATCCAAGCCCCGCTCCCCTACTTCCCCCTTACTAACACACACCCACCCACATGCGCAACAGTGCCTTTCTAGTACCTTTCATAACACACACACACACACAAACTAAATGTGAACAAGCCTCGGGAATCTGGGACCGGGATGGGGAGCTGAGCGCTGGCCGGGTTCAGCCATCGCCTTAAATAGCACAGGCTTTCAGGAGGGGCCTAAAAAAAAAAAGGAGGGAGGTAAAAAAAAAAAAAACAAAAAAAACGAACAAGTCGTGTCCAAACTATCAGTCGCAGAACTGTGTCCGTGCATCTTGTAATCAGACCTGATCCCGCCCTCCGATGAGACAAGGTACAACAGCAGTGGCAGCAACAGGCAGGTGTTAAGTGCCTCCGGTGAACAAATACCAGAGGGCAGGTGACACTTGAACAGGACACATGCAAAGAAAATGTCCAGACTGCAATGGGATTCTGCATTCAGACATGCAATGGATATCACCCATGGAAGACCACTATCATTCATTTAAAGACAGAAATCTGGGGCAGCCATTTAGCCAAACACTAGCCTGCAGCTAATTAGTTTAAGGCCAGTTAAAGCTTCACATTAGCATACAGCTGAAAAATTACACTCTGGTGGCAACAATATTCTAGACCAAGACGGAAGAGAAAAATAGTATATTTAGAACTATTTTTTTAGTAAAAAAAATTTTTTTTTCCCCCTCAAAAATACAAACCAAACCAGTTTAAAGCTAAAATAAGATTTTATGAGATCAAAAACTAATTTCTTGAAGTGGTTTTTCAAGTAAAAGTGCTTCCCCTGCAGTTATTACATGATGAAACACAGTCTGCAAGCAATAAAAACAGTAGCTTAAAAATTAGAGTCCAATGATCTGATAAATTTACAGGGACAGAAAACTATAGCGCATTCTATCAACTTCTTAACTAAACCTCAATAAACTAAAAATTGAGGAAGAATGGTTGCTTAGCTTCAACACCTTTTTTTCAAAACGCAGTGTCATGTTTAATAAGAACAATACTAAGACACATTTGGTCCAAACACATCCAAGATAAACACTCCAAACTGATCAGGCAAAATGCTGTAAAGATGTATAGTCAAATTCAAAATAATAAATGAAAATAAAATGTTAAATTGTGTGTAGATGCAAATATGTAACCTTAAATTTAGGTTATTTTGGTTTACATTGGACTTATTTAACTACAATAAATACATTTGAACCTAGTGGAAACTTACAAACTTTTAAAAAACAGAATTCCACACTAGTACATACTGGCAACCCAGCCACTAGGGATGCACAAGCCAGCGTATTCCTTTGTGCCAGTCCCAAGCCCTGATAAATGGGGAGGGTTACGTCAAGAAGGGCATCCTTTTTAAAAATGTCAAATCAAATACGCAGACAATGAAATAGATTTCAATATCGGATCGGTCGAGGTTAACAACGATCACCACTAGTTCTGTTATCTAACAGGGGGTGGGTGGAAAATTTGGTGACTGTTGGCCGAAGAAGAAGAAGGAGGAGAGCGTATGGCATAGTGTCAAAGAGAGGAATGCAGAAGCTCAGGTGGTTGTAGATTTTGCTAAAAGGATGGAAATGGCTGTAGTTAATTATTTTAGGAAGAAGGAGCAGCGCAGAATGACAGAGTGGAGGAAGATGCACACAGGCGGATTATATCCATTTCAGGAGGGTCAGTTTGAAGGAGATTGGAGACTGCAAAGTATTGACGGGGAGAGGTAGGTAAACAGCATAGGATGGATTGTGGTTTAACACAATCTTGGAAAGTAAGCCGCCGCATGAGGAGTGAAGGAAAAGTGAGTACAATTTTCAAGATTAAGGATGAGGCACAGCTGTAGTAACTATAGAGGTATAAAGTTGATCAGCCACAGCATGAAGTTATGGGAAAGAGTAGTGGAAGCTAGGTTAAGCAAAATGGTGTTGATTGTGAACAGCAGTATAATTTCATGCCGAGAAAGAGCACTACAGATGCAATGTTTGCTCTGAGGGTGTTGATGGAGAAGCACAGAAAAGATCAGAAGGAGTTGCTTTGTTCCTTTGTGGATTTGGAGAAAGCATATGACAGGGTGCCTAGAGTAGAGTTGTGAATTTGGAATTCAGGTGTAGCAGTATGTAAGTAGTATGTGAGAGTAGTTCAGGATATCTATGAGGGTTGTGTGACAGTGGTGAGTTCTGCAGTAGAAGTGATGGATGCATTTAAAGTAGAGACTGGATTACATTAAGGATCAGCGGCGAGCCCATTCATGTTGGCAATAGTAATAGACAGTTTGACGAACATGTTTAGACGGGGTCCCTATGGACTATTATGTTTGCTGATATTGTGACCTGTAACAGGAGTAGGGAGCAGCTTGTGGAGAACCTGGAGAGGTGGGCTTATGATCTAGAAAGGGGAGGAATGAAAGTGAGCAGGAAAAAGACCAAATACATGAAAGTGGAAGAAAGGGAGGACAGTGGAGTGTTTAGGATGCAGGAAGTAGAGGTGACAAAGATAAAGGAATTGTAATACTTGGGATCGACAGTTCAGAGTAATGGGGATTGTGAAAGAGGTGAATAAGAGTGTGCAGGTAGGTTGGAATGGGTGGAAAAGAGTGGCAGGAGTGATCTGTGACAGACAGGTTCCACCAAGAGTGAAAGGGAAGGTATAAAAGGACCAGCAATTTACAGTGAGACCAGCTATGCTATATGGGTTGAAGATAGAGCTGCTGACAAAAAGGACAGGAGGCGGAGGTGGAAGTGGCATATTTTCGTTGGGAGTGAGGAGGATGGACAGGATTAGAAATGAGAATGTTAGAGGGGCAGCTCAGGTTACATGTTTTGGAGACAATGTTAGAGAAGCAAGACTGCATTGGTTTGAATATGTACTGAGGAGAGATGAGGAGAAGAAGGCCAAAGAGGAGTTGTATGGACGTTGTGAGAGACGTGCAGGTGGTTGTTTTGAATGAGGGAGATGTAGAGGAGTGTACGAAATGGAACCAGATGATCCGCAAGCCCTAACGGGAGCAGCCAAAAGAACACGACAACATACGGGCAATGTCAAGGCTGTGAATTTAAATTTTTAAGCCTCTCCTCAGGGAATCCCAGTATAATTAACAGTTTGATTAATCAGTGTTTCATTAAGTTAAATCAAGTGCTGCTGATGGAAGTGTATAGCTTCCATGCTGCTTCAAGGAGAAACCTGGAACTAAATTGGTTTTCTTAACTCAAACAAAACATTTTTATAACTTCACTGAAATTATCTTTATTTTCATGTATTCTTATGAGGTGTTGTGAACCTTGGAATATGTGAAAACTAACCTTTATGATAAATCAAGCTTTTACACCAATAGTTTCCATTTTGTCATTTACAGGTTTTTACTAAATGGAAACAGAATTATCCAAAACGAAGATAAAAATGTTAACATCAGAATAGGCAAACTTTATCATTTAGAAAGTAGCCAAGATGTTACTGTATTGAGATTTAAGTAATCCACTCAATCATTATGCATTCATAAGGAGTAAACAGTTTCCTCTGCACGCCAAATAAAACTTAAAAAAAATAAAAATAAATAAATAAATAAAAAACCCAAAGCCACTAATTCCTAAAACGTCTCAGTGGTCATTGACCTAATTTTTTTATTTTTTTATTTTATTTTATTTATTTATTTTTTTTTTTTTTACACAAAGCATCAAGAGTGTGAATAGGAGATTTTCCTTTATTAACCCTAACTTCTAAAGGTCTGATAAGCACTACATGCACTTGAACATCACTCTTCTGAACAAGTTCATTTGCTAATCCTTTCTTGAAAAACAACCACATAAAAGCTTCTGCAGAGCAAAACATTTTCACACCAATAATCCTATTTTTATTTGCTAGTTAATTTGCTAGTTTCTCCAAATGTCAGTGTCGCTCGCAGTAGCCTAGACCATCATGGGCCACAATAAATAAAAACGCACAAGCCTCAGCATATCATCTTCATGATGTCCTAAATCAGCCAACATCACTATTTATATCCACATGAAATCTTAAGTCCAGAACCATGCATTTACATTCATCATAAAATCAAAACCATGCCAGGATGTAAACTTATGAGGTGGACACACATGCACCGTGAACACTAACACAAGCTCTGGAACCCGTATGAAACTCACCCGAGGTCTTGGGGGTCGGCTCATTGCTACGGGTGTCACTCTGGCCTTATAAACTCCGACTATGACCAGCAATGCAGTGATCCACCCAAACTGGGAGTGTCTTACTAGCCAGCATCTAAACCAATTAGTGAAGGAAAGAGCATCCCCCACCCTCTCTCCATCACCCCTCCCTGCTAGATTCCATGAAGGAAATCCATTTATGTAATTTGGTTGGTGGGGCAAACTTGTTTCTGCAAACCACAGCAAAATAATACCAGGCCTAAATTATTCAGAAGCTTTTGTGATAAAAGCTTTTGATTGCTGTTCCATTGGAGGGAATACTTAGAAGCATCTTTGTACATAATGAGGCCTTTTTTATGGCTATGGATCTATATGGACACTTGGACACCTGTGTTGTAAAATGTTTTGCATAAAAACACAAAATGGCCTGTATTTATAAAAGTAAAAAACTAATCTGACAATGCAATGAAGGCACTCCAATATTTCTGCTGTGTTATTCATCAGGTTCATCTTTGGCCTGAAAGATTAATTCCATTTTAATCTGCAAATCAGCTCATGAAAGAGTCCTTTCTGAAGGACTATGTTTAACATTGTCTTTTTGAGTGAAGAAATAACATGACCTAATAAAGCAGAGCTTGTGAACTGGCAGTCTAGCACATTAATCAAGCCTCAAGTCTTTTTAAAAGCAGTTAAATTGGACAATGATTGCAACACACACAATTTAAAGATTTTAATTAAATTTTACTGTATCTTTGCAGTTATTGTAAATTAAATGCTAAAATTATATTCCTAGCATTCACTCATCATTAGAGAAACATTGGCATGATATAGCACATCATCTTGTAATAAGTAATATGAAATTCTATGCAAATTCCAACCTGTCATTTGCAAATGTAAATAAGCCCAATACACACACATTCAAACTCAAAAGCATTTAAAACACTGAATGTTTCATCATCACATGGCAGTTTTATAATTGAGATGGAGTGGTTTGAATGAAATTCATGGCGATCTAATGCACTGATTCAAAAGCAACTTTAATGAAAAAGGATGAACCTCTGTTAGAGCTACAATGCAGGGAACAACCCAGGGAATTTGCCAAATAGAGCACTTTTAATTAAGATCCACTCAGGCTTTCCATTCACAGATGAGAAATGAAATTCAACCAGGAAGATGATGGCTTAGAAAACTATGCCAACCTTCAGTATGTGCTTCAAAAGCATCCTCAAGCTGTCTTGGAAAAAACCCTGGAATTTTCTCTAGAAATTATATAGAACAAACACTTAACTATTGGATTTAGTACGGTTTCTTTTTTCTGGTAGATTTATATCGCATTGCCTTTACTTTAAAGTTCTATGTTTCAAAACTCTACACAGATTGTTTGCTGCAGTTCAGGTGGTTTAAAAAAAAAAAAAAAAAAAAAAAAAAAAAAAAAAAAAAAAAATTATATATATATATATATATATATATATATATATATATATATATATATATATATATATATATATATATATCTTTGATTTATTTTGAAGCAAATATTGTGTGATGACACGACCTTCAGAAAGAATTCCTTATCCATAGCCTGGCACCTCTGACAAGTTTTGAGGAGAATGAGGTAAAACAAAGCTGAGTGCTGCTTTTTCTTTCAACTTTTCTCCAGTCAAAGGGAAAGGTTTCTACTGCGCTGGAGGAGCTGTTTGTTGAGTAATGGTAAGTGGGCACATGCTTCTATAAATTTAGTGCCTTAATAACCTCTGGCACCACACCCACTCTGCAGTTTCACCTTTGCAGTTACTTGTAAAATGCTACTTCAGCTCTTGCATGAGAATCACACACAGTTCATCCACAGTTTGTGCTTTCTTTGCACTTTGTGTGAACAGAGTCACAAAGGACGGTGCCTAGATTCAGTTTTGTTTGTGTTGTAAGATAAGACGCGTGCTTACTTGTCTCTGATACTGGTATTACTTGCATAACTCTCCATTTGCCAATACATTAACATACATTTTTATATCTGACACATATACATAACCAAAAAAAATGGATAAATACAACTCATGATCATAGATCATTAATAGTCTTTAAAAATCCCAATGCTGAAAGAGGTTGTGTTTAAAAATTCATTTTCAAAATCAATTATTGCATGATTAACGCACTACCTAATACACTGTAAAGTATCATTAAATCATTAATACACTGCACTTGACCATTTCCGGGGTGAGTGAATGCCTGGTGAGTGACTGACAATGTTTTAATACCATATAGGAGAAGAATATGAATGAGAATATGGTCCTTCATTAGTATTTTGCAAAATCTATTGGCTGAATTTTAATTTGATTTACCTGTGCTGGATTTAAGTCAACAGAATAACATGAGCTCTCAACAGAACAACAAGAGCTTCTCTTCTCCACTCTGTCTGCCTGACTGGCTAATGTTACTCTGGTAAGTGTCCACTTTCAAGCTATTGCTGGTTTTCAGTTGTCTGGTAGGTATTTACCACTACCATTCCTTTGACTGTTGCTGCTTATACAAGGGAAGATATCATGATATTTCTTTTAACATCCGCATTCATGCTTCCTTGGATATGTTTTTAGACTGTGCTCTTATTTGAGCACTCGTCGTTAAAATAAGTTATTAAATCCAGTTAGACGTAACCACAAGTGTTACTTATACTCTAATACTAGTAAATTTCAAGCACTTTTTTCAAAGCTAAACACGTCACCAAAAACCAGAATTTAGATTTAACAGAGTAGCTTTTGAAAACAACAGATTTTACCAGTCAATCTGTTATGGGATAAACTATAGTTTCTTAAAATGGGCCCTGACTGAAAGATCTTAGCCTGGTTATCAGTGTTACGTCACCTCATTCAAAATGAATAAAATCTTGCTGTACGATCCTATTTAAGCAGAATGGTATCATGTTAGGATGTCAATTCATACAAGGTTGTTACTACTGAAAATTATTACTGTCACACTTGAACCTGCTCCAAAGGAGCTAAAATCCATTCTTCTAAAGATTAACAACTATAAATAAGAAAATCTCAATCCAGAACAAAGCCCTCCAACTCAAACTCAGTTTGAATTAAGTCCACAAGTTGCTGCAAGGTTGAAGGAATAATTGAAAAGAGGTAATCCTCCTTTCCCGCCACACTCTCTCAGTGTGAGATGCATCAACAGGGTGATCGATTCCTTCCCAGCTATGCTGGGGGAGGTCAGCACCATGCTTTGAGCTTAAAAGGCCAGAAATGCGTGAGGCTGTGAAATCAAAATTCAATAGAGTGCTCATTACCCGCCGGATCTCCAGAGCCAGGGGTTTTAGAGCTCTATCAGCACAATACTCTTTATCTCACCCCATAAAAATACGATCCTTTGCCGAAATGGAAAGAATGGGACACTACAGATTCAGATAACAGACTACTGTGAAAATGAGAAACTAATTCAAGTTAATATAAAAAGCAAAAAAAAAAAAAAAAAAAAAAACCCCAACAACAAGCACCACTCCGCTTGTCTCACTTTGTGCAAAATGTTCGACCGTGAAAAAAATAAAGTGTATGTATGGAAGAATCTCTAATGTTAATGCAAAAAAAAGACAAAATACTGACAACATCCTTAGAAAATTATGTTGTCGAATAAGGCAACAAAATTAATCATGCTACTGATAAAACACTGCCTTAACAGTAAAAAAAAAAACTAAACTGCCTCCATTTTTACCCTCTCAGAATCTGAATATCAATGTCACTAACAAGTCTGACTCTAAGCATTAACTACAGTTAAAATACTGTTTTGGTGTATTAAAAGTATAAAAGAGTAAGTTAATAAATTAATTGGCATTCAATGATCTTCACAAAAACTTATTGCAGAAATGGAAAAACATTTGCATGAAACACATGTATGCAATTGATCCAGGTTAAATTTTGCATCTTCAATATTGCGCTATCACTGAGGTCTGATGAAATGTAGACATTCCAGACTCCGTATATACACAGGACGATAGAGTGGCCAATAGATAAGGGCTGCAAGAGATGATCTCGTTAAATCATACTTAAAAAGGTATTGTTTCGCAGAATCGATTTTCCCCCAAAAGATCGCACACAAGATCACGCACATCTCCACAACTGACTCTCAGTTACCACTGAGGGAACCTGATTAAGCGGTAAGCGATAGTAGGTTTTACATGTAATCTGATGAGAAACACTCACTTACAGTAGGTAACAGCATCCGACATTGAACAGTGTAACTTACACGAAACATTAAATTTGTACTGAATAGCAGTGAAAAACGCCATTGGTCATAGATGAATACACACTTAAAAGTTGCTCAATGTGTCTTTAAAGTGTGGAAAAGAGAGAAGAGTATCAGATAGCAGCAGCTACTTAAACAGTGAACATAGAGGTACCTGTAAAACTGCAGCTGTCGTTTGGGGCTCCCATATCGTGCACTGAGGCCAGCAGGAGAAACAGAGAGAAAGAGAGAAGGGCCAAGTTTAAGCAAGCAGAAGGCAAAAGAGAGAAAATGGCAATGGAGAGATCCAGACAGCAAGCTTCACTTATCATCGTACAGATAACAGGCAACACAGTCATGCGATATGAAGAATTAAAAAAAAAAAAAAAAAAGCAGATGAGGATTAGATAACTTCGATAAATCTGTTAAAATAAATCACTTAAAATACATCTAGAAGAAGACATTAAAGGTAAAAATAGGAACGGGAACATGTACTGTTACTTTTTAATCATTATGCTTTCAAAATATTGCAAGATTCAAATCCAAGGAGGTATCTGAGTAAAGAAATGTGTGTTTAGACTGATAGCAAATTGGTGTTGTAGTGGCAAAGATTGTAACTCCAAAACTATGGGAAGGAGAATACTTCCAGCAAGTCTAGGAAACAAAAAGTCATTGTTAACTTCTAGCACCATCTGCTGTTCAGAACAGCAAAAACCTTTACGTTTACAGCATCTAGCTGACGCTCTTATCCAGAGCAAATTACATTTCTTAACCACAGGGCCAGTCTCCCTGGAGCAACTTGGGGTTAAGGGTCTTGCTCAGGAACCCAATGATGGTAGTGCTGGAGGTGGGTTTCAAACCTGCGACCTCTTGTTCCATAGACAAGTATCCTACCACTAGACCACCACCACCCACTTCGCATATTTTTATTGGCGTACACTGCGAGACTTTTACCAGCAAAGCAGTATAAAACTCCAGCTTTGAAAGTATCCAAGGCTCTGATAAATCTAAGAATTTTCTGGGCACCAAACAACCCGAGAGGCCTAGGCAAGAGCTCAGGTTTACCACACAGCTAGAACCTGGCCATTGGCTTTTAATGCAGAAAAATGCAGTGATCTAAAAATCATGTCAATTGCTTCCAAAACAACAAACAAACAAATATACTATACGAAATGGTTATAGCACTTAATAACAGACTGGTGATGCTGGGGCAGTGGTGGCCTAGTATTTCAATAATTGTCCACATGATTGAAAGGTTGTGGGTTCGAGGCCCCGAAGTGTAAGCTACCCATAGTTGCCTTTGAGTAAGGTACCGTCCCCCAAACTGCTCCCGGACACTAGATGTATGGCTGCGCACTCTCTACTTGCAGAGAAGTATTTTGCTGTGCATCACTGTGCTGTGATCACAATGACAAAAGTCATTTTCATTTGTGATAAACTGTGCATGTTATTTTTTTGGATGGGAAATTATGTAGCCACAGGTTTTTACTGTGTGGAAGTGGCAGAGTGTGTACACGCAAATATGTGAGCTTAACCATCACTGCCTTCGCCACCACCACCTCTGTATTATCTTCTGCCCATGTGTGGTCTTGTTTGTCTGTTGCTGAAATTATAACAATCTTAGCTTTTAGAAATGTGGCATAAAATGAATACTGCAATTATCATTAAACATTTAATCACTATAGAACACATTAACAACCTACTGACCAAAAACTCAAGATAACGTTCTTTTCCTAAGAAATGAATAAAAAGTGATCAATTTAAATTTATATCTACGTAAATCAAGTTTATCATGTGACCTTCCCTGTTTTTCTCTCTTTTTTTTTAAAAAAAAAAGACCATCAAGGACGAATGCTGTTTTCATATTTGTTAAGGTTGCAAACATGTTGGTGTGATCAGTGAACATCTATTATCTAACACACAGGGACAGATCCTTAGCACAGTCACACTGCTGTGTGTGTGCGCACGTGTGTGAGACAAACCCCTGGGCACCATGTCACACATCTCAGATCATGTAACCCCATCTCACAGTCTATGAGGTAGGAGACATTACAGCTTGAGGAAAACCATGACCTCCACACATACGCGTGAATCAGGGCACCATGTGCTGAACAATGGCCATGAATACTGATGCTGGATTAGGTTAAGCACTGGCCACTGTGTTTGGTTTTAGTTCAAAACATATGCTTACATACAAATACTTCATACATACATACATACATAACCTTAAGTGCCCTTCAGGTTGTAGGGAATTGACCAAAAATCAAAACACATAAAATGTTTAATTTTCTAGATTTTCACTTTTTATAAAAACAATTCTCTGTTAAGCATCCAGTGTGCCTCGTCCTAAATTTAAGAGTAAATGAGTGTGTTGTACATTTCAAGAAAAAAAATGAATGTGTATGCAAGGAAGCAGGGGTGAAATTGTAGTCTAGAAGGTGGCCTACCTTGTTAGTAAACAGTAAACTTGTCCTATTTTCTAAAAGCTTTTCACATAAGAGTCGACAATTTTTATTTTTATTTTTATCATTACTGAGGCTTAAGATAATGTAAGGTATTCGGGGGGCTTAAAAACAAAGTGTTAAACAATTTTTTCATTTGGCAAGGACTTGTTCTTGAGGTTCTTGAGCAAACATTCTTCCAAATAATTTATCTCTGCAGTTGGCATTCAGTTTGAGGTCTGGTTTGGTGCAAAAGACAGAATTTACATAATTTTCACACTTATCAAACTATTCAGTGACCCCACTGGCCATGCATTTTGGATTTTTCCTCCAATTAGGAAAGAAAGTTTCATTTCAGGTCTGGGTTATCAGTCAGAAATAACCTTGCACTAATTTGACATAACTGTGCATGTGGACAGGCTCCAGCAACACCATGACCCTGGTTAGAATAAGCGACTCAGATAATGGATAAAGGAATGAAGGGGACCACTTCATTCTAGGGACTCAAAACCATCATGCAGATCTCTCACTCTAGAAACACCATTCATTTTTATATAAATGAATTAACATTAATTGTTCAATTATGTTGGAGACAAGTCTGGAAGAATGTGAAAACATTTTTTACGGATTTATTCAGGTTTTCCTTTAAATAGTTACCTGACTGTATATTAGATATGAACACACATTACCACAAGTGTCTGGTAAGGTGTAAATACAAACACTGTATTTACATTGGGGGGTGTGTGTGTGTGCGCGCGTGTAGTGCTAGCGGGCAGACTAACCTGTAGATCATGCCTGGTGAGCCAGTCTGTCGCAGTGAAAGACGAGCAGGAGAGTCTGTGGTGGATTCAGGATACATGGAGGCGGGTATGAGGGGAGTATGGCCAGGCTGCCAGAGGCTCTCACTTTTTTTCCAAACCACCAAGGTCTGTCTCTCACCTCACTTGGCTTCTAAAAAAAAAAAAAAAAAAAAAAAAAAAAAAAAAAAAAAAAAAATAGAATGAGTGTGTGCCTCTGGTTACTCTCATGCACCAGCTGAAAGAAATACTCCAGCATTGTTATTTGTAATGATCACCGAATCAAATACAATACAATACTCTACCCGAATCTCTAACGGCCATCGTCGCATGGATGACAGCTCATCACTTCAAGCTCAACCCTAACAAGACTGAGCTTCTCTACCTGAAAGGCCATCAAACACCACGACAGGACCTTCACATCTCCTTTGGCGGTTCACTTCTCGTCCCATATAGAACTGCTAGGAATCTTTGTTTCACTTGTCAAATGAGCTCTCCTTCTCCTCTCATGTTTTTAATCTTTGTAGGTCCTGCCAACACCTTTTCAACATTAGAAGAATCCATCCTTTCCTCACCACCCAGGCAGCCCAGCTACTGCTCATCTCGAAACTGGACTACTGCAACTCTCTTCTGGCAGGTCTTCCACTGAAGGCAATGAGACCTCTACAACTGATTTAAAACGCCGCTGCAAGACTAGTCTTCAACCATCCCAAGTTCTTTTCTTCCACTCCTCTGCTGCGGGACCTACACTGGCTCCCAGTGGCTGATCGTATCAGGTTTAAAACTAACTCTTGCTTACAAGGCTATTAACAGCCTTGCACCATCTTACCTGTCTGCTCTAATCAAACACTGTCTCTTTTCGTCCCGTCAGACCATCAAGCACTGCTCGTCTTGAACCTCCACCGTTGAAAAAAAGAAGACGACATGCATCAAGACTCCCCTCAGTTCTGGCCCCTCACTGGTGGAATGAACTCCCCCTGATCGACGTTTGAAGACAGCAAGGGACTCCGTTCTGACGATTAAAGACCCACATGTTCATGGAATTTCTCAGGGACTAACCCTCCCAAACCATCTATGTTCCTACCCCTGCTCCTTCTTTCCTTAAACCTCTACTCTCTCTTTCCTGTCAAAAATAAATAAATAAATAAAAAATAAACAAAAAAGTGTGTAGTGTATATACTTGTCACAAGGGCTCTTAGTTTGTTATTTAGGTGGTAATAGCTAATCAGCAGTTACTGATCTGAGCTGGTTACCAAGATGCAGTTGCAAGTCGCTCTGGATAAGTGTGTCTGCTAAATGCCATAAATGTAAATAAACACCTTTCAGCACATATCAAAAACAACTAACTGTGGTACTGCTAGTATCTGTATAAATACAAAGAAAAGTAGACGCAGAAATTCCTACACGCCACTAGATAGTGCTGTTCCTTTTACAATAAGCACTGAGCCTAGCATAGGGAATGTGGGCAAAAACTGTTAGTTATTTTTAACTAGACATTCTTGTAGCAGTTCCATTCAACAACAAAAAGATAAAAAAACAAAGTGGTGTTTTAGAAATAATCCATCAAATATCAAACATTTTACACTCAGTAAAGCTGTGCACTGGTGTTCTGGTACTCTGCGCTGTCCTGCCCTTGCTGAGCTCCTTCTATACGCCATGTTCCTCATGCATAATACATGAGTACTTGCCCACAGCAGGGCACTGCCAGAGAGAAAAAGCGAGACAATGTGAGACAGAGAAAGAAAAAGAGAGAGGTCACAGAGCAGGGCAGTAAAAAAGACAGAAATCTGAAGGAGAGATGAGAAGATGGGGGGGGGGCGCTGCGTAAAAGAGATAAATACAAAAAGGTCTGAAGGACCACAATACACAGCCACACTCAAGTGCTGATGTTCCCATAAATGCTGTAAGGATTCCCAAAGTTTTGCTGGAGTTTTTTCATGTAAAACTACATGTGTCTTCCTTTTCCTAATTCATGCAGTGTGAAAACATTGTAAAACGTTTCAAAATACACCCATATTTCCTCATCTGTATACAGCACTTAAATAAAGGGCAATCGACATACAGATCAGAGTGCACATGCAGACCCCGGTCCAATGCCGATAGCATCTACAACGAGCTCTTCAAAACTGGAAAAATGGAGCAGTAGAAGAAAGTGGGCTGGTCTAATTATGTTTCCTTTTACTGTGTAGATGAGATGACACGGAGGGGTAGAGATCACACTATGGTGCACTACAGAACAAAGGCAGGCTGTCTGAGATGGTGTAATTCTCTTGGCAATGTTCAGACTGGAAACTTTGGGTTCTGTTATTGTGGATGATATTTTGTTGTCACACCTACATAAACATTGTTGCAGCCCAAGTACACCCCTTCATCCTCCATCAGCAGGACAGAGCACAATTCTTAACTGCAAACATTGGGTTTGAGGGACATGGAAAAGTACAAGATATTAACTTGGTCTCCAAAGTCCCCAGAGCTCAGTCCGATCACACATCCTTTGGCTGCGCTAGACAACGTAGTCCGATGCATTAAAGGCCTTTCATCAAAATGTGTGGGTTCTGACGTTAACCTTAATCAGATCTGACAGAATACCTTCTTATGCCTACATTTTGATGTTTCTCTATCAGCAGATATTTTATTTTTTATGGCAACCTAATATACACAAAGTAAAATTTCAAAGTTAAAATTCAAGCAGATCAAAAACTAAATACTGGCTGTGGGGATATTCTGATCAGCTCAATCACCAGCTGACCTCGATTACTCCTCAACACCTCATTTCACTTCTCATTAAACCTGTGTGAAATAGCTAAGGACTCAGAAATGAACACATCAGTGCATGACGCTCACCTTCCCTTTCAAGGTGACTTTGTCCTTCCATCAATCTCTCCTTCAAGTCAGCTTTATGCTAGGAGGAAGCCCCTCTTCACAAGGACAGAATTGACACAGGCTTGCTCGAAGCTTTAAACATGTCAAGTTGGGGAAAAAGAGAGACATTTCCATTTTGTCTAGTAGAACCAAGAAATTATCCTAGTAGTTTATATCTTTCTCTTTGACCATGTCAGGGCAAAACATCATTCTACTTCCTTTGGCAACTCCCATTTAGGGGTCTGCACAGTGGATCAATCAGTTTCCATTTCTTCCTGTCCTCTGCATCTTCCTTCTTTAAATCAACCACCTAGGTCTTCTCTCACCACGTCCATAAACCTCCTCTTTGGTCTTCCTCTTCTGGTCATCCTTCTCCCAAAATAATCCTCATCTCTCCTCTGTACAGGTCCAAACCAATCTTGCTTCTCTAACTGTGTCTCCTAAACATATAACAAGTACTCCCTCCTAATCCTGTCCATCTTGGTCACTCCCAAAGAAAATCTTAGCATTTTTAAGATCTGACATCTCGACCTCAGCCTCCTTTGTTTGTCAACAGCAAAATAGCACCATTAGACCGAACCAAAGTTACGATCAGTATTGATCACTGCCTGGTGCACACTTTGTAGGAAGGTTAATTAATCAATGATTTATTGCAACAAAAATACCCCAGAATACTTTTAGAACCCTTAGCATCAAGAATATTTATTAAAAGTAGTCAGATTCAGTGTAGTTTTGTCATGTGATTTTCTTTTCCGCCAGTTAAGCAGAGGCATTCCTACTTTGTTACACAAGTCATCTACGCATCTACGCAGTCGTCAAATGAAATGAAAGTCTTTGCACGCACACACAATGTGAACAATGTACAATGAATTTCGTCTCCATCCCAAACACACTGGTAATGAACACACCAGGAGCAGTGGATTGCACCCCTATGCCTGGGGGCAGTTATGGGGTTAAGTGCACTGTCCAAGGGCACTTCAGTCGTGGATATGGGGGTGGGAGAGCATTTCTCACCCGCACTTTTCCTGCGGGTCCTAAGGGTTAAAAAGGCAACTCTCTGGCTGTAAGCCCTCTTCTCCCACCATTAGGCCATGGCTGCCCCACGGCTGTCTGTGTTCTAATGCCACGAAACAGTGCAAGTTAATGAACTAAACACATACATATATTTCACAGAGGAAGTGTTTGAAGATATTTCTTTTTTTAATAAATGAAAATACTGTGGCTTCCTCAGGTAAGTGAATCACATGCAACCAGCAATGCAAATAATGAAAAAGGAAACATGACTGATGTGTTCTGACACCTTTTATTATAGCTAACATTTACGTTTTGAAAATATTGAGCGTTGGATGCAGATGACTTACTGCATAATATATTCCACGCCTTGACAGGAGCCACTGAAAAACACCATTCTTCAATTCACCAATCAGTGGTTTAATGTTGTGGCTGATCAGTATTGATTATTTTTCTCATGAGTAATAATAGCTCTAATAAATGTTATAAATAACAATGAAAGCCGTTTTATATAAATGAGCGAGGACTAAGAAGTACAGTAAACAGAAAAGGCTGCATTTCTAGCTTTCAGACCAGAAAAAGGTCACAAGGCGTTGACCACCTTAAAATATCACCTGTACAGAATATGCTCCTTCTGCATGGCAAGGCACATGCTTGATTTTTTCCGTCAGCTACTAACACACCTCCCCTCTTTTTGTGAGATCACATGCTGCTATGTAATGTAATATAAACTCCCTCTTGCCCTCTTGTTCTAATTTTCTTTTAGCCCTAAATGAAACACGAACAATAGATTGTTGAACTTTCCAGGCCCTGGCTCATTCACTGCAGTGTTCAAGACCCATGAAAAGGCTACGACATATAAAACTGAGACTTTTTCTTGCAGCTCTTTATTTGTAAGTGATACTATGACATCATAGCAGTTGCAGTAGAGAGGCTGTGGTGCTGCAGCATTGCGGAAAGAGAGCCAGTCTCAGGGCCTGCAACATCTAAAAGAACCTGGGCTCAGATTTACTGCCCTAACGGGCAGGTCACTGTACAATCAGCAGATTACAGGAGAAGTACACACAGAGCTCTTTTCAGCAAAGAAACTCTCTGCTGCAGAAAAGAGACCGATGCATTAAGATGCAATACTGTAGATTTTTTCAATAAACTTCAAATGGAACAAGGGTAAACAAAGCCAGGAACTGATATTTTTGAGACTTTTTTGTGGTTGTAGACAAAAGCACCTGGGGAAACAAGACTCTGGTAAGTATTCTGATTTACAAGCTGTCTGACTTCAAAAGCATGCTATATGGACATGGTAGAGACAAAAAGCCTTGATTTCAGCACATCTTTTACAGACAATTATCTGACCTTATTAAACTACTGGCAGGTTTTAGAACTTTTATGCAGACCATAAGAGAACGCTTATACAAAACCAAGAGTCTTAGTGAACAACTTTGCAAAAAGATGACATCAAACACACGGACACAGTTGTTACTAGGAAGTTATTACTTACCTTTCTTTAAGGCTGAAAATAACAGTAATACTGTACATGATGTAGAAACCAGCAATGCAGGGTTTGCAAAGTCTCCCAACATCACAGAAACTGAGCTCCAATTATATTTATCAAACTACCACAGGTTTTCTTCTGCCAAGTCTTTAAAACAGTTTGTTGGCAAGGAGCTGAACTGGCTCCTTGATATTTGCCCTCTTAACTCGTTTAAATCATCTAGGTGTTGTGGCTGATACTAAATGTATTTACAGCACATAAAAGTAAACCTACCTTTTTCCTAGAAACTTAATCATCCATATTGTACAAGCGTATCAGTAATTTAGTGCTACAAGATATGGGGCAGCGGTGGCCTAGTTGTTGGCCCCAGATCGGAAGATTGTGGGTTTGATTCCCTCACCAGTAGACTGCCCTGAGGTACCATTGAGCAAGGTACCGTCCCCGTCACTGCCCTGCACGTGTGTGTATGGGGGAAACGGAGGTTGGATTTCGTTGTGTTGTGTGCTGCGTTTCACAATGACAAGGGTAGTCACGTTCACTTTCATTATTCCAACAGCATTCACAGAACCATCAGCCTCCTCTTACTATTTCACAGGAAATCTGCAGCAGGTCTGGTTGCTATTGTTTGCAGATGCCTTCAGTGGAAAGAAAAATAAAGATGGCTCCAAATCTGACAGGTCCGAAGGCAGAATAACAAAAAGAAAACCCTTTGGCTATCCTTTTGTAGTGGGGGGGAATAAAAAAAATAAATAACCCCCCCCACCATCATTAAATTAAGAATCTTAAGACTGTGAAATTCAAATCTTGCATTCACTTTTGTGGTCATAAGCATTTTAAAAGGCAAGAAACATGATTCAGATGCATTTACTTAAAATTGCTTTTGAAAATGGCAATGGTTTCTTAGTCTCATGGCCAGTGGCTGCTAGCGAAGCACTGAATTCACAGAGAATTCAGTGTCTCAGATTGCTGGTTATGTGGCATGCCTACGAGAGGGGGCAGATGGATAGATGGATGGATGGATGGATATGCTTTCAATTCTACGGGCATATTAACTTGGAGTAGCTTCCAATGAGTTGCCATGATGGGATACACATGGTGCAATGTTGAAGATTGAGCTGCCAGGAAAGAGGAAAAGAGGAGGTTTATGGATGTGGTGAGAGAGGACATGCAGGTGGTCGGTTTGAAGAAGGAAGATGCAGAGGACAGGAAGAAATAGTTGATCCGCTTTGGCGACCCCAAACTGAAGCAGCTAAAAAAAGAAGACAAAGATCAGCAGAAAGGATACACACATTGTCTGTGCACGTTATCACACAGTCAAGATTTGACATTTCTGAGAAATGTAACAAAATAAATAAAAATGCCATTCCCTTTTGCTTTTACAGAAACCATTAACACTTTTCTGTGCCTTTCACCCACTCAATAAAAGTCAGAATAATAAAGTCAAGCTTCTGAAAATGGGACCCTCTTAGACGAGACATATGGTCCTTTATCACTGTAGTGGCACAGGTCAGCATTACTGCATCAAAACAACTGTCAGGGGAGAGAAAAGTGTTTATGTAAGTAGCCTATTCAAAATGGACACTTGTGACACAGGCTCTCTGTTCTCATGTTTGGTATGTTGCAGAGCCATGAGCTTGGATTCAGAACATATGGACCATCATATTGGAAAAGTAAGGAAACAGCATGTGTAAATTAGTATTTAATCTAACAAACATAGCAAATTTGTTTTGATCAACAAAGACCATGTCAGTCATCACTACATGCAGTGGTGATAACCATTAAACAGATCAGTTTGGGGTTTAAATGTTTGACACTTTTACAGCAAGATAGAAAATAAAAATAATTCACTAGTAGCGCTTTTTCAATAAGTAGGACTGTGCCACTACAGTGAGTTATGTTCACAGTAAATTCAGCACATCCCTACATTCCTGTTTGAAAACTTCTGTTTTAAATTGGGTCACGTCTGTCTCATAAAAGAAATTTAACTCAAATGGCTTATTGCAGCATTTTAGTTTTGATATCAAACTGCTTATCAGAACATTTTAGAGACCATCAGGCCCAGATGAGAAATGTCAAGGAGAATGATATCAAGAACATCAAGGAATTTTGAAAATGTATAAGGAAAAGAATGAATGAATGAATTCTTCATTATGTAATGGTGCACAAGGATGCTTTCTGCGCTAACACTGCTGTGCTTGAGCTTTGCGCAACATGTGAGATATAAATAACAGCCTCTGCCAGTTCTAGAGTAGACAAATGTGTCTTTCCTGCACTGCTGCAGTGGTGTTGGGGAAACCCTCGCTGGCTCTCACTTCTCTCCCTCTCCCCTGCCTCACCAAAAGCAGAGACTTACACCGTGCCAGCTTCACGCCCCTGCACTTGGCACAGAGCAATGCTCTTTCTGCTGGGTCTGCAGAGCAAAGTACTACTGCTGAGGTAGTGTGCTTCACTGGAACCAAGTCTTTGTGGGCAAATTCAAAACCCCTACCTTTTGGAATCTTCTTTCAGTTACGAGGTCAATACCACTGTCTTTTACCAGTTTTCTTCTTCTTCTTGCTGAGCTGATCAATAAAAAAGGCCAACTCTCTCTATTTTCTTTTGCAGATCTACTAACAAATGCAGATGTTGAGAATACTAAAGGAGTTACAGCCACAAAAGAGGATTGGATTCTGCATAGGTGTGCAGTAAAGTGGGAGCGGGGGTGGATTAAAAATAACTCCGTGAGGTGCACTCTATAATGTAAAGAGTACCACAAAGATCGATCTTTCACAGTCTGGAAAGGAAGGTCAGGACCGCCAAAGAGGGGCAAACACTAGTGAGTGGATGAGGACCTGTTCGAGAGCTTCTCCAAAAAGACCAGCTTTGATTTGATTTGATCCGACATACAAGAAAGGCTACAGTTTGGTTACTGCAATGATATACAATTAGTCAACGCTGGAATCCCTGCAAATTGCTATAGGTGGTACAAATTACATCAAATTATATATTACTATTTCTAGAGAAACAGCATGATCCACATGTCTGCACTGTGGATTAGTTCAGTGTAATAGGAAACAGCATCAGCATTTTGACTTTGTCCATAAAATCATACAAAAAAAAAAAAAAAAGTAATTTCTCATAAATACCTAGTTATCAATGTTCATCGTAAAGTGAATACAGTAAAGTTATAATTCCTTATACAAACGGTCTTCCCAACTGTCCCTTTGTGGCAAAAGACTCTTCAAAACTTTAATGTGACTGGAATTATCTGCTGTATGCCGATTAGGGGGGGGGGGGGGGCGCGCAAAATTAAGCAAAGCAAAATAGAGCCAATTTTACTCTAATATTACTGCTATAGACCATCTGCAGTACCTACATTCCACATCACTTCAAAGAGAATGGTTGAACTCAGAATAAAAGTGAACCCAAATCAAAGAAAGTGAGCTTTTTTTTTTTTTTAACTGAAAGGCACTTTTACTGCTGTCAGAGAAATCACCCAGCCAGCCAAAGAGAAAACATACAGCCATGTGTGTAGCTGTTGGGGACAGATGAGAACTGTCAGTCTCTGTGTCCAAGCACTGCCATATACTTCAGGCAACATGCAAGTAAAACACAGCATCCAATTGTTGGATCAGTCATAAAGGCTGTAGGATTAAAGCAGGCCTCCCAAAAACCAATGAGCAAACTGCAAACCTCAGTACATCAACTCTAAGATAATGCGCTAAACTGGAGTCATCGCTTGGTTTTGTAGCTTTTGGAATATTTTAATTATTTTAAGCCAGGCAGATGGAAAAGGACTACTGAGCAAAATCAGCTGCAGTAAGAATGTTTGATATAGATTCTGTATCCCTGTTTCTCTGCCTGTTTCTATGAAACACCACTGCTAAATAATTTAGCCTTTTTTCTATATTTTGTCCCGTTTTCATATTTTCCATCTCCAGTCTGTAGCAGCAAGAGCAATAACTGATTGAATCTTCTCCCCCCAAGGTTGCCGAAATGCCATTCTGTCGACTGCCGTTGTGAACTGAGGGGGAAAAATGCTGCGAGAATGGTCCAGAATTACTAATGAAATGTGGCGCAAATGCAGCAAGCCTCACTAAGCTCTGTGAACCGGCTCAAAATCGCCTCCAGAGGGGAGCTGCCTGCAGCAGCTGCCCAACACATCCTGTGGACAGAAAAGGAGGTGGGAAAAGGAAAGCAACCAGAGATTTAAAATAAAGCAGAAGGAAGAATAGAGGAAAAGCTGATTCGGCAGATTTCAAGCACTGGTGAAGAAATAATGAAACCATTTTAGCCTTAGTCATAAAAAATAGCCTTTTTATGCTCCTCCAATTTGATAGTTCATTTATTAAGGATGGTGGGAACCACTCAACTTTTAACTTCTCAAATTTGTCAAGTATACACTGTTTCAATCTCGTACTTCTGAGCATTTTTCCTGCTCTGCTTATCAGAATTGCAGTGAGATTTAAGGACAACCAACTGCCTTTAATAAGTAACCACAATTTACCCATAATTTATGGAACGCAAATAATGTCCATATGCTTCATTGATCGCTGTGCGCTTACATTAGCAAATTGTCACTTTCACTTTTCACTCATTTTTCTTCCTAATAGGGCTTTGTGTTCTGTATTGTGGTGCCCTCAACTTCTTAGACTTGGCCTGAGCCTGGCTTAATGTTGCCAAGGCAGTTTTCCAAAAAACTGGTTCAAACTCAAACAAAGATACAGTAGTGATCCACAAGAGGGAAAAAAAAAAAACAAAAACACACACACACACACACACACACTAACAACAATAACCAGCTCCAGCAGCCCAAGTGACACTTGGTGTTGTACATCATGTTGTGTTGGTTGCTCTTCTCTACCCTGGAGGAGAGAACCAACATCTATTTATGTTCGAAAATGCATGAATAAAAATGCACAGGTCATCTGTCTAATTACATACATGTCCACATGTGTGACTCACCGTCACCGTAGCTGCCCTGCTTTCAGCGCATCCTGCCGCAGGACATCCCGTTTCTAGACAGCTCTTAATGCATTTAATCAACAGTAATCAAAAGTACTTTGAGAGGAAAAAAATATGTGCAAAAACATTACTACATGTTAAGATGAAAAGTGCATGCCGTGGTACAAGAATAGATGCTTTAGGAGGAGAAAAATAACTCCAGTACTAAAAAAAGATAAATTATTGATGAAAAAGTAAAGGATTTCTTCACATGTTCCATGTTGTTTTTCAGTGAGATAGATATATTTCACTAGGTTTTTCATGCAGTGTGTCTGAGCATCGTTACTTTTAACTGTAACTTTTGGAAGTGGAAATACATACAGTTAAATTTTGTAAAAGTTTAACAAAGTCCAAAAAGGCACCAAAAAGAAACTAAACTTTGTGTAGATTATTTTCTTTTAACATTTTACTACACAGTACTACACCCAGTTAATCAAGGTCAATTATTCTTTTCTATACTCCCAGCATCCTCTAGCTAGACTTGCACAAACACACAGCAATAGATTAAAAACCCTGAGGGCTATACACCCAATAAAAAACTAATTTTAATGAAACTGTAGTTGAATAATATTTATCATAGCAAAATATACATCTTAAATTTGCTTGCTTTCTTTTACCTCATCCTTTATATTTATTTCTTGCTGAAGCAACAGCATCGTCCTACATAAAAGTCTTAAAATTATTGAAAAAGCAAAAGGCTCAATATTTCCCCCCAACACAGATTGCAAATAGATAACCTCTTTCTTAAAGAAGAGGTAAAGCTCAGTTCAGCCACGTGGCTTGTTATCATTGGTCAGAGCTCAGCTGCAGAAGAGAAAGCCAACACTGCTCAGGTCAACCTGTCCCCCTCCAGTCTCTCACCTTTCTGTCTTTTCCCTCTGAATGCCTCTCAGTCCATTTCTGGCTCTCTCTCACAATCCTTTTGTGTCCGTTTAAGGTTTGTGTGTTTCCTTTTCTCCTCCCCCCTCCTTTAGCCTTGCGCTATCCCAGTAGCAGACTTCGATGTAGGTATAGAGAATTCCTTGTGTAAAGTGACTACTGTTTTCTAATCTGTTTGAGTGCAGTCCTTTTCAGCAGACATTAACAAAATAGTGGAAACACTGCAGAGTGTGTGGTAGTCATTGCACATTACAGCAAGTATGGAAGCCAAACAGGTCTGGGGATTAATTATGTGGTGTGTGTGAGCAATAAGTGTTAGACACACAGTCCCCATGAAGCCATATGACTGAAGCATCTGCTCTCTCCCTCACAAACGCAGATAAGCAAACACTAAATACACGGGAGGACACCCTTGCTTTATGCACAACCTGTAGTAACTTTCCAACTGGCATAGCAATTCCTGATTAATGCCACAACCTATTTGTGTGGTAAAGCTACCAAATATTAACTGCATAAATGTACATACAGTACTGTGCAATAGTTTTAGGCAGGTGGGAAACTAATGATCATCAATGTCACATGGAGGTTGAAACACTCATGTTTGGAACAACCTACCAGCAGAGTTCCTTCAAAAACAAGTGTGAAAGTGTACCTAGAGCTCGTTTGAAGGCAAAGGGTGGTCACACCAAATATTGATTTGATTTAGATTTCTCTATTGTTCATTCACTGCATTGTTGATTGATAAAAATAAACAATCATTATTTATATTTCTGAAAGCATTCTTTGTTTACAGCATTTTTTCACACCTGCCTAAAACGTTTGCACAGTACTGTATATTTTAGACAAAGGACATTTCTGTGCTGCAAATTCACTTTAGATTCCTCTTAGCTCCAACAATGTAAGATACTGGATTTCTGATTTTCATGACACATAAGCCATTATCGTCACAATTAAGATGGAAAACAATATAATTTCCTTTTCCATGCAATGAATATATCATATTGAATGTTTTCCTTTTTGAATTAATTTGTGAATATTGAATATTGTACTTTATGATATATTTGAAATGCACTACAGGCAAGATTTAGAATTATTAGAATTTAGAATTATTTATTTCACATGCTTTTTATGTCAGCAATCATACCAGATTCATCAGGTGAAAACTGTTACAGAAGCCAGTCATGTAATTAGAAACAATTTATTATCCAAAATAGACCAAGAGAAGTCTTAAGGACAACCTGAATGATTGTAGCACTGCAGAGTTCTAGGAAAATCTTCTCAATTGCCTGTCAAGGACAAAGATGTGTATAAGAGTAGAACACAGACAATTGCATGCACAATCACTTTCAGAAACAAAGCACAAGAAGGAAACAAATCTATAAAGTCCAAAGAAAGTAACCAACACAGCTTGTCAAAAAAATAAATAAAATACAAATGAAGGAAACCTTGCTGTTTCAACTTCAAATGCAACCATCTTCATTAAAGCAACAACTGAGAGCAGTTAAAAAGACTTTCTACAATATACAGAACAAACTTGTCTTTTCTTTTCAAGAGAGAATGCCTCTGATGCACTGAAAGTAAATAGGTTATAGTTTTAGGTCTGTCAGTGCATCTTCAGCACAACTACCCAAATCTTATGATTTGAAACATGAAGACAAGTGAGGCCCAAATGATAATGAGCAGATTCTGAAAGCAACCCATGAAAACCATAGCATGGTTCTAGCAAAGAAAATATAGAAGATAAACTGACTGAAAGAGCAAATATTTTAAGAAAAGAAAGTAAAATGAGAAAGGGGCATGGTTTAGATGTTTAAAATGTTTAGATCACTGGAAATCTTGTTTAAAATGGTCTAAATATAACGTGTATGACTTTTAAATAATTGTTAGTTATCATACTAACATCAAGACATATTAAACATTAACTGTTCGGGTGGAACTAATGCTGTTAAATGGAGATTAACAGATTTATACAGAAGGCAAACAGTCAGATTTAAAACACTTCAGTAACAGAAAGAAAAGAGGGGGATGTCTTTGACCTACTTGAAGCAATGGTATTATGCAGCCCAGATTAAACTATTAATATGCAACTGTGCAACTGAAATTACAAAGTTAAATGGAAAGATATCAAGCGCTAATTATTAATAGACAAGATTTCACTCCTAGTAATGACATTTGACACGGAAATGATATCAGATGTTGCCAGCAAAGAAATGTCCTGTCAAGTCTGGTCCTTAAAGACCTTTGTTATGTAGAGGTGCAAAACTGTATGAATAAATTAATAAATGCAACCCAGACAGAAACAGTTCTACAGATTGTGTATTCCTTTGATTAGATAAGCTAATAAGCTTAGATGAGCAATCCTATGAAGATATTTAGTTGAACAAAAAAGCAATAGTGTATATGAAGGGTGGTGGGCAGAAAGGTGCTAACTCATGAATGGCCATAAACAAAGTGGAGGATTTTATATTTTGTATATCTTCCCATAAAAGGGTGACTTATCAGCTCTGGGCTGAGTCATGCACATGCTTCAGCTTCTTAACCACAGATGCAGAAAAACCGTTAAGAAAAATCTATCATCTAATTGAGAAGTGATAAAGGCATGTATAATTGTCTCAGCTACTGTGAAGAGAGAAGTACACAATCTGGAAATGTTAAGATGAAACAGGGCTCCAGACTCAAAAAACCCCCACCGGCTCTTAAAACCAAAATATTTAGAAGCTCCCTCAAATAAAAACAGACATTTTGGTTTTGCTCTACCTCACACTACCTTTTCTTATTCTTATCTGGCGACTTTCTCCTGCGTTGTTCTATACTTAATAACGAAATAATAAACAACACAGAAGAATGAACACTTCAGATACTTACTAACAAGCAGTGTTTCAAGTCCAGAGTCACTTCCTTTTATACACAAGAACATGGATAAGCTACATGTTAATACGGTAAAAGCTATGAGGCTGGAGGCCTGTGAAAGGAAACACTCGTAGCAACATTGTTACAATTTAATCATATTAAAAATGCAGCATTTGCAGTTTTGACCATGCGCTGTTATAGGTGTATCATGGTGCGCTTGCTTGGACAACAGTACTGTCAGCTACTGAATACATTTTCTGTGAACTAAAACAGTATGTTCACATGTCTTACGTACTTGAATGCTGACAAAAAAGGTCCACCATGTCAGATAATTTATTTATCAAATGAAACATCTGATTGTTTTTTTAAATGTGTTAAATATTAATGTATTTAGTCCTGTTAAATTTTGCATAACATGGGCACTATTTTCAGACATGTAATAGACTATGTATTCTGCCAGTAGCCAAAAAACAGGCAGAGAGGAGGTCTGTATCCTGTACCCCTGGAGAGGAGAGGTCTGTCCTCTTTCTTTTAGTCTCCTGAACATGCAAACGGACACACACACACACACACCTGTCAGTGCTTTCTCTGCCCTTCAGCCCAGAATCAAACTAATGGTTCACTGCCGTAAATGTTTTTTTTTTTTTTCCTCTGCAAGTCTGGTATGGTGGTCCAAATGAGAAAACAAATATGCAACACACACACACACCTGCTGAGCAGACAGGTGTGATAAATACTGTGTTTTCCTCACACCTGTGAGAGCGGATCTCACTGCAGCATAGCCAAAGGAAAACCAAGGAAAGGTGACCGCACCTTTAAATCTTTACCTCAGAATGATGAGAGAGCTGTTAAGAATTTCACTGACGAAAATTACACACACTCATAGCTTTCTTATGCTCCAGAGGACCACCAGAAGGTATACCTTAAGTCCTCTTCTGCAATGCTGTAAACAGAAGACATTAGACACCTGTCCTGTTTTTATTACCTCTATAGTTTTATAATAGTTTTGCTCAAGATTACTAGTTTTAAAACCAGGTCCAAACTAGTCATGCACCACTTTCCTGGGACTAAGGCTTACATCACCTGCTTTTTCATCTATATAGTCCAAGGACGAACCAATACCACCTATATGCACTATACGGAGCAAAGTTATTGGACATCCCTTCTAAAAACCAAGCTCAGGTGTCCATGCTCGTCGCTAACAATCATATAAAATCAAACACATCTGTCATGTGATCTCCAGAAGTCAACATTGGCAGTAAAATATTTAATTCAGAAGAGCATCTCTTCAACAGTTACTTAATGTTTAACAGTGTTATGGAGAGTACCTACTTCAAATTAGCTTAGCTCGCAGTGCAGCCTGCTCCTTAACCTTCACTCAGCAAGCAGGCAAACCCAGAAGTGCCAAAAATCCCAGTAAAGGCTCCATCCCAAGCTGCTATTGTTTGGTAGAGAAAAATGTGTAGACGATTAACATAAATGTCAGGCATGAAAGTGAAGATGAAAGCATCTGGTGTTGGAGGAACATGGGGGATTGCTGACCTGTGTTTTCAATAAAAAAAACGTTTGCTGAGAGCAAAGTTTGACGATTGGTATTGTAGCAACACAAAAGGTAAAATCAAACTTTAAGTGATGTCTGTTAAGTGGGGTCTGTTTATTAAGCTAACGACTGCTTAAATAGTAGGCAAGTCGTTCCACACACTCACACACACACACACACACACACACTGTTCCGGCCAATTAACACAAAACTGGCAATCGTTTAAAGGACAGAAACTCATATCTGAGAAAGCAAACTGAGTGAAAGTTAGCCATCATGCTGCCACTGTCCTACGTGGTTCATTGAGGTATTTCCTGGTCCTCATTATTCCTGTGTCTTTACACAACCACCAGTAAGTTCACTCCTACACCATCCTTCCAAAGTGTCAACGGGTGGAATGTGTTTATTCAGCCACTTACATAAACTTGTTAAACTCCACATTTATTTAGTATGTTGTCTTATATGTAGCACCATGATCCTCTAAGAATGTTGTTTTGTTTAAGTGTGTGTATGGTTGAAATGACAAGTTGTTTACAGTACTGGGCAAAAGTTTTAGGCAGGTGTGGAAAAAATGCTGTAAACAAAGAATGCTTTCAAAAATGGAAGTGTTAATCATTTATTTATCAATCAACAAAAGAGACATCTAAATCAAATCAATATTTGGTGTGACCACCCTTTGCCTTCAAAACAACAAATTCTTCTAGGTACATTTGCACAGTTTCTGAAGGAACTTAGCAGGCAGGTTGTTCCAAACATCTTGGAGAACTAACCACAGATCTTCTGTGGATGTAGGCTTCCTCACATCCTTCTGTCACTTCATGTGATCCCAGACACACTCAATGATGCTGAGATCAGGGCTCTGTGGGGGCCAGGGGAATTGATGCTGGTTTGGAGGCAAAAGGTAGTAAAACCAAATATTGATTTGATTTAGATTTCTTTTATTCGCTCACTTTGCATTTGGTAAATTGATTAAAATAAGCAACCATTTCTGAAAGCATTTTGTTTACAGCATTTTTTTTCCACACCTGCCTAAAATTTTTGCACAGTATTGTATATTTAAATTTGTGGCATTTAGCAGACGCTGTTCTCCAAACTGACTCCATTTCTTATTACAGGGACAGTCTCCCTGGAGCAACTTTAAATTAAGGGTTTTGCTCAGGAACCAAATGGTGATGGAGATGGGATTTGAACCTGTGGCCTCTTGGTTCATGGCAAGTATCCTATCTCTAGAAAAAACCTACTTGACCTGAAATAACACCGTGGTCTTTATTTTATTTTTGTTTGCTCAGATTTGAAGACCGACCGTTTTCAATTTCAGTCCAGTTTGCACTAAAAGGGGAGACATTTTGACAAAACATGACCAGTCTTTTTTTGGTCATTAATTAGGCATACCATGTACATGTGTATCATTTCCTCATTACAGCAGTTACAAATTTAGGTTCCCTGGTGTTAAAAATATACCAAATAAACTGGAAGAGCTAGGGCCCCAGCAACAAGGCCCCTGATCTGCATACAGGCTAAAAACAACCCACATGGTACAGACCAGTACTTTCACAGACTAGCAGGGAAAAATGAAAATAAGCCTTAATGAGCAGCACTACAGAATAAAAAAGAGCCATACAAGTGTTGTGCCATAAAACACCATCTCTCATTTAGTTTCAATGTGAAATCATGCTTAGTTCAGTAAAAATGCTCACTTCGCCATTGTGCAAAACTATAAATGAAATCAAAAATAAATGAGTCAGTTCTCATCATGCCTAGATACAGGCATCCGGTGACAGTTCATGTCAACGTAACCATCTCCCACCATGTTTTACTAAAGCAAATCAGTTTTTTCCAGTATACTTTAATGTGAAATTTAATGGTTAATAACCCACTGCTCCGGAGCTTCTTTAGGCTTCTGGCCAAGCTTAAGAAATAATTACCCATCAAAACTTTACAATTTTTGGGTCAAGAGTTTCAAACCTTGCTTTGGTCATTTGCAGCTGTGAGCAGAATCAGAAAAGAGAATTGACTTATAAAGTCAATGCTCAACTTGAAATTTAGTAGAGAGGTTGAAGGGTAGAGTTTGGTGTCAGCGTTCAAGCACTTACTCAAGATTTGAAAACATAACGTTTTGACTGAGACAAAATTTTCATTTCATAGCTGACAGTACTGTTGTCCATGCAAGCACACCATGATGCACAAATAACATACCATAATCAAAACTATAAATGTTATATTTGTAATATGATTAAGTTGTAAGTTGCTCTGGTTTATATACATTTAAACCATTAAACAATCAAACTATTTTGTCAGATATGAAAATTCAAATTTGAAAAATGTCACATTAAAATGTAATTGTAGGCAGTTGTAGGGACTCTACTCCAAAGCTTTTTGTTCTATTGTTTCTCTTTACATTGGCTGACTCATCTCTTGAGCTGATTATTAGGACCTTCTTGAAAAGAACAGGGTCTGCTAGAGCAGGAAAACACTCCAAACAACACAGTGATCCAGGTTGGCGTGGAGAATATGATGGTGTTATCACAATAGTTTTTACAATAAAACTTAAAAACTGGAGCTGGAGAGTATTCTGATAACTGACAATATCAATATTTTTTTTCTAAAAGGAAAAAAAAAACCAAAAAACTAACATTTTGCACAAAAAAACCCCAAATAAACATTAATACAAAAAATAATTACAGAAAAGAATAGTGATTGTAATTTATAAATGACAGTCACATTGCCCGGCCCTACCCTAATTTTAAATCCCTAAATATTCCACAGCTGTTTTGTTGGCAGTTGTTACAGTTAAAACTCACCAAAAGACAGTACGAACAAAATATTCGCTACATATCTTAGGGATATCCAGATCCAACAGTACTAGCAACTATTAGTACTAGCAGGTAAAATGAAAGTGACTATGCATCATTGTGACAACACACAGGGAACCACAATGAAATTGGACTTCTGCATTTAAAACATGCATACAAACACACACCGTGCAGCAGGGGGCAGCTATTAAAGCACCCAGGGAGCAGTGATGGAGACGGTTCAAGGGTATCTCAGGGCAGTCTATTGGTAAGGGGGTTGAACCCACAATCTTCCCATCCTGTGGCCGACTGCCTAACCACTAGGACACCGCTGCCCCAGTAAAAGACTACAAGAGCAAGAGTTAGCGTCATCATTTTCAGATCCAAACTCCCCCGAAAGCAAATGTGCTTCAGCACTGCAATGTGCTTCAACATTTGATAAACCTAATTTTTCCTCGCTGTTCTTGCTCTGCCTCACATGTGGCACATAGAAGACTGAAAAAGCACTGCCTCTATTAAGAACATCTCTGTATTGTTCAGTTTTTACTCACTTAAGTTAAAAGGCAATGTCAGCATTTTCTTTCCTCCTTAAATTGTTCCACCTTAAATTGTTTCGGGTGCCCCAACAGCACTGTAACCACTGCCTCATTTAAGGTAGATCAGAGAATCTGAAATACAGCTCTGTACAGACAGCTATTTGCTGATTAATGGTAAGGAAATCAGTTTTCAGATTTTAAAAATGAACGAAAAGCAGTCTTTTCATTTCTTTAATGCACCAAATTACTTTTCAGGTCATAGACATTCCTTCTCTGTACTAGTTGTCAAGTTGGAGGCCAGTTCTGTAGATCACAGTTGGCCCAGCACATACACAGAACCAACCACACCTGTTGGATGCAACAAATACTGCAGAGCATGTTTGTGTAAGATTTGAATAAAGTATTTTCAGGTATCATGATTATATACTTTTGCCATATTGTTAACCACTACAACAAGGAATTTGACTCTGTCCCTCTGCTTAGGCATACTTTAAGTGTCACCATCAGAAGACCCCACTGCAGTAGTTTAAACAAAACAGTGGACAGAAGTTACCTGGCCTGAAGATTCCTAACTTCACCACCCACGGTGTCCTCAGCCTATTAAACGCAGCCTATTTTTTTTAACTCACATAAAAGCACTTAAGAGGTGTTCTCACATAAAAATATATGTGACCATGGAATGAAAACATAACTTGAATAATATTTTATGTAAAAAAATATTTCACATTAGTAACCGAGACAAACCTGCTGAAAACATCTTTTACAGTAAATCCTTATCAAATTGTAATTACCATTTTCCATCCACTGTAGGCAGTTTGTCTTTACATGATACAATAATTAAAAAAAAATTAATAAATTTTGGTGCAGTGTGACAAATACAGTAATTACACAGAAAACATGAAATGCATAACAATCAAACAAATATGTACTTGAACAGCAGAATATGAAAAAACAAAAAAGCCATGTTGTGTGGCTGCATTCCTATTTTTTAAACTACAGCTCAGTATCTGCAAAGCTGAAGAGAAAGCTTGCTTAAGGCCATGCAAGAACCCGATTTCTCTGCCGGTGCAGCTCCCCTCAGCAACTTACTGCACCAAAACCCTGCAACCTGCGCCTACCTTCCCTTCCCTACCCTAGACTTGGCCCTGTGCCCAGAGCCTGAGCAAAATCCATCCACATATCCCAGCATGAGCAGCAACTTCCCTTTGAGCACAAAACAGTGAGGATGTCAGAGAACCTCTGACTAATTATTCCACCTTTACATTGTGATGATACACAAAATAGAATTGGCATCAAAACAGAAATGTGTTGCATAAAAGCTACGTTTGTAGGTATCAGATGGGCACTGCAGCAGGTAGGAGTGAGGACACTTAAAGATAAGAGACATCTGAACAGTAGATGTGAATGCACCTGTCAGGTTGTCTTTGCATCCTGCATGCTCAACATTTATGTTGAGGGGGGCTGCAATTTGCATTAAATATGAAATACATGAGGGGGCACAGCTGGGCAAAAATAATAGCCATTGCAATACAGTATGCAGACATGCCTCTCAATGCAATAACATATCGAAACAAAAAGCAAAACGAAGAGGAGATGCTGCCGAACAGTATTTGTTCTTCACGCAAACACACACACACACACAAATATGCCCACAAAAGCCCAGTCCTTCAGTCTCACGCTCCAGCAGACAGGAGAGGAGGAGGGAGAAGAGGAGGAGGGAGGGAAGAAAAGCGAGGGAAAAGGGATGACAGACCTAGTCATGGTGCTTCACTACCCACCTCTGTCCTCTGCCGATGCCTGACGCAGCGTTCCCCGCTCAGCTGGGATGGAGGAGAGCGGGGCGGGTACAGCCAGATTTCCACTGTCGAGCACCGGTGAGAGAGACGGGAGGGGGGTTTGTTAAGGGGGGGGTGAGAAGAGCGGCGAGCGGGTTTAGTCTCTCCACGCCGTACGCCGCTCTCAATGTGTGTGTCTGTATGCCTGAGTGGATAAGCGTGTGTCTGTACATGGGAGGGAGGGAGGGAGGAATGGGAAGAGAGAGAGAGACAATAAAGGGAAAGAGAAGGTGGGTGAGGAGAGAGAGAGAGGAATACAACAGAGAGAGAGAGAAGGCAAGACAAGAGTGCTATAGAGAGAGAGAGAAGGAGGGGGGGAAGAAAAAAAAAAAAAAAAAAAAAAAAAAAGGTGAGTGAGTGAGTCTCAAGAGTATATTGTCACTGAATAGGGCATGGAGCAGATGCATTAAAGGCTCCCTCCCCTTCATATCACTCACACTCACCTCTGCACAGTCAGCGTGAGAGAGTAAGCATATGGCGAGGCAGGGAGCGCAAAACACAGAGAGGGAAGAGATGTAAGTTCCTGAAGGCTTGCTGCTGAAATGCAGAGAGCAATCAAACCGAAAAGATCACAAATTTGTTTAGATTGAAAAATAAAACTGTTGGTCTGCGGCAATACAGCAACAAACACAATGTGGTCTATCCTGCATAACGCATAAATGTTGTGACACTGCAATGTCAAGGCCTTGCCACTGCACCTGGAAGAACACCTGGGCTTTTTTGATTCGTTTCACTTTCCTAAAGCTGACCTACAGATTTGAATAAAGAGTCAAATTTCCTCAGATTCAGTAGGTCTGCTTAGAAGACCTTGAGAAACATTCAACTATGATAAAATTCAGTACATGTACAGCTTACAGTCTAACTAGAATTTCTGAGCACAAACTTTTCCCCATTAGTAATGATAATTATTTCACATAGGAAGAGACATTTCTGTCTCTGGGGGAAGAAAAAAAAAAAAAGGACTAAGCAGAGGTTGTTTCTTGCCCAGAAAGGTCAAACATTTCTGAAATGATGCGAAGAAAAAGAAACGACTATTGCAATGTCAAGGCCTGGGCATGACACCTAGGAAAACCCATTGCCTTTAAAAAAATAATTTTTTATTACTTACATTATTTGTATTAACCTAATATATGGACTTGTTCTTCAACCAAACTGCTAAAAAAAAAAAACTTACTACATTATTGTGAGATTGGTCAGCATGTTACAATGCGCGCTAGTGTTATAGTTATCATGGGTACACTCCATTAGCTGATATCTAAACAGGCAAGTACTTCGCTGACACATCCTGAACAGGTCTCAGACATTTTAATGGTTATCTTACATGAGACTTTGTGTTGCTCGTCAAGCTGGCAGGACACTCCGCCAATCAGGCAGTAAGCACACGCAGAGTGACTCGATTCAAAATTCATGAAGGCAACACTGCAGTGCTCAGAGTTACGCTAAAAGGGCAAGTCTTTCGAAAAAGTCCTGTCGAGGCAGTTTGGTAACTGCATCTCCGCATCCTTCTCTTCCTCTGTTCAAAATCTGACGCTATAATGCCCATCTCACTTTCCACACAGATTGTATTAGCGCATGCCTCAATGTGAATTCCTAGCCCTGAGCCTTGGGGACTGCAGCAGCTCCAATGTTGCGCACCACTGTGTCTCTGGTCTCTGGCACACTTCCAGACCAGTCACGGCATCCAAGGCTTCAGCTCAGCCTTGCTGCTGTTTCACTGCCTCTGTTTAAGTGTGTCCTTGCAGCAGGGCATCCATATGAGCTTTATCATTACGAGACTGCCTCTAAAGATTTGCCTATACGCTGCAGCAATGCAGTCACCCCTGATATATAACGATAATGAGTTTGGCCTTTTCATATGCCGTGACGTAATTGGGCTGATATGATGGTTTATGGGCATTTAAAGCCTTTAGATCTAGTTTAAATGTTTTTTTGATCATTTTCCACATATGGACATTGCTAATGATTAGTCCATATGAATTCTTATATGAATGCCTGTTGAATTATTTACAGTTGTATTAGAATTAGAAAAAAAACAAAAAGGTTTGTAAAAGCCCAATTGTACCTCATTTTTATTGATTTTTCACTTCGGAACAGATATTTTCATTGGATGGGGCGGGACGGGAGAAAACACTGAACAGAGGCTGTTCAGCCACCTCCCAGAAAGGTCAGATGTATTTCTGAAATAATTCAAGCTACTAAAAAAGCCAGTTATCTTAATTTTCCTCCAAGCTTTTCTGCTGTATTAAAGTATCACCCAATGCCTCAAGTCAATATTGCCTTGTGTGTGTTCGTGTGTGTATGAATGTCAACATCTGTACATCAAACCAGGCCTGCATCAGAAACCGAAGTTACCTATACCCAACACAGGTGATAAGATTTTCAAGAAGCATGTCTATTCAGAAGCCCTACTGAACATGTTTGCTCCTCATCCCCCTAAACCAAGGTGCTGTCATAAAGTTCACAACAGGACGAGTTACAAAGACTATGCAAATCACATCACAGCAGTAGCGGGGGGATATTTGGATAAAGAAGTAAAGGCGGAGTACATTTAGATCAATGTCCTGTTGCAAGCTTATTTAAATAAATAACTTTAAGCAAGTAAAATTTAATAGAACGCCAAAGCTTGAAAAAGTACCGTCTTCCTTGTGGCTCTCCAATAAATTTGGAAGACAACTAAATTAAAGCAGTTTTATTTTATTTGGAGTTCACCGTTTATCATTTCATAAATGACGGTTTAATAAATAGTAACATTTATTGTATTCAAATAATCACAATCATGTTTGTTGTTTGGGTCTATTTTTTTTTTTACATTATGTTTATACTTTTTTTTTTAATTAACTAATGACAGGAAGACTGTGCACCCAATGGAAAGGCACATGTTTGATCAATTTGTAAACACCAGTAGCAGTAACTTCAAGCTTCCACCTGACTACTATTTCTGTTTGGGACAAAAACCTAGATTGTAAAACCTCATCAAAAAAACCTGCAGAACCACATCAACATGGTATCCAAATTTAGAACAAGGTGTATTTAGGCCATACTACAGCGTAGTGCTAATGGCTATGTGTCTGGAAGCAGACCTAGGCAATGGACAAATGTCCTCTGTTGGTAAAGCACTGAACAACATGAAATCATCATCAGCAAGAACCAGCAACAACACCAGGTTCTTTTAGGATTTGCATCCTAACCAGGGACCAAAACTGTTGAAAGCACTGCATGAAATCACAACATACGACATGTATTTGGTTCACAAAATACATGAGTCTATAAACTCCTCATGAAATAGCATGAGCTCCTACTTGGTTGGGGAGAGTAGTTTTGATGTTATTCCCTCTAAGCACAGAGGAGGAATATTTAAATCCACACCCCCAGCGCTTAGAGTACGTCACGACTATTTGCTTCTGTAAAATAAAGAGGACATGATGGCTCAAGTACAAGAGGGTCAAGAGCCTTCACTAAAAGACTGGCGTTAACTGGTACTCTAACCTAAGATAGTTGAATGAATCCTTGCCATTAATCCATAATTAAGGCATAACCAGGGAAACTGGTTTAAAGGTAGCATGGCAGATCATTTAATCTTTGAAATGACAATATAAGCATTAGTCTAACATTTAGGCCTGTCAAATTCATCATATATAACCTGACCAAGTTTTAACTTGATTAAGCTACCTGAACCACAATTATTTTACAGTATTAGGATTTTTCAATGGGTTGAGGAAAAGACGTATAAAAAGAAAGGAGGGGAGAGAAAAGAAAAAAAAAGAAAAGAAAAAAAAAGAAAAAAAAAAAAAAGACCTTTTTCTTACAAAATAAAAAACAAAGAACTGTTTTAACTTCTGACTGGGGTTATAAAATCTTTAGAACAGGTTTATCTTAAGCTTGAGCTGTTCATGTATTAAGCTATAAGAATTGACAATAGAGAAAATGATAGTTGCAAACAATAAACAAATAAAATGTGTTGATCAAGTCCACTCACATTGTAAAGCTCTTGTTTAAGCTTGGAAACAGTTAAGATGATTTAGAAAAGAACTTGAAGCATTTATTTTTGCAGAACTACTAAAAAAAATATATATACACAGTCCTGTGCAAATGTTTTAGGCAGGTGTGAAAAATGCTGTAAAAGAATGCTTTCAGAAATGGAAGTGTTCATTTATTTTCATCAATCAACAAAATGCAGTGAATGAACAAAAGAGAATCTAAATAAAATCAATATTTGGTGTGACCACCCTTTGCCTTCAAAACAGCGTTAATTCTTCTAGGTACACTTGCACACAGTTTTTGAAGGAACTCGGCTGGTAGGTTGTTCCCAACATTACTGTGTTTCAACCTCCGTGTGACATTGATGATCATCAGCACCTGTTTGGTAAAATTGGTTGATCAGACACCGACTATAATCCTACAAAATCCCTGACTTTGTGCAAGTGTACCTAGAAGAACTGATGCTGGTTTGAAGGCAAAAGGTAGTAACACCAAATATTGATTTGATTTAGATTTTTCTTTTGTTCGCTCACATTTTGTAAATTGATAAAATTAAACAATCATTATATTTCTGAAAGCGTTCTTTGTTTACAGAATTTTCACACCTGCCTAAAACTTTTGCACAGTACTGAATATTATCATGTATAATAATTAAGAGTTGCTCAGATTCTCCACTTTAAATTGTCACAAGGTCAAATTTAACAAAACGGGTTTGTATCCACCATATCTCAACAAGATATCCTTAAAAGTAAAAGAGTGAACCTATGAAAAAAAATTAACAAAGAATTGAAGATCATCTCTACCCCGCTTGCCGGTGGTGCACTGTACAGACATGTATGTGTAGACATGTACCTCTGCTGTGTTAAGATATGAACAGACCAATCAAAAACATCACACTGGCATAATCTAAGCTGGAGAACACGTAGGGCTGACTAGGTCTGTGGCAGCTGCGTGATCTCAATTACTTGATTTTGAAGAGTTTACACAAAGGGCAAATTGAACCATACCACTAGGTGGAAGAAATGGAAGAAAAAGTACCTCTTTATGTCCAAGGCCTGGCAGCTCTCTGCACTTTTGTGTTTCCCTTGAACCAAACCCTGATTAGAAAAAAATAAATAAATAAAAAAAAACCAAAAAACCCCAGAACCTTAAAAAGCTTCCATTTTAAGCCAAGAAAATTTTAACCACACTGCCTGATCAAGACTGTGCATGCTATTCAAACTGCAAGGAAACTGACAGTGACAGAGCCATGACAACATAAACAAGCCATAACATAACAGCAGATTTTTTTTTTTTAAACGGTTGCTTCCTGGTGGAAAAACAGAGCTTTGAAACTGTGGAAGACCTCAGATTACAGAAGCAAAGTTTCTAACAGAAGTAGAATTATGTAACCATATAAGTGGCTCACAAACATAAGATTTTGATATAAGAATAGCATTATAGCATTAGAATGCTATAGAATAGCATTATTGCTATTTTGACCACTTTTAGGGTTTCCTGAAATTACTGCTTTTTGTCTGTGAGGTCATGACAGACGACAATTGATTTAAGCAACATTAACATGTCATCTGTCAATAAAAGTCAGATCATTTTACAGATAGAACCAAAAGAATGTGAGACAACTGATTCATAACTAAAGTAAATTGCTCCTTGTTAAAGCTGTGTTACAGTGATTTCTTATGATTAAGGTGTGCTTTTAGGCCTGATGCGCAAAATGCTATCAAGCTCACATATCAGCAAACAGTGAGGCACAACTTAAGAGCCTCTGGTTTAAAAAACATAATTTCCCTAAGGATCAATAAAGTCTTTCTGATTATAAAATTGCAAATGCATAAAATTCTCTTTTCTTTCAAATCTAAATGAAGGAATTAAGCCTTTATTAAAAACATAACCAGATCAAGGAAAAAAGTCCACATGCCCAGAAAACAGAATGGTTGTTCAGTTAATATAAAAAATTGATAGTCACTCAAATCACTTTAAAAATATTTATTTAAGCAGCAGCACAGCTAATCTGAATCAAGGTGTAAAAAGCTGCCATATAACTCGACTATTATTAGTGTGATACGGTGTTAATTATATCTACAATAATTAAAGCATATATTAAAGCAATTTTTTTTTTTTACAACAATCCTGGCAGACCCTTAATGTACCCTTGCAACTTGAACTAGGCAACTAAAACCTAATAGACACCTTCTTGTTTGAGAAAATGACAAACTGTGGGCTCCATTCCTCTACGCTGACCATGGAAAAATAAGACCCAATCAGGGGATGCGCTGAGGAGCTCTGTAATTGCATCATTTAACCAATGAGTCAGTCTGGATGATCTCACCGTTCGTTGCAGGGAGAGCTTGGCCGCAGGCTCGCTACTGTATGTCTACTCGAGCGGCAAAATGCTAGCCTGTATGTGCCACAGCTCAAATGTTAACATTCTAGAAATCTCTCTCAGGACCTCATGTGGGAAAGAAAAGGAGAGAAGCTAGTGCCACAATAACCCTACAGCAAGAGCGCCAGAAATATATCTCTAGCCCTGGCAGCGATGCTGTTGAACAATATGAACAGCCTGGTCTTGCAAACTTTATATATAAAAAAAAAAAAGGGGGGCTTGATTCACTTGACAGGAAGCACTTCAACACCATCTTGTTGAAAGTGGGTACAGGTGTCTGTAATCAAGAGTGAAATGCAAGGTTTATAGCATGATAGTGAGCACAACCTTATGTGGGTTGAAAATGGTGGCGCTGACAAAAAGACAGCGGAGCAAGACTGCGTTCATTTGGACATGTGCAGAGGAGAGACGAGAGTCTAAGTATTCTGAGAGAAATATGTAGAGAACGGAGCTGCTAGGCAAGAGGAAGAACAAAGGCAATTTATAGAACTAGTGAGAAAGGACATGTCAGCAGTGAATAAGGAAGATGCAGATATGTTAAAATGTGAAAAAATAAAAGACAAACGATCTGCTGCGGTGGTCCCGAACGTAAGCACCCAAAGTTTGAATAAGGCGGTAGATGAAGTCTGCGACCTGTTCTCCTCTCTTCATGCATTCTCTTTTCTATCATGTTTTTAATTGACTGTGTTAAAGTACATGTGAAAAATGCACTGAAACACTAAGTATCTGGTAGGCTTGGAGCTGTGCTTGGCTAAAACCAAAGCATAAGGACTGTCCAGGTTGTCCATGGTACATTTTTCAGTGCATCGTAAGATCAAATAAGGCTGATTTTATGAAATCTATAAGAGACAGAACGGCAATAACCACGTTCCCTTCTTCACCATTTACAATTAGCAATTACGAGACAAAAACCAAGCAGCCTTTCTGTTGCTCTAGCCCATTTTCTTTAAGCAACATTAAGCAAGAAGTTTAAGTCTTGATAATGAAAAAAGTGCAGAGCAAGGACAGCCTGACTAGGACTGCTGATTGTATGTGTTCTTGTTTTTTGAGATACAAGGCTGAGCAGGACCTTGACCTTCAGGATAATGGCCTAAAACTTGCAATATAAAATGCAAATCCTCTCAAACCTTCATTTAAACATGTACATACAGACCATAGACTGGAGAAGTCATGGTCCAGTGGTTAGAGAGGAGGGCTGATGAAGCTGCTGAGATGGCCTGAAAAGGTCAACAAGCCCAAGAAATATATAAAGCACCGGAACCAGATATATGGTGGAGCGCCATCCTGTACTTCTGGGATCAGCTAAAGAGACACTTGTGATCCAGAACCAATCAACTAATATCAGTAATCTTGTGGCTGTATACAATCAAATCCTCAGCAGATCTAGTGTGATGCCTTCCCAGAGGCTGTTACTGCAGTAAAAGGGGAACAACCACCATTCATTTGAGAAGAGGTGTTAGATGAGCAAGCTTCCACAAGGTTTGACATTTCATGCAGCAGTATGCAGAGTAAACCTGAGAAAGTCTGAGGGGATGTAAAAGTCTAACTTATCTTCCTGTTGTGCAGAGCTGAGACCTCACACTTACAAGTGTGAAGACTGAGCCACCAGCTGATCCCTCGACAGTCTACAACATAAACTGCATGCACAATGTGGTATTTTAAGAAATGCCTGCAAGACTGATACATCATTGATGAGTAAAGAAGTTGGTTTAAATCCCAGACCAGCAGTTTACTCTGAGGTATCCTTAAGCAAGGTACCATCCCCATGACGGCTCCCTGGGCACTCCCTATGGCCACCCCCTGCTGCATTTCGCAATAGGTCAAATGCAGAGAATGCATTTTCTTGTGGTTCTGTGTGCTGCGCTGTGCATTCACAATTGCAAATAGTCACTTTCGCCAAAAATGCATTACAATAATCCTGGAATAAGAAAATAAAAACCTTTTTAGCAGATTTGTTTCAAAACATTAATGCACCAAAGCCCCTGATCAAGCCCTTCATTAATGGACATCTGCAGCTTTCTTTTGATTTCACCACTAGGGCTGGGCAATATTACTAGACAGATCGTTATCTTGACAAATTATATTACAATTTTATTATCTGAACATATTGTGATAGTCAGTAATCAACACTGTCCTTTAAAGAGAGAATAATTAGTCCAGTTTAACTGGATTTAATGCAGTGTAGTGAATGAGATGAGTTTGTCATTGCATGAATACAATCAGAAATCTTTCTGTGCGAACCATTAAGTTAGAAATAAACAAACTAAAACCAAAGAATCTAAAGATGTATAAAGTGAGAGACGCATATCAACCACATATACCTTTATACCAGGGCAGGGCAATGGGCAAAAACCTCTCAATATCTCTGTACTTTCATAACAAGATATTTAAAGGTATTTCCTGTCTGACATCAGGCAAGTTTTGATGCAGAAGAAAGAACTTTTAATGACGCTAGAAGACTTTACACACCAGTCTGGATCCAGGTAAGCAGGACAGTTTCTGTAATCTTTGTAAAAAACAAAAACAACAACAAGGAAACACCTAATCTGTTACAATACCGCAATGCACTCAGAGAGGACTGCAAGTTGTCACGATCTCGATAAATATCGGCATATCAGCCCTACCTTTTACAGCCTCCGTACACCAAGGAGTCAGGGCTGAGCTGCACACTACACATATCTATGTAAACACAGACTGGTGCACAAAACAGATCATTGCACTGATAGAAAACCGTAATTACAGTTCCTGTGATGAGAGCTGCGCGTGAATGGAGAATTAATGACTGACAGTGAGGTAACCGTGCATGATAACGTGACTCTTTCATTATGTATAACTGCCATTTCGCACACTCCTGCTCATTACTGAGCTCCGTCACATTAAATGAATGAAGCTCCAAAACAGTATTTGTTCAAACTGATTTGCAGCTTCACACTCTGTGAACAGCTCTGACTAACCGCCGTGCTCACTCTGAGGGAGCCTGAGGGAAGCTAACGGTTAGCTAGGAACACAAACGCTTCACCTTTCAGATTTTATCACAACCTTCGCCTTCAACGATATCCCCCTGAACTTTTCCCAAAACCTCACTCACCTTGGGGGCTGTAAATTGGCTCCAACCCGGGAATTTCGGAAATCTCCTGAGAGAAACTCCCGCTACCCAAACCGTCGAGGATGAGAAAACTCTCGGTTTTGCCGCTTCACACCTTCGTTCCCCGCGAGGCACGCTCCGATTGGTCGACTCAGAAACGTCGGCAGCCAACTAACGCGTTTCATTGGCCAACGTAACTGTCCGTCTTCACATAAAACGGTTTCGCCCTCCAATAATTAACCAGTAAGTCGCTACACCTGCCCACGAAAACGGCATTGGAGAGTTACTATTGGTTGAACGACACGTTTTCAAAACCGTTATTTTTTATGAAAATATAAAAAGATCCCAAATAAAACAAATCTTAGCATAAGATTAGAATTTATTACAATCTTCCCTTATTTTATTATAACACTTCCACAGTCACAGGGCTAGTCTCATTATTTAACTTAAAAAGTTTCGGATTTTAACCAAAGCTGAAACAATACAGGTCCAGAAAACAAAGTCCCACTCCAGGATTTCGCTCTGCCCGGTTTCTCGAATTAACTCAAACCACCAATCGGGGGCTTCCAGCAAGTTGGCATCAACTCATGGAGTGGACTTTCTGGGACTGAAATTTCCAATTCTTTCTCAGCATAGCAAAAATAAAGTGCACAAATCATCTAGTACATTTGGTTCAGAATACATCAAAATTAAAGTTTTGTCTTTCATATATAAGCTACTATGCTTTACTTCCTTTAATTGGACAGCAGAGGAAGATGCCATTCCTCTGCTCCATATAATTGCTCATTTGCCAATAAAGAGGTTATTAATGAGTGCATCGCAATTAATCTTTCAAAATCAAAGGTGCTTTGACTTGAGCAGCCACTTCGGCACCCATGAGCTCCTCTACTATCGCCAGAGCAAACTCAAAGCTGGTGCCTGGACCTCGGCTTGTGATGAGTTTGCCGTCCTTCTGAACACGAGCCTCTGAATACTTATAGTGATCTGAAAGAAGAAGAATAATAAAACGTGTATTACCAAATGGACACGGAATGGAACGGAGGAAAAAACAGCATACACTCAAGTGTTAATAAAATAAAAAATATATATACAACCTGTGCGTGTGTGTGTATATATTATCTGTATAAAATTTAAGGAACGTCTTAGAGTATAGAATCAAGTCAGTTAAACTTCTGGGATATTGATCTGGTCAGTTAAGTAGCAGAGGGGGTTGTTAATTAGTGTCGGGCGTTTTGGTGTTAATGAAATTAACAACGGGTGCACTAAAGGGGCAACAATGAGACGACCCCAAAAACAGGAATGGTTCTGCAGGTGGAGGCCACGGACATTTTTTTCCTCATCTTTTTTTTTTGACTGCTTTTCAGTAGTTTTGCATTTGACTCTGAACAGGGTCACTACTGGTAGCATGAGGAGATACTGGGACCCTACAGTGGTTGTGCAGGCAGTCATACTCCACCAGGATGGCACATCAATACATGCCATTGCCAGAAGGTTTGCTGTGTCTCAAGAACATGGAGGAGATTCCAGGAGACAGGCAGTTACACTAGGAGAGCTGGACCGGGCCATCAGTGGTCCTTAACCCATCAGCAGGACCGGTATCTGCGGGGGAGCAGGATGAGTACTGCCAGAGCCCTAAAAAGGGACCTCCGCTGGGTCACTGGCGTGAATGTCTCTGAGTGGTGGCCTAGTGGTTAGGGCGTTAGACGCATGATCGGAGGATCGGGGGTTCAAACCCCTTCCCGATAGGTTGTCCTGAGGTACCCTTGAGCGTCCCCGTCACTGCTCCCCGGGCGCTTTCAATAGCTGCCCACTGCTGCACGGGTTTGAGTGTGTATGGGTTAAATGCAGAGGTCCAATTTCGTTGTGGTTCATGTGTGCTGTGCCGTGACCTCGCAATGACAAGGGTTGTCACTTTCACTTTCAAACCATTAGAAACAGACTTAATAAGGGTGGTTTGAGGACCCGACATCCTCAAGTGGGCCCTGTGCTCACTGCCTGGCACCGTGGAGCTCCACTGGCATTTGCCAGAGAACACCAGAATTGGCAGGTCCAGCACTGGCACCCTTTGTTTCTCACAGATGAGAGCAAGTTCACTCTGAGATCATGTGACAGACGCGAAAGGGTCTGAAGAAGACCCTTTTGAAGCGCTCACTGTAAACGCTTTTTTATGAGTTTCAGGCACAGGGGGAGGGTCCAGGATGTTCTCCTTCAGGCGTTTTCTCTCGTGCTTTCTCCTAATTCAGGGGTTGCTGGTGTTTTTTGTCATTTTGCTGATGGACCAGACTTCACAAAACAGCGGCCTAATGTGACTTGCCTTTTCCTGCATATCAGAACTTTTCTGAAATGCGAGACGATGTGGTCGTTCATCACGTAGTATGAACCGGAGGGGAAACTGGCCGCCAGTGTTTTGTTCGCAGCCAGAAATTGTGGTCGTGAACAGATGCGAAAATTTGCACGTGTTCGGAAACATTCATGACCAAAGGTTCCACTGTATATCTATATACACTAGCATTGCTTCAGCTGGCGCATGAAAATCTGGTCTTACAGTTATTAAAAGAGTAGTAAAAGTGGGCCAGTAAATTATGAGCATAAGCAGTTTCTTTATTTTCAAATAAAATAGATCTACGCTTGTTCATTTGTTTGTTTTCAATGTGTTATCCTTACATTTGTCCTTGATATTACTTAGTGCAGATATTTCAACAGAGTAAAAACAAAGTGAAATTACCTCCAGTCATCATTTTGTCTTTAGCACCTGGGTGGGTGGTTACTGTGCTGCCATAGGCAATGCCATGAGCCAGGAGCGCAGTGGGCCCTGAAAAGCATTATGTAGCAGTTACATTATCAGCACATTCACTTAATTCATCAGAACAGGACCGAAAAAGTAAAAAAGGTTGAATAATGGACATGGACACATACATTAAAAAAAAAAAGTAATTGAACTTATTTAAAACCCAACAATGAGACAGGAGGGGAAAACTGTACATGTTTTATACATTTTTTTTCCCCCTTGATTCTGTATGATTTACACATCAAACTTATAACATGTATATAACATAACATTAAACATCAAACTTCTAGCATTGTGTTCACGTCACTGTAAGGAGGATTAGATCTACTCAGAGAGCCAGGCCCAGCCCATATCCTCAAGAGTTACAAATAGTGGAGAACTCTCAAATTTTAAATGTTTCTACTCTTAATTAGATCGTTTAAATAAAACAACTGTGTTAGTAAAGAATGCAAATTAGAATCATAATGGTTTCAGATTAGCCCAACTGCCCCAATTATAAGTACATTTTCTTTTGTGCAAGTTTCAGTACAGAGACAAAAGTCACCTTGAAGATATATATCAAATATGAATGTCACTATCCATCGATATAATCCTGTCTGAAATTACACACGTATAGAGTTTCTAGGCAGATCTTCAGGGTGTATTTAGAACTGGGTCTAAAAATAATGGACTTTGTGCACTGGATTAATATTGACAGAATGCTGACTCTGCAGTGAGCTCACCCAAAGCACTAATTAAAAGAGAGACCGTTACTATTGATTATGTACACTGGTACTCGCCCAATGCAGTTTATGTATACTGTTTCTCTGGCTGGGCGGATGCTGGCCAGTTTAAGCCTGTTACATGACTCTCTTATGCTGGGCTCTGGTATCAAGCACTGTCAAAAAGGTGACCCATGACACAGAGAGGGTGATGTTAATGTTTACTATCATGAATCATGAACTATGCCTGCACAATGTGGAGAAAAGTCTGTACTGCGATATTGCTACATATTGAGATTGTATTGTGGCTTCCAGTATATCAAAAATGTCCCATTATTTTAATCAAAATTATTCGTTTGAGATGCGGCTGCACAATAAGCAGCTGATTAATCATCATCATGGTTAGGGTAGTCAACACCAGTGATATCAGTAATTGATTAATCTGCAAAAATATTGCTAGATTACTCAAACAATGGCAGCAGACACTTAATTTTACAACAGTGCATGAATTTTGTAGCTACAAAAATATTTATGCATCTGTGAGGTGAAGTCGGTTTCCTCCCTTTTAAAAATTCAGAGTTGTGTGTCAACAGCTCCCCCTTGTGGAGAAGCACCAGACTGAGCACAGCTTAGTACACACCTACAAAAATCCCATTTATCATTCACTAAACCAGTTGTCCCAAACTTTCTCTGCAGGGCTCCCCTTTTCAAGATAGGAACATTATTGAGCCCCCTCCATTCTGCTGGAGGCTTGGCTGGGTGCACAGTCTTGTCCATGTTTTTGCTAGCAGTGCTTGAGTGGAGCGTAGGCTATTCCATTGGTGCGCCCTCCATTTTAGATCCACTGCACTAAACATCAACATTGGACTTTAAGTACTTGGTAAATGAGATGTAGGACGCTCATGGCACACAATAAGAGATCATTGGGGGATTGGGAGTTCTTTCCTATGCAAAGCCACTTCTATCCATGGCCAACAGTCCAGGAGACGGCAAATGTCTTCAATCTCTCTGCATTGGATTTTTAAATCTGACCTTTAACAGTGTACTTTAAGCCCTATAAAGAACATCATGATAAAATACTCTGTCAGGTTAGAATTGACTTTTTTGCAAGAGGTCTTCAAAGTTCAGCACCTAGATCTGGTTTTGACAGTTGGATGAATACTTAAAGATGCAGCAAATTAGAATCACACAAGCTATAAAATAAGATGGGCCTTGTGAAAGAATGCCAAAAGAGCCACTGCTCACTCATTTGACTCCTAAGGGAACCTGAATGATTTTCTAGGACACTCTTCATGCTGCTCTGCGGTGGCACGTGGGCAAACTGGCCTCATTCACCATGTCCTTCCAATGTCCTTCACCATCACAACCAATGGCTCAATTGAAAGAGAGCTCAATTTTTCATTTATTGTTCTGACAAAATGCCAGTTACTACCCAAAGCAGGCAAGTTGGTCAAGAAATGGTGAGGGACTGGGAATTTAAAGGGAATTTATTGAAAGCCCATAAAAGCCTAGAGGTATTTTTGACATTTTGCTGTTATTATTCTTTTCATTATTATTTTTATTATTATTATTATTATTATTATTGGGAAAGACTTTCTATATTCTGTACCAACAAGTCCAAGACAGCAGTGAAATGTTTTGCACATTTAAATACAATAACATTAAATCTTTTGGGCAGATCAAGCATAAAAATGCTAACGTAATTGTAATATCTTCATTTTCATAAGTATTAATGAAGTGCAATACTTACACTCTTCAAATTTCTTCTTCTGGAAAAGAAAACACTGCATCTCTGTAAGATTCTCAAGTGTCTATTTCAAAACATTTCATTTAAGTACTGCTGATGCTTTTAATTCAATACTTTTTGAGAAAGCACTCCTTAACCTAAAAATAATCTCTTTTTAGCCCTGGCACTGATAACGTCACCTTCTGTGGATTATTGCTGTTAATTAAGTAATCAAAAAAAATTTTTTTCAAAATGATGAAATGATGTCCACAGCTTTGACTAACTCCAGGTAATAAACACAGTATACAATCAAGAAAAATGTTAGCGTGTATGTGGTCCAATTTGCATGCTCATCACGTACTGTACAGTCTGTGTCATTGTTTTTCAGAGAGGTTAATGTGTGTCCAGCATGCAGTGGATTAAACGGTACCTGCACAGATGGCAGCAATCAGGCCTTTCCTGCCCTCCTGCTCCTTCAGCACCTCCTTCACAGCAGGAGACTACAAAAGAGAAGACGCAAACACAAACACACAGCAATGCCGTTACCTTCCTTGGAGAATGTTTACATAACTGCATGGATTTTAAGTTTTTATGCAAATCTAGGTTTTCAAGAAAACTGCTGTACAGTATACACAGATGAGCTAACACTTTAGGACCACTCACAGATGCAGTGAATAATATTGTTTATTTTGTTACAACTGCTCAGGTCAAGATTTGGTCTACATTAGACCATAAGCACATTATTAAACTGCAAGGGCTGCAATTTTAATTAAATCCCATTTTATTCCATTTCAACACATTTTAATACATAGAGTTTCATTTCAATAAAAAAAAAAAACTATAATGGAAAGTTTATGAATGAGCAGACTGGCATAATATAATTACTGATAACTTCTTATAGATTTATATAATTTATATATTTTATATATATATAAAAATAATAATTTTGGTGGAAAAAAGTGCCTGGTAGAAAAAAAACATTTTAAATAAAAGTTTCATTTGAAATTTATTGTAATTTTATTTTTGAAATGTCTCCAAATTATTCATCCCTATTGGGAGCATCTCTGGAATATGTTTTCCCCTTAAATTGTTCAATTGTGCATTAAAATCTGCCCTCTGTAGGTGAGCTATAACTATTAAAAAAAAAAAAAAAGTCATATTAAAAGATAGCTGGTGAAAGGAGCTGTTGAAAGAAATAGTTTCCCAGAAAACATTTCAGAACAAGAAGAAAAAAAAATGTATTTTATATAAATGAATATCAATATTTTCTACAGGAATTTTGACGGTATCTTTCAGCACGGTGGTCTGGTAGGGAAATTGCATGATCATTTCGGTAAGAAGACTGTTTCAGTTAAAAAAGGGGTGAAACAAATATTAAAATGATAAAATGTTCTCTTACCTCAGAGAGGTTCTGGGCACCAAGCGCTCCACCAGGCAAAAGGACAACGTCATACGGACCCTGAGGGGTAATTAATTCCATGCTGATATTGATTCTCAGTTTACCAATGAAACATGTGAAAACTGATTACAAAATAGAAAAATCTGAAGTGCTGCTGACTTATTGCCGAGTGCATACTGATCACCATTAAGTTCCCTTCATTTGCACCCAAGTTACAGATTAAATGCAGATGAACTTCAGCCTGTAGTACTATGAACACCATTGGAGATTTTCCCATAGGCACAATTCTTCCTAAATATGTGCAACATCCCTTTTGCCTTCAATATAAGATTATATATTTTTTCTATTTCATTTAATTTAATATATATAAACTGACCTTTTTAGAGGCGTCCTCTAGGCTGGAATCTGGACAGATAACGACATCTCTACTGCACTGTACTGGTTCCTTCCCTGTCAATCCTGCCAGAGTGACAGCAATCTGTTTCACAGGAAAAAAAAAAAAAGAATAAAAAAGAAAAGACATCAGCATGAGCTCAACTTGTTACCAGCCTCGAGAATACTGTTTGGCTAAATGTGTTCAGTAACTATTCAGCACAATTGTATTTAGATGTAGGTTTTACATGTCTTAAAACTTTGGATAGCAGAAAAGACCAAGGTTGTATTTCCCAAAGAGTTTTCAGTCTGCCAAGTAACTTGAGCCCAAATTTGAGAACTGTCAGAAATGAATGCTCTTTTCTTCTTGAAAGATCAACAAGAACCCCACTAGTTTAATTGTTCCTGATTGCAACCAAATAATCACAGCATCTACAGCAAAGTCTAACGAGTGTCTAACGAGTATGTGTCTTCAATTTAGACACACAGAGTGAACTGGAAGGAGACTGTCCCACATAACCATGGCAGGTATATGAAAAGGCAGTCAAGTAACAAGTGCCACTGAAATCCAAAGCCCATCCCACCATGACGGCAGCAGCAAACTTTGACATTTGGCTACAGCGCACTCTCCCTCCAGAGGCGGTCCACTGCCCAGACTAAGTGCAGCCAGACAGACAGAAATCAACAGACAGTGCAGGTGGCCTGACATTTACAGTCCATCCAAGCTTGACTGGGTTCCAATTTCCAAATATGGTCAATAGATAGTCACATCAAATAATAGTTTTACTATTTTTCTGGTACAATAATACATTTCCACAGTTACATGCATGAAGGCTGGTGATGGCAAAAACTATAATCCTGATTCTTTTGGTCAATACTGACAACAGCATTACTCAATGACTTTGGAACTGCTGTGCATTCTTTGATTTTTCAAATCTGTCTGTTTCATCATTTCAGTTATTTTCTTTTTTCTTTGAAGTTTAAATTTAAATTTAAAGCTGGAATTCTACAAAAGAAAAACATCCTATGCATGTACATGAGACGCTTAAAAAGATTACGTCACAATACAGTCCCTCACCATGAATGTTGTGCACGGTTTCGGAATATTTAAGAAACTTTACATTTTTTAAAAGGTTTTTGGGCAGAAACTCCAGCCAGTATCTGCACTGGAGGTCTTCTCTGAAGGGACTGAGATGATCAGAAATTTCTCTGCCAGATTTCTGGGATTATCTTCAGTGGGTTCTTCTCAGCTTCAGCAGTTCAATTACTTTTTGCAGATTATTTTACTTTTAGAATCTGTCAAAATCGTGATCGAAATAAAATCTTAATTATGATAATGAACCGAGCCGGCCTAATGTTGGGATGTGAGGAAGGCAACTCGTGCCCTCCACGACCAATGATTTGAGTTCCATTCCACCTTAAAATGTGCAGCAGCTCCATTAACGAGAAACAGCATTTAAGGTGGAGCAGAAGTTCCGCCTGGTTTTAGCTCTGAGTGTAAACTGTGTTTGGAGTCCGATCATCAGCCAGTTACTGACCCCGGCCCTCCGCATCACATCCACCGGAACGACCGTCTCCATCTCCTCTGCGCCTTTCGCCAGAATCACCAGAGCCCGTTTGGAGGCCATGCCTGAGCAGAGACAGACACAGAAACACAGCAGCGCCTGGCGGACACTGAACAGCACTGTTTCCGACACAGAGCGGTCATGGGAGGACGCTGTACAAAATAAAAGTCACGGATGGTTTTCACAGATTAGTCCACCTGTCACACCATCAGCTGATCATCAGTAAAATAAAATTAATAATAAAATAAACAAACAAAACAAAAACAAAAAAAAATATATATATATATATGTTATATATAATATAACAATAATCAAATAATAAAAGGTAATTTTGATATATATATATATATATGTGTGTGTATATATATATATATATATATATATATATATATATAATATATATATATATACACACACACACATATATGTTATTATATATATATATATATATATATATATATATATATATATACACACATATATATACATATTATTATTGTATATATATATATATATATATATATATATATATATATATATATATATATATATATATATATATATGTATGAATTTCTAATAACGATTCTAACAATAATAACAATTCTCCTCTATCACCAGCAGAGTGCAGTGCAGGCTATGATATAATCCCAGGCTTCCTTAAATTCTGGCTTTTTTTTTTCCACTGGGGCCAGCAAACATTTTCAGACCTCTTCTCGCCCTGAGATCCACACACCAAACATACATTTTATCAACACAATTCTCAAACACACTTATTACTTGTTCAGCTATGAACATGGACCATACAGGAGGCTGTGGGGGCTCAAAGGTTCATGATTTTGACCCCATGATCAGATGAAAGTGAAAGCCCTTGCCATTGCCAGGTCACAGCACAGCACACGTGAACCACAACGAAATTGGACCTCTGCATTTAACCCATGCAAACACCATGCAGCAGTGGCCAGCTATTGAAAGCCTCCGGGGAGCAGTGACGGGGATGGTACCTTGCTCAAGGGTACCTCAGGGCAACCTACTGGTGAGGGAATCGAAACCACAATCTTCCAATGCAGGGGCAACTCCCTAACCACTAGGCCACCACTGCCCCATGATGGTTGTGGGTTGATGGTTGTGGGTTCGAGTCCTGGACCATTAGGGTACTCTTGAGCAAGATGCCTTCCCCAAAGGTGCTCCCAGGGGTAATGATGGCCTTGTGATTAGGGATTAGGCCCCAGAATCAGTAGGTGGGAGTTTTGAATCCCAGACCAATAGGTTGCCCTGAAGTACCCTTGAGCAATGTACTGTCCCCATCGCTGCTCCCTGGTTGCTTTAAATAGCTGCCCCCTATTGCACGTGTGTGTGTGTGTATGGGTGTATGGGTGTATTTAGTTTTAATAAATAATGTACACAAGGATGCAGATATTAGAGTAAGTTAGTTATTAGAGAATGGGCTTTTTGAGTTAAGGGGTTAAGTCAAGACAGATAAATATATCATCTTAATTATCTTTGTTTTTTGCAACTAAAATGTATAATAAACAAATTTAGAAACTTTCTGCAAACACACAGAACTAAAACTAAAACAAAAGCTGAAATTTTCTGAGGGTGTAACTAAAAAAGACTTCCTAAAGATACTTCAATACAATCTCACCTGGACTTGAAAAAGCTCCTGAGTACACTGGTGGCAAAAAAAAAAAATACTTAAGCGATTGTACTTTGTACTTTGTTTCACTTAACACTAAAAAATACTTCTCACATTTTCATTCTGAACTCTGAAACTGTTCAAATTTCTGGAGATTTTTCTTAAATTTTTTTAAACAGTAAGTCTTATGCTTCTTTAAACATTTTGTTTTCATTAAAACTTAAATCTGTGTGAAATGGAACTGCTCACAACTTTGCTTATTCATCTTTGTTAGAGGCCTAGTGCCACCAATAACACCCTGCCACACACCACAGCTTCACAGATCCCCAAACCAAAAGCTAAGATAATGGATGGGTGGAAGGATTTGGGACTGAAAAGAAAATATATATCCTAGTATTATGGCTAATCACTGGTAAGCAACCCCATTTTGGTTTTACATCTACACAGTTTTCTAACATTTTTAGTCCTTGGCTTACTTTGTGGATGATAAGCGCCATTGCGCTCCCTTGACCCCAGAGATCTGGTGCTGTTATATGACATTAGAAATAACTTGTTAAGTAGGCTCTGGATAAGTGTGAGTTCAGATTAGCTTTAATGTAATTTTAATGTATTAATCATTTTTAGAGTTATGTTTTTCTTATATATGACCAAAGCAGCTTTAGTTTAATAAGTTATTAATTTAAAAAATGACAAAGTAGACCATTTTTTTCAACACCCCTTTAGTGCCCCCATGGGCAAAAGTAAAATTCTGACAAAGTATTTTAACTTAAGCACAGTTTCTCATTCCTTTTTTCACTCCTTCTGAGGTATATGTGCAAGGGCAACTATTCCACGTTTGCTCAGCATGCTTAAACTCAGATGCACCTTTTTCCATACATGCAACAGAGCACAGTTCTATACAGGAGCAGATTAGAATGAAGTACAGGGTTCTGGCAGTGGCTTGCTCACTCTATGCCTGTTCTCAAATCCACCAGGCAACAGCGATTTACCAGCATATGCAGCCGGGATCAACCGAGCCAACGGCTCTGCTTGCTCAGTGCTAGCTCATTTCCCTAAACACACATTTTATTTTTTAGGTAAGAAGCTTATGGTATGCATATGATCATTCTGACAAAACGCCTATTAAAGTTGCTTGTAAACCAGGTAACCTGGTAGGGCCCTGGATTAGGGTGTGAAACACTGACGATGCAAATTTGACCACTAAACCATCTGTGCAGGATGGCAATTTGAAAATTAGCCACAGCAGATGCATCCACAACATACACTCAGCTTTGTCTTGGCTGCTCTAACACTGGTTGTGATGCACGGACACTTCCCAAGACTGAGCGCTGACAGAAGCGAGCATCCTTAATGAGTTTCAGTGGCCGCTTTTCTTTTTTTAAAGTGAGTGCATGCATTTATTAAATATTTGTCATCTTCTTATGCAATACACACATTTTTTCCTCCTGAAATTGCTGCTGCTGTGGTGGTAAAGATGCAATGGGTGCTTTGTGCAGATCCATCAGTCTGTCAGCCAAAACATGTTTGGAGTTTTGGTTCTTTCGTATAAAGCAGGAGCTCCACAGCTAATTTGCATTACAATATGCCAACAATCATCCGATTGTTTTTTATTGAATACCCTACTTTACTGTACAAGATCTTGTGCCACCCTTGATTTCTTCCTATTTTGCTTCCAACGAGCCAGATTTTCTTCTATTTTTAATTTATTCTTGAGGAACAGTTCTCCAGACTTCCTAAACGACAAAGTTTTTGTCTCTCAATTTCAGTGCAGTCTTTGTACCTGACCAGTTGCAGAGAAACTTTGTGTTTTGTTTATTAAGCCACAAAGTGACCTTTGTATGAATCATTCAAGCAGAACAAAAGCATCTAATCTGAGGCATGAAGCAGTGAAGAACCAGGTGCAGATGATTCCAGATGATCAGGCCAGTGATTAGTGTACTGCCGATGCTGAATGGTTGGAATCCCTTTATCTAGAACTTTGTATCTTTAGGCACTTTGCAACCTGTCTCAGTAAAACATTTGTTTCCATGTCTATAATTTAATCTACTCAACATGCCAAAGATAACACATTTGGCAGGCATAAAATAGTATTTTTGTACCAACAAGGTGATTCTGTAGCAAATCTCACCATTCACACCTTGGCTACTCTGTAAAACAGTCGATACATGAAAAGCCAACAGTCCTGAATTTATACATCACTTACCCTGTTATAGAACAAAAAAGAAATTTAAAGTAAGTCACTAACTGTAATGTGAACAGAAGAATTTAAACTTTGAGGTTTTACTTTGTTCCATCCATCCATCCATCCTTCCATCCAATATCTGATTCGCTTGGGGTGTTTTCAGTCCTTCAAGTAAAAACACATGAATAGATTTTATTGTTAATAACACAAAATATGTTGCTTTTATGGTTGCTGCACATATTTCCTCAACAAGGGCAAGTACGCTTGTGGTTTTACTGAAGGATGCAAGTCTTAAACAACAGCCGTGATGTTGGGAAATTCAGGCCAGGCTAATTGATGAATTCAAATCTAAGCTTAAAACTCATATTTTTACAATCAGAACTAAGCACTAAGTTGATGACTGAGGTCCTGAAATTAAAATGATGGATGATTCTTACAAAGAAAAACGACAGATATCTAAGGGCTTTCTGCTAGTACTATACAGAGTCTGAAATGTCATTACAAATTAAAGTTAAAGAGAACTATTGAGGTCAAGGCAAAATTCACAAGACAATGTAAAGTCTTAAATATCTGCTCATAGACTGGTCACCTCTACAAAACAAAGCATCAGCATAACTGCCAAGGTCCTAAAGGACAGTTTGGCTGGCAATGAAACTAACAAATTCCATCTACAGTTAATTTAACTTCAGGCTCAAAAAGACAACAGTGGTGTATGTAACACAATACTTAATATAAACCAGAAGCATTCTGTCATCTATTTAGCACAAAAATTGAACTCTTTGGCTGCAATCAATAAAAGATTTGGAGAAAAAAGAGAAGCAGTTCAATAGAGTACATTGCCAACTGGTCGGTTAACAGAGGTATAGTTGTGGAGAAGAAATGGTTCTATTAAATATCAACAAATCGAGAAAGCTAATGTCCCATAGGAAATGGAAGAAAATGAAGCTAAAAGGAGCTTGGCTATTATACGATTGCAATAATCCAGTCAAATAAAAAACAAACAAACAAAAAAACCTACAAGATTTTGGAATAGCCTTAACCAATCACAGACTTGAATATTAATGAATTTGCATAATTAGATCAATAGATGTGGCAGTAGGAAAAGTGGGTAAAAATGTAAATCATAAAGAGAAAGACTATCAGTTGACTCATGACTAAAGCCTCTGAGGGTGATGAAACTTATGCATCTGGAATATTTTATGTCAGTTGTATAATTCCTTTGTTAATTTGACAGCCTGTGACTTTAATGTGGCTAAGTTAAACATACACTGTGCAATTTATAGTTGAACGCTTATGATGACAGCTATAAGAATCACATGTGTCAGTCCCCTAGAAGAAGAGGGTGTAGACAGCTAGAGCCCTGTGATCACTTGGGAATGGGTGGTCTGTTTCTGCTTAGCTGTCCATGGAACTGGGGAAAGAATTGAGGAAGTGCCTTAGCACCAAGAGCACACTTTAAAGAGGCAGCAATCGCCACCGACATCCTTGGAGCCCTCCCAACATCATGTCCCACCAACACAGAGCTTAAGAGAACTAATACAAACCAGATTTAATGCCTAAAATCTGCAGAGAACAAATATATAAGAAGGGACAAGAACAAGTGTCAGCGCCTTTGATCTTCTTTTGGCAGGTCTACAAAACATGATGGCTTTTCTTCCCTCTCTGTTTCCTGGTAACTGTATGTATTTGAGTGATTGGGTATGTTCAGCCCACTGACTTGCGATGGGATCTTTTCCCCCTTCGTCTAATAGAGTAGGAGGACCCTTAGTGTTCCTCATCAAACTAACATGGCTTATTATCTGGCGCCCTCCGCAGCAGCCCCGTGGTTGCCAGACGCTCTGCAGACTCAGCTTTATCTAGTGCAACACAGAGGGTGCCTCTCAAACCTGAGGGGCTTCTGGAATCTAACCACTGGGGATTCTTTAATACTGGGGGATTTTTTAAAAAGAAGGCAAACCAACAGACACAAGAAGTCAGGGAATTCCACAAATTCTTGTTTGTCACTAAGTAATCCTGTTACCACAGATGTGAATATGAAACGGTGTAAACATGGCAATAAACACATTTTTTTTTTCTTCTGCCGGGGCGAAAATACAGGCGAGGACCCTGCTCTGTTCAGATACAGGGCCTGTAATGGTATCCTCACTGAAGATTTCTCCAGAAAGAGGCAACACAAGTCTCCAAAATGGTCACACCGCATTTGGTTTACAAGAGCAGATTAAAATGTTACACTCAGTTTAAAAGAAACCTCGGAATACATTAAAGTAGTGGAGTCTTGCATCTGTTCTCATACAACTGCCATACTGAACACTGATTATTTCCATAACTTTTCAGCTAATGCAGTGTTTTTGCTCATTTAGATGGCAGATTATAGAAATCTTATCAGGCCATCTCACTACAAAAACAGCAGTGTTACCTGGATGAAGGTTTCAGAGCAGAATCTCCAATCATTGAGTGGAACAAGATGATCTGGAGACAGAAATAGGGTGATATAGAGAAGATGATGCTTAGCGTATTGTCTGAAAAAAAAAGTGCTTCTCCAACATCATCATAAAGCGCAGTTATAAATGACATGACACTTTGTTTTTAATTGTGATCCATTCTGAAGCATTAATTTTGTCATTGTGTTATGTAATGTAATATAAACTATTATGTAAAAAAATAAAAATAAATAAATAACTTATAATTATCTCTATATATATATATATATATATATATATATATATACAAAATATATATATACATACACAAAAAAAATTCAGGTGAAGGAAAAAAAACTTTCTCACTTTCAATTCGAGTTAGTGTAGAATATTTTTGTTTTATGTTATACATTAATGTTATTAGGTTGTGGCATTTTTAAATTGTTAAAAACTGCATGCATGGAAAAAGTCAGCATTGGATCAATATTAAGCCCCTTTCAAGCATGCGCTATTTGCAGGGGTATGTATTTGTATCTGTAATTAAAAGGGAAAAGGTTTAGTGTTAAGCTGGACACATCCAAGGACTTTAGATTAAGCCAGGAAGTTAGGTTTGACTGTGGAAAGAACCTGATACATTACTGTGAAATATAGCAATATCTTGATTGTAGCTGACAAAGGTGAATATTTGTGTGACACTATATTTACAGTGTATTTTTTACATTCCAAAGAATATGCTTGCAGACTGAAATGAGGACTTCCTGTCCTTGCACACAGTGCATGCTGGGGGTTAAGTGCCTTGAAGGGCACTCCAGCCATGGATGTGAGTAGATTTTTCCAGCTGGTCCTGGGTATTGAACCAACATCCCTGCTGTTGTAAACTCTAATCTCTAACCTTTAGACCATGACTGCCCTTTGCTTGGACAGCACATGGACTGCATGGAGGACTCTAAACCAACAAAACATGCAAAAGTGTTTTGTTGCAAAAACATGCAATGTTACATGCAAAAGTCTCCCATTCACAAACTGATACTGTGACTGTCGCCTCTGTTAAGCAGGTAGTGTGTAAGAATGAACACAACCCAGGAAAAGACTTTTTAATAGCAAGATACAAAATCTGCACTTAATAAAGAGAAAGACCCCAATAATGAATGCAAACAGCAAGTTTAAAATACCTTCATAAACAGCACTGTAACAAAGACCCATGGGATTATTTTATTTTTTTATTTTTTATTATTTTACCTTTTTCTTCTGCCATAATTAGTATTTTCTAACAAGTTAAACCTTACATACACCATGCCTCTGAATATTGTGATATTTCTTCCATATTACCAGCCTTTACCAAAAATGTAATCTCAGTAGCTGGATGTTGTTTTCATCATAGTCTTAGTAGCTTGTTTTCAAATATCAACATTGCTCCAAGGCCAAACGAGTTCACAGTGACATTCTTGCCAAGAGACTAAAGTGCTCCCCCATGCTGTATAAGAGGGATTTAACCCACCCCCCCCCTTTTTTTTTTTCTCTGCCACCATTAGATCATCTAATACCACACACTGCCTATCTTCAAACGCAGCGCGCTGATGACATTCAGACCCGGAGCATGGCTCTGGCTCCTCAGCAGCCCAGTAATGTGTGTTCAGGAGTGAAGGAAGGAGAAAAAGACAGATGGATTATTGTAGCAGAGCATGTCTGACAATGACGCTCATCAGCAGGGCGAAACCCATCGGCTGCTGATATAACCTGGGTCACCCCCAACCCTCAGGTTCAGCTCAGCTGCAGAACCCACTCTGTTTGTGTGTCTGAAGTAGGGAATGTATTTAGCTTCATTTTCAATCCCAATATTTAAAATAAATGTTCTAATAAATTATAATCATTTGCAGTAATATTTAGGTGGTAAATGTTGGGTTAAGATATGACTTTCAAGCTGTAAAATTACTTACAGGCCTTCTGATATGGTACATCTTGAAAATAAATGTGCACGATATAACATGTAAGCTCTGTAGTGTCTATGTAGTGTTTATGAGGATAAATCTTTCAGTCTTTGCTCAGTTGTTCTCTGTTCACTTTAATATAAATCAAATGCAAGTTACCATTAAGAACACAGCATATGATTTCACACTTACAGCTGAATAGCATTCTTACTTTGGATTTTTCAAAAGTGTGCAAATGTAAAATGGCATAACATGCCTTCTGATTAAGGTCATGACAGTGCAGAAAGTAATGTGTTTGTCCTTGATTTAAACATAAAACATAAAAACCCCATAAAATCATATTCTCACAATTTAAAGGGGTTGCACAGACCGCCACACATTTAAAGGATAATGTGTCGGTCAAAAAAAAAAACCAAAACGCTCAAACAAATCAAGTCATTTCAAACTGAAATTATAAAAAAAGAAAAAGAGATAAATTCATAAATTAAGGGCGATATATGACAAAGAAACATAAATGACCATACAAAACCTGCTATTTTTTCTTGCCAGCTAAACGTGGGCATGGCTGCATCTAGAAATGAATGTGAAGCAAAGAAAATGGTTATATTTGCCGAAATTATTAATATGCATTGACATAAATAGCATCCGTATGGACTGTAATCCAGAAAGCCAATCAGCTGTCAGATTTTGGAACGAGTACTTGGCTAGCTGATACTAAAACTGAATACTTCCATAATGAAGTTTGATGTCGAATTAAACCCTGTTGTCTGAAGCTTGAGGCGCAAAGCCATTAGCAATTGGTCTACCTAGGACACATACTCCAACCTTATTGATAGCTGTTCAGCTAACATTTGAAATGAAAAGAAACTCTAGTGAAGATCACCATTCAGCATGGTTAGGGCCTAGACTTTGATGTGTACTGGACAGTGGTGATGGACAGCTGTGTATGGGATGAGACAGGTGCAGCTGCTTCTAACGTTCTCTAAAACAGAGAGCGTGACCGATCCCGCCCCCACACACACACACACATATACACACACACACACACACACAGGGCCCTAACTGTCTCAACGCTCTGGTTGCTGGCTGGCTCCTGTAGTTCTAAGGCTAATGTAATTTACTGTAGAAGCCCAGGCTTATACGCATATGGACGGTATCAGTGCCCCCGCTACACCCCCTGCACCACAGGCCACACTCCGACAACATGGAGATACTTCCCTCCAAAAATGTGTTTGCTTTTTACTTCGGTCACGCTACCAAGGATTCACACGGCAGGCCTGATGGGGTGGGAGGACGGACAGCCGTGATTGTGTTATTACTTGGCTAAGTTTACATGTTCATTCACACTTGATTATATGGGGCGAAGAGGAATAACGGTGGAATCACATGAGTTCTGCCATTCTAGCAGTGTGACTCATAACACACAAAGCTACTAAGCAAGTTTTACCAAGAACATGTGCTTGTAAAAGTCCTCCCACAATCAATATTGAACCCTTGCATGATGCTACATATGTTACAGGTTATATCTGAAACCCTCCATTCCTTTCATTTACTGAACGGTTTCATCCATAACATTTCCTGTAGGTGTTCATGTGCATTTTCATTATAAATTCTCCTGCAGTATCTTATATATAGGGTAAAATTGTCTTACATCTTTAATAACCTTACCCTTACAATGGCTCCCACAGCAACCTTCATGATTTTTGTTCAGGGATCAATATAGTAGTCAGTATTTTGAGCATCAGCCTACGATTTATGGATACTATTGCACAACAGCTATTTGGAATCAAACACACTACACTTCACTTAATTCCACAGTCAAAGCTGTAGCAGATCCAGATGACTGTTTACAGTGGCAGTGAAGGGAACCAGACGTGTGAAGAGCGTAATGCCTGTAAAAGCTACCTTAAAGAAATGCATTACATGAAAGGGTTATGGATATGAATATTAAAGGGGTAGAAGGATACATGCCAGGCATCTGAAGGCAAAATTCTAAGAGAGTGTATGTGAAAAACTTTTCTTTCTTTTTGTTAACACAGTGAATTAGAAAAAGTTTATGACAGCTGTTATCCTTTCCTGCTCTTGTGCAGAACGAGTGATTTGGTGCAGTTTGGCTGCTTTCCTCACACACCATCCCCATTTGCAGATGGCCGATCCCAAGACAAGCACAGCGACGCTCTGACGAAAGCCTTCCTTATCACTCCAAAGAAACTTTCAGCCTAAAGCAGAATGTTTTCTGTTGCTTCTCTCATATGTATTTTCACACAGACAGACATCCCCATATCTTAATTCTGTCTTTTTCTCAAGACTTGCTCCCCACATTTTTGCGATTTCCACTTTAAAGGACGACGCAGACGGCCCGATTGGAAATTTTCAATGCTCTGATAGAAGCAGGTCTGGTGTCCTGTGCAGATAAGGCAATGTGTGCATGATCCAAGCAACTGAAATGGAAAAAAAAAGGAAAAGAAAAGACGACGAGGAGGAAGGGAAAAAAAGGCCCCGCTGACAAACAGACCTCTCTTCTAGCACGCAGTGGGTGAGGAAGACTCGAATGGGAGCCTTTGAGGACGCTTCTTTAATATCTCTGCCACTGTAACATCAGTGAGGTGACATTTCAGCAGCGCCATCAAGATCCAACGATGGCCATGCTACTTCTCTAATCAGTTATCCATGCGTAATAGGCCGGCGGTGTGCACAACATGAATGCGCCAGGGGCCGGCCCTCTCCTTCACCCATTTTCACAAGAAAAAGAGGCTCGTTCCCCAGCCTGTGTTTAAAAAGAGGCAGTAAAAAATGTGAGGGCTGAGAAGGCTGGGAAGAAACTTGCAGCAAAGATACAAACAGCATTTTCTCTTTCTTGTCTGTTCTTCTTCATCTACACCTCATAGCAACAGTCACCACTGTCATGCTGTCATGCAAAGACAGTGATCCCATCAGCAGAAAGGATCAATAATCAGATGGAGATGCACATCAAGACACATGGTGACAGTATAAATGCTGTGCATCTGATTCACTTTTCATAGCAGTTTTTAAAAGAAGATTTTATGCAAATGACAGTTCTGAGCCTGGGCGTAAAGTTTTTATAGCAATGTACTCTTTCTTTTTTTGGCCCATATCCTACCACATATCTTTTTTATTTCATCCCCCTGAGGTTTGCTTAAGACATTTCTGCATGGCTCTTTACGTTCTGCATCTGTTTATGCTTTAGGAAAATCTGTGTTTTTTTCCCTACTTTGCCATCATTAGCATATGTAGGTTCACTGGTGGCTTTGGCCAGAAAATGTAAAATGGCTATTTTTGTGTTCTGGTTCCATTCGCCGACACTCAAGAAATCTGAATTACATTTCTCAGCAAAGAACCTTTTCATATCAGAAACAGGAAGCTTTTTGTACATCTAAGCTTTTAAAGTATGTGATTAAAAAAAAAGAAGTTCTTGTTTGACTTTTTGGCTTGCTCAACTTTTTTTATAAATTATGTTAACAGTGTGTTATTAATTGTTTGGCCAAAGCTGTTGTCCTTGTCCATGTATTTAAGACTGATGTATGCAAATACGTTCTGCTTTGATTGGCTGTTTAGTACTGCACCTCATTTAGAAAGCTAAAACCGTAGAAGGTCGGACTGAATGGGCAGGGCTAAACTGCTTCAGGCTGCACAGGTGCCTTTTTTATTTAATGGCATCACAAAAACCTTCAATTCAAAGTGGGCTATTGTTGCACCTTCCTCTTTCTTCGTGGAGTGAATTGCAAAACAAACTATTTCATTTTATCCAAGTTATCCAAGTTTTTCACTACAAGCTTTTTTTTTTTTTGCATTTTCCAAGATGTGTTTTTTTTAAATTGACCTTCAATTAAGTGTTTGAGTGATGATATATTTTGCGCTTTCTAGACTATATGTGTGGGTCTGTTCATTTAAAAAAATAAAGGCTATTTATACCTTTCTCTAAATAACTAACATCAATTAGAAGAGGACCATTTCTAATTAAACTGCAAATTTAGCAACTGATTTAAGGTGGAGTCCTGAGCAGAAGAACACCTGCTTTAGTTTTTTCCTGTTTTGACAATATTTTTTTTCCAAACATTTCTAAACAACTAGTTCATCTAAAGTTCTAATGAACCAAGTTTTTGCTTGGGTGGGTCAAATGTTTGTAAAACAATTAAAAGGGAACATTTTTAAAAAAGAAAATAATTTATCAAAGCATATGCAGTTAAATAATATGTTTGTTCTCCCATTAAAAGTGAGGATATGGGCAACGTTCTGGTCGAACAGGCCATTGGGTACACTTTGGCCAACCCTGATCTTGAGGATTAGTGTTTGATACATTGAGTTATCATCACATGTTTCAAATTTGTAGTAATAAACCAACTTTTATGCGCCAGTATGGGCTAAAGTTATTATCTGCGGAAGATTTAAAAAAAGTGAAAACATTTTGGCTGAAATTATTTTGCTCAAATTCTGAACAACCGCAGTGGAGCTACAAACTTGATGCAAATTATTTTATTTAAAATTCTGTGGGAGAATTGATCTTTCAAGGATCAAAATAGACATCTAAGCATGTTCATACATCACCGTATCAGCATGTTTGTGAGGTTATGTTACCTTAGCCTTAGTAATGTCAAAATATAGCAATTCTTGCTTTCTTTCTTTCTTTCTTTCTTTAAGGATATTTATCCATTGATTTATTCAATACCTGTTTTAAAAAGCCTTTTGCACTGCATGAGCATTTCATAACTAGTGGGTTAGAGGAAATGCTACAAAATTTCCCAGAATAAAATCTTTTAAAAAATGCCAAATTAGTCATCAATTTGGAGATGTTTCACACTGAAATGTCTTTTATTCATGTCATTTTTTGTCTATTTCTAAATAGACACTTTTTTGTCTAAAATTCTAATTCAGAATACCCTTCAGACTATATCTTTTCCTCTATAATATGTAGTAAAGCTCCTGTGTGCTGTCTTTTGGTAAACTTCAACACTCCCCCAGTGTGCTAGTGTATTGATCCACAGTTTTCAGACTCTCTGGCTGCTCTTCTATGTATTGGTATTATTTGTAGACCCTGTCTACCATGGCTTCTGCGGTCCACCGCTCTGTAAGCTCCTCTGCTGAGCTGAGGCAGTGGCTGAGGAAGCTGGGTTCCAGCACTGTTCCTGGTGTGTTTAACAAACAGCAGCAGTCTGCCTCTTCATTTCCATCTGTATGCTATCACAAAGCTGTCAGCGCCCAGATTGGCCTGCGGTTCAGAGGGATGAAAGGCGCAGGGAGATCCTGTTGAGTGAATAATCTCGCCAGTTTACAGAGAGAAGAGCCGGAGTCAACTTGACAGACTAAAAGTTGCACACAGGTTTGAGGATTCATGGGCAATCCGTAAGTCTCTTTACGTCTGGACGGGCGAATGTGAAATCAATGGTACACCCATGTAAGAGTTTGCTTGTGCGGCCCTCACTGGCTTAGAAATGGAATAAAAGTCTCACATTTTTCACCTTAAGGGATGAAGAATGGTATTAAAATGGAGCCTGAGCTTGCTTTTATGAATACAAAGTCCCATGGATATTTCACATTGACTTTATGAATCTCAGCCACTGTGAGCAGCAAGCAAAAGGGGCTGTAGATTTACAGAGGGCTCAATGTTGGCTGACAAAGCAAAAATAATTAAGAAAGGTTCTAACTGATGGGCATTAATGACTTACCAGGTAAAGTTCCTACTGTGTTTCCCAAAATTCCAAAATTACTGGATTTTTAAAACTAATTCTTAATTCTGAAAAACCTCCTTCAAGGCTGTGAGGAAAAAAGGTTGGGAAAGAGACCATCTTTATTGTCTGCGGGCATTAAAAATAGTATAGGGTAAAGCGTACTGGTGTAAAGAAAGCCAGTCCATGGCAAAGTATCATCTGTAGGTGGCAGCATTAGAAAAAGCCTGACCTGCAAGAGTTCACTCTCAGAAGAACCAATAATCCTGGTCATCTTGCTAAGGATAACTGACCAATGACTGGATACTCAGTTAATGTAACATTTTGGCTATTGGTTTCTAAATATGTCTTAAATCTTGCTGTCCCAGCAGAAAGCAGAATAACTCCAGCAGAACTAGAACAAGCTCACACTTAAATCATACTTGGTTGTAAAATCCCAGGTTTCACTCTTTCAAAATATTTATCTGAAAAAGAAATCATTCAAACACACCTTTAACTTTAAAGAAATTGTGTACAGGTTATTAAGACTGCCATAATTGAAAAGCTACTATCCTAATCTCTAGAGACCACAGAGGCATCCCACAGCCACCCGAGCATGAAATGCAGTCTCAAAGTCCAGCAGAACTCTCAATATGAAGGCCAAGGTCCTCAGTTCACCTGCATTTTAATGTGTAACAAGTCTATTGACACCCCAGTGAGCTGAAGCTAAGCTGCAGTGCATCTATCTCTCAGAGAGGAAGCAGCAGGGGCTTGGCTCTCCTTGCCTCCACTTCATATGCAAAGGAGAAAGGGGAAGCGCTACGGTTCCCTGGGCTAAAGTACTTTCCTCCTCGCATAACCTAAAGTGACAACAGCGGCAGGAGCACTGCCAAGTGCGAGGTGGCACTCACTAATGCATAATGCACTTAGCTCGCCTCTTGCTCTGATTGTCTGCATTACTGAGGGAATCAAACAGGAGATAAAAAAAAAACAACAACAAATGTTATTGTTCATTTCGGTTAACGCACCAGCAGGAACACAAGTCTTTTAAGTGGCCTCTCTCTTTTTCTCCATTCATGCTGAATTGAATGAGGAGCAATGAGGAGGTAAATGGGGGCAAAAGGAGCAGATGCAGAATACTAATAACAGACCTGATCAAATATACTCTCGTCTGCATGAGACAAATAAGACGCAGGATTTATGGTACCGATGAAGTCCGTTCATTTAAAAAAAATAAACCTTACAAGGTCCCTGATAGAATCTGTGTTTGTTGAGTTTGTGAAAATGATTCCTGCAATAATCACATGGTCAGTTAAATGGACGTTTCCTTTTTTTCTTAAATCAAAACATTTGTTGCAAACTCTCAATGTATACCTTTCACTTTTCAGTCCAAATATGGAAGCAAAGCCCTTTTAAAACTGATAGATGAACACCATGGTGGTGCGCTGTGTAGTGCTGTCACAGCCAGAAGATCCGAATGGTCCAAATCCCAGGTGGTGTGATCCAGGTCCTCTCTCCCTTGAGTATGTTCTGCTCGTGTCTACAGGGGTTTCTTTTGGCTGCTCTGGTTTCCTCCCACAGTCCAAAGACGTGCACGTCAGTTGGATTGGAGATGCTAAGCTGCCCACCAGGTGTGAGCGTGTGTGTGAATCTATGTTTGCCCTGCGATGGGCTGGTGACCTGTGATAGCCTCCAGCACTGCTTGCGACCCTTCTTTCAAGAGATTGCACCTGGCTGCACTAAGGGAAGGAGGCGAGTCAGAGGAGGCAGTGTGATGCACTGGGCAATGTTCTGCTGTCTTGGCAGTTTTACATAAACACTTTCAACATATCTAAGCACTGCTGCAGAAGAAGTAAACTTCATCATGAAAATGGTTCTCTATAACAGCAACAACAACAATTATAATACTAATACATTATAATACTAATACTAATACTACTAATAATAATCTTATTTATATAGCACCTTTCATATATCTGATTGTTTCATATCTGAAGTGGAAGTGGAAATATTAAAACAAAGTAAAAAATAAAAATTATAAATACATACATATGGTTAAACAATGCTAAAGGCTTGAGTATACAAGTGCATTTTAAGCTGTTTTTTAAAATACAAAGAGAAGGAGCAAAACTCTGTTTGAAACTGTTTGAGAAGAACAGGATGGTTTTAATATAATGAATCTTTAATTTATAACTATCCACTCATGCTGTGGGAACGGGGCGTGACGAGGAGGTCAATGAGAGCAAAAAGAGCAGAGAGGGAATTCTAATAACAAGCCTTAAAAATGAAGTTCTTTCGCTATCTTTACATTCAAATGATGCAGAATGTTGCTATTGCAGAAAGTTTTGGTTTTTTTTTTTTTTTTTTTTTAGCATTTTTTAAATGATGCACAACAGAGCTCACTAGAAAAAGCCAATCAGAGTGGGAGTGATTTTGATAGAGCACTTTAAAAAGCATAGAAACAAAAACAGCCTTTTAACTGAGAGGTTGGAAAATGGTGATGTTAAAATGAAAGGGGCCTTTTCTGATGCACAAAATTACAATTATAGTTCTGAATATAGACTCTCTGACTTCACATCAGCTCCAGGCTCAGAATCTGTACAGTGGTGCCAGAGGCTACATGGTACTCTGGGGAGTCTCTTACTAAACAAGCTCCGCTAAGGGCCTGCAGGTAGCTCCCAGGACCATGCTAACACAAGGTCTGTTTGGTTTCAGTGGTTTTTATTAGAATGGATCGAGACTTAAGCTCCATATCGGTGCTTTAGCCCCTCTCCCAGACACTGGCCCCCTTCCCCCTGCTCTCTTCCCAGCCCTACTGTGAAACTATATCAAAACAAAGCCCTTTGAAACTCTCTCGCTCACTCTCTCTCAGAAAGATTATTCTCCTCTTTTCAAAACAGGAATCCTATATAGTGGAATGCAGTCCCTTCCCTCACCATTTGCTTGGGGCCAGTTTGAAGAGAGCCAAACCAATAATTATTATTGCCAAATAAAAACCTGGCACAAATAGGCTCCCCTCAGCATGCTCTCTCTCTGTTTCTCTCTCTCTTCCTCTCTCTCTCTCTCACACACACACACACACACACACACACACACACACACACACTCACGCATAGGATGAACAGGTTTGTTTTTATATAATGTCAACACATAATGTCACAATTAATAATAATAAAAATAATTATAAGTGTAATTTATATAGTGCCCTTCTTATACCCAAGGTCACTTTACAGGGTTAGTTAAATAATGAAAAACTAAACACACTATCTATCTATCTATCTATCTATCTATCTATCTATCTATCTATCTATCTATCTATCTATCTATCTATTTATGTATTATTGTTGTTGTTGTTATTTTTAATGTAGATGTGATTATGTCCCATATTTGTCATGTATGTAACTACTAATAATTTGTCCCATATAAACATATGACACATGTTGCTTTTCTGCCAAGTATTTGATGCAGTACCATGCAAAACACCACAAAACACAAATTGTGTTCCCACTCGAAAAGAAAGTATTAATTTTTCACTATCAGAAATAAATCTGAAAATATTTCACAAGCAGCTACCCACACACACCTCAGCTGCCTTACATATTTGTTACTTGTTTATATCTATATGGCTAAAAAAATAATTTTTGTTTAAGTTAGTTAGAAGATCATCCAAGAGGCAGTAGACAAGAAATACACAGGAAAATTTGTGAAAAAACAAGTGTTTCCAAATTTGAAGAAAATGGCTCTCCTAACAACTGTGGATAGCCTGGTAGACCACCAAAAGAGGTTCCTTCAAGTAAACAGCACTAAAAACATTTTGAGGAGAAAATCAAGCTTTACTGTATTTAGTTTCTGAGGCTTCTGTGTATTAAAGTTGTGTGTTTATTTTATGAAATTTAAGTTTCCTTTTCTGACAGAAAATATACTCATTTGTAACCATGAAAAATTCAAGTGAAAACTTAGTAAATGAAAAGGGGTTTCTCTGAATTCTGTGCAGCACTGCACAAGTGCTAATATGTAATACTATTATGGCCCATGTGAGTATAAAACACTCCACCCTCTTAATTGATTAAAGAAAAAGACAAAAAATAATTAAGGGTCCTTAAATCAAATCAGGAAAATTTTGATGAGTCCTATTTTGCTCAGGGACTACAATTTTGCCCCCCCCCCCCACACACACACAAATACACACATGAAAACACACAGTGTAAGAACCCCACCCTCCCAAAGGCCTCAAATATCAGTAATGTGTGATAACATGCATGTGACTTCAGCCCACAGGGGGCTCAGTGGGAACAGGCTAAATTCCAGAATCTTCTGGAGAGGCAACCGCCCACCTCTCCTTACATCACCCGGGCCCATTTTTTACCATGGCCTCCAACACTGCCAGTGGCCTGCCCGTGACATCATTTTCTCCCCCAGCTGTGGCAGTAAGGCAGCGTTAACATGGGCAACCTGTAGCCCTGCCCACTCCACAAGCCTTCCCCTTTCTCTCCCAGCATTAAAGTGCATTTAAAGGCAATCCTACTAACTTCTTCTCTAGTCTCGTTTCACAGTTCACTCGCCCATCTGGCATGGCCCTGCTCCCACCTACTCCTTACATAAGCCTCCTGCATGTGGGAAAACACTGTACTGGCACTGGAACCACAGAGGACAAGAAAAAGAGTGCGGTCCAGCTGCTCCATTCACTACCCTGGGAACATAAACCCACATTCAGCACGGCACACACTTCATAGTGCATCAAAATGCACAGATCCCTTGATGTAAAACCTCATTAATGATGCAATGCTGTTCTGAAGTTATCGGCTGGAAACTAGTTTTTTGGGCAGCAAGTCTTTATCCTTTACAGTTACTATACAATACCTGATCTATCTAATCTGTGTCTGGTTTGGAATTGGACTTATATTACATTTTATTTTATTACATTTCAATTAAAGAGATTTTAAGTTTCTACATTAAACTGCCACTTTAAAAGCCTATAATCACAGAAAAGCTATTTTTTATGTAAAGGAAAGTTCAATAAGCACCTTCAAGTCTATACTGTCCGTATATAGAAGCTGACGAAACAGCCTGCTTTATATTCCTTGCTATGTTCAATGCCTTTTATGTTTGTAGCAGGTTAGCCCCACCACTTTGCACCCAAGCTACTCTCAGATTCTCTTCTTTCACTCTGGCTGAACCTTTGATTGAGGTAGAATACAATCAGAACTCAAAACATTGGTAAATCCAGTCTGATTCTCAGGGATAAAGAGGACCGTAAAAATAAATGAGGACTGTTTTTTGGTACATAAAACAACCCAAATGTCATAAATGTCAGGGAGAAAAAATGAAATGAAGGAAAACGTTGGCTATGGGCTCCTTAAACAGCCTCTTACACTTTTCTGGCACAGAATTGTATGAAAGGATTCTTAGTTATGTTCCCTCAGTGCATGAGGTAGAGGGCACACACACACCACCCAGTCTGAGACTGGTAAAACTCCAAGGGCAGAGCTCTTTTCTCTCCTTAAAAATAGATCAGCATCTCTTAAACGTGGAGATACTTTATCGCCAAAAAGCCTCAAACCAGCAGCGATGCACAACACTCTTACTACAGCCCCTTCGACTTTTCAGCGCTCAGAGTAGTCCACTTTTCCCAAACTTAGTAAACTTGGCAATTTCCTTATTGTTCTAGGGGATGAAAATAACTCACTAACACCCATACATTTTCATTCCCCAGACCTAGCAAGGGTCTTAAAATGAGACTTTATGTTTCATACACGGCAGCATCTCGGTGGCTCCAATAATCCTGCAAATGAAATCGATTCCCCCCCTTCTCCCTTTCTTCAATTCAGAGCCCAGCTGGGTTTCCCATATGTGCCAGTAATGAGAGAGGGCGCGCTCGATCCCCTTCCATTGGCGTACCTGCTAAAGTCTGCCCACACCAGAACATCCAATCCCTCATAATTACCTTCAATGCAAACCCCTGACATATTTGAATAAAGCTATTGCCGCGTATGGTGTCACTATCGGCATAAATATTGATGCAAGAATCCAATGCAATTCATTACATGGCTCTCAGCAAGTTGAGAAAAAAAAACAAAACAGAGTCAAACCATGTGTGATAGAAAGTAAATAGAAACACAAGTTTGACACAGATGTTCTTATGAGATGGCTATCTACTCAAACTAATCCTGATGAACTTCAGTACTCAGATAGCGACAATAATAATCAGTTCCTCGAGCACCTGGATGCAATATTTATTCAGAATTGTCACGTTCTTGTTGTTGTTCTGCTTTCTGAATTGAAGATAAAACTGATTTTCCTCAGTTTTTTCAAATGGTTTCCCATCATTGACCTAATTTATGTATTTTCTTCCAGCTGTTTTCTGTATATAGAAACGCTCTAAATAATTTTATGGCTAAACTGGTCACCAAAATCAGATTATGACGGCAATCTCACCGTCACCATTTGTCTTTTCTGTTTCAGAGGAAAGAATGACGTTGAGACAAACCAGCATGTTGCTAATATTTACATTGAGATTTACATTGATGTTTATTATCTATATCGGTTGTAATATTAACTACCAATAACTAGAAATTGTACTTCTGTAGACAAAAATTTTAAAGTTTAAATTAAAAGTTTTGAACTGTGCTCAGAAATAAAATTAATTAATTGATACAGTTTGAGAAATGGATTTTTGTTTTTTGCAATTGTTATGTTTTTAGTTGCTATCTGATATTTTTATAGAAAAAATAATTCTGTGCTATTTTTATGAAACAAAGCATTTTCATACTTCTTTACACTGAACTCCCTGCAGAGCCTGGGGACTAAATGCAAAACTGCAAAACTCATCTTTATGAAATAGTACTATGAACACTCATAAAGCCAAATTTTTTTTAATGTCAAATTCAAAAAAGCATTTCAATACAAAATTATGAATTTACACTGAAATATCTCCTCAGCAGGATATGAAGAACTGTGTGTGTGTGTCATCCCTGCATCTGCTCTGGGGTCTCAGGTGTGTGTTATCTCGGTCTGTGCCTCTGGGAACTCCTCCAAAGCGGTGCCCGTCAGCCCAACCTAGTCTGCTGCTGTAAATGACTAACTAAACAGCCCTGCAGTGGAGCCACATTCTGGGAGAAAATCAATTATATGACCCCCCCATACATTACACAGTGCATCTTAAACATGCTGGAGTGAATTAAACCCTGACAGAGAATAAGACCCACATCTTTAAGCAGTTCCCACGGTGACCACCTTTATGCCACAGACACAGACAACGCTCTTTCACTGTACCTAGCTCCAAGAATAGAGGACCCAAAGCCAGTAGTGTGTTAGGGTCAACGGCAGGGGACTTTGATTTGCACACTTTGAGCACAGCCAGTTTCAATAAGTCTCCAGTATCCATTCGTTTTCTTTCTAGAGTTCAATTAATAATTACACACCAAGAAGAAAAACACTTGTGTAGGTTAGATATTGATGAAATGATATTCTGGTTTTTAGAGCACTTATTATAGACAGTCATGATAAAACATAAACTCTCAAAACACCGTTGACTCACCTTTATATACAGTACGCATACACATATGCAAATTTTGCATTTATGTCAATTTCGCTGGATAAAGAGCCTGTTTTAAAGTTTGAATTTTGATGCATTGGTAATGTTACAAAAATCACCGCAGTTGCATTTATATCCTTTGAATCAGCCCACAGCAGTTTAGTGACAAAACCAGACTTTAGTTTGAATAAAACACAAAACAAGAGAGCAAGTCCGAATCAATATTACTCTTCATGTGGCAGTAACAAAAATAACTCTTTTAAATGCATTGGATATAGAGATGGGAAAGTATGGAATGTAAAATTAATTTATGTGAACTGAATGGAGGAAGTAATGGGGAAGTAAAGCTCTGTGAAAGTGGAAATAACTGCAAGAAAAATGTAGAATATAGTTCTTTATTTTTATTTAATTATGTGTACTTTTCAGTGTTTTTATTTGCTTTTGGCTTTTTCATTTTGTAGCAGGATGTCAACAGGCAAACTTAGTGGTTCCATCCAATCCAAATGGTGTGGTGGTTTGACCCATATTTGCATGTGATACTTTCTTATTATAATATAAAAGCTGAATTATCACTGAACTGGTGAACAGGTAGGCTTACAGCAGCCAGTCTTCTTGCTAAATGTTAATATCAGAGGTGTCAAAGATACAGTACTGTGGAAAAGTTTTAGGCAGGTGTGAAAAAATGCTGTAAACAAAGAACGCTTTCAGAAATGGAAGTGTTAATTATTTATTTTCATCAATCAACAAAATGCAGTGAATGAACAAAAGAGAATCTAAATCAAATCAATATATGGTGTGACCACCCTTTGCCTTCAAAACAGCATCAATTCTTCTAGGTACACTTGCACACAGTTTTTGAAGGAACTCGGCTGGTAGGTTGTTTAGAACATGACTGTGTTTCAACCTCCGTGTAACATTGATGATCATCAGCACCTGTTTGGTAAAACTGGTTGATCAGACACCGACTATAATCCTACAGAATCCCTGACTTTGTGCAAGTGTACCTAGAAGAACTGATGCTGGTTTGAAGGCAAAAGGTAGTAACACCAAATATTGATTTGATTTCGATTTTTCTTTTGTTCGCTCACTGTGCATTTTGTAAATTGATCAAAATAAACAATCATTCATTATATTTCTGAAAGCGTTCTTTGTTTACAGCATTTTTTCAAACCTGCCTAAAACTTTTGCACAGTACTGTGAGTGTGTAAAAAACTACTCTACTCTACTGTACTAAGAAAAAGTGAAACTACAGGGCTCTGAAATTTAAAATGTAGAATTAAGATAAAAAGTAAGTGTTTGTAGACCAAAGCAACCTGAAGATCTTGCCGCATTAATATAATTCAAAGACTATTCAAATCATACGAGCGTCTACACGAATAAAAACAATCTATTGAAAATTAATCAATTTCTCTACTTGTTCACATGCAACAGATGTTGTGCGTGATCATCTTTCCTGTGTTGGGAAGCAATGTGATGCTGTACAATAAAAATAACTGATATTGTCTCTGAAGTGCATGAACACCAAAGTAATGATTCTATGCTGAGAATATAAGGAGTAGAAAGTACAGAAATTTATGTGTAAGTGTATGAAGTCAAGATTATTTTACTTCCCATCTCTGGCTATTATTAATGATTAAATGTACTGCCAGGACTAGGCGTGTTGGCTGTTCTAATTAGGCTGTACTAAGCTCTCTACGTGCTTCTTTTCTTACTCGGAGCTTCTCTAATGCACTAGAGGTCCTGATGATGAGGGGACGAAAGAGGGGTCTAGAAAGGCGGAAGAAACATTCCCTGTCCACCATACACCAGCTGATGGCAAAACCTGACAGCTCTAATGAAAGCTGATTACCAGGAGGCATCCATTAATTTACCCCTAATCACGACAAAGAGAGCGGCAGCACTTAACAGCTGTGAAATGGCAGCCGCTGTTCGGAAATGAGACACGGGGGGAGACAAAAAGGGCCAGAGGACGAGGAGTTAACGCCTAGGCTGTCATTACCTGCCTGCTATTGTAGTAGTCCTCCACCCGGCTTAGCTGCCGGTAACATTATAGCGCGTGCATTTGTCCTCCACTTCACCTGGAGCCTTTTGTGCGAAAGGGGGGATCTGTGGTGATGGAAGAAAGAGAACTGATTTTCACATAGCTGTCACAAAGCTTTTGGGATCCAGGTGAGAAAGCTGACAGTAACAGGTTTAAGCTCCCCTCCTTAACTGCTGAGTGTCAGGGATTGGACGCTGACCTGGTCTTGGTTAATGGGGAACAGGAAGGCCATGTGTGCCTTACCAAAGACCATTGGTTGATAAAAGCCAGGGATTGGGAAATACTGTTAACAAGTATAAGGCAAAGAAGGCCTCAATTATCGTGTGCTTTTCAGATGCAACATGTCTGCTGTGGAAGGACACCAAATGCTTGGATTATGAAAAGCTGGTACTGAGGAACACCAAGCCAAGGCTTTTACTAATTAATTTAGCTTTTTTGTTTGTCTTCACTTGAGCTTCTTCCAAAAGACCTTGTTACATACAATTGCACATTGCAAGTCATCTCTAAGCCAATATTTGTTTGCTCGTCTGCTGGACTCAATAGAGGCCTTCCTACAGGAGCCATCATAAACCGTCTGAGTGGCTAATAGGTTTTCTATAGGACCCCTGGGAATCCCTGTTTGTCAGCTATTGTGGCTGCTCCAATGAGTCTGTGATGTACCAGTCCACAGAAAAGCATTTAAACGCAAGACAGTGGACTTCACATGCTTATAATTATCTTCCCATTGTGCTCTATTTGGCCAACAAGAGGTTGGTGATGCGACAGGCATGGGCTATAAAGGGAGCCTGCTGATTTCGCCATAATACACACCGCCCATAATGCCGTGCACACTTCTTGCGTGCGATGCCAAGGAGCGGCGGCACAAGGAAGGAGGAAAATTCCACTGGCTGGCAGCTGCTGGCAGACGCCGCTCTGTTACCTTTTATTACCATCATAATTAGCGACCCGTGGTGCCAGGCTTGTGGAGAAAGGGGCTTTTTGAAGTCATTGGCTCACAGGACGTCATGAGGGACAACAAGGAGAGGCCAGAAAGAGCTTGCTTAACGGAGGTAGAGCCGTGCTCCAGAGTTTAGGATAATGTGACAAACAAGGCAGAACATTCCATGTGGCGTCATTTGAATTAATCAGTCAAATGGTGACGGGTAAGCAGACGTTGGAATCATTTCAGGGGACCCTGATGGGGGCCACTGATTAAATTACAGAGATTTTAAAGACTGCAGCAGCATGTCAGATTGAGGGGGCACTGGAAATATTACATTTTTCAATAGGTGTTTAAAAAGTATTTAATACACTGTCTCATTGGCCAGTCTTAACATTGTACTAATTCCTTCACTAACCATGACAGAGCAGGTGCCTCTAGTTGCTTTCGACCACATGGCACAAAAATACAGACACAATGGGATCTTAAGACACAACATTGTTAATGAATGTCCTTTTAGTGCATACGTCCCGTTTCAAATTCATATACAACATATATCAATGAAACAAAATACATAAACACATATGTTAAAATATGTTTAATTATGTATATTATGTATATGTTTCATTTTATCTTTAAATCAAGGAGGTTATTAGGGTCCTTCCGAGAACCTGCATTTTCCCAGTCCTCCATTAATTTTCAGTGGGTTTTGAGTCAGGAGATTGGCTAGGCCATGCAAGCACTTTTTAAAGAAACCACTATTTATTCTTTGTTATTTTTTTGGTTTGGAATTGTTATATTATTTTTTAAACATCCATCTCTCCCCCTAGAAGCTTTATCCTATGACTTTTAATTTCCATCTAATGTGTTGGTGTATAACTTTATTCATGCTTATGTTGATCATGTGTTTATTTCTTCATACTGTACAATGTCCATACATCTCACTGGGTCTGGTGTTCTTGGGATCATATGAATAACTGCCATTGAGGATAGTGTTTCTCACTATTGAGCAGCAGCAGCAGCAGCAGCAGTTTCTAGGGTATATAGCATATGAATCAGCCTCATATACACTTGCATTCAAATAGCCTGAATTTAAGGCTTCCATTTTTACTCTTTTTCGGTGAATGTCCCTCATAATACAAGTGTAGGATGGAAAGAATCTTTGAATTCTTTGTCCCCACAATGGAGCTGTTGTGTAGGATTAAAGTGGATGTCCTGGCAAAGCATGTGCACACAGTTGTGTGTGTACAATGGCGTTTTCAGACTCTCCTGCAAATCCTCATCTTATTATGAGCAAACACACATTTGCCATTAGTAATTGAACTCCGGTGCATCTAAATATTGAATAATGTAATATTTTCCCAGGTCGAGGGCAACGTTTGCCTGTGGGCTTCGTGCTGCTGCTACACTGGGCCCAACACACACACACACACACACACACACACACGCGCGCGCGCGCACACACACACACACACACACACACCAACACACAGACAGGCAGGCACGCGCGCGCGCGCGCGCGCACAGGCGACGCTTTCACCTTCGCGTGATGCTCCCAGCTCACTCGAGCACCCAGTAAGCCACTTAAGCTCCGTTTCCATGGCAGCATCACAGAGGCTTTTCCGCAGCCGCCGAGGTGTTGCTTTTTTTGCGGCTGAAATCTGAGCGCGCACCTCCAATATTAATGAACTAATTACACGAGCATACATCCTGACTGCTGTTTAGAAACACTGGATAATGATGCCTATTTACATAAGTTAATTACAAGAAGTTAATGCACCACTTTATTTATGCATTTCTCGACTGTGCAAGCTCGTGGAAAAAAAAGCTGAACATTCTGAATAGTAAATGTGAAGGTTTTGCATAAAAAACCTTGCTCAGATGAATTGTGCCTAAATGGATTTTGGGCTCTTTTACTCTGAGATGCATTCAGGTTTTCAGCTTAGTAGGTTTACACTGAAACTTTCATTGCAGTCTTGCATGTTAGCCTGGGGTAAATGGAAATGTAGAGTATCTGTAGCTGAACAATCTATCTGTCTCTCTGTCTGTCTGTCTGTCTATCTATCTATCTGCCATCAGTCTGTCTGTCTGTCTATCCATCTATCTGTCCATCAGTCTGTCTGTCTGTCTATCTATCTATCTGTCCATCAGTCTGTCTGTCTGTCTATCTATCTGTCTATCAGTCTGTCTGTCTGTCTGTCTATCTATCTGTCTGTCTGTCTGTCTATCCCAACTAACTTGACTGCAGTGGATGAATCACTTTTAGCATAATTGGCTTATTAGTGAAATATGTAAAAAGCCATTTAATATAAAGACGCTTAAGAAATAAACATAAAAAACACAAAAAACAGAAAAAAACAACGTTCTTTGCACGCCACCAACTTGCATAACTGACATGACTGCAATGAAAAAATGAGTCATGGCCTTCACTAAATACCCAGCTGAACAAGTTTCTGTGCTAAAGAAACAACCACCCAGTTTGTTTCTAGGGCAAAGTGTTGTTTGTGCTGAAACGTTGACCTTTCTAGAAATATTAGCACCACCATACCATCATCAGCTCTGCAAGTTTCAAAGAAGAAGAGCCAAAACCCCTTTTAGGCACAATGTACCTTTGTGTTTTTGAGGGAGAAATAGCTATACTTTTCTAAAAAAAAAAACAAAACAAAACAAAAAAAAAACCCAAACAGACACATATATCATTACTGAGAGAAGGCAGGAGATCGTCTCTGGCGTCCCCCATGCTGTGCACCCTAGTGCTGCATCACAAGAAGCTTGAGACAATTCCCTCTCGCCCCCGCTAAGTTCGCAAAAGTCCAATTTTCAGCTAATATGGAGGTCGCGGCAGCGTGCTCAGAGGGCCTGGTAGGACATAATGGCTGCGGAATTGTAAATATTGGTTGGAGAAAGGACCCAAGTGGAGGGGGCAGACGCAGGGAAATTTCCATCGAGCGAGAGCACACTCCCGGCTCCACCGGAGGCTCTGGCGCGGCGGAATAGATTTTCCATTCTAGTGTGTCACATTAGATTTTCGGAGGTGCTGGGTGGCAGGTACATGTCATTAGTAACACTTTAGTGCCGTAATGAACCTTTTTATTTATCCGTGCGCTCCCCTCATGAATGCATAAGGAGGCTCTCAGCCGTGCTCCCCAGAGAGAAAGGCAGGATGTGGGAAAGCACAGAGAGGCCTTTGGAGTGTCTTATGCTATACAGAGGATGGGGACCAAGGGACACTAATGGCTACAGGCATGGCTATGGAAACCCTAAATATTCACAAGGCATGGACATGCTCATATACTTGTTATACGTCGTCGGGATGTGCAGCGATAAAGAGTCATATATTTATGTCCCATGGACTTTTTATAAAAGAATGTTTGACTTGGACATACCGTGTAAGATTATGTGCACTTTAAATCATCACCATTTTCAGTCATACCTTAAACTAGTCTTAAAGGAAGGGACAAAAGAAGTCCATCAGGCATCAGCTATTTTATCCGGCGAGCCGCTCATAACAACAAGAAACTTCATTTAGCTTAAAGAAACAACTATTCGTCTTCATTCATGGGATCCTGCTGGTGTGGGTTTCCTCTCTTTCAGCTATGATTTCGACTGCTCCCCATTCTGAAAAACCTGTAAGGCAAGCCTTTATAATGGCTTGTGGCTACCATGCTGATCATTTCAACTGCAAAGTAATTATTAAGGCTTTGCCTTTCAAACATTTAGTCAGTTTATAACAATACACAGATAATTATTCTCTCTCAACTAACTGTAGCAGCGCTACATAAGGTAGGAAAAAAACCTATTGATAGCTTTAGTGTACATTAATGAAAAAAGTCTCTTTTTTTTACATTTTTATTGATCAATTATTACCTAAGCAACCAAGTAACATTAACTTAAACAAAAAATTAAAAAATACCTAAAAAAAACATTTTGTTGCCATGTGTCATTAAACATTAAATTAAATGTTAAATTAAATGTTGGACGTTATCATGCTGTTTTCTGATTTTCAGGACATTTTTGTCCTAACAAAGTACAGCTAGATAGACAGTCACACACACACACACACACACATACAAATGGACGTGCACACACACACAACCCCTCTCCACCTCATTGCCCAGGGGTGCTGATCCGGCAGTGTATTTACACACTCACTTTCACTCCTCTCCTCAATTGGTGAACCTGACAGCCACTTAAGGAACACATCACTCAGATGAGATCCAGCCCCCAGGGCAAAGAGAGAAAGAAAAAAAAACACAGTGGGAATAAAATGGCAGTCCAGTCGGGTTTGTCTCCTGCACCAGCACATTGCTGGGCCAACCAAAGGAAATGCTTATTTAATGGAAATTCCTATGTGGAGCTGGACGTGGATTTTATTTGTTTGTTTATTTCGACACTGGACATTTCTACAGGCCTCAGGCTTATACTAGAAACACTGATCAGTTTTAATAGGCACACACGTAAACACACCCACAAACTCTGAATATTTCCTCACTGTTAAGTGGACAAAATCCATGCCAGCCCAGTGGTCAGGGGGAGCTGTGACATTGACTCTCCACAGCAACCTGCTCCATGTAATTTTTTTGGATGCGCCCGGCGCTCTGGAGGTGCTGAGGTCCTGAATCCATTCAGACATTTAAACAGACATGGCTGGGGTCATCGGGGCCATAGTGGGCAGTTTATTTTACTGCCTTTGGGTTGATGGTGTATCACTTGTGGAAATTCTTGTGGGATTCAAGGGTTGCTTTGAGATTCTTAAAGGTGTTTTTGATAAAATCAGCTCTTAGGTGTGGTGTTTTATGAATGGCAGATATGATCATCACTGCAATAAAAATAATAATACTATGACTAATCATAAAAGACAGCTAGCAGGTCAAGAACGACAATAGTTATTTGTTGTTGTGCAGTTTTCTGTCCAGTGAAAGGACATTTGATTGAAATCCACTACATTTTATTTAAAATAATGTCCTGGTGAAAATAATGAGCTGGTCCATCCCAAAATGCAAGTTGGCATAAGAGTGTATCTCTGTTTTGAATGATTTGCTTGTTTTGAGACCCATGATAATTGACTCAGCTGATATTTACCACAGTTTAATAATGATGAACGAATGAACAATAAACGAGAACTAGCAGGTCAAGTAAGGCTGTGATGAGCATGAACTCATTTGCATGATACTAACTGGCCTTGGTAGCTTACATGCATTTTTAGTGGAGGTGGAAATCACCGACCTCAGAATGATTTCATTCCAGAATGAAATCTTAAATTTTATCACAGCATTAAATAAAAAATACAACAAAAACAACAATACAATAACAAAAAACAGGAATAGAGAACCTATTTGGAAAGGTTTTTTTTTTTTGGGATTTTCACAATTTAAAGGAGTTTTTTCCTAAAAAGAACACAAACGTTCATGAATATAGGTATTATTATATCCCCGTGCGGGTGCATTTCAATCTACTTTCTGATTGATGCATCATGATGCACAGATAATCGTTAATCTGTTCATTTTTATTTTGAATAAATGTTGTGAGGGATTTTAGTGGCGTAGGATGAGTTCATTTACATAATGCAAATTTAACTTTTGTAACTTTCTTACATTTTAGCCACATTAGCATTTTTGGTCCACTCCAATAATGATAGTCCAGTGGTGTCCACACACACACGCACACTCACCCTCACACACACACACACACACACACACACACACACACACACACACACACACACACACACACACACCTCTGCTCTACATCCCCTTCCCAGAGTGCAGTGAAGCGGGTCACTCAGCCTAGCCAGGGCCCCATGGTCACTCCAGCGTCCTGCCTGTTCATTTCCCTTTCATCTTTGGTGTGAAATTGTTGCCGGTGTGCCACTGACCCGCAGCATTAAGAGGTCGGCTATTGAAATCTGATGTGTGCCTCTTGGTTGACAGGATCCCACAGATTGAGGAGGGTAAGGAGAAACAGGGGGGAGATCGAACTTTAATAGGCTCTCTTTAGGCTTTGTAGTGGCTGTGCTGTAGCACATATCACTCATTTATATGAGTAGGGAGTGGTGGGGTGGGGGGGTGACTCTTAGCCTCTGGTGACCCATTGCAGCATCAGCAGTCATTAAATTCTATTTTAATCGCCATCAGTGTTATTTTCTTCTTTCGGGTGAATTGATGTGTGAGTTACACTCTTGTATTTTAATATAAGTATATTTAAATATTCTAATAAATCTAATAAAGTCAAACAAAACTTCCATGACACTTCTGTGCCAAAATACCAGCTGGCAAAATAAATACATTACATGTTTTTTTATTTATTTATTCTTAAATTATATGAAATAATTCAGATTTCATCGTGTTTTAAATTTATTATGGTACCTTGTGTGTTGGACACATAGAACAGCAGTTTGCTTTTCCCTTTGGTCCTTTCAGTGATCAACACCTCGTCTAATTTCTAGAATAAAGCATCGATCAGCCATTTACATTTACGGCATTTAGCACTCCTATCCCGTGCGATTCCTGATTGCAGGGACAGTCTCCCTGGAGAACCTTGAAGATAAGGGTTTTGCTTAGGAACCCAGTGATGGTAGTGCTGGAGGTGGGAATCTAACCTGCGACCTCTTGTTCTGTAGACGAGTTTCCTACCACTAGACCACCAGCATCCCAGACACACATTTATTGGATGGTAAGTAGAAGCAACACAGACTTCCAAAAGTAGGTTAAACAAACCGAATGACACACATATTTAATTGACTTCATAGGTTTTCTGTTGTTAAAGTGTATTTTCTGAGCAAATGCATGTTTATTGACTAAATTAACAACTTTAAACCATTTGCCTAAAATTTTTTAACAGTGCAATAATAACAAGACATGTACAAAACCTTTCAATTAAAGTTAATCAATACAACAAAACATTTTATTTATTTATGTTTTACATTTTTATTTTCTAGAGTTTCTTCAGTGCACAATAACAGGACTATGTTTTTCTGCTGGGAAAACTGGAACTAACAAAATTTTAAAAAGCAAAATATCGTTTTTCTTAAATGTTTCAAAAATTGTGCACTCAATCCAGTTAAACTAAATTATATTATTATCTTTATATCGAAACAGGCTGTTGGTCAGACTATATCCACAATGTACAGTTACTTTATAATGTATTATAATTTGATAAAGGTAATTTATCAATAAAACCGGCTTTTAACGTAAACTGTATTCACACTCTACGTGGAGCATTTTTAATGCTTGTTCATGATAAAATGTTTGACCCAGTGCAATCAGTAGCTTTTCAAAACAGGAAATAAAGCCCCAACAAAATACATTTGTGAAGAAACAAATATAATCACATAAAGAGTTACCAGTGTTTGAATCTGCTGAAAAATGATTTATCAGTAAAATGGTTGTCCACCAATAACATCATTATGGCTGAAGGACTGCTTAACGATTGCTGTGCCATAATTAGATTATTTTTAATTGTTTATTTGATGTACGTTGGATACTCTAGTCCACCAATCAACACCAGTGATACGTAATCATAAGTAAAACGAAGATTTTGCGCATCAGTTGCCTGCATAAGCGTCTGTATATTATTTTTCCGGTAAGAATGCTGTAAATAAGTGGAAGCAGTGGCTCAATGAAAAAAAAGACATCAGTCAAAATTCTACAAGGATCTGGGATCTTGCCCAAGCTCTACTCCCTTAAAAAGTTCCACATCCAAAACTGGCAGAACTTTCTGGCCTCAAACCTAAATATGTTTTATTTAAAAAGAGTCTGTAATCACAAATAAATCGAGAAAGAAAGAGAGAGAGAGAGTGAGCGAGAGAGGGTGGGGAGTGGGGTAGTCTATCATAGAAGCAGATAACTGCTAGATATGATTCTTCTGATAAGGGCCCATAATTTGGCTTTTAGAGATAGCTGCAGGGGTTGCTGAGCCAAGCGACACCGATTTACGGTGTATGTGTGTGTGTGTGTGTGTGTGTGTGTGTGTGAGTGTGTGTGTGTGTGTGTTTTCCTCTTCTTCACATTTTTTATCTCATCCATTGAAGGGCTTTTCATCTCTGATGATTTTCTCTCCTTCTTATGTTATTTTTTTCCCCCAGAAGGTGAGATCACATACCCACAGAAGCCAAGAGTGGCATGTTATAAAGCGATGGACAAAATACAAATATTTGAAACTGTATTTCATGGCAATTATGTCAAGTTTCATGGCCCCGGCACAGTACTGAGGCGCAGCCTGGATGCCTTAATTTGTATAGAAATTGTAATCATTTGTTCATTTCAAGGTGAAAATTGCATTTTTTAATTTAAATTGTATCCTGCATGATAGGCTATTATCTAGAAAAATTGTCTCTGTGTATGGCGGTCTATGCCCAGGCGTCATGCCTGTTAAGCGCTCACTTCCATTCAGAAGGGGGCTTATGTACATCTCCCTAACAAAATGCCCGGGTTTGTTCTTCACTTAGGGCCTCCTCTGTCTGGAGCTCATTTCCATTTTAGTTATTAATATTAATTAGTCTGCGAGCCGAGCCGAGATTTTATATGTAAATCAAACCCAAGCTTCACAGCGATTCTTATCTCGTTCTAGTGTCTCTCAGACTCACAACTTCAGTTGTTCTCTTTTTCCTCCTTAACTGCTCCCTTATCTCCTGAGGAGGGGAGCTAGGTGCGCATCTGTGTGAAGAAAGAGTGTCTATGAAAAAGTTTGGAATAATTTCTATCCCAAAGTTAACTCGGGTGATCCAGGTGAACAAGACCACATTCAGGAGACTCCTTAAAGGTGAAAGACGCTTCAGCAGGACATCAGCGCCAGATAAGTCTTAAGCCTGGGTACGGAAATGTTCCTTCATGATCCACCTTGAATGACATCAACTTGTTCCAAATGAATCAACTTTGAATATCTTAATTCACTCCGCTTCCCAGAATTCCTTTTGGCATATGATTAGAACTCTTTTTTTTTTCTTTTTAAGTAGCAAAAATGGAATATGAGGCTTTCAGATGAAAAATCTCCCACTGCCAGACGTGAGAGCGAAATCCCTGCTTACAGAGGCCTCCGTCTGTGCAAAGCCGGAGTCGATGTGGGAAGTCAGACAGGCCGCGGTGCAGGTACATTATGTATCCTGGAATAATTACAGGATTTAGGGAATTACGGGCTGCCGTAAGTGCTTTCACCGTGACAGCCATGAGAGACGAATGCGGAGACGTGCACTCTTAAGTCACATAAGCCTCAGAGAAGAAGGCCTGAAGTGTAATGGGACTGGATCATTTGCTTTGGTGCTAAGATATATGGCTTTTTTGTCCTTTGGTCCTTGTTTTTAAAATGTATCTGTTGATAATGTTAAAAAAGATTAAGGGAGATGGACTGCCCAGCTTTATTCTCAAAGAGCTTGTCAAAAAGCTTAAGGCCTGGGACATGTTGAACCAATGTTGAAGAACTAGTACTAACGGTGTCTGAGGGATGCTTACTTTTCATCCATCGGTTCTTGTGTCCTGAAAATAAAACTGCCACTTAGTGAAAGTCAAGGCACTTTCTGTGCTGGTTCTCTGTGCTCTGTGAAGCAGAGAGTGGAATTCGTGTTAAGAGAGTACTTCAGGAAAAAAATATGTACTGTTTTAATACAGTACAGTAAAATAATCTACTGTTTAAAGGTCTTACAAGCTTAATTCATTGTATAGTTCATGTATTTGAACACCAAACACTGTTAAAGTGGCCATTTCTATGGATAAATCTTTCACTTTTGCCTCAGTGTTGAAAAGCTTCTCTCTTGAATGTGTTGTTTTCTTTCTTTGCTCTGGTGCAGCATTTGCCTAGTTGTTATGGACTAGGCCCCTGGAGCAGAAGGTCATGGGTTCGAATCTTAGAATAGTAGGTTACACTGAGGTTCCTCTGAGCAAGGCACTGTTCCCATCTCTGCTCCCTGAGCACTGGATTTGGGTGCCCCTGCTAAAAGGTGTGTATGGATTTAGAGGATGCATTTTTTGTGGTTCATCATGAGCTCTGCTGTGTTTCACAATGACAGTCACTTTTTCAGGTTGATAGCTATTAGCATTTCAACAAACTGCAACGGCCAAAAAAAAAAAAAAAATTGCACTGATGACTGATGACAACTGACTTGAAGGCATGCAGAACTCTGCTCCTGCTTTGCTTGAACCAACAAGCAAAGCAGGAGCTGCATGGAGTGACTACATGAAGGAATTAAAATTCATCTTTCTTGAAATCGACAGATGGGTCAACATCTGTCGATTTCAATATATGGCTCTAGTAGAAAAAAACCTTCCAAACTTTGATGGACACTGACACAGAGCTCTGCACTGACCAAAGGGGATGATTGGCCATAGATGCCTCTCGGTGAGCGGATGGCTTCTTCTGGGCAAAAGTCACTCCGGTGTTTCCCAGAACTATGTGTTTATGCTGGATCCACACTATTGGTTAATGTTAACTGGTAGCTGCCATTCTATCATTTCTGACCAAAAAAAAAAAAAAAAAAAAAACTAGCACAAAATGCAGATTTTTGAAAGTGTTTCAAGATATTGGTTTGCATGAATGGTTTACTGCATTTGTCATGGATAAGAATCTCTTGAAGGAAAGTGCTTCTTTATTTCTTTATTAATTTTTTTGTCATTTGGATTCATTTGGTGAGATACTGGTCCTCTTCGCTTACTTCACCCTTAAGTGTGTCAAACTTAATGTGAGATGCTCAGAAAGTGGAGCAATAATGGCTTGATTAAACCGCCTTCATTAAACTCCATTCTGCTCTTCAGCTTTCTCTGGTCCTGCCCAATCAGGCCCACTCTGTCATTCTCCATGCCTGTCCAGTCCTGCTTCCTAGCGCCCAGCCTTTTAGCGACCCCCGCTCTTCTCAATTAGATCCAAATCGAGGTCCATCTCTCTCTCTTTCTCTCGTTCCACTCCCCAGGCTCCCTCTGCCTCCTGGGAGATAGTGGCCCACCGGCATCCTTCTCTGCTCCTGGAGCTCAGGAGTTTCATTTCCATCCCTCTGATCTAAACAAGCCCATTACTGGCAGGACACAAGCCTCAGCCCCTGGAGAAAGTGGCAGAGTTAAGCCACCATGGCACCTAGCCACCTTCTTCGTCCGCCGTACGTCTAAGTGCAGGAAGCTGTATATAGAGAGTCAGAGACTTTTTTTTTTTTTATCAGAACCTTTGCAGAAGAGGCGAGAGGAATCGGCTCTTGTGGGTTCTGTTTATCCCTCCTCCTGTAGTCAATCAATTACAGCATCAAAGGAGGGGAGAGGAGAGAGGCACAAAGCGAAGGCGCAATGGCGGACAGAGGAAAGGAGGGAGAGGAAACGAGGGACAGAGGTGGAGGCCTCAGGATGCACGTTAGAGCAGAAGGGACAACCATAACACATACTTTGGTCTAATCCTGGACATGCCAGAACGGCAGGAAAGGGGACAGTTGGAAATGCCACCCACAAATAAACATGCACATACACACACACACACACACACACACACACAGGACTTTGAGTGACCAAAACTTAAGGAATAAAACAGTGTAGCTTGACAGAACAATGCACATATTCATCAAACTGAATGCACTGAAAGCAACGCCAGTGACCTCTTGGCAGCCCTCCCTTCTCTCCTCTTCCTCAGGGTTCTGGGTTAACAGCTGTTGGCTGTTTCACCAAAAAAAACATTTTATGACATTAGCTGAGCTACAAAGTTCAGCTCACCTGTTAAAAGCTGGGCTGCATGATAAACAGTAACATTAATCCAGAAAGAATGGGTTTCCAGCAGCATGTTTAACAATCTGCCATACACCACACCACATCCACATCCATTTAACAAAGGGTTAATGTCGGTTGTAATGTAATTTGTATGTTCATGTCATGTAGCCACACATGGATCGTTCATTAAAGTGGGAACTCACTAACTGGACGTTATGAATTCTGGCTTGGCCACTTTTATGTTACCATTGAGAACTGGTGCTTTATTCATGTAGATTAAGACAGACAGAAGTTAAGGGTCTTAAGTAGGTGCCATGGCAGCACATCTTAAAGCTCTTTCGTAAAAATTCATTTTAAAATGATAATGACATTAACAACATGAACACCCATTGACGCTGACTGAAAATGGTGCCCACATTAAAACTTTAAAAGCAGATCAAATTGGCCAACATCTGAAGCCGATGGCATTTTTATTTTGACAGAAAAACGAGCACACATTCCAGCTAAGAAATATAATCACATGGTTAGTGCTGTGATGAGTGAAAGAGGAGAGTTGAGGAACTCCTGCTGTGAAAACAACTGATATCTCTTTTAATAAAGATGGCTGCACATTGATCAAATAGACAGCAAAACTCTGCATTCATGATATCACAAAATTCCTTGTACAGCAGCATAACAAACACTTTCATAAAAGGCAACGTACCTTGAAAAACCCATTTTTCTTTCGGTTTTGAAATTCCAACACACTTCCATCAAAACATATTCCATCAATGTAATTCTGAAGAAGGTTTCTACTGAGGAACCTCCAAAACGAACAATGAAAAGTAGGAGAGATCTTTTTAAATGTGCACAGTTCATTCCCCATTTTACTTCTGATATATTTGTATTAAAAATGCAAACTGCAGGACTTTTATTTACATCTAGTCAGGTAGAATGATAGTTTCCTAGGTAGTTTAACTGGCAGCATTTCTTTTAGTGTCCAATGTGATGAAATGATAAATTATTTCATTTGAGTGAAAGTGACTATTCTTGTCATTGTGAAACGCAGCACAGCACAACACAATGAAATTCAACCTCTGCGTTTCACCCTTACACACGTGCAGCAGGGAGCAGCTATTGAAAGCGCCCAGGGAGCAGTGATGGGGACAGTACCTTGCTCAAGGGTACTTCAGGGCAACCTACTGGTGAGGGAATTGAACCCACAATATTCTGATCCAGGGCTGAACCACTAGGCCACCACTGCACCACTGCTTTCATTTGCAAATCAGCCAGTAACTTTTACCATTATGGTATTTATCAGATCCACAGTGAGGTAGATGCCTAACGACTGGGAAAATCTCACTGGAGCTACTTAGTGTTAAGGGCCTTATAAGCCAATTACAGTTACAATTAGAGTAAATGTGTATATTATCTGCAATAAGCATCACTTAATGAAGTTGACCTTAACCGCTGTAAAAATGCCCACTAAAAAATGATTTCTTCCAACATTTACCACATAAGGGTCATTTCTCTTGCTTACCTCGTGACACAATTAAAAAAGAACAAATAAATGAAAAGTTTGTCGAAAATAAATTTGTTAAAGGCATTATTCATCTTTACGTTAATAAATGATCCAAAGAACACACTGAATTCGCTGTTTCGTTTGCAGACTTTTTTTTTTTTTACTTTTAATGAATAGAATGTTTTTACTGATAGTCATTTATTTTCTCATGAAAAATGAGTGACACACATCATTACCACCTACTGTGCCATCATCCAGATGCCACGAATGTGCAGGATGCCCAGGATGCTGTTATTTAATGTTCCTCACATCAGGGTTGAGCAGCTGAAATTCCTGTTTGTGTTCAGCATTTCTCAGTGGTCTGGAGAGACTGCGGCAGTCTGAGACATCAGACTCCAGCGAATGGAGCCGGGCCAAAGCAGGCAGACATTAGTGGGGGAGGCGGTGGGGTTAAGTGCTGGACACTGGAGGAATGAATAGCTTCCTACAGCTGTGCACAGCGGTCAGCCCTCAGCCCGTTTACACACATGCAGAGAGCCGGGAGGTCCTTGAATGAAGCGCATGAAGATAACAGACATTGGACATGATTGCTGTGATTTAAAATGGTTCATTGTGAGGCGCAGAGCTTATAAACCATGAATGTATCTCTGTGCAGTGCCAGAATACTAAAGGGGGCGTTAAAATTGTGGCTGTTTCTTCAGGCTCTTTAAGTAAAGGTATATTTTTATAAGGTTTTTTACTACAAGCAACCAAGCTTTGTCTTATTTTGCAATTTTGTACCATTTTAAAGATGAACCAGGTTAAGTTTGAGGAATACATAGGTTAATCATCACCATACTCAGAAAAAAACCTTAACAATAATGTGTGATAAAGGAGTTTTTTCTGATTAAAATCCACTTCTGTTGGTTCAAGTGTCATCAAATATAAATAGAAAGTGGTCATTTTAAATGATGCTGTATTTGATAATGCAAAGAAAAACAATTAAGCCCATTAAAGTTCTCATTTTAAGTTGAATGTTTTATTAAAAAGCTCTACGGCTGACATCAAACCCTAAGCTTATTACATATCAAGCTTCTGATAATGTGTTTACTTAACAGAATGTAAGAAACACATTTATGTTTTACTGACTTGCTATTCGATCTTTATGAAACATAATATTTCACTTCAGTCACAAATCAATGAAAGTGTGATCTAAGCAGCAATTGTCACGGTGACCACCGAACCCCAGCCATGGCCACGGTCCCAGTCTCCAGAATTCTGAGCCTGCATTTCTAGCCAACCACTCATTAATCACACCCAATTCCCCTCACCTGGCCCGCCAGGTATTTAAGGAATGCCAGCCCGACCCAGTCTCGCCTCTTTATCGTCTGTGTACTTGTTTTGCCTTTTTTCTCTCAACCCTGTCCAGTTCAGATTAAAAAACCACACACTTGTGCCTCGCTTTTCTTGAAAATAAGACAGCAATAGTCATGTTTCTGCAGATTTTTTTCTGTTTCATTTATTGAGGCTAGTTGTGTTGGATGAACTAAAATGGAGATTTTGATATTTTTTGTTCAGGTCAAAATCAACATAATCCAATAAATGTTATTTGACTTCTTTGCAGTGAATGTAATTAAAATGTTACTGAGAACATATAATATATTTAATAATATTCATTTCTACAAATAACATGAAATTATTATTTTTTTTGAGTTTACAATTAACTTTATATCATTTAAAGTGCACACAATTTGAAAAAAAGCAGGTTTGCGGATCAGTTAATCGATTAATGATAGATTGTTGTTTTGCTTTGCATTTTTATTAAGATATGTTTATTTATTTCCTTATAATAGTATTGCCACTACTACTACTGCTACTAAAACTGAGTAATAATAATAATAATTATAATTATTATTATTATAGTAATAATGATAATAACGATGATGGTGGTGGTAGCAATAATAATAATAATAATAATAATAATAATAATAATAATAGTAACAACCACAATCTGTTTTAGAGTTTTAATTGGTAACATTTACGCCAGTGTTACAGGAAAGACACCAACAGGCTGAAGGAAATTACCAAATACAAGTTTCCCACTACTCTACTACGTCATACAGCAGAATAAATTATACCATGAGAACGTGTACACACACATGCTGAACCCAAATGGAAGAAAGCATAAACACAAATGCTAACAAAAATGTTCAAGGGTGTAGGGACTCCGAAGAGGGAGATGGATGTCGGGTAATACACTTTTAATATCCAAATGTTGGTGAATGCACATGTCAGCCACGGAGGGCTAATGCCAGAAGCACTTTAGACTCGTTTCTCAATAGTTTCTTCTTGAAATGTACACAATCGGGGGACAGCGGGATCCTCCTTGGGTCAGTGCGGTCATTAGTACTTGATAGTTTAGTGATATGTTGAGGCCTTATGAGGAATTCTTTGAGATAACCCCAGTAGCACCGAGCATGGCTGTGTTCCCCCACAGTCTTATTGGTCCAACAGAAGATTCTGTCTTTCTGGTATGAGCCATCAGTCATTTCTCATGAAAAGTTTCAGTCTCTTCAAATTTAAGAGCGGTCCTCTTAAGCAACCATTCAGGCATCCGTCCCCAAGGAACCACACAATCCATCTGTCCACTTAAATGGCGGCTAGAAAGAGTCCAAAAAATACATTTCACAATTTTTGGAAATTTTGGGAATCAAACTGCGTATCATATTTCATCAAGACCTTACCACAGTAACCAAAGATAATACACTTTGTCTTTCTATTTGTAAATGATACATATCAATCAAAAGCAAAGAAATAGAAACCGGTAAAGATAACACAAAAACAAAACAAAGAAAAGAAAATACGTTATAAGACTCACGCAGATCCCTTGTTTCATCTACCACTGAACATTGTTTTTTTTTGTTTTAGTATAAAACATACTCTTTATAAACAAACGATAAACAATCTGCTTGGTCTACTGTACAATTCCATTTATAAGCAACTAAATAGACTGTGTTGAGGTGTGAATAGAGCTACACAGAGGTCAAAAAATCACTCGTTTATTTAGAAAAAAAAAATGCGTGTGAAATTTGAAATTAAAGGAGACTACAGAAGCCCTGGTGCTTGTGATAGGATGGCCATGAGTGAGAGAGGAAAGTAGGATGGCACCACTGGAAATGAAAAGAAGGAAGAAATGGAAATATGACGGCGAATATGATGTGGTGCTACCTGTGCCCTTTTGCTGCATGAGAGGATTATTTGATTTGCCAAAGTGTATGCGAATGCCACGGCCTGTGGGTCTCTATACGCTTCCTGGGAGTGCTGCAGGGGGAGGGGTGGAGGGGGGAGTACCCGCTTGGAAAGGTGGAATGCTCCAGAAATTCATACTTGGTCACAACTCCACTCATGCAAAGGTTTTCTTTCATCTTGAAACCTGAATTTTATACATTTTTATCACATTTTTATAGATAACAGTAGGGTGGAAACATTATGGGCAAGCCTACTGGAGATTGCTTAGTAACTCTGCAATGATTTGAGGCAAGAGGTGATGGTGAAATAGGCCTCGGGTCAGCGTGATACTAATGGTGTGTGGTCGTAACTACTTATTTGCTACATATGTCTTTGTAACTACAGTCCAAGCAAAAAGTTACATTTGCACTAACTCCTCCTTTAAACCGTGATTTAAACTCCAGGTCTAGTTTTGAGTTGATGAAAGCGACTTTGGTCCTTTTTAACAAGTAAAGCAAAATGCACATTGTTTTCCCCAAAATCCTCTTTCCTAAGACAATGCCCTTTCCCCCAGGACTGCTAAGGACAGAAAAGGCATGAGAGGAGCGGGGTGGGGTGGAGGGGGAGAGAACATTTGTCTATCAAAAGACGACTCTAATTCCCAGCAGAACGCACTTAGCCAGACTTCCCACAGAGTGGCCAAGTTCTTACGGAATGTCAAGTGAAATATGAAAGTGAAGGTCAAATTCGCTCAGGAGCACTGGGGCTCCGTGACATGGGGAAGTGGAAAACCATCATCCACATGCTAGTATGCTAGCGAAGCACATTTCACATGAAGATTTTGGCTCCAGAGAGGAGGAAGAGCAGAATGGTGCAGATGCGTTAAGAAAGTAAGAGGACAATCATTGAAATTACAACAAATATGAAGAGGATCATTATCAGAACAATATCAATAGCAAATAAAAAGATTATCAATTTGAATGACATTGGAATTCATAGACAACTATATACAGCATGGTGGAAATAAAGACTGTAGCAGTCCTTGGAGCGACTGTAGGCATTTGCCTTGTACCCTTTATGAGACTGGCTGGGGTGGCTATTGGAATGGGACAAAGTTAGACTGAACCATTTTTTTTTATACAAGGGACTGCAAGGAAGCAAAGCAGCCTCACACGCGCATGATGAAAAATTTAAGCTGGTCCAGGACTGAGCTGTGCGAGTGTGTTTCCATGTATGTGTAGTTGTAAGCCTGGTCAGTAGGCCTGTCCTGTCTCCACCTGCAGCAGTCCCAGGACAGCAGAATGATCGCCCAGCTTCATCCTCCGCTGGGTGGACAAACTGACGTTCTTAGCCAGGTAGTCCACTGCACCTAGAAACACACATAGGGGTGAGCAGAAGGTTATATCTGTGTCTTCATCCCAACAACCAGCAAAAAAAAGTTTTCTTATTTAGTTCTTCTTTAGAAACAGGGCAAATAGCTGACATGCAACAGAAGCTTATAGTCCAAAATGTAGAATTATGCAAAGTATATGTCCTGATTAACACACATTTGCCTCAACCCATAATATGCATAACATAAAAGAATACAGAGTCCAAACCTAAATGTTTGGTAAATGTTCATTTTTTCCCTAACATTTAGGACTCTAGGAAAATGCTGTTCAATTTGTACTTAATTAATCCAAAGTTTTATCAATACTGATCAACTTTTCATCTTATTCTTCTATTTATAATATAAATAATTATTCATTTTTTAAAAATCACTTATTTGAATGGTTTCGAAATTTCATTCATCACTGATTTTAAAATTAGTTCATAAAGTTTATGGATTTTTTTTAAGGATTTTTAATTTTATTTTTAGGAGTAGTATTCTAAACATGTTCAACTATTTACAAGAAAGCAGCTGTGTTCTGAATACTGAAACATATTGCAGACCAAATATAGCTACTTAATTTCTGGATACATGATACCTGTATTTCCTTTATTATATCTTGTCTTTTTTATGCATTTCTGAGCCTGTTGCTGTATAATACTTATACAGATGAGGCAGAAAAGCACGGTGTCATTAAGTAATAATGAAGGGAGTGTGTGTGTATGTGTGTGTTCATGCCACTCTTTATTACTCTTGGCATCTCAGATTTCATGCCTCACACACTCCTTATCCCCCCTTCATTTTCCTCATCAAACCTCTTTCATTCATCCCTCAGTTATTAGGCGGCCCACGTCGCTCAATCTCCCTCATAATTAACCTGACACTCGCTCATCACTGAGCCTCCACCAGTCAGAGCACCTTCATATTGATTCAATGTTATTCCAGCTCACCTGCCCTATGCCCGAGTGATGGGTAGAGCCACTCCAGCTTGCCCCAGTGACAACATCAGCCACTGATTATGCTAATTCAATCAATCAGTCCTTTCCTGCCCCCCGGCACGTATTTCAGGGAGTGGGTATGTTTTTCCTTGGTGTGCGAGTGTGTGTGTGTGGGAGTAAGAGAGAGGTGGCTAAAAGGACAGTGGCACCCTGGGGGTGTGGGGGGTCTCTGGCTTTGAAGTGGCCCCTCTGCCCGTTTTCCCAGTGGAGCACAAACGAGTGTGACTAACCCAGCCGCCTCGAGGCAGTGGAGCACCTCTTTATCAGGAGCATGTGTCTGCCACACTGGCCACAGGGGTCACGGCAGGAGAAGGCTAGAGATTCGTCCTCCGATCATCCCGACTCAGCACCCAGACTGCCCCTAAAGGAAGCCATTAGGATTGCCAGTTCTGGATAAGGGAGGTCAGAGCCATTGGGCTAAACCAGTGATGAACTACTCCAAAAGAACTGGACAGGTGATCTGAGAATTAGCCTCTTCATGTAGGCCCTGCTTTAGACTTCCACACAAGCAAAGGAAGTGAGTCATGATATATTAAGATGGTAATGTTAGGGGTGTAAAATGATTCGATTCAATTAAGATTCTTTAAGAAACGGTTCAATGCAACATGAAATCAAAAATTTCATCAATTTAATTAATTAGGCGTGATTCAGTGCTTTTCCCAGGAATGCACCGAATACATAAATTGAAGGGCTGCATCTTTCTCACAAGGGGCCTTGCTTCCTTCCAGTTTTGCAGGGTAAAACCTTTTAAGCATTTTCATAGCGCATGTACTAATTTTCCTACATTACAGTGAAACAAATACTGAAAGTAACAAACAGATTCAAGCTGGTCAGAACCCAGACTTAAATGTAGACAATGTTTATGTGGGTGCTATGTGTGGGCAACGCCCCTGTTTACTGCAGGTTCAGCTGGTTTAAGGGTCCACTGCTTAGTTCTTAGTGGAGTTTACGATACTCCATACTTATCTTTTTACATACACCATACTTTTCTTTTCTTTTCACCAATCATTCAAAATCAATGAAGATTAATCATAAATGTATGGATTTTTATTTGCCCAGTTCAGTTCTGGATTTGGAGGACCAAAAACTCAGTTTGTGTCTTTTGTATAAGTGTGTTGGATGTTGGCCAGTCCAGAACTGTGAAGTAAAAGTGAATTTATCATTGTGAACACACAGCACAGCACACAGTGAACCACAACCTATATATTTAACCCACAGACACACACACACACACACACACACACACACACTGTACAGCACCCAGGGAGCAGTGATGGGGACAGTACTTTGCTCAAGGGTACCTCAGGGCAACCTACAGATCTGAGATTCCAACCCATGACCTTCTGATCATGAAGCCTAGTTCCTTACCACTATACCAGCTGCCCTACTGCCCACTCCTGATCTGTCCTGTTAGAAAATATATTTCAAGGCTTAATGCCTCCCTCAGAATTTGGACTGCTACAAACTACAGATCATATTTCTTATATTGCTGTCTTAATTGCATTAGCATGATCCTTCCACCTTAAGGGGTAACACACAATAGTGTAGCTACTCACTTTGGCCATACTGGCTGTACTGGTAGCCAGCAGTGACGGGGTCCACGCTGTAGCTGGTGGCGCTGTAGGTCGGAGGGCAGTAAGATTGTGAGGAGGCCAGGCTGTCCACACTCTTAATGGGATCAGAGCGCTGGCTGCAACTGGCCGAGATGGGGTTAGAGGCCTCCAGGGTGCCGTGGAGCGGTGAGATGGAGAAATCATGCTGGGGCTGAGAGGGCACAGCACTAGGGTTACTCAGGATACTCATCACCTGCAGAGAGAGAGAAAGAAATACTTAGGCCTTTTTACCACTTATAACACATTTTTTCTATTGATGCCATTGTGTCTTTGAAGAAAGTGAAAAAAAAAGAAAGTGAAAGTGACTATTCTTGTCATTGCGAGGTCACAGCACAGCACTCAGTGAACCAGAAAGAATGAAATTGGACCTCTGCATTTAACCCATGCAGCAGTGGGCAACAGTGGATGGTTTATCTGAATACACCTTTTTTGCCAATAGGTCATGTTCTCCAAATGATGTAAAAATTCTAATTATAGTTCCCCCAGATCTATACCCTCATGCAATAACTGTTATGGCACTTTCATTTTTTAGAACTTACACCTTGTGATTTCACCTTCCTGGTCTACAGTTAGAGACTGTAGCCCATCTACTGATGCACAGATTTTGAAATCCATCCTCTAGCTCTCTCTCATTGGTTCGCTTTTGAACACATATCCTCCCTTCGTTAAATCTTTTTAGTTGGTGGCGCACTCTCAACTCAGAAGTCACACTCAGGAGTGTGATGCGGCTACACCACTGTGCCTGATGCCCTCGTGCAATAGCCAAACACACGGCCACAACAGTTACCATGTTAGTGTCACTACTGTGGTGAGAAGGGACAACCACCCAAAAAATATCTGGATAACAGAGGTCCTGTGGTCAGAAACTGCATACATTGGGCGAGAGAGAGAGAGAGAGAAAGAGGCTCATCACACTCAGTTTGCAGTGTCAGCCAGCACCCTGTCCTGAGGCCTCTAGCACAACAAGCACTGAGGGAAAACCTAATCCCACCCGCCAGGCATCCCCCAAGCCCTGTGCTCATGAATAGTAATGAAAAGAGGGCACAGAGGCCCAAAACCCAGCCAAGTACGTGTCTCCTCAATCCCAGTGGCCAGACCACTTAATACATCCCATCCTAACTCCAGCCTCCTTCCATTTCCATGTCCTTAATTGTGAGGGGATGGAGTGTTGAAATATGAAGGTGTGAATACGGGGCAGGTGCCATTACTTTCCAGGTGCCATTAGGTTCATTAACCCTTTCAGATATACATCTTAGGGGCAAAAGTCTGCATCTGATATTTTTCCCTTTGAAATAAAAAAATTCAGACACTCCTTTTTGACTTTAGGATTTTTATCATCTACAGTTATCCATATGATCCTCCACAGTGAGGATGTTTAGTCTTTTCCTGCTCAATCATAACTCATCACTTTTACAAATCCACCATTTGTAAATATGCCTGGTGCTGACATCAAAACTACAGATGTGCTCAAGACAGGCTGGTTTTTGAAACTTCATATGCATTTATATAGTCTGGACAGGAGAGTAAATTATACATTTTGATGATAAAATCTGCTTATATGACAAAAGACCTATAAAGCTTTCTGATGATGGTTTATACTAGATTAAACTGTCATACTAGTTATTCTGTAACTTTGATTTTTGAGAAACATTGGAAAGTGAGAAGGTGCAAAGCTTTAAAGGTAATCATAATTTAGCTCCTGCATCTGCTACAAAAGCAAATGGAGACTGGGTTGATAAAACAATACCATCGGCAGCAAGTACTGGTTATTCAGGTAGAGTAATGCCAGATGTGTGTCAAAGAGTGGATCAGGATGGGGGGAAACTGTTTAGCAAGGCCGAAAACACTCTGAACCTGTCCAACAAACAAGATAGTAAATCTTTAACCTGCAGGACACATCACAGCATATTCTGGGTTTTTTTATGAGGCTGGCTCTTTCAACATCCTGGGAGATGAGGACTAAAAAGGGAGAGAGGGATAGATCATGGAGAAAGAGTAGTGGAGAGATGCCTCACACATGATCTCTCTCTCTCTCCCTTTCTCTGTCTCTCTCTCTCTCTCTCTCTCTCTCTCTCTCTCTCTCTCTCTCTCTCGCCCCACATCAGGTTTGCATTGTCCCTCGCTACGCTATGCTGGCCTTTGGCCTCCTTGGCTGCTAAACCAATTAGTCCATCACGAAGGAGCCTACACTCACACACACTCACACACACAACCTCGCTGCACTTCCCACGGACACACATGTTCCCTTCCAACGGCTCCTCTCCGAGTGAGTTTTAAACGCAGTTTAAATTCTACAGCCTGCGGCGTGGAAGTGAGAAATACGGACCCCGAGAGTCTCCATTCAAGCCGCCTTTGTGGAAGCAGCACGTGCGCTCCAGAGCAGCAGAATTAATCATATTATGATTAATATTCCACAAAATGCTTCTCCCAGGAAATATGAAGCACTTGAGGCACATCAGAGCTTTAAAGCTGGTTAGCCATTTCCTCATGTTAATTCTATCAGTATGAACCCCCCCTCATTCTTACACACACACTTACACAGACACACACAGCACACGTGACATAGAGCCACATAAGCTGGAGTTTCGTAGCCCCCCTGTTTCAGCTGGGACACATGTGACGCAGCCATTTGGATGAGAGATTGGTTCCTTTCCTGATTAAAATGGATTAGCGAGCGGGAGAGCACAAGTAGCCCTTGTCAGGACGCAGTGGCGGGCGAGAGAGGGGGCCCACAGGGGAGGTGAGAGAGTGTTGGTGGGGATGTGGGACTGACTGGCGCGTCGGGGGTCCAGGGAAAGCAGCTGGAGGGGTGGGACAGATTTAGTCATCAGTTAATTGAAGCTTGATTACACCGCTTCCTTTTTTATATGCACATTAAATTAAAAAGCGGCAGACAATCGAGGCCCATTCCTCTATCAGGCCCTCTAATTATAAGGCGCTGACTTCGCGAGGAGTTCCTCAACAGGAGGAAAAAAATGACCTCTTTTGGAGAATGAGTGCCAAGCAACTTTTGAAGCACCACTGGAACAGCCCATTTATACTGTAGACACTCAATATGTTGTGCTTTTTAGGGGGAAATCCACAAAGCTGCACATTTATTTTTTGTTTTATAGACTTTCACCTCCTACTTTACTTTACTGGCCAATTTACAAGAAACATGACTATACTGTATACAGTGGAATGCAAATGTTAAAGCATCCTCAAATTAATTAAAGGGAAAAACAATGGAAACTTTGTTTTCAACATAATGCTGAATGATTTCTATTCTGTTTCACAAGATACAATAAATGGGAGACAAAAATCAACTATATAATACAAATGTTGTATTTTATTTTCCCCCAGTATGCTGTATTAAGCAAATTAACGGATGAACAATGAACATGTTCTTGTTCTTTTCACGCTTTTCACATGAAACACTTCTCATTCTAGAAAACTAGAACAACTGTCCTCCAAACTAATCTTGAATTCCATATCCTGTCCTTTGCGCTGTGAAGCTGTGTAAGATCCCTCAAGTTGGGTTGTGGGTTGGTTTGACCTTGACACACCTTGGCCAAACATATAAGTTTTGAACTCTTGCTGCAGGCGGGAGATTAGACCCTTCGGCTGAGCCGAGATATCATTACAAATCTGCTCGCCCTGGGATGCTAATGTAGCTATATAAACAAAAATCAATAGCATTCCCACTCTTCATCTGATATGAGAGCTGAGCCTAATCTGAAATATCTACAGTTGGAGTAGGAAAAACAAGCACCTCAGGCCACCAGTGGCTATTGCTGCTCTGACACCGATAAAAGCTCAGGATAAGTAGACGAAAGATAAGTCGCATTCAGGGGTGTGTAGTGACTACTTCCATTTACTCAGTTATGTATACTTAAATATCATTTAAAAGAATATCTCTATCGCTGGAGCTTTTGCATTAGGTTTACACCTTTTTTACGCTTTGCACATGTTTCCAAAACAACAATAACATGTATATTATGACATTATTATGTCATCATAAACTGAGTTTAACTGAGCAAGACTTCATTTACATTTAGGCTAGAGACTGGAATTTGGGTTGATGCTCAGCTGATGCCAAGCTATTTTTAATGACTTCACTTGAGATTTCCATCTGCAGGTTACCAGGCTCAGATTACTTCAAAATTTGCTACCTCGCATGTAGAACGATAGAGCCAACAACATATCACACATATTGCAGGTATAGAAGGAATATCCAGGGAAATGAATACAGAGAAATGAAATGAAAGTATGGGTCCTGGGACACATTTTACTCACTCAAAGGTGAAGAATTAGAGCCAAGAATATACTTGAGGGAAAAAATATAAATATTTGAACACACTCAAGTATCAAAAAGTGAAAAGCAAATATTTTAGCAAATGAAATTCAAGTTCTTCTTTGTTCAGGTGTGTGAAATGTGGTTCTGCGCTGACTAGTCAGCAGCACTAGTCTGCACACAAAGACAAACGAGCGAAATACAAGTGATTCATTTCATTAGTGTCTAAGTACAGTATGTCTTTCAATGCAATGGTTAAGCACAGTATTACAGTAGCAGAATTAGTATTTAAGCTCAAAAAATTACACTAACTCAAATGTTCGTCAACCCTGCACACTTTAGATTTTTTTTACATCACTCTAGATTTTTTACATCACTAGATTGCATTATTTCTATTTTCCACTTTGATATTCAATCCATTTTCTGCTGAGATTGGCTCAGTACTTGTACCTGTTTCCAGAACATTGCTATCTCTAAGAATGGTCCTACAGCTGCGTACTATAGACTCTAATGGTCACAAGTGGTTTAGACTCTACTGCCTATTTATGTCGTTAGTTTCTTATATACTGTTTATGGTAATAGTATATGGTATACTAATAGTATCGTACAGTATAGTCTCGTTTAGTGTCTGAAGCAATTTTCTGCAATTCTTGTTTGCTTTCCAAAGTCGACCAGATGAGAATGGCACCCTTTTTTGAGTCTTGGTTCCTCCTAAGGGTTCTTCCTCCAGCTTTAGGGAGTTTGGCCTTGGCCATCTTTGGCTTGTTCACTAGAGGCTCAGACTTGGCTTCTATAAAGCTGTTTTGGGATCGTGTCAGTAAAATGTGCTATAAAAATAAACTGAACTTGACTTGATGGACTACGACAACACTTTACCATTAAGTTCCCTGCAAGCCTGTTTCACTCTTTCTCATTACCCACTTTTTCTCTCTCTTCAGTCTTCTCTCTCCCTCCCTCTCACTTTATCCAGCTCTATCTTCTGTAGCGCTTTTTCTCATTTGTCGGCTGACTTTGTGTGAGCCATGTGTGGTGCAGATAACCGGCGCAGGACTCCAGTGTTTAAAGGACAGCGCCTCAGGGCGTCCCTTGCCTCTCACCCCTCTCTCTTTCACTCTCTCTCCCTCAGTCCCCCGATAGATTACTCAATAAATAATAATAATAAAAAAAACTAATTAATTCTCCCAACTTCTGAGAGCCTCTAGCCTGCAGGCGTCTGGAGCGCGAAGCTGCAAATTGATACAATGTGCATCCTTTCAGATAAACAAACAGTCCATTCGTAACACATAGAAAAGGATTCTTTCATAGCCGCCTAATTCCCCTAACAGTCAAATTATGCATTTTTTTTGTGTGCTTCGATGTTTGACGAGCCTTTCTCGTGCACAGTTCAGCTCCAGAAAAATAGCTTGACAACCAACAGGCTAAAAAAGAATCTGTATGACGCTGATGAGAACTTTTCAAGAGGCAATTTAACCAAAAAGAGGATGCTAAGCCTTTGTCACAACAGTAGGAGGCTGCAAGATTACATTTCTCAAGTGAAAGTGGAGGAACTGTTTGGGTTTGGTGAATTTTAAGTGGGCCGCTACAATTTGAATGGCAGTTTAAAGCTTCTTAGAATTTGGGTTGACCTTTGACTCCCAGACGAGGAAACAATTACAGGTGTCCCTGTAAACAGGAGCAATCAACGGTGAACATCTTCTTACCACTTATAGCTTCGGTTCAGAACTGAAGAAACCATCTTTTTCTTGATTGATCAACATTTTTTGGGAGCTACATGAATTTTTCCTAATTTGCTGCTTTTAATATGGTCAAAACAATTAAAGAAGAGAGAGAAAAGTAGAACATCGTAACTCCACTAGATTCCCAGCCATGTGAAAATGCAACTTCATAAAATAATAAATACCAAAGAATTCTGGAGGCTCTACAAATGGAGAGGAGACAGCAGGCAGCAGAGAGAGACAGTGAGAGTGGAAGCAATAGCAGACAGTGGATTGGTGGTTGGTGGGGGTGTGAAGTACAAAGGCTTCAGCGGGACTAAGTTAGCCTGAGGACTAGCCTGTCTGCAGAGAAGATAGCAGAGGCCTGAGTTCCCAATACTAGTCTGGGTGCCAAAACACACATACACACACACTCACACTCCTAATCTGGCCCACAGTGGATTATGAAGCCCTTGTCGCCGCTATCTCCCCCTTTCCCAGTCCCCACTGCCCTCCGGTGGTACCTTCAAGTTTGGCGGAGGTCAGGGGGGCAGAGCGCGGAGAATGCGGCCTCCAAGTGTGTGTGAGTGTGCGTCCGGGAGTGTGTGAGTTATCGGAGACAAGCAGAATAACATCTCGCACCTTCACTGATCTGCTAGCCTGATACCCGCCTCAGTTGGAAATTGCGAAAGATTTTTTTTCCCTTCGTAGTTGCTATCGCATGTGGGTTGATGTTATAAAAGGAAGACCCGAGGGGGTGATTAGAGTCGGGACAGTGGCAGCAGTGGGCTGGGGGATGGGAAAACTGAAGGAGAATATTATAAATAAGCATGTTCCTCTAATTAAAAAAAACCTTTAATAACAACCTGTATTTATCCTTCCTGTTTATGCTATAGATACCTGCCCAAACTATTATACATTATATATTATTATTATATGTTATTACACACTTTATGACATATTTATCAACTCACATAGCACTTATTAACCCCCTAAACTCTAAAGGATTCATCTAGGGGGTGTATAACTACAATTTTGAAGGCAGTTACTGAATAATTGAATATTTATAACAGGTAAAATAATTCAAAATAAATCTTAAGATTGATGACTGAGTAATAGGCTTGCTGTTAGATGAACAAAAGATAATCCCACCAACCTTTCAGATGACCTGAATAATTCAATTCAGTTAAGAAATAAACAAAGCCAGTCAGGATGGTTTGATATTAAATGGTTCAATAAATGGAAATCATCTTATCATATATGAACAAAGGATAATGGTGTCTAAAACTCAATTAGGTATTATATTTACTATCCAAAATCACTAATGGACTTATGAGGCCTGAATGATATAAAAATGATCAAGCAAAAAAAAAAAAAAAAAAAAAAAGACTTTTGAGTACTTTTTGGACTAAGAACACATTTTAAGCCCTGCAACATGTTTTAGGTCAAAACTGGTCTCAGTATACTTTCTCTGGGAGCATATGAGCTTCTAGAGCTTCTATTGAGCTTCTATCATACATTTCAGATATCTATGTTCCAGTCACTTCCATTGTGAAAAACTCCAACTTTGTTATATTCTCTAGAACAAAACATTGGTAATTATTTACTTAATAAGACATTATTAAATAAAATCTGTGGAATTCAGCTTTGATTTGAAAAATCTTCACTCTCACAACCACATAAGATACAGATTAGTTTTAGCATATTTACAGAATATAGTTCTCACTGAATGATATGCCTCACGATTAATGAATGAGTAATAAGCCTGCAGCTTAAATGGGTTAAAACTAAGGACTTACTGTTTTTAAGTATTCTGGCCAGTTAAATCATAGTGGCCTTGCCCTGCCATCACACTGCACATTTATCAACTGATCAGGGTTTTTTCTAAAGAAATCTGCCACGCAGAAATCTCTACAACCACACCCCCCAACCCCTCCCCAAAAGACGGCTGGCTGTCCTAGAACAGCCCCCATCTGAGAAGACAAAATGACTATTTAAAAATAACAGTGGTTGCATAAATTCAATTAGGAGGCTTTTGGTCACGGTGAAAAGCGAGCGCAGGGCAATTAACGGGTCTGTGACTGGCCCAGCCAAGCCGACTGGTGGCAGGGAGCAGATGACGGGGGCCGAGCCGGGTGTCACTGCCTTAATTGGCCGCAGCACATTAATCAAAAGTGAAAAGAAGCTTCCGCCTAGGAGAGAAGGGTGAGAGAGGGAATGGGGAAAGTGGAGGAGGGAGAGAGAGGGAGAAGGAAATGAACAAGAGGCTGACCTGTGAAGTGCTGAAGGGATGAAGCGAAGGTGTGATAATTGTGTACAATTAGGACTCTGATTGGCACTGACAGAATCTGGGCACTGACAAGGCCAGGCACAGATGAGAGCTATTAGCGGCCATTGGAACAAGCTGTCACTCCTCAGAGCTGCTTAACTGCTTCAAACAGGCCGCATATGGCTCTACCTCACCAAGGCTTTCTCTCTCTCTCTCACTCACCCTCCCTCTTGCTTGACTGAACCCATCTTCTACACTAATAACAGCTGAAAAGGACAGATAAACTGGTGCCCATCACACATACCCTTGACATAAGTTCCACAAGTGCAGACACTTCTGGACTTGTATTGACTCACTGTTTGCTACTGTTATGCTCAGACTGCAGCGATTAATTCACAAAGCTGTCAGCATTGATAAGAATAAAGCTGATGACCGTTATTCAATTCTTCATTTTAATAATAATTATTACTGGTATGAAAAACAAATGCACTGTAGCAAGTTCACCATACACATGGCTTTTTCAACACTATGAATCCTATGATGATCGGTGAGGTTGTGATAGAGCAATCTGAGAAAAATAATGGAACATGTAAAGGGCAATTCATTAAATAACAGTCAATCAATTACTCTATGGTACTAATAATGGTTAGCTGGATTCCTGCTGTTGGCATCTCAGGTTAAATTGTCCCATAAGATTTCCTTTTCTCTGCAGCTTTCCTTTTCTCTCCGGGGATCAGCAACATCAGGGGTCCACAAAATGCAAAATGAGGTACATTGACCCAGGATGAGGGGGCTAACCAGGGGTCACCAATCTACAAACTATTTCACTCCAATCAAGCAAACGCTCACCTGATTCCACCTGGTTAATTTGCTTTCTGTGGGGGTTTAGTGGCAGAGAGTGCGGAGCATGATCCCCTATTCTCTGCTACTGATATGCTTGAATGGCTGTGGGATGGATTCAGCCAACAGGAACAAGAGAAATGCACACACACCTTCAGGAAACACACACACACACACACACACAGAGAGAGAGAGAGAGAGAGAGAGAGAGAGAGAGAGAGAGAGACCAAAAAAGGAGAGAGAGGAGAGAGAGAGAATAGCACAGGAGCTGCTGGAGCCGGGAGGGGAGTCTGCTAAAAGCAGCAGGGGAGCGTCCCAGTGAAAAATGTCAGGTCAAATTGTTCTTGACAGTGTTAATATCTGCACCTCATAGCGATAATTACATGTAACTAAATAGTGAATAGCTTTCCCAGCTGAGGTGAGAGCAGTGAGGCTGCTTCCATGAGGCAGCTGGGCTGGGACCCCAACACACACACACTTACACACATTGCACACCAGGAGAGAGAAAGAGAAATGTAGTGACCTATAGTGATCCATATCTGTGTGACCTGGCTACAAAAAATACATGATAATAACTACATAACTACCAAAGGGTCTCACTGTACATTAGTGTTTCATAAAACGGCTTGGGAATCCCACAGCTTTAATGCACCGTACAGCACTAGAGTCTGTTGTAGCCATTCCTTAATAATATGCTGGATCACGCCCATTACTAATCTTAACCACTCCATTGCCAGTTCTTACAGCACTGCAGCTCTCTGCACCATTGTGTTTCATTTTTTCCGTACACTTCAGCACCATCTGTTAATTTAGCCTAATGTATGTTCATTTTTGTGACATTATATATTCATTTGCACTATATTGTATGTACATTTATTTTCAGTCTCTCACAGAAAAGAATTGCTCACAGTTGTCACATTCCTCTCAGCATTGAAAGACACTTCAGTGAAAGGGCCTGATCTTGAGAATAAGGACTTTTTCAAAAGAAGCATTGAGCAATATTAGGTATCACAGACAGCTAGAATTCAGTCTTTGGCTGTGCAGCTCCACAAGAATGGCGGAGGACTGTAGGAGTGTCAAAGGGGAAAGTGGAGGCCCGTGGGCTTTTAACAGCAGGGTGCCGGTGTGTGAGAGAAAGCAAGTGTGTGTGTGAGTGAGTGAGAAAGTGAGTGAGTGAGTGAGAGGAGGGAGAGAGAGAGAGAGAGAGAAACAGAGAGAGCAAGGGAGCCCCCTTTGCAGTATTAATCACGTCCACGCACCTGTCAGAGTGGCATGTGGAACTAACAGGCTAATACTGGAGAGGACGCTGGCTGTGTGGCGGGCCGTGGGGCTCAGCAGGTTCCACCCGGTCACCTCTCCCTGGCAATACTGTGACTCCGCACCTCATGATCTCGTGACCTGCTGTTCTGAGAGTACGATGGCCTCTAGACTCCACCTGTGTCCAGACATCACCTGCTTTTGCCACAAAATGGACACAGGGCTTCCGGTAAGGTGATAGATGGACTAAACGCACACAGATTCGCACCACCAATTCAGTTGCAGCTGTGTGAAAGAAGTGAAGGCTACTCTAGAAATGAGCATTTCCTGCAAATACACACACACACACACACACACACACACACAAATACACATCCATACGAAAATATACATTGTGCAATTTAATCAGTGCGAGTGCTTAAGCACTTTTAGTCTCCAGATCTTGAACCAGATCTCTTCCTTCCTTCTTCACTGCAGGAACAACACATTCTGTGCGCCTGTGTGATACACATAGTATCTGATACAGAAGCACAGAATCCTTCTGATTCCAACCAACACAGAGGAGAATGAACTGGGAAGTCCCCCGCCCAAATGTTCAGTTTGACCACAGAACCTGTGTGTACACTCTCTCCCTACCTCTGTTCTTACAGGTGGCATCTACTTGAAAGGGACACTCTTTTAAATCCTCCGTCATTTCTAGGATTTGCTGAAATTTATATTGGTCAGCTCTTCTGCAAGATAATGGTAAATCGATTCCCTTACATTTGCTGCCTATCGTGGATGCACGTCTACCATGAGGAAAATATCTCTCCAGCCTCACACAAACAGCCCTGGTATCGGAATAGCATTTTGTGTCCAGTCCCAGGCCTCATCCATATATATATATATATATATATATACATATAGCAGTGATATATAGATATATGCTTAGTATATATATATATAGTATATATATATATTATATATGTTTATATATATATGAGAGAGAGAGAGACAGAGAGAGAGATGGAGAGAGAGAGAGACAGAGAGAGAGATGGAGAGAGAGACAGAAAGATGGAGAGAGTGTGTGTGAGAGAGAGAGAGAGGAGAGAGAGAAGAGAGAGAGATGGAGAGAGAGAGAAAGAAAGAAAGATGGAGAGAGAGAAAGAAAGATGGAGAGAGAGAAAGATGGAGAGTGAGAGAGAGAGAAAGATGGAGAGAGAGAAAGAGAGAGAGAGAGAAAGATGGAGAGAGAGAAAGATGGAGAGTGAGAGAGAGAGAGAGAGAGAGAGAGAGAAAGATGAAGTGAGAGAGAGAGAGAGAAAGATGGAGAGTGAGAGAGAGAAAGATGGAGAGTGAAAGAGAGAGAGAGTGAGAGAGATGGAGATAGAGAGAGAGATGGAGAGAAAGAAGAGAGAGAGAGATGGAGAGAGAGAGAGAAAGAAAGAAAGATGGAGAGAGAGAGAGAAAGATGGAGGGTGAGAGAGAGAGAGAAAGAAAGATGGAGAGAGAGAAAGAGAGAGAGAAAGAGAGAGAAAGATGGAGTGAGAGAGAGAGAGAAAGATGGAGAGTGAAAGAGAGAGAGAAAGAGAAAGATGGAGTGAGAGAGAGAGAGAGAAAGATGGAGAGTGAGAGAGAGAAAGATGGAGAGTGAAAGAGAGTGAGAGAGAGAGAGAGAGAGAGAGAGAGAGATGGAGAGATAGAGAGAGAGAGAGATGGAGAGATAGAGAGAGAGAGAGATGGAGAGATAGAGAGAGAGAGAGAGAGAGCGAGGAAAAGGGAAAAGTTGGTGATGGTATAAATAAATAGATCAATAAATAAAAACAGATAAAGAAATATAAACAGGAAAATAAACAAACAGATAAACAGATAGCTGATAAAACAGCACACTGAGAAATAGATACATATGTGAGTAAATCATTAAGTGGACAACATGAATAAAAAAAGAATTGTTAATTATTAATAAATAAACAGATAATACATTTAAAAGGCGAGATAAATACTCTATTACAAAAATAATCAACTATATATACACTATATGTTACTATGCTACATATACTACTATATAACCTACACACTAAAAGTAAATGAAGAAATATTTCTTAAATGGTTTCTCTTGGCGGATGGAAGAGCCCTGGACGTGGTGTGGCTTTAAATCGATGTGATGCTGTTTACTGAAAGAATTCCATTTCAGTTCTGATCGGAGCCACTTTTCCAAACCCCTCTCAGTCTCCCAGTGTCCCAGTGTCCCCGTGTCCCCGTGTCCCAGTGTCCCAGTGTCCGCTGAGGTTTTAATGGCACATTTTAAGCCGAACTGCAGTGTCGGATGAAACAGACCCGACCCAGCTCTCCACTAATGCCCCAGAACACCCCCCCCCCCCACCACCACCAAAAAAAGCCTCTTAATCGGGCGTTTCTACTGCAGCCAAATATAAACAGTATCTGCTTTAATAGGGCGTCTAATTATTAAGTATGTGCCCCCCTTCTGTGGGTACAGGGGCGTTCAGAAATGTGCTGCGCGCGCTCATCCGCTTTGATTCGCGGTCAGGAGCGCGTGCCAGCTGACACGGTGCCCAGTGTTCAGCTTAAAGCAGGAGTTTATAATAATAATGATAATAATAATAATAATAATAAAGAGGGGGTATTACACGCACTCATTGATATTCAGGAGAATAAAGTCGCGTCGAAAAGTCGTCGAGGGAGACGGCGGAGAGCTCGAGTGCCGGAAATTGTTTGTTAGGTTTCTTATTTTTGGCAACAGCAGCACGAGCCTCTGTAAGGTTTTTTTTTCCTTCCTTTAAAGAAGTAGGAATGGAGGGAGAGAGGGGATGGGTGCAGTGCTGGAGTCTCTCGTGTCTTATCTCTGTCAGACAGTGGGTGAGGAGAGGCTGGCGGCGGCGCGCGGGCACCAATGCGCGTGCCCGGGGACACGGATCAAAGGGAAGGAGTGCGCGCACGCGGGGTGAAGCCCCCTCTCATCCTCGCGAAGCAGGGCTCGAACAAGCAGCCCCCTCACTTCACCAGCCCATTCTTCCATCCATCCATCCATCCATCCATCCCTCCACCCTTTCCTGTTCATTCATTCATTCATTCACTTAATCATGAGTGTATTTATTCACTATTTCATGAATTTATTTAGTTACTTACTGATTCGGTTTATCCGTTTATTAATTCATTCATACGTTCATTTGTTCATCCTTAGTTCGCCGTGCCACTCAGCACAAACTTCCACCCATTCTGGATATTTTCTTTTTTTTTTTTTCTCAATCATTTAATTTTGAAATGTCACTCAGCCTATTGCACCCTGTGCTGTGTCTCTCCAGCCACCATCTCTCTCTCTCTCTCTCTCTCTCTCTCTCTCTCTCTCTATCTATCAATCTATCTATCTATCTGTCTCAATGGATTTCTCCAGTTCACTACCCCCCCACCCCCACTTTCTCACTTCAGCACTAATGGCCAATGCAAAAGCATGTATGTCCTCACTCAGAAAGAGCTAAATACACCTAAGTGCCATTGGGACCCTCCACTCGGTTGTTTCTCCCTCTCTCCCAGCAGGGGTCCCTGTCATCCAGTACAGAGCAATCCATTCTGACACACTTGCCAAGGAACACAGTTCCCAAGAGCGGAGTTTAAAAACCCATTTAAAGAGACTTAATGGTGAGATGGGTCTTCTATTACCTGCTCCATCTCCGGCTCTGCTGAGGACAGGAGCAGACCTCTCTCTGGCATGGCTTCCCCCGCTGGCCCAGGCCCAGCTGCAGTAAACTTGTGCATATCTTCTCAAGATAACATCAATTACAGATTTTCTGCTTAGTTACCCAGGCCTATGGAGCTGCATCAGCTCCATCAGTATGGATATCTGATAGAGCGCTGCTGACTTTGTGAAACAAACACACCCAGAGATCCTGCTGATGAAAACCCCCCCCCTACCCTAAAATTGCTACCTAGGAGAAATGCCCTCTGTTGTAAGGAAGGAGGGTGAGGAAGGAATAAAGAATGCTTTCCTTGTTGCTTTTTCTGACCCATACTTTCACCAGTGGGTCAGTGGTCCTTTCTGTTCCCCCACTCAACACCTGCTGTGCTACAAAATGAAAAGGGGCCGGGGGTGAAAAAAGGAAAAGAATGAAAGAAATGGGTCCATGCCTCTAGCCCAGCCAAGCACAGCTTAATGGATCTCATTCGGACACAGAAACTTTCTAACAAGCAGCGACAACAACAAGCACCAGGTCGAGAGCCGCCGATGGCTTTTACGCTGACCTCTAATGAGAAAAATGTGCTGGATGGGTTACAGGACTGGAAGGTGGACAGCTGTCCCGGAATCAACAGGGATCCATTACTGTCGGCCACCGAGCCCCCACAACCCATTTGCCCAGGACTCATGAAATTTCGGTCAATCTTTCCCAGCCACCACCAGCCCATCAAGAGCAGAAATGGCTTGCGAGCACAAGCGCACAGGGGGCCTATCTCACTGAACAGATGTTGTCTGAAGAGGTTCAATATAGCAGAGTTATTTTTCATCTCCAAGAGTGGAGATGCACAACGTCTTTTTTGAATTGGATTTTTTTTTTTTCCAGGGCAGTCAAGTGGAGAGGAACTATATCCGTAGACATGGAGGTAGAGGGTGTAGCGGCCAATCAAAGGGCTGATGCACAGGGCTTTCCTTTCCACTTTAAATTGCCCTAATTGGAAAGCATTGATGGAATGTCAAGCATCTCTTCAGATGCCAAAAATCTAATGAACACAAGTTATCTCCTTATTCTTCCCCAGCCAAAACAGGCCTGGTGACCTACCCACTAAAGCTGAGATTAAAGTAGCTAAAGAGCACTTATAGTCCATCAGTCAACTTCACACACCTCTCAGCTCAGGTATGCTCAGCAGTGATTCACCTCTTTACTCAAATACAAATATCAAATAAAAATAAAAAGTGCAGGGTGCCAAAATGTAATCAGAGCATAAAAATTAAAACAGGCTCTAAAATGTGCCAAAGGTATAAAATTAGCTATATGAAGGACAATTGCACTGGCTTGCTTCTGTCTTGGTTGGTTGGTAACATCTGCAGTTAGGGGTCAGTTGTGTAAATGAGATTTTCTGAACTATTCCTTTAAGTTACTTCCCAGACTGGGTTTTGCTGTGCCCTGGAAAGAAGGGTTAGGACATGGGCCTGGGTAAGTGACTGCAGCAGATGCTCATGGGTCTTGCGTGCGGTAGGGAGGCTGGACGTTTCGTGTGAAAGCGCTGGCGGGGACAGCTCAGAGGGGTTTGAGCTGAGCCTGAACTCTGCCTCCGCTGTCAGGACGGACATATATCTCCGGCCCAATGAGAGCATGATGGCTCTTCCACATGGCTAAGAGAGAGAGCTCCCCTCACCCCTCATCCCCATTCCTCAGCGGTCTCAGCTTGATGTATAGGAATGCACACAAGGGCGCAAACTCATTCCGACACACACTCCTCTGCATCGCTCTTTCATTTGGTTGTAGGCTTTGAAACCATTAGGGTGTTGGATGTAATTAAACAAACTACAGTATACCAATATCATTAAGCCTCACAATGTAATATAGTGATTTGAGCCTTGCTTAAATGGCTAATTGATTTTTTCCTCTTTGATGTGGACCAACAGCATTTAAAAGTCAGAGAACAGGGACTGTTGTCTTAAAACATTTTTCCTCCCCAAGAATAATAACAAAAAAAGTGGTCTTGCCATAAAAAAGCAGAAGAATATCGAAAATTAATTTCCATTTTCTCCTTCAGCCCAAAGGCTCCCATCCTAATCCACAGTGTTAGCCGGAAAACGGTTTAGTATTATTACATTTATTATCGAATTTCTACGTGCCGGAGAAAAGGTGATGAGAAGCCGCTTCTGCTGCTGGTATTAAACGCTCTAACATTAATGTGGGGTGTCTCTGTGTTCTGTGGCATTTACACAGGTTGGGCAGGAGAGCATTAGTGCTTAAAACCTCTGTGCCATGATTAACAATCACACACACTGCAAGGAGCCCATGTTATCCCTCTGACGCTAGAGCAATGAGAGGAAAAGCTCTTTTTTGTCATCAAATCCTTAATTCTTTCTTCTCGGGGGGTGAAAAAAAGGGGTAATACTGAGAATGTTTCCCAGTCTGCTTTGAGAACAGGAAAAAAGAGCAAAGAAAGAGAGAGAGAAAGAGAGAGAGAAAGTGAGAGAGAAAGAGGGAGCAAGGAGGAGAAAAACTCCCAATAAAACATGTGTGAACGAGGGGGTAATTGTGGACAAATGCGGCATTGAAATTCATTTTCAACTCTTTACACACCATTTCAATCTTATTTTCTGCTTGTTAGCCACATCTTGTTGGTGAGGGTCGGCAAGACTGCCCAGTATTGATGGGTAATTGTGTATAATTCACTCTTCACATGCGATTTGCATCAATACACATCATTTTTCATCGCCCACTATTTTAGAGAAGCTTTCCTCAGTGCTCGTTAATAAGGGGGGGCCAAAGAGGATGAGATGCAGAAGAACAAACATCCAAAACCGCCACATTCGGCAATACACATTCACCCACACACATCCAAAGGAACGGATGACACACACGCAGCAACAAACAAATCCACTTGTCTACAGTACAGGCACACACACAAGGCAAAGCAAAGAGGGCAGCAAAGCGGACGGCGCACAAGAAACTCACAGTCAAAGGCTAATCTAATGCTGCCTATTGACTCAAATGGCAATTAGGACACCAAAGCATCAAATCGCATTCAGTAATTCTCTGCTAAGTCCCTTTATGGAGAAGGGAGGATGACAAAGAAATGGCAAAAAGCGTGCATGTACAATGCACCTCAATGCTGATGTGTTCAGGAGCATGTATTCCCATTGAAACTGACAATGAAGCATGTCATCTCCATAAAACAACAAAGATCTACTCTAGGATTGTCTGCACAAACGCTGAAGAAAGTAAGGGGTAAATAAGCCCAAGTGAAAAATCTGGACACTCTATTTTTCTTGTTTTCAAGCTTCTGTTTCATTGCTTTAAGCTTTTCTAAAACAGTATCAGTATCTCTAGGATGTTTGGCAGACCACCTGACCTGGACTTCCTACAGGCTTTGTGCCACATAAAGGATTGTTCAATTGTTCTATTCAAAGAAGTCTGTGGCAATCATTCTTGTTAGCTTTCTGACCATTTGCTGGGACTACAGTGATTGGAAGCTCTGGCATGTTTAACAAGAGATTTTATGTCATAATAGTATAAATTAATAAATCATTAAAAATCTTTTTCTGGTCCCACAAGGCCAGAGGTCTTGGAACAATCTATTAGCCTGAACAATTCCTACTCTATTACACCTACTTCATTTCAGAAAATGTTTGTTATTTAGCTGAACAGATGGATTTGGTGTGTGTAAAAAAAACATGGACAGAGGACTCATGGACCAGATTTGCTGTTCTGGTTGACACTGCTACTGTTGTACCCACCTGTGGGGAGAGGCCATTGCTGACGGGGTTCATGTGGTTGCTTGAAGCTGAGGGGCTCATGAAGGTGTCTGAGTAACTGGAGAAGGTGTGGCGATTGGACGAGAGGCCGTAAGCAGAGCTGCTGTCGGCCGAGAGCCCACCTTGGTGCATGGAAGAAGGTGGGAGAGGCTGGGGTCGATGCAATGTACTGCTGCCATCTAAAACACAAACGTATATTGCATTAGAAATTGACGATTTTGGAATTAGAACATTTTGGATGCACTTAATCATGAATGTGCAGTAGCTGATCACTGCTCACCCTGTGAGAGAGTTGTACTAGGGTAGGTGGTTTCTGGAAGCTGATAGGTTGGTAGGGTTGGCATCCCAGTAGGAGGAAAACCTCCAGGTAACAGGTGATTGAATGCTGCCAGCTGATTGGCTCCAGCCTGCTTACGCCACCTGGCTCTTCGGTTGCTAAACCACACCTATGAATAGAAAGACAATTAGAACCAACTGAGAAACAAACAGATAATAACAAACAGTGCTCGACCAATTAAAAAATGAGTAAATGAGAAAACGTTGCCTGGGTACACTACCAGCATCACAGTTTCCAGGGAAACTACCCATAGAGCTCTTTATGTCAGTGATAGTGTCCTCTAAAAGTAAGTGCATGCAACTGTTATTATGGTTCCTACATGTAAATGACATTTAAGCTGTACAGCCCACTGCATCTATTTCAGTGTCTTTGCTGTACAGTCTGTAAATGAGTGTGTGATTGAGAGTCTGCCCCTGTGGGAAACTGCGCTTTAGCTCATGATGAGGCCCCTGTTGTTCTTCCTAAGTGGCTGAGGCTGTGATCTGTGTAAACAAGCCTCCTTAAGCTTCCATCAGAGAGGCAGAGTAATTATGAGGTTGGAGGTAGGCCACACGTTTCCCCAATACACAACCCAACTGTTTATCAAACTGACAGACCCATTGGAGACAGCCAGGAAATATGGCGCTAAAGTGCTCTCACTCAAGCTTTGATTCTTGTTCGCTTTTTAAAGTGGGATGGGAGTGTTCATAGACCAAAAAAGAAAAAAATAAATACACAAGGTATATTTGTAGCCGTATTCACCATCAACCAAATCCTCTTTTCTTAAATGCATTGTAACTGAAGTACAAAATAAGCTCCCATAGAAGCCAAAGCGACTCTAGACGCTCTTTTAGCTGGGGTAATTTACACATTGTAAAAAGGCTTCTGCTTCACCAAAACATGAATATAATTAGAGGTTGTGAATAGGCTTGGCAAGTACAGACGGCAACCTGCTCTATTTCCCTGGGACAAGGCCGGGGCCCCGTGTGCGCCAAAGGTTGAACGACATTGATCTATGCCTCGCTCTGGCAATTCATCTGCACTTAATACACTGTCAGCGCAGTTCATCGACTGTTGTGTTTCAAACGGGCCAGTCCATTGTGAGACTAGATGAAAGGGGGGGACAAAGGCCTCTCAATACGGTGGACCGAACACTGGCCACAAAGAGTGGGCGTCCCTTTTTAAACAGCCCTTTAAGAGTTCCACTTTCATGGTATGCACACAAGGACACACTCTATTCGGAGGCAACGACACTGCAGACACACTCGACAAAACACACACGCACACAGATACACACCCCCTTCCCCCCTTGCCAGCTACCCCCCCCCCCCCCCTATATTGTCTGTGTGCAAAACTGTCAGACTGCTAGCAGCTAGCATCTCATTCAGAAGAGCTTCAATGGATCTTTAACATTTGATACAACTAAGATGACTCTTACCCATCTGTCAAGTGTTCAAAACTCCTTTTTGCTTTACTTTTACAAAGCACTGCCCATCCCTCCACCCCCTACACTCTCAGACCCTAAAGCCTCTGGTCACCCAAAGCCCCTAAACCCAGCCCCAAGTCTTAACCCAATCCCTCTTACAGGAAAAAGGCAACGAAAGTGAGCCTCATGTCCTTGAGTGGCTCCATAAGGGTGCGCTGGAGCGGGTAGCTAGGCTTGAACTGACCTCCTACTGGGGCTGGACAAACAGTTTGCCTGGCCCCAGGGCAGGGATGCTGGGATGCACCACTTCCTTCCCCCAGCAACTCCAAAAGGCAGCCAACCCTGCAGTGCTACCTGACCTTTGACCCCAGGACCCTACTCTTGACCCTGTTTGTCTTTCATCTCCACAGCCAGTATCTTCCCTCTGCTCTATCCAAGAGGGTGAGATGGCCCCTTAATCATCACAACAGACTTAAACTTCTATGCTCCCATGAAACTTTCTAGTTTTTCATTTTTACTTGTCTTGAACTCATACCTTTGCCACGCAGGAGCACCAAGTGGTATATTATGTTTCCACTGCAGGAACCTGAAGGTGGAGGTGGTGGTCTAGTGGTAGGATACTACAGACCAAGAAATTGCAGGTTCAAATTCCAGCTCCAGCCTTACCACTACTGGGTTCCTGAGTAAAAACCCTTAACCCCAAATTGCTCCAGGGAGACTGTTCCTGTAGTCAAGAAATCTAAGTCGCTCTGGATAAGAGCGTTAGGTAAATGCTCTAAATGTAAGAGACAGGTCTGATTGTGGGCTATGCTTTCAGGGACCATAATTCTCATATTCTGGATATTTTTTTCCAAAGTTGGAGCCTGCCAAACTGTTGCTAATTTCTCACTTAACCAGCGTTTTTTATGCTTTATGAAAAAAAAATTGAATACGTTTTATGAAAAAAATGTTAATAAGTGTCAGGTTTATAAGCAGGACAAGTGAGAAAAGAGAACACCAATTAGAACAGAAAAGTGGACTGACCACTCAACCAGCCCTGATCAGCATTTCAAAAGTCTGAGTGAATGATTCTGCTGCACAGATCTTCCAAAAATGTGTAAAAAAAAAAAAAATACTGAAGAAATTTGAAGGAATGAAGAAAAGCAGTAAAGGAACAATGACCTCTATGCTTCCTATGTCGCTATACATTTGCCACATACATCATTTCGGGAAAACCAAACAGGAATTAATTCAGCACAGTTTCAGAATTGCCTAGTTCCCCAAAAGGTTCCAGAATCTCAGTGGAAACGAGTCTTAAGACCACACAATCTGGGCTACACAAGGCTTCATTGCAATCCTCGCCCATAATTCTATAAAGAGATTTGAAATCCTCTTCACACTCTCACAGTGGAGACTCTTCATCCTACCAGTCCACAAGCTGAGACAATGGCTCTCGGACACCCGTCTGCCTTAATCATAAGAGGAGCCTGTGAAGCCGATCTGTCTAAGTGAATTTGCCACAAGCCCTTTGAATTGAAAGCGGCATCACCGAGGAACACAAGTTAACTGGAATGCCAGTGGTCTGCCGCACTATCGAGTTAAACCTGCCAAACGGTGAAGCCTGTGTGCCCATATAAAAACTGCTCTGTTTAGTGCGGATGGAGGTGGGGAGGGTAAGAGATGAGTGCATCGCTAAATGACTCAGTGTGTGCATGTGTGTGTGTAAGGATGCTTGGGTTTAGGCCACACCAGCCGTTGCCTGTGAGCTGGATTTGGGGCTCCGCTCTGGAACCCAATCACAAAGTCACCTTGGACAGTCCCAGATTCCTGCAATCCAGTCTAATTCCTCCACAGAGACACGTCTCATCCCTCCCTCTGTGGAGGCCTTGTGTGTGGAAGGGCTTCAGTGCTGCCCCTTGACTCCCTCAACACTGCATTTCTACTGAGACTACAGCTCTGCCACTTTCTGGGGGAGTCGAAGTGACACCGAAAGACTGCAACAAGGATGCAAGACATTCATTTCTGCAATAAAATTAAATATTTGTAATAAGGTTAATGTGTTGACTTTAATTTAAATAAATGACTAATTGAATCATCATGCTTTTGGCTTTTTCCTACTTTTTGCTCCTGCCATAATGTTGCCATCATTCACAGTTTCACCTTTGTTTTTGTCTTTCAAATCTTTCTTTATGATGCAAGAAAAGATAAACTCTCTGCTTGAACCTTTGACAGCAATGAGTGACTGATGCAACTACAGCTTGATTTTGTCAATTTAATATTATAGCCCTACCACATAGACACCATGGTTGTCATTACACCTAGAAAAAAAAAAACATGTCCCATTTGGTGGAGCTCACTTGTTTGCTGATGTTGCTATTTCTTTGAATTTACTTGGATGTGCCAGTAAATGTGTGTATATGCTAGTGTGTTAGTGTGACTTATCGCGAGTCTAACAACACTCTAACCCAAAGGCAGGGATCCGAACCTGTTCCCTTCCGTCCAGTGCAAGCGTCTGGAGATTTATGTTTACGGCACACACCTGTCACGGATAAATGGGATAATATTGCACATACACAGACACACTACTTCTTCTATCCCCCTTTTCTTCCAGGCTGTTTACTGTCCTGTTTTTGTGAGGATGGTGGTGTTCTGGACTGGAAACACCAGACACCTACAGCACTCTCCATTAAGCCCATTTCTTGCCCTGTAAACAGGCCTATGCAAATTAAGAAAGGCTACAATTTCACAAATACTGCAACGTTTACTGTGTGAATGCAGGATTAAACCTAAAACATCCATTTAGGTTATCCACACACACAGTTTACTCCAGTGGTGTGCATAGTCTAAATCAAACAGCAGTTCAGACCTCAGCTATGTCTCTCTCTCACTCCCTCTCTGCTTCTGCCTGCCAGTCTGGCACTATGCTAATTAACGTAGCTGGGAGTGCGGATCGCAGAGAGGAGAGTAGGATTAGCCTGATAAGTATCAAAGAATACAGAGCGACTGAAAGAAAGTCATTTAAATTCTAATAATACGAAACTGTTCAAACATTCACACTGATGCATTGCAACAATTTTGCTCTTCTGCAATCTACATAAATCCTATTTATTCTTTTATGCTGCATAAGCCTAGGCTCCCAGGAACAGGGCTCGCCTGTTGGGTTGGGTGGGATTTCTGATACGCCACTCCCCTACTGTCATTGCAAGCAACTACTACATAGTTCAGCATGTTCCTACATCAGTATTACATAAGTTTACACACTACTTCTCTAGCTGTTGACACTGATTGAGAACATGTCTACTAAAATGGGCAGTTTTTAGCCAGTGTGTCAGGAAGGGTCTTCAGACGGACAGTTTCAATATTGAAATCTTGCACATTAGTGCGATATTTCATGCTTCAATATTCCACGCTAAATTTTGTACAGCATGGAGAGTACAGTAGTATACATGGGACAGCAACAACAAGAATGAGATAATGTTCTCTTGGCCATGGATAGATGCTGGTGTGATGGCAACTCTCTGATAAAGGAGGGCTAAATTTTTTGGCCAAATTGATTTTTACGGTTCATAAAAGGCAATGCTTATACCTTATTAGATTACCCTAACTATAATAGCGAAATGTTTGTTGGCACTAAAAGAGGACCTATGTGACAGAAGTGGAGAGCAGGCAGCTTCATGGCTCTAGAACGAACACTAACTGATGTGGAGTCTTCCTCAGCCTCTTAAATACTTCAGCCTAAATTAGAAGGGAATGTAATTCACATTCATTGGGGGAAAGAACTGATTTACAGCAGCCGCCAGGCTCTTCATCTCCTGCTGCTCCTCCTCTGTAGTCGTCCTTCCTTCAAAACACCCCAGGATTTAATGTTTAACCCAGCTAACATTTCAAAGGAGATGCAACAAGTGCTCTCTCGCTATAGTTTTCATACTCTCTCTTTCTCTTTCTCTCTCTCTCTCTTTCTCTCTGCTACGATAGGCTCAGCTTTTAGATCTTCAGCTCAGCTCATCTGCAAAAAAACTGTGGATCTAAGATGAGAGAGAGAGAGAGAGAGAGAGAGAGAGAGAGAGAGAGAGAGAGAGAGAGAGAAGGAGAGGCCTGGCTGAGCTCTGTGACACCAGAAGAGCATCCCATGCTTCAGCTTCCCGTCACGCCAGCCTGGAACTGATATGGATCTGATCCCATGATTTGTCAGTTAGAGTGATAAAATGTAGAAATGGACTGCAGGCAGAAAATGGCATGACAGGGTCCTGGTGAAGATGAATGGGAAAACGAGCCTTATGAGAAGAGGTTGGCTGGAGATCTGACACTGGAGATGTTGCTCCACAGTGGCCATGAGGTTATACTGGGATCAGATCAGGTTATTTACTCTTATTGGTACTGCAGGACAGGGTACTGCAGGAATCGTTGTATCTCCAAAATGGGAAATTGTAATTTGATTTTATTGTATGTCATTTTGGACAGTTATTTCTTATGTATTAATGATTAGAGGTTGGTGTTTTCAATTCAGAGAAAATTCATATAAGGCATATATGCATTCACTCTTTAGAACAAGGGTACCAGAAACGATCCTTAAAGCTTTGCCAATGAAGAACAACTTTCCTTATGGTAATGATGTGCAAGTGTGTAGAATTATTTCAAGCCACAAAGAATCTCCATGGAGTACAAAGGTTCCATGTGAATGATTCAGTTTTTCTTAAAATCGCATTTCTAAGGGCTACCAAAGCTTCAGAACATTACATTCTAATATAAAACTGTAAAAACTTGGACAAAGTACTAAAGGACCAAAAAGACAATTCACATGCAAGTCACACTATCTTGCAGTTGCCTGCCCTTTTGGGAAAGGAGAGCCAAGGGAGTTCATGCCATGATGTGCTCTGAGCCTGAAGCAGATGATCCAGTGATGGAGAGGCCCCTCTCCTGGCCTCTCACTCACCCCACTGCCCTCTTCTACAGTCCCACTAAACTGACATCTGCTGGATGGGTCTGCACAGCTGTGGTAAAGCAGGTCTGTCCAAAGATCTGTTCAAAGATCAATCTGGGAGAACCTACAATGGAAAACCATCCCAGCCTTGCCCAATCAGGCCAATCTGATTTTCTGTGAGGTTCTTCTGCAAAAAGAACTGCCTCTTGCCCTGCAACGGCATACATTGGAATATGATGGTAGTTGCTGAGTGACCTGAAAACCGTATCTAGCAATAAAGAGCTCGTGCAACTGACTCTCGAGAAAAGTGCACTTACTCACACTTGTCAGTTCTGAAGTCTTTCTAATAAGCTCTGAGACTTTCAGATAAAATGTACAGTGATGTTATGAAGTCAATGTATTTCTCTGATGATTCTGGTAGACATTCTGTTTGACTGGGCCAATGGAGTAAAAACAGACCCAATGACAAAGCCACACATGACACGAGGAAGGGAAAAAAAGGGGGACTTCCACAATACTCTTCATAGTCCAAAGCCAGACCCTCCCCCTTCTTAGACTTCAGCTGAACAACATTGAAGACCTATGGCTATTATTTATTTTGGTTAACCAGAGTCACTTTCTTAGAGTGACCTTTTAAGAAAATTAAGTTTGAGTTGACCTTTGGAGATTTTCAAAGTGTTCCAAAATTAGATTATGAGGAAAATTGCATTAACAAATTATATCCATGACTCGAATACCTCCGCTTTTCACATGACATCCTTTAGCTCCATTACCCATCAGAATGGGGAGGGGAGTGAAATGTCCTTTTAGTTCTTCGCCTTGTCCAATCTTTTCTTCATGTTCTGTTTTTCCTCATTTGCATCTGTTGCCAGAAATAAGCAAAACCTAGCCCACATCCCTTTCAAGGTATTCATGCTGGACCTGAAATGTTTGAGTAACCTACAAATATGTTTTAAAAGTAAGCAGGAACAGGAGTGGACTGTGGTGTGAAGCCATTTGGCCTCCTCTAATCATTGCGGGTGCCTGGGGGAAACAGTGCTAAAACTGATTATAGCAGAAGTTTGACAAGAAATGGGTAAACAGAAAAAATATCCCAATTTCTTCCATAATTTAAACATTTGGAAACCAGCTTGTCTGACTTTTCACATTTCTGCAAAACCAGTGTTGGATATTGGTCATCTATTCTCATTACAGATGCAGCAGACAAATTGAGAGCCCATGTGCCTATGTCCATGAATTCATATTTGTCTGGGAGGAATTCTCCAAGTGTGAAATCTTGTGAAAAACAAATATAAGAATAAATCTTGCAGCATCCTCCCATGAGTGGGGATGCAACAATTTAGACACATACATCTTTCTCCTTGAGCACTTGGAGACAGTCAGAGAGACATATGTGGAATCCGTTACCCTGCCGGCATGTCGTTTTGAAGGGGGCTTATGAGTGCCTCTACGAAATACAAGGAAAGAAGGCTGGTAGTGAAAAGAACAAGGCGCCCTGGACCACCCTCCTTTTTTTCATGATTTTTCTTTATTTTTTTACAAGGTCTTGATTGATTAATGTTGTTGTAGGGGCACAGAATCCCCAGAGAGTAAGAAAGATCTCTGATATGTAGAGGGGTTTACAAGCAGCGGTCTGCTTTCTCATCGGGCCATCAAGAGAGATGAGAAACCCATGAGGAATGCATTTTGTCTCTTTTTCTCTCTGTCTGTTTGGCCCCCCTCTCCTACCTCCATAACCCCAGTCTCCCTCTGACAACAGCTGCTGCTATAACTCTACTGTATTTGTTTTTCGCTGTTGCATAAAACTACAGGGTGCAAGAGCTGTCAAAAAAAGTGGTTTGGGTGTAAGAAAAAGGCTTCCTAGAATGTCTTGGAATGATCTGGAGCCAGAGGTCAAAACAGCCAGTCTCACACAGTTACATATATAACAGATAAAGATGACAAGCACAGGGGATGAGAAAAGACGTGAGCAGTCAAAAAAGATCTCAAGGTCAATCTGCCACAGTACGTTTACATATCAGAACTCATTTATGCAAATACACTTGGCAGATGCTGCTTTTCCACAATTATGTTAAAAATTGACTGCTTTGATTTGAGCGCAGTTGGAAGATGATGAAAAACTATTCGTGGGAAATAAACATGTCTGTAAAAACACATTCTAGTCCACTGGAGGCGTACTGGATTACAGAAACAAGACGGATCAGCTAACAAGAAAAGTAGCTGGTTGAATTTTTTTTGCTTAGTAAACTTACAAGGCCATACTCACAAGGCTGTCAATACACCATTATCTACAGTCAGTAAGGGAAAGATGGGGTTGGATAAAGGCAACATTGTAGACCATGATCATGAGCAACAGTAAAGCACTACTAATGAGAGGTCAATGACTTTAGTCATTGAAAATTTAGTGTAGTCGCTAAAAATAGCACTGTCATAATTGGCTCGTAATGATTTTCACTGTTTACATTCCTCCTTAAATGGATAAGACAGATAACTTTGTTGAATTAATGTCTAGAAGAAACCTATTGATCTAAAAGTATAGAAGGCTTTGAGCAGCCTTGTGTAGCTATGAAACTCTCGCAATCTCCTGGATCTGTTAGATAAAGAACCCACTCCCACTCACTGTTGGTTAGAGGATGTTTCTAATGTGCATGGCACAATTCATCATTGCTGGTTGTGAAAGATGCAGATTTGTATATGTGAGTTCCTCTGCCTTACACAAACATAGACTTTGCTGTGCATGTGTGGCTAACCTGTACACGGGCCTCGGTCAGTTTGGTTCTCTGGGCCAGTTCCTCACGGGTGTAGATGTCTGGGTAGTGCGTTCGCTCAAAGGCTTTCTCCAGTTCCTCCAGTTGCTCAGCAGTGAAAGTGGTTCGGCTGCGCCTCTGCTTCCTCTTCAGTGGCAGGTCCGGCTCTGACTCAACGTCTGAACCCTCGTCTGTACGGTGGCCTGCCAAGTTGAAAGGTTGTTTAACAGATTTCCTTACAACTTTGTGCAAATTGATGTTCTTCCTCATTTGTAAGGAATCACCTTGTTGGTGCAAATCACAACTTGTCAAACTCTCAGACAAATCCAAATGTTGTATTTTTGGCCTCTTGAGTAGATTAAATTAAAGAAATGGGTTAAAAAGTTTTCTAAAAAAGATGCAAGGTGCCCAGATAAAGGGATGACAACCACTCGGCATTCAGCATCACCAGCCTGATCATCTGGAAATATCTGCACCTGTTTCTTCACTGCTTCATGTCTTACCTAAGATAGCTTTATTCAGCTTTAATGATTCATATTTAGGTCACTGTGTGGCTTAACCAACTAAAGCAATCATCTGAAACTGCTCAGGTACTGAAACTGCATTGAAAATGAGAGCCAAAAACTTTGTCCTTCAGAAAGTCAGGAGAACTGCAAGTGTAAAATAATTGGGAGGAAACTGAGGGAAAACTTTTGCACAGTACTGTATTTAGCAAATGAATTGATTAAAGTAGTTCCTGAATAAGTGTTAATATTAAACAACAAGCCTAGAGTTTAAAGGTTTCCTCAAAATCCAACGAAAAGTGCAACAAAAAAAACGCAACAATTAGCAAAACATGACAAAACAATTAAAATAAATATGCGATGTTAAAATTGGTAAGGAATTTTAAAGATCCAAAAATTGTGTAAAACCCAGGGAGTGCAGTCACAGCAGTATTAATGTTCTGTTATCTTCACATTGAGCCCAGGCTATAGTTCGTATGGCTCTTATTCACACGAGTGGAGTCTTCAGAAACATAATCCTGCCACTGAGCTCTGGAGGCCTGGGGACGATCGCTGGGAGGGTTAGGGTAATCTACACAGGACACCTTGCCATTCTGCATCCCCCTTATTCTCTCTACATCGGCCTGAGGCTAGCCGCTAAGAGGCGAGTGCTTGAAATAAGTATGTATGATACTGTATTACTTTTGGGCCATTGAATTCCCCAGTCTTTGTGTTTGAAGCCAGGGTTCAAAACATATTACAACAAATTTGTACATTACTTTTTTTTTTTTTTGCTTCCTCCCCAAGACACACTGTCAAGCATAAGTACAGATTGCAGTTGGCGGTTTTGCGTTTCAGCCTGGGATGTTTTGGGCTTGTACAAAGCCAAGCTCCATTACAGTTCAGGCCAAGAGCAGCATTTGTGAGCAGAGATACGGAGTGTGCTTAGTTATACTACTGCAATACATTACCATGATAATTGCGTCTAAAATTGCATCATACTGTATTCCCGAGCCACCTCTGTGTATCTATTCAAGGAGGCAGCAAGGCTTTTGAAAGGTCCTGTCACAAAAATCACACTCGCACATTTACTCGCTGTAAACGGTGGAGTGTTGACAAGTGGCGGAACACAGAAGCATTGCTCCAGGCCCTGCGGTCTTGCATCATCCATGGGGAAGGAGTGAAAAGGCAAAGGAAGAAAGAAAGGGAGAGAGGGGAAAAGAAGAAGAGGAATATGGAGAGAGAGAGAGAGAGAGAGAGAGAGAGAGAGAGAGAGAGAGAGAGAGAGAGAGAGAGAGCTCTGAGCACCTTCCCCCGCAATGCCACAGCTGCCACAGAGAAGGCAAATCTCCTTTAGAGACAGCATGTGTGCTCTGTGCCCAACTGCTGCACGGCTGGACCACTTCACAGCAGCATTTCCCCCTTCTCTCAGCTCCTTCTAGCCAGAGCAGATCAGCTCTCAAACACCCCCCATCTGCCAGGACCACTACTGCTGCAGCCACAGTGCCAACAAAGGAGGTGACAAAAAGGGCCTGTGTGGATTTGTGTGTACATGCATGTGTCTATCTGTCGGTCTGTGCATGTGTAAGTATGTTTGGAGCCTTCACAGTAAGGAACCAAGAACAAAAAAACAACAACTGTGCTAATAAAAAAGAGCAACCAAACTGGCTCAGTCTCAAGGCCGGCTCTGGAGTTTAATTAAACAAGGAATTAGGGGATTATATGGAGACTATCATTACAGGCCACTCGAGGAGTCTTCGCCGAACGTCTTTTTTGTCTCCCCCGAGCTCCGGCTCAATGATTCTCAACGGATTACATGCGGCCGCAGGACATGAGTCCGCATTCATTAAATCAATTCTTTCGTCTTCCCATCTTTTAATAAAGATTGATTTTTTCAACAGCCAGCCCGCACTCCAGCAAAAATACCCTTGAACATACAAAGTTGAATATGTACATATCCGGGAATATCCCTTTGTTGGTTTTCATGAGGATGCAGCACAGTGCTTTGCCACTAATGCGCCATGACAACACTTGAGACTGGCGCAGTGGTCTATAGATCACTTTCCAAAGTCACCTCGGCCTCCTGAGGGGGAAGGGAGCATGTGCTGTCTTTTTGTTTGTTCCCTCCGACGCCACACGATTCTGCATAAAGACGAACTGGGTTTACTCAAATAGTCAACACATCTCTGTTGTTTACATTTTTCTCAAGCATGAAAACACACCTAGACTTCTTAAAGAGCCTTGTTTGTCAAATCCTGCAATCAAATTTTGTCCTTTTCATTTTGCACTGCTGTGCTCCTTTGCCTTCAGGACCATGGTCAGAATACTGATGTGCATTTTGTGTTGCAAAGCCAAGGATGTGCTTTTGCTTCCTCAAATGGTGTCACAAACCTCGATTTCAGTAGCTCTGAGAAGTTTGGATGGCATGCCTGAGACTGAAGGTCAACAGGCCCCGCGACAATGAGCAAAGGATTATGGTAATGGAACAGACGCCAGCGCTGATAGAGCAGAGAGAGAGGGGCATGATATGGCCCCATCTCTGTCCCGGCGAGATCCTCTGATTGGGATGCTGGGTTTTTATCATGGGGCCCAGTGCTCCTGATAGTCCAGAATGGATTATGGCACACAAGTAATATGGCTAAAGCCTATGTTCCCGGCTTGGTTGGGAGAGGGGCCTGGGGTGACATACGTAGTTGCCCTGTTTGTGGATCACTGGAGCTGGGGTTTAATCTGGAGTTATACCAGAAACCCCAGAATTTTATTACACTCTGACTTTTAGACATGTGGGTGGGTCACAAGAAGGCTACGGCAAGATTAGAAATAAAGCAATGGAGCACGAGTAGACCCACTGACACAGTAATCCATATAGGGATCTTTATTGCTTGTTGGAATCTAAACTGAGCAATCCAAAAATTTTCCCATTTATAGACAGCGCTTTTTGAGTAACATTCTTTGTATAGAGTCATATCTTTGCAGGAACAAATGGTGACTAATTATCACCTTCGTTGAAACAAAAAAATCCCTGAGGACGATGAGGTCAAGCCACAAACAAATTTCGCTGTTTTAAGACAATAAGGTACATCCCGATTAATCCTCCACATAATGACTTTGCTGTAATTCCATTTGAAGGTTCTGGGGATATTGATAAAGTCCTCAAGCCGATGCCTACTCACTTATCAAGCAATTAAAGCCTAATTACATTCCATTCAGTCATCACTATAGCCAGGATATGTTTTCCTCCAGGGTCCAATGTGATCGTTAACTAAATATTGACGTTAGGCAAAATTGAATTTGGGATGAATCAGGTGCTAAACAGATGTCAGAGTTTCAAAACACCCTCCATTCAAGCAACCCCTTATGGACCAATAAAATGGGGAGATAGATAAACTAGAGCCAAAGACAAAAGAATGGGTTTGTTGAATTAAATAGTCTCATTAATTAAGAACAGACCCTTGGTTCCCTGTTGGGATCACTTAGGCTCTAAATGGTGCATGAATCATTTGAAATGAATTTGTTTTTATTAGAGCAGCACTATGAAATATATTTCACAGGAGACTTTTTTTTGTTTTTTAATAATTTGGGTTTGGGGTTCTTCGCCTTTATTTAATTGATATTAGTGGTAGAATGTCTGCAGTAGAACATCATTAAACAGTTGTGTTGAATTTTCTCTAAACCAGAACCAGTAGCTTCAATGTGAGTGCTTTAAGCCACCTTAGCATCACTTTGTCATCTCTTCAGATCCACTATGGTAATATACTTCAGTTTCAGAAATGTCCACCAAAGATTAGTTGGTCTTAAAAAGTTTCACCACATGTAAGCTAAAGAAAAATCATTAAATCCATTGAGCAAGTCCACTGTCCTCGTTCAGGCCCTGACATGCACTCTTTTCTGACTTTAGACAGATGGCATATCCATCACCCCTCTAAAACTCCTCCTCTTTCCAACCCACCACCCCTCCCATTGTCTTTTTTTCCTCTTTCCTTCACTCTTACTCAATTTCTCTCGGGGCTTTTTCAGTTGAGGCCCTGAGTAAATTGTGAGGTAATACAGCCTTGATTAACTCCACCTCGCAGCTGGACAGTCCATAAAAAGACCCGAGCAGAAATCAGGTTCTTCTCCATATTTGCATTTTAAAGTCTTGCAAAACGTAAACACACAATTTAATGCAATTTTTATCTGTTAATTCCAAGACTTTTGCAGTCACTGATGGCTAAGACTTTTTTGTATTTTTAATGTATTGTTGAGCAACAGTTCTCCTGACTTCCTGAAGACAATGTTTTTGGCTCATTTTCAGTCCACTCCCTGCACCTGTCCAGTTTCGGAGGATTGTTTTTTGTTGGTTAAAATGAACAGTGTCCTGAATCATTAAAGCAGAACAAAGCTGTGTATTCTAATTTATTTTATAATTTATGAGCAAAATATAAAGAAATGAGGTCCAAGACTTTTGCACAGCAAAGAACACCAGTGAACAAAAGGATCCGCTGATAGGAACTATATCAGCTGTCAAAATCAAGGCTCATTAGAACAACTTGGAGAACTGAGATGCACATAATGTCCAACTATTTATGCAGCCCAAGTGGCGTTGAGGATCTGTCTGTTCCATGTTTTTTTTTTTGTTTTTTTTTTTTTTAACATCTGAAAGGAATGTCAGAGCTAGAACCCAAAGTGCAGATTTCAACATTGCACGAAATCCTCTGAATTAGTCAAGGGATAAAGGGTGATAAAACGCTTCCATGACATGGTGAGAGGGAGGTAGAGGCAGCTCGAGCCTCATCTGCTGTGATTGCCTTTGAATCAGTATTAGCTCAACATTACGCCATGATTCCATGGAGCCTTTTTTTAATACCGTAACCAATGGCCTCGATATCAGCTGTACCTTGCAAACTACCCAAGACAGAGGGACAAAAACAGACAGGGCTTTTGCAGTGCAGCATTAGCTCATAATGGCTCATTTTGAAAAGCATATTAGTTCCAGCATAATTACAATCAGGCCCTCACACTTGCTATTTTACAGGCATTCAAAAGGACCAGCCTTGGAGCAGAGGATGACACCAGTTGAGTGTAAATGACAACAAGCCCCCCCGCCCTCCTCCCCTCCATTTCCCCATGCACACATACCCACAGGACAAAAATAACAGCACATCTTCTTCCCATCTTCCTTTTTTGTTTGTTTACATGTTTATTTTGTACATCTCTTTTGTCAGAGTTGCTGCTGCAATTAGACTTTTTGTCATTCATGGGGGAGGGGAGGGGGGTCGTCTTTATACAAACAGCTCCCAAATCAAGGCACAGTTTTGCTTTAGCAATCTGATTTGCTATCTCTGACATCCATCTGCCTCTCTCAGCAATCT